>JASDDO010000010.1:96582819-97317903 GCA_030015575.1 Agapanthus africanus | reverse complement strand
ATATAATGTAAATACTGTGAACTAACATGTTTAAAATTTTCGATCGACAAAATTTCCTGAGTGGGCCCCAAGCACAACTGTAGCACTCAAAATAAATCTCCAAGTCAGATAGATACTGTAGAATTTGGTGAAGCAAGGTGTTAAAATGGCGGCGGAACGCGGCCAATGCATGGTTTGGCTGCGGTTCCGCGGTGGAACAGTGCCATCGAGCTACCAAATTTTCACAGAATGCTTAAAAAACCCTGCACGTATTTTTACAATATACCAATAATTTTTTGACCGCTGCAAAAATTCGACAGAAACCGATGCATGGAAACGCGGTTTTTGGAATATCCGTTCGATCGAACCTGTAAATGTTGGAGATAATGCCTCAGAGTCAATTATTGGATCACAGGCACGTGATTGCGGTGATTGAAGGAGGACCTATCCCGGTAGGACAGTCTTACTCGAGATGATAGTATGCTATCTGGTTTACCTTTATCATCGTGTACTGTTTAGGTGACCTGACAAGTTGCTATTACACGTTGATAGAGCCCCTAGGATTCGTGCTTGACCACTCAGCAGTATGAGGGCGATCATATAAGTGGGAGCTGGGTCTATAAGCATATCCTTAAATGGTCCCTAGTCGTGTGAGTTTCGAGACAGGGCATCGACACTCCAGAGTAGACTAGTGTATACAGTCGAGACCCCGACGAGGGGCGGTGGCCGGTCTCACAAGCCACTGGTGTCAGTTGGATCACCTAAGATGTATACAGGTGCTCATTAGGTTATGAGTACACCGGACAGGACTCGCCGGGAACATGCTAGTTGGTCATATACCAGACGTCAGATGGCAGTTCCCTGGTGACATGTGTGCAGGTTAGTTCATCGACCTGGGGATCGTCATTTGTCTCGTGTGAGTTCCCACTGTACTTTGATTACTACCCTACCACGGCTCAAAGGAGTCGTGCAAACAGGTTTTAGTTGGGTACAGTCCCGAGCCACATGGAGGCAGTGAGCGTATCTTCAGGGGTTCGTCTCTCCCGGTATTGGGGTGAGGTCGTGCTGTGTCTAGGAGAGCCATTACACGAAGCCCTCGGCCGAGGCAAGGAGATTTACTGGTAGGTATTCCAGTAGTATCTCAGGGTGTTCTGGGCTACACTCCGACACGACTTGTACCGCTTTTGGGGGTCTAACTTTTACCAACCCCCTAGGCCCGCCATGCGATGCTCATAGACGAACGGACCGGACTGTACGGATATTGTCACTGACAGGCTCAGTAGGGTTGTCAGGCTGAGTTCGGTCACAGACGTCCCTTTTAGTCAATACCTGGTAGCCCGTTACGTATTGGCTTATACCTCTGACGTGCTAGTGGTTAAATCCACAACCAAGGTGTTGACGAGTCTTTAGAGTTCCCCACATTCAGTTACTCAGCTTTCGGGCGAAAAGTTGTAGAGGCCGTATGGAGATATGGCAAGGTTCGATCAGATACGTGCGGTATTGCACGGATCAGGATCGGACAGTTTGTACTATAGGCCGTATGGTTATATGGCAGGGTTTGATCAGATACGTGCGGTATTGCATAGATCAGGATCGAACGGATATTACTAGCCGGCTTTGGTATAATCCGGATCCTAGTATAGTACAGTGTAGATTTTGTCTCATTGCATTTGTATTTCGGTCGGAATACAAATGCGGGTGTGTATGCACAGTATCGGGGTTTTCCTGTAATTTATTACGGGACCAGTTTTCTGGAGTTGCCAGTTTGCTTTTCGTTTCGGCCAATTTCCTTTGTATCGTTCATTGGCCGAAGATTGGTCGAGGAGGGCTTATTTGCATTGTTGCAAATAAGCATTTGTGGAGGGGGTCTTTGCATATTATCATGTCATGATACTTGTCCCATCATTTGACTTCATAAACTCATGATTGCTTGACTTTGTAAATCATCATGGTTGTTGATGATGAGGTTGGTGGTAGGTGGTTGAGTGTGGGTTTTGATTTGGTGATCATTTCCTTTTGCATGATAGCTTTCTCTCTCTCTCTCCATTGTATTATTGGATGGCTCTCTCATTTTCTATACTACTACACTCTCATTCTGTCCTCTCTTTGGTGCATGGCCGGCCAAAGCAATGGGGGGCTGTCCAAATTTAGAGTGTGGGTTTTTTTAGCTCATTTCATGTTGCAAAATTCCCACAAGATAAATCCCAAAAGCTCCAAGTTCAATCCCTCCACCAATGGCAACCTCCACTACCCCAAAATGAGACTTCTTCTACTATACATTCTACAGCAAACCTTGGGCACGTCGACTAGCCAGCTTCGTGCCCGAGTTGCCTCGGCATTGAAGTGGGAGCCCGTAAAAGAAGTAGGCGATGTGGTGCACTTCTGGCGACGAGTAGGAGACGGCACATTCCGCAGGAGATCGGGACGACGACGAGAAGACCGGAGGACTCGGATCTGTCGGTATATCTCTCTTCCCTTTCTTGTAGATAGCTAGGACTAGTTAGTGGTTCGATCCGGGTATTAGTGCGCGGCGGTTTGCCAGTTCAAGTAAAATTAAAGTTTATCACCGCTTCCGCATTTGGCCGTCGGATTGACGGCCGGGGCGCCGCCGTGCACTTACAGTGGTATCAGAGCCTCGCCATTAACTTAGTCTAGCTTGGTGTAGTGTGTTTTTCTGTTTCGATCGATCGAATGTTCCAAAACTACATTTTTGTTAGCATCAGTTTTCTGTTGGAAATTTTGGTGCCGAAAAATTTTTCAGGTTGTAAAATAGTGATGCACTGGAGGTTGTAAGCCCACTGTAGAAATTCGACGAAGTAAGTCGACGACCTGAGCGCGGAACCGCGGCCAAACCCCCCCTGGGGCCGCGGTTCCGCCGCCGAATGGTGTCCTTGCTTTGTCAAATTTCTTCAGTCGCTTTCTGGGCTTAAAATATGGGTTTTGGAATATTAATTTTGGGCCCATAATTTCTGTATCTGCTACAGTATTGTTTGTGGGCCCACTTGTTAATGTTTGATTGATCGGATATTTTAAACACATTTTTCACAGTATTTACATTATATCTGCGACCGTGAATGTCACTCGATCGGTAAATCCAATCTAACTGCTATAGCCCGGTTAGACGGATTTGCGAACGTGACTTTCACGTTGATGTTCTGTTTTTGCTGTGATGTTGCGGATCGGTCGTGGGGGATAGCCTGGATGCAATGCTAGTACAGTTGTGGTTGTATTATGTACATTTGATATTGCGGGGCGAGCGTCCGACATGTGGACTGCCGTCACTGCCTGATTGTATTATTCTTTTGGGGCACGGCCAGGTTACGGTCGTTGTACCCGGTGTATGTATATTTTACTTTCTGTACTAGGATTACCCCAGGAGGGGTGCACGGATAGCCGGGTTCTAGGGGGCAACAAGCCCGCATCTCATGGCATTGAGACGGAGGGGCTTCACTCTGGAATTGGCGGGCTATTCGCCGCACTCATAGGGGGTACAGGTTGACCCAGGAGGGGTGCCCAAGTTGCCGGATTCCGTGAAGTGCTGGGTGGTCCATTCACGGTACTGAAGGGGGCTGCCTCGCTTCAGGTTTTGGCGGGTGACTTGCCGCGCCCGTAGGGGTCTAGGATTTCATTGCACAGGCTATCCACACGACCAGAGGAACGTCGGGTTTCAGTAGTGGCTCTGTGAAACCCGGGGATCCCAGATATCTGTATTGTTCTGTGATGCTGTACATTTTCTGTGATGTTGCATTTCTTTCACGCCTTGAGCGAATATAATATATTGGTATATATATTAGTAGATGTTATATATGTTTTACATCCGCGCTAGTCCAGTCCCCGCTCTGTCGTTAGTTAGCTAACCTAACGGGTAATGACGGGACCCAGTGGCGAATGCGGATGGCATATACGTACATCAGTATATTTTCGTTCTTTGTGGTGTGATCAATTGATGGGACTGCGTTGATTCGGATCAATGCAAGTTAAAAACAAACCTAATCTGATGTTGTTGGAACACTTTTCAAAAAGCTGTTATTGTAAGGACGTTCTCTTTTATTTTGCATCGTGGTATTCAGTTGGAATATCCTGCTCCTCAGTCGACGAGGCAAGGGCCGAGATCCCTTCACCTGGAGTGACCCCTTGGACCAAAAAAAAAAAAGGTTTGCGTCAGGGCATTAACTTCACTATAGCCGATTACTTTTGCTTTGCACCGTGGTATTCAGTTGGAATATCCTGCACCCCATTCTACGGGGAAAGTGCCGAGATCCCTTCACCGGGAGTGACCTCTTTAGCAACGATTTTCGTCACTATATTTCAAAAAGCTATCAGTTCCTTCAACGATATCAAGTTCTTTACGTTAAAGGTTTTCGCCAGAAACCATTCGTAGCCCTCCGTCGTTTCATATGGGTGGTCAATAGTATTCAAGTTGTGTATGTTGTCCAAAGTCAAGGCACAGTGATTGGTAGCTATTGGGGTATTCATATGCAGCATAGATAGATGCGTTGGTTTGGGACAGTCGTACTGCCATTTTGGCCAAAGTCAAGGGTAGGTACGGGTGGATTCAAATTAACCTGGAGAATGACGGGTAGAACTTGACATGTGACTTATGATATGTTGGCCAAAGTCAAGGTCATAAGAGCATGGGGCAGAAATCACATCGGGAGTTTCAAAAGAACTGAAACTTGCCAGATATGCGCATACCTTCTGGAGTGTGACACCGTGAGCGGATTCCGTCACGTTATCATGCGATGATAGTTGGATCCCGATTCCCACTGATGAGTTACTTTACTCCTCGGGTGATCCCGACTAATTCTTCTTTCAGGTTTGGAGGAGAATTTGACGGTACAGTGGGAGGTTTCCAGATTAGATAAATTGGTAACCATTCTGATCTAGGTTAGAGTGCACGCTGAGTGTTTCTTTCCTCTCTCTCTTTGGCAGCGACCATTGACCCGACCCTAAGACAATGACTCAGTGACCAAGTTGACCGAACCTTCTTAACACTGGCTTTTGGATTGTCAGAGTTGCAAACCTCATTGCCACTCCTACTTTTACCCTTTTCTCCAGGTCACCCCGTATTACTACGAACGTCCACTTCCACTGGACAAAACCATCGTATGGTTAGATACGAACTCGAAGGAATTTATTCGAGGATGGTTTCCGGTTCTGGAGAAAACGGTTAGGACTATTCAGTTGTCTTTTCCTTTTTCCTTCTCTCAGGTGATGAGTACTCCTTGGTTTAGGAGTAGTACACCTATTACGCAAATTGGATAGTCTTCTTCCAAACCTTAGGCTGGTGCCGACCAGTAGGGAATGAAGAAAACCAATTAGCCTAACGATGGTGTACATAAGGTATTAAGTTAAGACAAAGCAAGGGATTAGTAAGAGGGCAAAGTAAATTGCGACTGATATTCACGACCAAACCAGGTATTTCTTCGCCAATCCTAAAATCACCTTTGCATTTCTCCAGGACACTCCGTATCACTACGAAGATCCACAGTTTATTGGATACTCCATCGTATGGTTATATACGAACTCGAAAGGAACTTGTTCCAGTTCGGGGATGAATTCTGGTTCAGGAGAAATAGGAATAAGATTTATTCAGGTTTCTTTTATCTTCACCTTCTCTCGCATTGCGAGTGTTCCTAGGATTAGGACAGTACACCCATTATGCTCATTGGATAGTCTTCTTCCAAACCATAGGCTGGTGCCGAACGGTAGGGAAGGAAGAAAACCATTTGGCCTAATAGGGTGTGCAGAAGGTAATGACTAAAGACATATGAAGGGATTTGGAGAGGTGGCAAGGAATTACACGGTTACAGTCGTGAATCTGGAAGAGGCATTACTAGGAATACCGGGATACCCCATCGAAACATTTCAATGTTTCAGTTTCACTGTGTAATGTTAAAAGAAAACTGATTTCCCGATTAGATACTTACTCCAGGGTATGTATTTACCAGGTACGATTCTCACATCTGTATGGTTTTACAGATGATGAGTGGGAGTAAGTTATTGGGAATTGGGTGATCATCCTCATTATATCGGGATTCGTGGTAATCAGTGATATTTGAGGAAATCACCCGGGCTGTTTGCCGGTCGGCAAATATTTGGTTTTGAATATCCGCTGTTATGCACCAATTTCAAATCGATATATCTGTACGTCTATTTTCATAGAGTGAGATATACCTTTATGAAATTATGTCTACGACATTTACCTATATCAGTGGATGGTTAGGTAAGGAGCATTAAACAGCGGTGTAATTCTTCTTAACCATAAGTACAGTTTTCAACCTACGACACACAGTGAATGAGTTATCAGACTCAAGGGACTTATACAGAGTATTGTATGTTGTCCAGGGTCCATCAGGACAGAGGGGTTGGTCCTCGTACTATATTCGGTTTACTTATGACTTCTCTAGTTTTTAGACAAGTGTTTCGTGGAAACACAGGGTCTGAATTTTGAGAAGTTATAGGTATTTGAATAGAGTAGAGAACCAGGTATAGCAAGTATCGGGATTCTTCAAAGAGATCGAAGATGTAGATACTTGTGTATGGTATTCAGTTGATAGTAATGATAAAGAGATCTTGCTTCTCTTTCAGGTTACTCATAATTGGAAGCATTCCTAAGTTGAGTAACGCTGATCGTCCTTCTTCCATTTAGTTGACATGCACTAGATATAGCTGCATGATTTGAATCTGGTTCAATTAAATCAGTGCCTCTGGTTCTATATTGGATATAGAACAGTTCATATCTTAACGATGTTAAGGTACGGGGAGTTGTCCGGTTTATGCTTAAAACCAGACACTGGACAGCTCAAGGCACGTTTCTGTAATGGCTGTTTGTGGGTTGACCCAGGCTATGACGAGGGTTGACTTTCTACCATCTGGATGAACAATAGCAATATTGTTCTAGACTCGCCACAGTTTTATTAAAAATGGATTTTTTCAGAAAACAGTTGTGGGAGTATGGTAGAACTGGAAGTGATTCCAGAACCACAAACGATTACTGAAGACTTGACAAGGAACCTAAAGATTCAATCTGGATTGACATTCCATTGGCCACTCTGCAGATAAGGTGGGTAACTTCAGGCACCCGAGAGGTACTCCGGTAGCCTCAAGGACGGTGACAGGGAAGTTCTTGTTTACCCACAATTACCATTGCTGTTGTTCCAGGCTGCGAGACCCGGCAAGAGGATGAGTATAGCGTCGTTCTAAACTAGTTTTAGAAGTGGACGTCTATATGACTCTGCCAGAGGGTTGTCGTAGTCAGTGGGAGCAGCGGAAGCATTGGTGGACTGGTAGCTTATGTCTATTTATAGACTAAAGCAGATATAGCGGAGATAGATAATCTATTTCTGACGTGACAGTCATGGTTTTGACTTCATCAGAATAGGGGATGGATCTGTTGAGAAGGTAGTAGGGTGTGATATCCTGGTATTTGGATGACATACACAGAGTAGGAAAAGAAACTCCTATACTACATTCGGTTATACTTTGGTCGTCACACAGTGATTTCTCCACATGGGACTTGGACATTATATCAGACATACTGGTTACTAGATCTATGGTCTTAGATCTAGATTTGGGTGGTTTCCCAATCAGGGTACTTAGACAGCATTCTAAGAGTATTTAGAACGGACGACTCCTGGCACGGTAGTGTACCTGCAGGTAATGGAGTCACCCTCTCTAAAGGTGTCTTACAGACTAAAGGGGAGAGGGATGTGCATGATTGGCAGATCACTTGCTCAGGCAATTGAGTCAATCATGAGATGTCAAGTTCCACACCAGATGTTATTCTTGCACCTTCTGCAATAAGTTGACATTGATCCAATCCAGGAGAAACAGTCGGAAGCAGTTTTAGAACATAAGTGGATGTTCTAGGGATATGATAACGACAGCCTCATTCGGGAGACAGTTATCATTCCAGGCTTCCAGGATGACCTGGACAACAAGGAGGTTGTCAGAGTTATAGTTTTTCCTTCTGATGAGGGGCAGTATTTTGGACAGGTGGTCCAAGGCAATACTGAGGGTGGCATGGCGCAGGATACTGATTAAGTTCAGTTGACGATACAGTCTTAGAAGTTTGGATTTGGAGTTCATTTATGAGCTATGTCCCGTCAGACATCCAGACACATTCTAAGACAGGTATTGCTCATTTCGGGAGATGGGTTTTCTCCGCGAACTTGAGATATAGAGAGACATAGAAAGAAACAACAAAGCAGATCCACTCACTAAGGCTATTCCTCGAACGCAATAGTTTCGCAAACGAGCTTTGTAAGACTGACTAGTAGAGGAGTTGGGTGTTCGGTATCACACGGGCTGTGAGTATGCGACATCGCAATAATTAGCCTTGAGTGCAAGTGGGAGATTGTTGGAGATAATGCCCTCAGAGTCAATTATTGGATCACAGGCACGTGATTACGGTGATTGAGGGAGGACCTATCCCGGTAGGACAGTCTTACTCGAGATGATAGTATGCTATCTGGTTTACCTTTATCATCGTGTACTGTTTTAGGTGACCTGACAAGTTGCTATTACACGTTGATAGAGCCCCTAGGATTCGTGCTTGACCACCAGCAGTATGAGGGCGATCATATAAGTGGGAGCTGGGGTCTATAAGCATATCCTTAAATGGTCCCTAGTCGTGTGAGTTTCGAGACAGGGCATCGACACTCCAGAGTAGACTAGTGTATACAGTCGAGACCCCGACGAGGGGCGGTGGCCGGTCTAACAAGCCACTGGTGTCAGTTGGATCACCTAAGATGTATACAGGTGCTCATTAGGTTATGAGTACACCGGACAGGACTCGCCGGGAACATGCTAGTTGGTCATATACCAGACGTCAGATGGCAGTTCCTTGGTGACATGTGTGCAGGTTAGTTCATCGACCTGGGGATCGTCATTTGTCTCGTGTGAGTTCCCACTGTACTTTGATTACTACCCTACCACGGCTCAAAGGAGTCGTGCAAACAGGTTTTAGTTGGGTACAGTCCCGAGCCACATGGAGGCAGTGAGCGTATCTTCAGGGGTTCGTCTCTCCCGGTATTGGGGGTGAGGTCGTGCTGTGTCTAGGAGAGCCATTACACGAAGCCCTCGGCCGAGGCAAGGAGATTTACTGGTAGGTATTCCAGTAGTATCTCAGGGTGTTCTGGGCTACACTCCGACACGACTTGTACCGCTTTTGGGGGTCTAACTTTTACCAACCCCGTAGGCCCGCCATGTGATGCTCATAGACGAACGGACCGGACTATACGGATATTGTCACTGACAGGCTCAGTAGGGTTGTCAGGCTGAGTTCGCTCACAGACGTCCCTTTTAGTCAATACATGGTAGCCCGTTACGTATTGGCTTATACCTCTGACGTGCTAGTGGTTAAATCCACAACCAAGGTGTTGACGAGTCTTTAGAGTTCCCCACATTCAGTTACTCAGCTTTCGGGCGAAAAGTTGTAGAGGCCGTATGGAGATATGGCAAGGTCCGATCAGATACGTGCGGTATTGCACGGATCAGGATCGGACAGTTTGTACTATAGGCCGTATGGTTATATGGCAGGGTTTGATCAGATACGTGCGGTATTGTACGGATCAGGATCGAACGGATATTACTAGCCGGCTTTGGTATAAGTCGGATCCTAGTATAGTACAGTGTAGATTTTGTCTCATTGCATTTGTATTTCGGTCGGAATACAAATGCGGGTGTGTATGCACAGTATCGGGGTTTTCCTGTAATTTATTACGGGACCAGTTTTCTGGAGTTGCCAGTTTGCTTTTCGTTTCGGCCAATTTCCTTTGTATCGTTCATTGGCCGAAGATTGGTCGAGGAGGGCTTATTTGCATTGTTGCAAATAAGCATTTGTGGAGGGGGTCTTTGCATATTATCATGTCATGATACTTGTCCCATCATTTGACTTCATAAACTCATGATTGCTTGACTTTGTAAATCATCATGGTTGTTGATGATGAGGTTGGTGGTAGGTGGTTGAGTGTGGGTTTTGATTTGGTGATCATTTTCTTTTGCATGATAGCCTTCTCTCTCTCTCTCCATTGTATTATTGGATGGCTCTCTCATTTTCTATACTACTACACTCTCATTCTGTCCTCTCTTTGGTGCATGGCCGGCCAAAGCAATGGGGGGCTGTCCAAATTTAGAGTGTGGGTTTTTTAGCTCATTTCATGTTGCAAAATTCCCACAAGATCAATCCTAAAAGCTCCAAGTTCAATCCCTCCACCAATGGCAACCTCCACTACCCCAAAATGAGACTTCTTCTACTATACATTCTACAGCAAACCTTGGGCACGCCGACTAGCCAGCTTCGTGCCCGAGTTGCCTCGGCATTGAGGTGGGAGCCCGTAAAAGAAGTAGGCGATGTGGTGCACTTCCGGCGACGAGGAGGAGACGGCACATTCCGCAGGAGATCGGGACGACGACGAGAAGACCGGAGGACTCGGATCTGTCGGTATATCTCTCTTCCCTTTCTTGTAGATAGCTAGGACTAGTTAGTGGTTCGATCCGGGTATTAGTGCGCGGCGGTTTGCCAGTTCAAGTAAAATTAAAGTTTATCACCGCTTCCGCATTTGGCCGTCGGATTGACGGCCGGGGCGCCGCCGTGCACTTACAGTAAACACGTTAGAGCACGCTATACTAAGTTAATGGCCTGGCTCTGATACCAATGTAAGTGCACGGCAGCGCCCCGGCCGTCATTCCGAGACCAAAATGCGGAAACGATACTTTTTCTTTAAACTTGTAAACCTGCGCTACCGCGTACTAAAACCCGGATCGGGCCATTAACCTAATGCTAGCAAACTAGAGAATGGGTAGAAAGATATACCGAGCGATCCGTGTCCTTCGGTCTTCGGCCTCCATCCCGATCTCCTCGCGGAATCTCCGGTCTTCATCTTCTCGTCGGAAAGGGCACCACACTGCCGGGTTCTTTTACGGGCTCCCACCTCTGGACCGAGGCAACTCGGACACGAAGTTGGCGAGCCGACGTATCCAAGAATGTTGTAGGGTAAGTGTAGAGTGGTTTGTCTCATGGGGTTGTGAAGTTTCCATGGAAGGAGGGAATATGGAGATGAACTAGAATTTTGTAGCAAGCAAAAAATATGAGATGAACATTTTTCCCACACCCAAAAAAATCCCTCTTACACAAGAAGTGGCCGGCCATATCATAAGAATGAAGAGGAGAGATCAAAAGTAATGAAGGGAGGTGAGTGTAGTAAAAGCAAGAGGTGATCATAGCAAAGAATGTCACAACCAAGTCTTATAAAAATCCAACTCAATCCCATCACATTAAATGCAAATGAAATGATCACAAGAAAAGCATCAAAAGATGCTAGAACCATCTAATAAACCATATGCCACAAAGAACCCTCCACATTAGCTAATTTGTACACTTGCAAATAAACCCCTCCATCACAACAATTCGGCCAAGGAAAGAAACAAAGGAAAATGGCCGAAACGGAATGCAAACTGGCAACTTCAAAAAACTAATCCCGTAATAAATTACAGGAAAACCCCGCGACCGTATATACATACCCGCATTTGTATTCCGACCGAATACAAATGTAATGAGACAAAATCTACACTGTACAATATTAGGATCCGGCTTAAACCAAAGCCCGCTAGTATTATCCGTCCGATCATGATGCGTGCAATACCGCAGGTATGCGATCGTACCCTGCCATATATCCACACGGCCTCTACAGCATTTCGCTCGAAACTTGAGAAAATATCTGTGGGGGACTCTAAAGACTCGTCAATACTTTGACTGTGGATTTAACCACTAGCACGTCAGAGGTATTAGCCATACGTAACGGGCTACCAGGTATTGACCAAAAGGGATGTCGATGAGCGGACTTATGTCGACACCCTACTGAGCCTGTCAGTGACAATATTCGTACAGTCCTGTCCGTTCGTCTATGAGCATCACATGGCGGACCTAGGTGGTTGGTAAAAGTCAGACCCCCGAAAGAGGTACAAGTCGTGTCAGAGTGTAGCCCAGAACACCCTGAGATATTACTGGAATACCTACCAGTAAATCTCGTGCCTTGGCGAAGGACTTCCTAGACACAGCGCGACCTCACCCCCAATACTGGGAGAGGCGAACCCCTGCAGATCCACTCACTGCCTCCATGTGGCTCGAGACTGTACCCAACTAAAACCTGTTTGCACGACTCCTTTGATCCGTGGTAGGGTAGTAATCAAAGTACAGTGGGAACTCACACGAGACAAATGACGATCTCAGGTCGATGAACTAACCTGTACACATGTCACCAGGGAACTGCTATCTGACGTCTGGTATAAGACCAAGTAGCATGTTCCCGGCGAGTCCTGTCTGGTGTACTCATAACCCAATGAGCACCTGTATACATCTTAGGTGAACCAACTGACACCAGTGGCTTGTGAGACCGGCCACCGCCCCTCGTCGGGGTCTCGACTGTATACACTAGTCTACTCTGGAGTATCGATGCCCTGTCTCGAAAACTCCCACGACTAGGGACCTTTTAAGGAATGCTTATAGACCCCAGCTCCCGCGTATATGATCGCCATCATACTGCTGGCCGTCAAACAAGAATCCTAAGGGCTCTATCAACGTGCAATAGTGACCTGTAAGGTCACCTGAAACAGTACATGATGATAAAGATAAATAAGATAGCATACTATCATCTTGAGTAAGACTGTTCTAACGGTATAGGTCCTCCCTCAATCATTGCAATCACGAGCGTGTGATCCAATAATTGACTCTAAGGGCACTATCCCCAACAAAGACTAAGTATAGTTGGAACACACATGAGACACTATGGTGATCTCAGGTCCTAAGGACTACCTTGTACTCATGTCATTAGAGATCTGCTACCTGACATTGGTATATTACCAACTAGGAGTTCTCGGTGAGTCTGTCCAGTGTAACTCATCCAATGAGTACCTATATACAATCCTCAATGTCAAACACCAATAGCTGCAGGATAGGCTATCGCCCTCCAACAGGGTCGGGAAATGTACACACTAGTCTAAACCGGAGTATTGATGCCCAGTCTCGATACCTCTACGACTAGGGACATCTAAGGATGTGCTTATCGACTACCCAAGCCTCACTAATATGATCTCCATTATCGTCCTGGCAGTCAAGAAAAATCCTAGGGCTTTATCTCACATCTAAACGATACTTGATAGTAAATAAAATGCATCTCATGAAAGATAAAGGCAAACCAGATAGCATACTATCATCTCGAGTAAGATTGCTCTCAAGTGTAGGTCCTCCTTCAATTACAATAATTGACTTAAGGGCACATATATCCAACACTTCATGACTACTCTCCTTTGCAGCACAAAGGGTAACGACTGTTAGTTATATGTATGCCCTAGAGGCCATTATTGTACATATGATGTATATTATAGTGGATGCTTGGACATATATAGGGAGGAATTTCTTGCTCGACATGATAGGTTGCTATCTGGTTACTCTTTATCTTAACATGTACACTTATTGTCTCTCTGTTACATGTTGATAAAGCCCTTAGGATGAGCACTTGACTACCAGGATTATGATGCAGATCATACTAGTGGGGCAAGGGTAGTCGGTAAGTACATCCTTCAATTGTTCCTAGTCGTGGGAGTATCAAGACGGGGCATCGATATTCCAGAGTAGACTAGCGTATACGCTTCTTGACCCATATGATGGGCGATGGATGATCCCACATCCATTGGTGTTTGACATCAGAGAAGGTATACGGGTGCTCAGTGGAGACTGGGTACACAAGACGGACTCACCCAAAACTCCTAGATAGTATTATACCTCACGTCAGATAGCAGTTCTCTGGTGACACCGGTACAGGTTAGTCTGTAGATCCGAGATCATCATAGAGTCTTGTGGCATTCCCACTGTGCTTTGATTTCCACCTTACCACGTTCAAGAGAATGTGCAAAACGGTGGTTTTTGGGTACATTCCCGAGTCATATGGATGAAATGAGCGATAGGGGGATTTCGTCTCTCCCGGTATTGGGGGTTGATGTTGCGCTATACTTGATTGGCCATTACAGGAAATCCCTGGCCAGGGTTGCTGATATTTACTGGTAAGTGTTATCATTAGTTTCTCGAACCGTTATGGGCCTCACATCGGCTTGAATTATCAGGCTATTGGGGTCTGACGTTTACCACCCCAGGCTGAGATATGTGACATATCTGACGAAGAGACCGGACTGTACGGTAGTGTTACTTATTGGATTCATAGGGGTATGGATGAGCTTGCTTGTTGATCTTCTGATCGCTCAATACCCGGGTGGCCGTTACGTCTAGCAGTACCGCTGACGGCTTGTGGGTGTTTGTTATGATCATCATCTACTGCCGGCGTATTGACGAGTCTTTAGAGTCCTACATAGAGATTTCCCGGCTCAAGCGAAACGAAGTAGGAGCACATATGTGATATGTGCGGGACCGAGATTAATACGCGTATGTGATACCGTATTCTATTTTCGCGATATGTGATACCGATCGGTTATATGTGATATAGCCGGGTTATCGAATCAAGTGTTGATTCGATAAGTTGATACATATGATATTAGTCGGTTACATGTAATATAACCGGATTATTAAATCAAGTGTTGATTTAATAATTTAATTTGTAATTATATATTTGATATATTAATTTACATTAACTAATATTAGCTCACTTAAGCATTTCTTTTCTTACTTGAGCACACTTAATATATATGTGATATATATTATTGTGTCATACTTGTTGCTACATGCAATATGGGTGTATCGGACACACACCATGCTTATCATAATCAAGGGTTTTATTATTTGAAGTAAATCATAATTAGTTGGAAATTAGTCATATGGTTGAAGTTTGTGGAAGCTTGTGGAACCATTGACTAAGTCCACTAATTTTGTTTTACTTAAAATATTTATCAACCCAACCATTATGATTAGCCATGGTTTAGTCTCTGCAAGAGTTAGTATATGATATTAACTCACCCATGGTTTCCATTCTAGACTTGCCTCTCTCCATGGTTGCTTTTTTTTATCTCCTTCCTCAAGCTCTCTAGCCATTTGGGAGGTGAATAAAATTAGTGAGAAAAATATTTCTAAAGTGAGCAAAATTCCTACTTCATCTGCCTACACTTGACTAGCCGTTTAGTTTAGGTTGTTTGCTTCCGTAATTCCTAATTAGTGAAGAGGCAGCTTGGGTAAGTGTCTCCTCGACGTAAATCATCTTTGGCCTTGAAGACTTCAAGCAAGTTTGTTCATTTCATCTTGTGGAGCCTTTTAAGAGTCCGGGAGTTCACTACTTGAAGCGAAAGGACTACCACACGGAGCTATTGAAGTGAAGGACCGGTCTACAAAGGTTGTATTTCTTGTTCACTTAGATGTAAAGATGTTTACATTCATGTTTCTTCTAATTCTCTAGTTAAGATTCTAGGTTAGGGTTCTTTAGCACGCCAAATTTTTGAAAACGGCATGGTCGATAGCTCCCGAAACCCAGCGGCGGTGCTACGGAACCCTTCAGTGGTATCAAAGCTGAGCTAGAGAATTAGACGATGTTTGTAGTATTACGAAACCGAAACATCGAAACATAAAACCTAGTTTCTGTCGAATTTTTTAGAGTGTCTAAATTTTTTTTAAGCAGTTGCAGAATTTTATATGAGATGTAACATGAACACGAGACAAATACGAACCCTTTTCGCCGGATTTGACCCGGCGGCATTAGCTAAGAATCCGGCCTGGCCGGTTATATCATGATGTTCTGGCTTCGTTTTTGCCTCGTGTTCCAGTCTCTGGGTTTTGGTGTTTCAGGTGTTGCTTATTTTTACTGATATTGCATGTGATGTTATCTTTCTGTAAAAGCAATTTAGAGTGTTTCGTAGTCGTAATTCCAACATCGTTTCGGGTAATCTTGACGACGTTAAAAAGTTCGAACGAATATCAAATACCCAATTTTTCTCACTCGCTGGAAATTTTCCAAGAGTTTGATTTTTCCAAGTTTAAGATCTTCAGAAAATCATGCAGGTGTTTTCTATGGCCTCTCTATAAGAATAAAAGCTTAACTCGATTGTATGACCGCCGGAACTGCCGCAAAACCCCAGGGTTTGTGGTAGTTCCGCGGCGCCATAGGTGAGGCAAGGGTTGGCCCTTCTACGGTTGGTCCACAGGTGCTGTGGCATATTCTGGGTATTTTTTAAACTGCGCTCAAGTGTTGAGTTCCTTGGAAAATTTTGGGAATTCGTTGATTCGATCGAAAAGTTTAACATCGTCTAACTATCTGTGAATTGTGATACAATATTTGGAATCGACAATAATTAGTTTTGTGAAAACTAATTTGAATTTTATAAATCTAGCAATTTACTCTCATGTGATCGGTTGCCACGGGATTTTGATGTGGATCAAAAATCCGTTGCAATTACCTAGTGCACGCGGATACTCTCCGGGTAACCTTACTAGATAGCCACGCCACATAGCCCCGACCAAGTGACTGTAGGAGAACTCCGTTGCTAAAAGCATCCGTCAGGGTGCTCATGGCCGCGGTGTTCCGCCTAAGTGCACTTCGTCGACGGCATCGGGGATGGGGCCGTCTACTAAAGTTTTCGACGGGCATTCGATCAGGAAATCGGGAATCTTGTTGAATTACCCGATTGGTTATTGAAAAGTGTTTTCAATATCGAGACTAAAATATGGGGTTTATTGTAACATTTCAGAAAAATAAAATATTATTTTTGGGAATTTTTATAATTAAATAATAAATATTATGAATATTTTAATAATGCGGTATATTTATATACCGATAAATTGGGAAATATTTGGAAATTATGCACATTATTTAATTTGAAAGAAATTATAAGAATGGAGAATTCATAGATTTTATATAATTAATTATATTCTATTTTAATGCTAATCGCGATTAAATATCACTAATCGTGCATTAAGCTTGATTTGTGCACATGACATGCACCATGTCATATTACACTTTTTACATTTTCCCACCATGGTCTTTTCTTCATTTTTCTTGCATGGTTTGGTCTTTAAAATGAGAAGATAAGAAAAGATAAAGGAAAAAAGAAAACAAAAGAAAATGAATTTGAATAAATAAAGGAGATATGGGCATGAGAGAGAGAGAGGGTGAGGGGTCAACCTTGGTCTTGGATCATTCTTTCTTCACTCATTTCATTCATCTTCTCTCCCTCTCCTTCATCCATGGCAGCCCTCTTCTTCACCTCCTCTAAACTCTTCACTACAACCTCAAAACAACATTAAAAAATCATCTCCACTTCAATAAAAACATGCACAAGCTCGCTACAAACACTTTGGACCAAGAAAGTTTGAATTTTGAAGACTTGGGGCAACTCAAGAAAATTCTTGAGTTGCCAAATGAGGTAATTCCTTCACACTTAGTATTGTATTTCATCCACTTTAGCATAATTACATGTTTAGAAGTGTTTTAGTATAGATTAGTGGACTTAGAAAAATCCAAGTTAGGGTTTTGAGGAATCCTTGATTGAGATAGTGTAATTAAGATTAGTAGAGACCTTACAACCCCTCTAGTGCTAGAATTCTGGACAAAACCAGAGAATTAAACTCCAATTCACAAACTTAGAAACCCCGATATCGGAAAATTGTGAGAATTGTGAGGTTGTTTTGATATTTGCTATGACCCGGGACACCTGAAAATATTTTAGCGATCACAGAGAGTCATGCAGGCACCTAGGAAGCTACCATAGAGACCCGAGCCCCAATCTCATCTACTTGGCCACAAATTATTTTGTCCTGGCTGCAAATTGCGTCCAGGTTAGGGAGGTTTGGCCTCTTGCTTCGTCTGTAGCTCCTACATCAGTTAATTAGACCCCTCCTGTATGTAAAATGCCCTAATTGTCACCCGAGGCAAATCTGCAAGTGTTTTACGTTGTTTCTGATTTCGGTTTTGCGGATTCTGTTAACTTGAACTTGGGTATTTGTGTTTTAACTCGATGGTTTGACGTTTGTACATCGACATCGAGGAATTTTTTTGCCTCTCATGCATGCATAGATCATAGGTTTTAACCTATGTGTGATACGCGTGCCGATTTGGTTTTCGTGCGCGATTTCTATTTACGATGTCATGTGATATATATGTAGGTACCCCTCCTCACGTGGACTTCGTACAATGAAGAAGAGGATGGCGACATCGACTTCGGCAAGTAAGGATCAAGGTGAGTAGATATATATCTACGGGGGAAAGTCGGGTGGATGACATATAGCACCCCCGCAGTTCATAGTGTACCCTATGATACATTATATATATATATATATATATATATATATATATATATACGTATATGTGTTATGTGAAACATTACTTTTTAGCTAGAAAGGCTTTAGGAAATCATGGGTTAAATTTTAGTGTATTTGGATGATAGTGTCGTTAGATAGTTTTTAGTCGCGAAACCCTAGAGTATAGTTTGCATACACGCGCACACACACACACACTCGCATACATTTTACTTCTTGTGCGTATATGGGGATATATATATATATATATATATATATATAGACATATATGTTTGTGAATATATATATATATATATATATATATATGTATGTATGTATACATATACATTGATGTTGAGGATAGTACATGGTACTTGGAGATGAGTCGATGTGATTGGGCATGATGCCACGAGATCGGTGATGTGATTTGGTTCTTATTATGATACACGACATGATATTATAGAGGGTCCTTAGGCGATGTGTTTTCATACACACGCGTATATATATGTTGATGGTATCAGTATGTACTAGACTTTAGATCAGTACCCTCAGTTCATGATATGTGTAATACCCGGTTCCCTTTTTATACGCCAATGTCCGTATTTATATAAATTATCACTTACAAGTTTGTTAGTTTATATTCAAAATTATTTTAGTTAGTTTAAAAACCCTATTACCTATCTATTATATTTTTCCCAGATTCTTGTATTTGCTATTTCCTGACCGGGCCCTCTTCCCTAGTTTCCCTATCCTTATTTATTTCCAAACCAGCCCATTCTCATCATTTTCCTTACCTTCCTCCAGCCCATTAACAAACCAAGTTTTTTTCAAAACTATTTAGTTAAAACCCTTCAAATCTATTCAAACTCCGGCCCAAATTTTCCCTCATCAGCCCATTTTTCTTTATAAATAAACCTATCTTCTTTTTCCAGCGAACCCCCGGCCCAGCCCCACTCCTCTATAATTTTCCCCATCAATTTTCTCTCCGGCCCGGCCCTTTTGTTTTCTTTTCTTTATTAATTAAACCTTTTGATGGCCCGGCCCACTCCCAACAGCCCGCTCCCAGCCGCTTCACCCACGACCCGACCCACACCTACAGTGCGTCTCCCCAACGGCTACCCTCCGGATTTCCCGCGCGAAATCCTCCCGTTGCGCCCTCGTCGCCGCTCCCCACGCCCATGCTCGCTCACCGTTACCCCCACGTCGCGCACTCCCCTCTCTAACTCTCATCATCTCTTTCTCTTCTCTCTCACTCCCATCACTTTCTCCTTCTTCCTCCTCCTCTCGCTACACTCCCGACCCACGCACCCATCACCGACCTCCTCATCTCTTCATCCGCCTCCTCCCAACACCGCGACCCCCATAGCCGCACCTTCCTCGTCGTCAGCAGCCCCACCATCACCCCGTACAATCCACACCCGAGCACCCCCTGCCGAGCACCCCTGCACACCAACCCTGCACCGAGCTCAGCCACCTTGCACCCTCACCGCCGGCGCCCCGTCTTCTCGTTGACCACCAACTCCATCGACACCCTTCACCCTCCTCGTCAACATCATCTCCATCGCCATCGTCTATCCCTGCATCTCTCTCCCTCCTTCTCTTTCCTTTCCTCTATTTTTCACTCTCTATTTCTCAATCCCTCTCTGGTTCTCTCTCTCTTTGTCACCTCTCTGCATCTCTCTCTTTCTCACTCACTCCCTCCCTCTAATCCCTCTCTCCCTCAGTTCTCTCTCTCATTCCTCTCTCTTCTCAATACTCAATCTCTGTTTCTCTAACTCTCTTTCACTCTCTCTTCCACTACTCTCTCTCCCTCTCTCTTGATCCCTCTTCTCACCCAACCCACTGCAGCCCCACCATCAGGAGCTGCGACCGCTGCAGACACCCCGACATCGCCTGAGCCCGCAACAGCCCTTTCCCAAGCTCGACCCAAGCGTAGCCGAGACTCGTCGCGTGTTTGCTACTCCGTGCCGGGACGTGTCACTACTGCTTTAGCTGCCGCGCCATCATTTCACCGTTTCCAGGCAAGTATTCTACTTGCTTACATGCTATACACTCAAGTTACAATGTTAGATTACTCATATTATAAAGTTACAATTTTAAAACAATAGTGTGCCATACATGTTCGATGTGTGTTCTCAATGAGAATACTTATCAAATTTGACGGAACTGGATGATTTACATTGGCCCTTGTTTGGATGGATAACTTGTGCAAAATTTGTTGGATAATATGACCGTTAACGACTAAAACGACTACCCCCAAGTTTGTCTGTAAAACTGGATATTTCCTGTACCTGAAAACTGTAAAAATCACCATAAATTATATACACACCGGAATGATGCGTTCGAGGGCTCAAATCGAAGCCAACTCGACGAACTTTAACCCTATACTAGTTTCCAGATATTCCTGTACTTAAAATGTGACGATATGTGGATCGGAGTGCGACTCTGGACTGCAGTCCAGAGCGACTCAAATTGTTGCTTGCTGTTCCGTAATGGGTACCACAAGATTTCCTTCACTCGTAGGTTGCGGAACTCCACTGTTTATTATAAGTAAATCTGTTAGCTAGAAAACGCAAGTGGTTTCATCCTATTTCGTTATCGTTAGTTAATTAATCTGTAATTTAAAATATGGGAATGTATAACAGTCTCAGCTGAATCAGAACTGACATATTGGTATTGAACAGTGTATAACTCCTGACGTACAGATGCGATTGAAGATCCGTCTATTGCGTTGAAAACCTTACTGAAAACTCTAAAATTCATCTAACTGTAGCGTTTCTAAAATCTGTTCCCAATTGGGATTAAAATGCATTGCGAAACGGATTTCTGATTCTGAAAGTGGATTTCCAGCCGCGAACGTTTAAAATGAAATGGCTATAACTAATGATCCGGGAACCCGATTGGCATGAAATCAAATTCGCTGGATAGATAACTGAACATACTATTTAATCCCCGTTCATTGTTTCAATAAACTGTAACCATATGATTTATGATAATTTATGCAAGTGGTAGATTATTGATTCATGACATCCTAATCATGCTTTAGATACTGTTTACGCATCATATCATACACATATCATTGCATTGATAACATAGTGATAACGTGCATTTACCCAGTGTTAGGTTTTAGTGATGATTGTGGCAAGTACGTCAGTGTTCGTGTATAAGTGATTAAGTGAAAGTGATACGTACTTGTACACAATCAGTGAACCTTATTATTATATTGCATTGTCGACGTCTGTGGGACACGTGTACTTGTGACTATAAGTGGTATGGGACACTTATGGAAGCTCTTGCACGGGTGTCACAGATAAGGTATCAGACACTGTCATTTATCTTAGGTATTAGTCGAGACGTGCTTGATGGAGGTCCTGCCTCCAGTTCTCGCGCAGACTTGTCACCGACCGATTGGTATTTAGGGTTATGGTTAGCGTTTTATGTAGAGTACGGGGTGTGGGGTAGTTCAAGTGTGAGTTCAACAGAATCTCGGGAGTCCCATGCCGGCTTATATATTTAGGGAGATATATGGAGATTTACAGGGTATGTGATTATCACCGTGATATACATGTTGGGCCCGTGGTCCCTTGCCCTTGGGTTCTACCCTTGGGTGAAGGACACTCGCGAGTGGTTGACTCTCACACTTGGACTGACGATAGGCTTAGTGACCTGTACGGTGAGACTTAGAGACTGATAGAGATACTGGCATTGATATATCTTACTTACCGTGTTGACATACGTGGCATATCGTTCTACTGCTTTTACTGTTCCGCTACATTTATTACTGCACATTCATATCCATGTTGTCATCGATTTACTGTTATACATATCTATTACCACTGTTAGAGTTGTCATATGATTTTATAAATATTATATTGCTATTGTGTCGCTCTGACGACCTGAGTATGCATGCTCAGTGTGAGGAGAAGATTTAGCCTGGACCAGGACTAGTTGTATATCACAGATACCTTGACTTGCTATTCAGGGTTATACCTTTTGTTCCCATCAGGTCAGTTCTTTATATTGTTTCGTTTCAGTTACTGCACTTCTCATTACCTGCGCATTATTTACTGTTTACCATGAAAAACTAGAAGCCGAAGTGTGACTACGGCAGGACATTTTCTTGACCGTAGGAGCATGGCTGGCCTTGTTTACCCCTCGTATTCCGTATTTTGGGAAGCATGGCGTGACAATATGTGATGATGATACCATATGGATATTATGTTATATGTGATATTCGACCCGTACCCTGATTTGGGATGCCGTACGATGGATTTACCATACGTGATATGATTATGATGATAGATCCGCACTCTAGACTCGAGGATGTCATATTATATATTGTATCGTATGTGATACTATTGAGGCGGGATCACCGACTATATATATATATATATATATCGACTCAGACTTAGGTGGTTTTCCTTACCCTTTCAATTAGCCTGTTAGTTTAGTCCTGTAGTTTACTTGTAGATATTAGACTAGACTCGAGTCGTACTTATTTCAAAACTAACGAATCGTGAGTATTTTAAAGACAGACCAAGGGATTCTACGGATATTTCAAAGGACATATCTTTTCTTAAAAACACCATAGCCCTATTTTCTAAACACCATGATTCGTATCATTTCAAAAGTCAAAACTGTACGACTCATATATAAATGTGTATTCATATATGTTGCGTTATTATTCATGTTCCGCATATTCTTGATGTTCGCATCACATTGCATGCTTATTGTGTTTTCATTAGTTATTATTAAAATAATGCTGTCTGGGCACCAGCACCATTACCAATGATGCGTATGTTCCACATACACCTGCTTTCCGGCTCACACATATCATCATCGATAATTACCATGTCACGTACACATTAGAAAACACTATTCATTAGTATAAATTGCAAGCTGATAGCTTCGACATAGTACTAGTACGCTTGCTTTTATATGATCGCTTAGACATTGCATTTATTACTGTGATATCTCATGCATGTGTATTTTCATTTGTTATGCAATATTATGGAATTTATTAACCGGTATTTCATTGTTTATTTACCCTTGAGATTGGGATTTCGGATTTCCATGAAATTTATGGTTTTGGAGAAACTGCAAGGATTTTATAACCTGATTATCATTTCTAAAGATAAAATTTGCGGTTTTCTCATGATATGATTTGAGAGATGTCCACCATGAGTTTTCTCGGCTCTTGAGCGATATCATACACCCGATTCGAGGAGGAGGAGAAACCGTCTGTGGGTGCATGGTGGACCCAGTGTGGTACCCCAGGGCATGATGGTCGCAGATGATGGCGTTGAACCTGGCAGGGGAGCACTACCGACCGGTGATTTTATTGTGACTCGACGGATATCCGGAGGATACTGATCGGAGTATAGGCCCGTCCGGATTGCCGGAGCCTGAGGTTTTAAGATTTGATGATATGGGCCAGTCCGGATAGCCGGAGCCCTAGATTTTGAGATTCGAGAATACGGGCCAGTCCGGATTGCCGGAGCCTGAGATATTGGGATATATGTTTTGTGTCGATGCTTGACACTAATTCTATGTTGATTTCATTGATGATACCTCGATTTATATATACAGAAATCTCACTATATAAAGAAAACAATTTTTCTCATTCATGATGTATTCTGTTTTCTTTTAATGCATTCATACCTCATATTTATGATATGTTGCTACCTGAGGCACTGACACGAGCACTTGGTATTACACTTATGTATATATGTTTACCCTTGCCATTTTATCATGCTTCAGGCTTTATCATTTTGAGGATATACATATTATGATCGTATTACCTAGGATTGAGTCATACATACGATTTTTGCTCGGTGATGTTTTCTACTCACGAGTTGGCAACTCACCCCCGTTGTGCTACAGTTTCTTGCAGGTTTTGCCGTACAGGTTTCCTTGGCGGCATTGCTGGCACACTGCTTCATTCCGGGTGATTGCTTGGTAGGTGGGTTCACTTGCATCGTGACCACCATTGTATTTTATTTACTCAGTTGTATCTAGAAAACTCCATCAATCAGACTTGTATATATTATAGACTTAGAAGACCAGTGTATATTATTTTGACCTTAGAGTCGCGCATTATATTATTATGGTTTTTTTTTATTTTATTGGTTCCCTTTGAGTTTTGATCCTCTCCCTTCGGCGTTGTATATTATATTACTTGCATGGTTGTGACCGCCAATTGGCGAAGAGCTAGCTCCCGCTTGGGGATGCCTTTATTCATTATGTATATATTTCATGTTTGTACCCGTTTGGGGCCAGTATTTACAAAGGAAACTCTGTCGAAATTTTCAGAAAAAACTTGAGATTTTAAAAATGCATACTTCGGCTTATGTTATTAAAACCACTTGCTTTAAAACAAGTTTTCTTCACTTCTTCTTTAAAATGGTTTAGATTTCTGGGATTTTTTTGGCTTACTTGAATTATATGGGGTCCTATAGACTTCATATGATTCAAGTGCTAGTCATGTGCTGTTTTGGGTCGTGACAAAGTTGATATCAAAGCGCTAGGTAGACCTTGGTTCGAGTCTATGTTTGACTATGCGGAGCCTAGGGCATTTATATATATTCGGAACATAGGCTTGACCTTACGGAACTTAGACTTGGTCGATAGGGTATTAGACCCGAACTTTCGTCGCATAGGTTGACCTTGGTTGATGAAGTAGGTGACTTAAGAAGAGTGACGTACCGTGTGTATGTTCCGCGGCATACTTATGATACGCTACTCCGCTTAAGAAGCCTTAGGATGTACATTTCCTTATACATTATTATATTCATTCCTATGATCTATCCTCATCGATATCGGTTTATGGTTTTGGTACCACGATTACACGGGCAGAGAGAGCTGCGGCTAGAGTTGCGGTCAGCATGAGCTCGTCACGGACGAGGACTGACCAGGGCGTGATTCCAGGGACATACGATAGCATAGATGCGCCATTTTATTGTGTTTTCGCGCCATGAGCATTTGATGGATTGCTTTTACAAAGATTTCTCGAACGTGCAGATCAGCACCAGAGGATTGGGCCACTGCTAGAGGCCAGCCAGAACGTGATGACCGTCAATGCATCGATTATTCTTGATGATTGAGGCACTGTTCAGCGTGTGGACGAATGATTCAGTTATTGCTGCGACTGACGAGATATCGCCCTAGATGTTTGAAGCTAAGACTGCACGAGTTGTACTTAGAGTTATGATAGAAGATCACTAGTCATCCAAGGAGGAATGACTAGGACATGTGATTCTTTTCCTACATCGATGCGAGGTCATCAGATTGATTGATTCCAGCTAGAAGAGACTTCACGCAGGTACGTTGGGAGTCGAAGGAAAACGATCGAATATCAGAAACCCATTTTTCTAAGCTTAAAGTATTCGAAAAAACATGCAAGTAATTCCGTGGACCCTCTTGAAAAATGAAACCCTAACTCGATATAATGACCATGCGAACGCTTGAAACCTTAGGGTTTTCAGCAGTTCCGCGGTACCATTAATGAAGCTTGGGTTTGCCCTTCTACGGCTGGTCCATAGGTACTGTGGCATGTACTGGAATATTATTAAACTGTACTCAAGATGTTGATCTCTTGGGGGATTATGGAACCTTGACAAATCGATCAAAAGGTTCGACGTCATTCGGATATCATGTGATGGGATACATTGCTTAGGAGACTCCAGATACGAGTATAGTCGTTGGAGCGCAGTCCATGCAGCCATGAAGTGACGAGTCTGAATTAGTCAACATTAGAGAGAGTGGAGAAAGAGGTTCGTACGAGATCTTGTTGAGATGACGTTCCACTCCGCTGACATCAGAGATGCGATACACATGCACAGGCGTTGTATATGGATATATCTTCCAGAAGGAGTCATGATGAATATGCAGCCGTTCCAGAACAAGAAACAGATTTAGTAAAGGATGATGACTTCCGGGCAGTTCAGCAGAAATGAGATTTGGGAGAGACATCGACAGAACCTTTCTGGAATACTATACGAGATGACTTGGACCCAGGAGCGGTCATATTGTGCACACCCAGCAGGCCAGAATTCGGCATCGTCGACGAGATATGTTATGTGTGACTATGACAGTTGGCTAGAGATCTTTAGAGAATGTGCCAGAGCGGGACTATTTCCGCCATCGTTGATTTTGGTATTTTGGGCGATTTATTCGCATGATTTAGATTTTGTGTACCACAGTTGCACTTGACTTCGATTTGATGTCATTCGAGAAGTTGATTTTGATTTCATGTCTATAGTATGCATGTGATTTGACTTGTGCTTTCGGCATTATTTTCATGCACTTTTAGTATTTTGATTCGATTTTTGCACACTGATGCACATGGTTGTGAGATTATATATCACAATATAACTGATTTGGATTTGAATTGAAATGTGTTGTATACCGTCGATTTCGATTGCGATACTCGATATTTTTTTTCGTGCACCTTGTGCACTTGACATGGATTCTTGCGCATACTTGACGCGCTTGGTGCGATTTTGGTGCATGCCAGATGCACTAAATCGGGATTCTTCGTGCATATCAGATGCACCTGATATTGTTGTCAGGCACACACCGTTGCCCTTGACAGGTGTTTTCGTGCACACCCGTTGCATTTAGATTTTGTTTCTATTCACATGTAGGGCACATTTGTTGATTTCGATTTCCGTGCGCACCAGACGCACGTGGAATTCTTATGCGCATTTTGGCGATTGATTTCTTTTGGAGCGGTATGTTTTATGATACTTACTATATGGTATAGTAGCTGAGCAGGACTAGTCAGAGGACAGTACCTGAATATATTTTTGCATGCATTGATAGTAATCGAAAGGATTTCCAAAAAGGAGCTATAGTCTCAGTATTTACCTACGTGTCTGAGATGACACGAGACATTTAACAAAGGAAAACCTTCTAAATTATTTTTCAAAACGGCGGGACGTGTATGTTAAACAAAGGGTATATATATATATAGTTATTTTCCTACAATAGACATCCGCCACGGTGCAGTGATACACGAATCACACAACGACTTGAAAAGGTTTGGCATGCATTTCTTCCAGATGTTTTAACGATGTTTACATATATAGTTTGATGTATATCATGTTGGTTTTCGTATTGGGTTTTGACATTGGTGTCTTCGCCATAACTCCGATGATTGCGGGATGCTTGACGGAGTTTTGATTTTTGGTTTATATACTCGTTTTTCATGCGCATACATTGCGCTACGATGTGTTTATGTATTTATGATTTCGGAGCCCCGACGACTTTAACGTTTTACTGAAATGTTTTAGTATTTGAGGGGTTTAAATTTAAATTCGGGGACCGAATTTCTTTAAGGGGGGAAGACTGTAAAATTTCAGAAAAATAAAATATTATTTTTGGAAATTTTTATAATTAAATAATAAATATTATGAATATTTTAATAATGCGGTATATTTATATACCGATAAATTGGGAAATATTTGGAAATTATGTAAATTATTGAATTTGAAAGAAATTATAAGAATGGAGCATTCATAGATTTTATATAATTAATTATATTCTATTTTAATACTAATCGCGATTAAATATCACTAATCGTGCATTAAGCTTGATTTGTGCACATGACATGCACATGTCATATTACACTTTTTACATTTTCCCACCATGGTCTTTTCATCATTTTTCTTGCATGGTTTGGTTTTTAAAATGAGAAGAGAAGAAAAGATTAAGGAAAAAGAAAACAAAAGGAAATGAATTTGAATAAACAAAGGAGGTATGGGCATGAGAGAGAGAGGGTGAGGGGTCAACCTTGGTCTTGGCTCATTCTTTCTTCACTCATTTCATTCATCTTCTCTCCCTCTCCTTCATCCATGGCAGCCCTCTTCTTCACCTCCTCTAAACTCCTCACTACAACCCCAAAACAACATTAAAATATCATCTCCACTTCATTAAAAACATGCACAAGCTCGCTACATACACTTTGGGCCAAGAAAGTTTGAATTTTGAAGACTTGGGGCAACTCAAGAAAATTCTTGAGTTGCCAAATGAGGTAATTCCTTCATACCTAGTTTTGTATTTCATCCACTTTAGCATAATTATATGTTTAGAAGTGTTTAGTATAGATTAGTGGACTTAGAAAATTCCAAGTTAGGGTTTTGAGGAATCCTTGATTAAGATAGTGTAATTGAGATTAGTAGAGACCCTACAACCCCTTTAGTGCTAGAATTCGGGACAAAATGAGAGAATTAAACCCTAATTCACAAACTTAGAAACCCCGATATCGGAAAATTGTGAGAATTGTGAGGTTGTTTTGATATCTGCTATGACCCGGGGCACCTAAAAATATTTTAGCAATCACAGAGAGTCATGCAGGCACCTAGGAAGCTACCATAGTGACCCGAGCCCCAATCTCATCTACTTGGCCGCAAAATAATTCGTCCTGGCCGCAAATTGCGGCCATGTTTGGGTGGTTTGGCCTTTTGCTTCGTCTGTAGCTCCTACATCAGTTAATTAGACCCCTCCTGTATGGAAAATGCCCCAATTGTCACCTGAGGCAAATTTGGAAGTGTTTTACGTTGTTTCTGATTTCGGTTTTGCGGATTCTGTTAACTTGAACTTGGGTATTTGTGTTTTAATGTCATGACCCGAAATGGCAAGTGACTGGCCCTTGAATCATATGAAGTCTATAAGACCCCATCTAATTCAAGTAAGCCAAAATCCCAGAAATCTAAACCATTTAAAAGAAGAAAGTGAAGGAAATCTTGTTTTAAAGTTGCATATAATCACTTTGAAAAGTCGTTGCAAACATTTTTAAAACATAATATCTTTTCCGAAAATTTTGGCAGAGTTTCCTTTGTAAATACTGGCCCCAAAAGGGTACAACGTGCATAATACATAAAAAGGCATCCCCAAGCAGGAGCTAGCTCTTCGTCCATTGACGGTCACAACCACGCAAGCAATATAATATACAACGCCGAAGGGAGAGGATCAAAACTCAAAAAGGAAACTCAATATCAACAAGAAAACCCATAATATTACAACGCGCGACTCTACGGTCGAAATAATATACACTGGTCTTCTAAGGTTATCAAATAAATATAAGTCTGGTTGATGGAGTTTACTAGATACAACAATGTAAATAAAATACAAGGGTGGTCACGATGCGAGTGAACCCACCTACCAAAGCAATCGCTCGGAAAGGAGCAGTGTGCTAGCAAAGCCGCAACGAACCTGTATGGCAAAACCTGCAAGAAACTGTGGCACAACGGGGGTGAGTTGCCAACTCGTGAGTAGAAAACATCACAGAGCAGAAATCGTATGTATGACTCAATCTTAGGTCAATAAGATCAGTAGCATATATATCCTCAATAAGATAAGGTCTGAAGCATGAAAAGGTGGCAAGGATAAACATTTATATATAAGTGTAATACCAAGTGCTCGTGTCAGTGTCTCAGGTAGCAACATATCATAAATAGGAGGTATGAATGCATGAAAACGGAATACATGTAAATAAGAAAACTGTTTTCATATCTCAGTGAGATTTATGTATATAAAATCGAGATATCATCAATGATATCAACATAAATCAGTGTCTAGTATCGACACAAAAATATATATCTTGCTGTCTCATTATCTAGGGCTCCGGCTATCCGGACTGGCCCCTGGGCTCCGGCTATCCAGACTGGCCCAAACGCCGATCGGTATCCTTCGGATATCGAATGAGTCACAATGAAGTCACCGGTCGGTAGTGTTCCCCTGCCAGGCTCAACGCCATCATCTGCGACCTTCTCGCCCCGGGGTACCGCACCGGGTCCACCTGCACCCACAGACGGTTCCTCCTCCTCCTCGAATCGGGTGTATCATATCGATCAAGAGCCCAGAAAACTCATGGTGGACACCTCTCAAATCATATCATGAGAAAACTGCAACTTTCATTTTTAAAATGATAATAAGTTTATAAAATCCTTGCGGTTTCTCGAAATCCATAAATCTCATGGAAATCCGAAATCCTAATTCGAGTATAAATAAATAATGAATTCTAAAATATTGGGCTCCGGCAATCCGGACTTGCCCTAATAATAATGCATGAAAATGAATGTATAATTATGAATGGCAATCACAGAAATAAATGCAATGTCTACGCTATCACAATAATGATATATCGGAACTATCAGCTAACAAGAGATATCAATGAATTAATATTCTCTACAGTGTACGTGGTATGTCAATTACCGATGATGATGTGTGTGAGCCGGCAAGCAGGTGTACGTGGAACATACGCATCCTCGGTAATGGTTCTGGTGTCCTGACAGCATGATTTCAATAATAGCATATGAAAACACAATATAAGCATGCAATGCGATGCGAACGGAAAGAATATGTGGGAGCTGAATAATAAACACAACAATAAATAATCTACAAGTAAACTACTGGACTAAACTAACATACTGATCAAAAGGGTAAGGAAAACCACCTAAGTCTGAGTCGATATATATATATATATATATATATATATATATATATATATATATATATATATATATAGTCGGTGATCCCGCCTCAATAGTATCACAAATAATACAATATATAACATGACATCCAAGAGTCAAGAGTGTGGATTTATCATCAATATAAAGCTCGTACGGTAAATCCATCGTACGGCATCCCAAATCTGGGTACGGGTCAATTATCGCATTATCTCATTATTCATCAAATATCATGATCTGGGGGTACTGATCAAAGTCTAGTACATACTTATACCATCTATATATATGTATGCGTGTGTATAAAAACACATCGCCCAAGGACCCACTATAATATCATGTACGAACCATGTCACATCACCGATCTCATGGCATCTTGCCCAAACTCATCGACTCATCTCCAAATACCATATACTATCCTCATCATCCATGTATATGTATACGTATACACACACACACACACACACAGTCCCATACCTATGCGTATACACACACACACACACACACACACACACACACACACATATCCCCATATACGCACAAATAAATAAAAATGTATTCGTGTGTGTGCGCGTGTGGGTGTAATCTCTAATCTAGGGTTTCGCGACTAAGAAGCTAAACAAAATTATTTCTAACTACACAAATCTAATCCATGAACACATAACCCTATCCTGGTAATCATTCGCATATCACAATACTTATGATTTATATATAATATATATAAATATATCGTAAACTACACTACGAACTGCGGGGGTGCTATACGCCATCCACCCGACTTCCCCCGTAGATATATATCTACTCACCTCGATTCTTGCTGGCTGGAGTCAATGACGTCACGCTCATCCTCGTCATCTCGAAGTCCACATGGGGGTACCTACATGTCAACATATATCGTGTCGCATAAAAATCCAATTCAAAACCGTAACGACACGCTAAAAGCCTATAGGTTAGAACCTACGGACTACGCATGCAAGAATAACGAACAACTCTCGACGATTGACGTATAAACGTGAATCGACCGAGGCAAAACACAATACCAAATTCCAATTCATTAAAAGCCGCAAAACGAAATCAGCAACTATGAAAACCTGCTCCAGATTTTACCCTAGGTGAAATTAGCAAATTTTGCATATGTAAAGGGTCTAGTTTACTGGAGATAAAGATTTGGAACAAACATGGACCAATTCAACCCTTCTCTGGCCGCAAATTACGGCCAGAATGATTAAATCTGCGGCCTATAGGTGGAGTTAGGGTCTCGGGTCACTGTGGTAGCTTCCTGGGTGCTTGCATGACTCACAGTGTTTGCAAAATAATTCCTAGTGTCCCCGGGTGATAGCAGATGTCAATTTCCTATCACAAATTCAACAAAATACGATGTCGGAGATTTCTATGTTCGCTAATTAGGGTTTAAGTCTATGGTTTAGTCTAATGTATCATCACTACAGGGGTTATATGGCCTCCACTAACCTTAATTACACTTCACAACTCAAGAATTTTTCAAAACCCTAACTTAGAATTTTCAAAGTTCACTGAACACACTACTAAAATAGGGGGTTGTCCCTACGGATTACGAAATCCGCAGGGGAAGATTTCGTTTGGCCCTACGGATTACGAAATCCTTAAGGTTGCCCCTACGGTTCTTACATATTAATTTAAGAATATTAAATCGTAAATTGTTGTTTGCCCCTAAGGAGCCGCAAACTAAGAACCTACGGATTTATCCGTAGGTGCATGTAAATAGGGATTTAATTAAAAAGGCACAGATCGATCCCTACGCTCATTATCTTAATTATTCTCGAAGTCATGCGCGAACCCAAAATCCCCAAATCCTCGTTCCCGCCGATCGCCAAATCTCTCGTCGCCGTTCTCGTCGTCGCCAGCGCAGGCCGTTTCGTCGTCGCTACCGCCTGGTTCTTCCTCGTCGCCGTTTTCGTCGTCTCCTCCGTTTCATCGTCGCCACCGATCGATCGTCTCCTCCACTGCACAGGTAATTAAATCTTCAATTAAAGAAATTTTTGATTATTTTAGGGGTTGGGGTTGGGGTTGCGGTTGGGGTTCGGCTAGGGTTGCGGTTGGGGTTGGGTTCGGCTAGGGTTGCGGTTAGGGTTGGGGTTAGGGTTGGGGCTGGGGCTGGTGCTGGGGTTGCGGTTGGAGTTGGGGTTAGGGTTAGGGTTAGGGTTGAGGTTCGGCTGGGGCTGGGGCTGGGGTTAGGGTTAGGGATGAAAACAATGGATCTTGCTTAAGTTATATTTTCAGTTGTAGAATTTTATTTGAGGTGTTACATGAGATAGAATAACTTAGTTATATTTTCAAACAATTATAGCTATAATTTTCAGTTGTAGAATTTTAAACTAGTTAATAAATGGGCAAGATATCGTTAAGTAACTTATACGGTTCAAAGTTCAGCCGTAGACTTCGAGACTAGTTGATGCGCAAGTAAAACATTGCAATATTTGAGGGAAGTAAACAGCATGAAAACAATGGATCTTGCTTAAGGTGCTAAAAGTTTGTAGGAAAACCCTAGGTGAGAAAAGAAAGGGGAATCAAAACTTCAAACAGAGAATTTAATTCTCAAATCTAAGAGTTTAACTCTTCTACACAAAAGAACTTAGTTCTTCTTCTGGTTGAAGATCTGCACAGAGCACATCTCCCCATAGGATGAGAATTTAATTCTCATCGGGTTGAGATCCTGCCATGCAGATCCAAAACTTAGAGGGGGAATCGAGTTTATAGAATTTAATTCTCCCAAAACAAAGTTAGGGTTTAACCCTATATGAGAATTTAATTCTCCCAAAGTTATAGGAATTTAATTCATTCAAGATGAAACTAGGGTTTAACCCTATATGAGAATTCAATTCTCCAAAAATTACAGGAATTTAATTCTTTCAAGACAGAGCTAGGGTTTAACCCTAACTGAGAATTTAATTCTCTCAAATTCACAGGAATTTAATTCCTCTTAAAAAATGAAATTTGGGTTTCACCCTCTACAAGAATTTAATTCTTTTACATATATAGGAATTTAATTCCTCTAAAAGAAAATTAGGGTTTAACCTTATATAAGAATTTAATTCTTTCAGGAATTTAATTCCTCCAAATCATGATCAGGGTTTAACCCTACAGAGAATTTAATTCTCAAAATAAAATAAGGAGAATTAAAAGATCTCCATGCATGCAAAGAGCTAGGGTCACGTGCCCTACGTGACCCCTGAAAAGATCCCCACAAATGAGAAGGATTTAGCCCTGAGGCAATACCTCACGTGATCCTTTGTCAGTAACTATCCCGTTCTTAGATTTCTCAATATAGTCACCATAACCTACAATTTATATGTTATACAGTCTAACATGGCCCATGAGTACGTCAGAGTTAAGGACTGGATGTATGTGGATTGGCAACAACGTATGCAACCTAAGTTTATCGCAGGAGTTGCTGTTTTTATTGAATTTGCACGTGCACATAATAAGATCGTGATAGAGAAGATTCTCTGCCCGTGCGATAGATGTGGCAATAAGTACTGGCAGAAGGTAGAATTGGCAGAGCTTCATATCGTAAAATATGGGTTTACTAGACTTTATACAACTTGGAAATATCACGGGAAAGGAGAAGAACGCAGTAATGCATCAGAAGAAGAAGGAGAAGACGATAATGCGGCAGGAGAAGAAGGAGAAGACGGTAATACGGCAGCAGGAGAAGACGGTAATTTATTTCCATCAGACGAAATGAAGGATATGGTAGAGGCTGCCCTAGGTGAATCTATTCGTACCGAAGATGACATTCCTTTCGGTCAAGGACCGCATGCGGATAAATATGAAAATTTCATGAATGATGCTAGAAAACCAATTTATGAGAATGCAAAGTATTCCACCCTTTCATGGTTCGTCCAACTTTTCCAGATTAAGTGCCTAAATGGATGGAGCAACAAGTCATTCACAATGCTTCTTTCGTTCTTGAAAGATTCTATGCCCCCGGGAAATAACGTGCCCGACAGCTGGTACGGAGCCCAGAAGATGATGTCTGATTTGGGTCTAAAGTGCGAGAAGATTCAAGCATGTCCTAAAAATTGCGTGTTGTACCGGAAAAAGAATTCAGATTTGAAAGTGTGTCCAACATGCGGAGAGGCCAGGTATAAACTGAAAGATTCTGATAAGAAGCCTGATATACCTGTCAAGATAGCACGATCTTTTCCCATAACACAGAGGCTATAGAGGCTATTCAGGTGCAAGAAAACAGCCGAGGCAATGATTTGGCATCACTGTGCTCCTCCAAGTGAGCCATCCAAGAGATTCACCGGCATGGAAGGATTTCGATAGGAGGCACGTAATATTCAGTAGCGATCCTCGCAATGTCCGCCTCGGACTGGCTAGTGATGGCTTCTGTCCATTCAACTATATGGCTGGAAGTCATAGCACATGGCCCGTTGTAATGATAATTTATAATCTGTCGCCTTGGTTGGCTATGGACCAATCATACTTTAAGATGCCTTTTCTTATCGACGGACCAAACTCACCGGGAAACAATATCGACGTCTATCTCCGACCTCTGATCGAGGAGTTAAAATCTTTGTTCATTGATGGTGTAGAGACATATGATGTAAACATAAATACACCCTTCATACTGCGTGCGGCTTTAATGTGGACAATTAATGACTTTCCTGCGTATGGAATGCTATCAGGTTGGTCCGTACATGGTCACAAAGCATGTCCTCATTGCCATCAACACACAACATCGAAATTCTTGAATTTTAGCAGGAAGGTTTGTTATTGCGGCCATCGACGTTTCCTGCCTCTAGACCACCCTACAAGTTAAACACTGTTCACTTTGATGGTCATCAAAAGCTTCTTGGACCTCCAGCCCCATTGTCCGGAAAGGACGTGACTGCTCAATGGGATGGTTACAATAATGTGACCTTTGGGATGGATCCGACGAAACAGGTCAAACCACCATTTTGGAACAAGTTAAGCATTTTCTTCGAGCTTCCGTACTGATCAACAAATTTAGTGCGTCATTGTCTGGACGTCATGCATATAGAGAAGGGAGTATCAGAGCACATACTCAACTTGCTTCTTTGTAAAGACGGGAAATCGAAAGACAACCTGAATGCTCGGATGGATCTACAGGAGTGGGGAATAAGAAGTGAATTGCACTCTAGACCGGTAGTGGGTAAACCAGGCAAGTTTATACTTTCCAATGCCGCTTATCATATGTCACAACCGGAGAAGAAAAGATTCCTGCAGGTGTTGCATGATTTGAAAGTTCCCACAGGTTTCTCAGGATCGTTCGGCAAGAAAATAAAAATTGTGAAAGGCAAGATCGATGGGCTGAAAAGTCATGATCACCATGTTATCTTGGAGCACCTTCTTCCATTAGCCCTCAGGACTTCTCTCCCCGAATCGGTTGGTCTAGTAATCAACGACCTATGTTGTTTTTTCAGAGAGTTGTGTGCTAAAATACTGGAGGTTGTGATGCTGGATAAACTAGAAAATTATATTGCATTGATACTTTGCAAGTTTGAGCGTATTTTCCCACCTTCATTCTTCGATATCATAATACACTTGACGGTTCATCTTGCAACTGAGGCTAAGTTAGCCAGACCGGTGCAATATCGATAGATGTATCCCGTCGAGAGGTACGTGTAATTTTTCGTTTCGCGCAATTTTTAAAATTATTGTTGTCCTGTATGGCCGTATTTATTTATTCAACATATTTTCTTTAGGTACCTTTACACTCTTAAAAAATATATACGCAATAAAAATCGACCAGAGGGTTCTATCATGCAAGGTTATCTTCTTGATGAAGCAACCACGTTTTGTTCCTGCTATCTGGACGAGAACATTGAGACGAGACTTAACCGGCCTCGAAGAATTCAAGACGGGTCATATGGTAAAGCCGATTATAAGAGGGTAGACACTATATTTATCAACAAGATATACCGGTTTATCTTGCTTAATTGTGCATGTCTTGAACAAATTAGAGAGTGGGTTTTTTGGATTAATTGTTATATTTGTGTTTGTGTGTGTATGAAATGATATAATATTAATGTCACCATTATTTGTCGAAAACATAATTCATTTTAACGAGGTACGTGAGGGGCATCCTGATTGGAATGAAGAACGATTGGAAAAATATCATCAGGATAATTTTTATGATTGGGTCACAGATCATGTAAGTTATTCGAATAACATGTTATTGTTATCAGTTTTAATCTAAACTTATATCGTTATGTATTTGTCATAAAATTTGTTTTGCTAGATCCACGATCCGAACTTGTCTGCATCATTTGAGAGTGATTCAAGATGTTTAGCTCAATTTCCTAGTATGGAGGTTGTATATTATAAAGGATTCGGTATCCTTGGATACAAATTCGAAGTTAAGGACATAAAAACATCTAGAACCACTCAGAATAGTGGGATTGCGACGGTAGGATCGGACGGTGTGATTTATTATGGGTACTTAAATTGTATACTCGGCATCCACTATCCTGGACGATCAGAATCATTTTATATATTCCAGTATACTTGGTACGATACGCGAACCGATACGGATAAGTGGAGAAGCAATCTTGGGACTTGGAAAGATGAATATGGATTGACCAGTGTGAACACACTTCGATTTTACGGTCAGGAAGATCCGTTTATCTTTCCGAACCAAGCGTTCCAAGTATACTACTCACAGTGTTTGAAGCATCCGGGATGGAGTGTCGTATGCCGTTGGAAACCCAGGGATGTCTACGATGTCCCAGAATTCGAGGACAGCGATGAGGATGAAGAAGAGAGAAGGCTTAAAGTGCTCCGACCGTCTGTTTCGAAGGACGGGTTGTCTTCGGCCGATCATGAAGTTACGTGGGTTAGAAATGATATCGATGATGAAATCCAAGTAGATATGTTTAATGCGCCAACGAAACGAAAAAGGTTATCAGTAATGTTATATTATTACTTCACATTTTACGATCTATACATATATAGTCAATACTTGTAACGATTGTCTAATGCGTCCACGAACCGTTTATCTAGATTTGATGACGATGACGGGAGCAGTGAGGGGCGGCAGGATCTCCAGCCGCGGCACTGGCAGAGGCAGAGGCAGAGGCAGAACGGTTCTGCCGCTCGGAGAGCTGCGTAGGGAGCTTCAGAGGGTCGGTCTTGCACCCAGATCGGAGACCCCTTCGGATGCCTCCTTCCGTGTGGTCTTTGCCACACCTTCAGGTATATTTTACGCATATCCATTTTGAATGTAATATTAAAGATATTCATGCCTGTTCATGTCAAAATTACTTATATTGTCAATGTTTGATTGTCTAGTTGTTGGTGATGCATCCACATCAGAGACAGAGGCCACTCCCGCACCTCCAGGTATGTTTATATATCATATAGTGCATGTATATTGATTTAGAATGCTATACCATAAATACACACACATTCCTTTTGCTCTTACTTTGATAGTAATTTTTTTTATTGTCTAGCTGTAGGTGGTGACACCACCGCACCTACGGGTATGTTTATATATCCTATAGTGCATGCATATTGATTTAGAATTTTATATTATTGATCTACACATTCTTTTTGCAATTACTTATATAATTTATTTATTATTGTCTAATTATAGGTGGTGCATCCACATCTGCCGCAGGGGCCACTCCTGCCACTTCCGTACCCTCCGCATCGTCTGTAGGTTAATATGAATAAATATAAGATATTTATTCATTTTACATATCCTCTATAGAATAAATATTAACTTCATGGAAATTTAGCGTCAATGTTTATTTTCTAGTTGGAGGGGATGCGTCCGCATCCGGGACACCGGCTGTTCCTCACCGGAGGAACTATCGTCCCGCTCGTGCTGCTGCCTGGGCCCAGGCTCGTGCTTTAGTCACCGGAGGTATATATCACACTTCAATTTTCGTTTAACCTTGATTTCTTAATACAACTTTGTTTTAATATTGATTGTCTTGATATTTCTTGCAGACGCAGGGCCTCCCCATCCTCAGAGGGGGACTCGAGGCCCGAATCAGTCCCATAGGCTGAGGCCTGACAGAGCTAGGGGGAGGCAGCATTCCCCCTCTTTTTTACCCCTGATTATCGCTATACTGGTCCTCATGCCGAGAGGTTCGGCCGGTATATGGGGGATGAGAGCCGGCTCGTGAAGAACTATCCACTTCACGTTGAGTGGGGCGACCAACACCGGCGCTCATTCGCCCTCTTCTTTGATCAGGCTCGGGTATTAATGTATATTTTCATTTGATTTATCCAATATATTTATTATTAACACTTGCAATCTAATAACAATGTTTTTTTTGTATTTTCAGTTGGATTACGATTTTCAGCCTGTACCCAACCCTGATCACCCTGGGAGGGTGCTCGACCTTCATGCTCTGTACAATAGCCTAATGAAGAACATGCAGACCAAGGTCCGATACAACAGGAATGAGCTGAAGGCCGACTGCTACTCCCTGTGGATGGCGACCCCCGAGGCAGAGAGAGCGGCCCTCCTATCTACTCCGGCCTTTGCGAGAGTCAACGTAGAGACATGGCCTCTATTGTGCGAATATTTCGACTCTCAACGCAAACAGGTATGTATTTTAAATGTAATTTATTGTTTAGTATATAATTTATTTTTTTGTGTTCCTTAATTAGAAAACTAAATGTGAATGTGTTGTGCAGAAACAAGCCGCTCAAAATATAGAGAATAGGAAGTCGACGAAGAGGGGTCGCCCCACTTATACAGGTGGCTCGAGGAATATTACTCAAGCCATGGAGTTATCGGTAAATTACAATAGACCGGCCTTTGTGATATAATGCAATATTAAGAGTTATTTTCTAATATATCGAATATTAAGAGTTATTTTCTAATATTGCAGAGAGCTCAGACCCTGGCGCAAGGTGGTACACCGAGCGTGCTGTCCGCATATCTTGCCATCCACGGCACCTCGACAGATCCCGCCACGGGCGAGCTTCGATACCCCGACGTCGCTACCCAGGAGTATTGCGTAAGTGTTAATATTTATTCAAACCCTATTTAAAATTTTAGTTTTGAAAGGTTCAAATTTAAATGATATACTTATATTTTACTGGTTAATATGGGTGTAGGAGCGGGTGGTTGAGCAGGCCGAGGCATCGGGGATCGATTTTACCAGACAGAGCGATCCGATGCTTCTGACCCCAGTCCTGGACGCCACACTCGGAGGGCAACACGGAGGTTGGGAGAGAGGCCGGGGACTGGGCCCTAGCAGGGCCCATATGAGGTTGGACTCCACCCCGACTATTACTTCCTCCATCTCTAGTGAGCGACGTTTCCAGCAGGAACTGGAGAGCTTGAAGGCCACCGTTCAGGAGTTGAAGGAGATGCTGGTATGTATACTACTTAATAGTAAAATATTATGTCATATTATAGATAGCAACATATCCAATATTAGTACGTAGCCTGAACTTATTTGGTTGTAGACTTAGCTTTGATTAATCATACATACATATCTAATGAAAATAAACTACGGTTTTCCAAACTAGATATTCAAACGAGGCCTAAGTCCCTAAGTATACATAGATTGGGGTTTCAAAATAACTTGATAATGATACGAATTCGAATAATACACAGTTCTTACTCGCTTATTACACACGTAGGTCCAGACACGACAGGGTACATCGGCCGAGCCTCCACATGCATCTCCTTCGGCTGCGGCTCCGCAAGCCACTGGATCGGCTGCGGTTCCGCAGACAGCTCCTATAGCTCCACCGCCCGCCCAGACTCCCGCAGCCGCGGCTCCGCAAGCCACTACCTCGACGGCGGCTGCGCAGACCACATCGCCAGCTCCACAGCCTGCTCAGACTCCCGCACGCTCCACATTGCAAGATTTATTGACCGAGGAGTAGGCGCGCCAGATTCTGGCGTTTATCAGAGGTGGAGCTGGACCGAGCTAGGGTAGCTTTTTGATTCTTATATTTTAAACATGTATTTATTTATATGATACATATTGTACTACATTTTGGACGATATTGATATTGGTGGTGTTTGTGTGTTTATATTGATATCATATTCTGCTTGTTGGTTTCTTTTGTATATTATGCGTGATGTGATTATGAATACTGCGATATATGTTCTGCGTGATGATTAATTTTATATATGATCGATGTATATATTATTTTGCACAGGGCGAGAAAAAAATAGGCAGCCATTTTTTTAAAAAAAGACCTGATAATATGCACCTACGGATTAATCCGTAGGGCCCAACATTGCCTCTACGGATTAATCCGTAGGGCCCACATATGTACCTACATATTTATCCGTAGGGGCAAAATATCAGGATACCTCATATTTTTCCCCTATGATCTCAGTATCAGGGGTTAATCTTGCCCCTACGGATATATCCGTAGGGCAAACAAATGCCCTTACACAGGTATCCGTAGGGGCAAAATATTAGGATACATGATATTTTGCCCCTACGGATATATACCTACGCACTTATCCGTAGGGGACACTACTTGGCCCTACGGATAAGTCCGTAGGTACACCTAATCTATTTTATAAAACCGTAAATAAAATAAATTTTTTGTCCCTACGGACTAATCCGTAGGGACAACTGGACCTACACATAACTAATCCGTAGGGACAACTGGACCTACACATAACTCCATAGGGGCAATTTTTAGTCCGTAGGTGTAGGGTTCCTAGGCACACTCATGAGGTTCTACAACAAATCAACCATGCCAAAATCAAATTTTTCATGTGCCAAAGAACCCTAATGCTAGATCGTTAACTAGAGGTAAGGCGAAACTAAGCAAGTTAACTACTTTAACTACAAGTGAAAGGGATTACAACCTTTGTAGATCCGGTCCTCCACTTCTTTAGCTCCGTGATGACGTCCCTCCGCTGCGATCATCGGGATCCCGGACTCTAGCATTGGTTTCATCGGAGAAATGATCGGGCTAGGTCGTTGACTTCGATGCCGAAGATGATCTACGTCGAGGCGACTCTAACTCAAGCTCCATCTTCACTAGGTCATGAAACTTGTGAAGATAACACACTCTACTACATGGAAAGTGGTAGAGAATGAAGAAATAGGAAGTGGGTTCACTTTAGAATTGGATTTCTCACTCTAAATCTCATGGCACCATTAGAGGTAGCAAGGTTTCTTCTTCTTGAAGAAGAAGAAGAAGAAGAAAGAATATATGATGAGAATAATGAATAAAGAATGAAACTTATCCCTTTAATTATGGTACCATGGTTAAGTTAAGCCCTCATGCTTAACTTGTATAGAGAATTAACTAAAGAATTGGGTTAAGGGTTGGGTTAACTAGCATCCTAAGGAAATGACAAAAGAAATTGACTTTCTCAAAGTTTCTTCAAGCTTCATGAAGCTTAACAACTTTGACCAAAGTCTTATTTCTTTTGTTATTTATTAGGAAATTAGTAAACCCTAATTTAACCTCAATTTGGTTTAAGTCTCATACACACAACTTGTATGCATCATCAAGCATGATACAAACATGTACACTTGCATATATCACATATAAATAATGTGCACATTCAAGTGAGAAAATCAATCTTAAGTGAACCAATACTAGTTAATGTAAAGTAATATATCAAATATATAATTATACATTAAATCATTAAATCAACACTTGATTTAATGATCCGGTCATAGCGTATACAACCGACTAATATCAAGTGTATCAATATATCGAATCAACATTTGATTCGGTAACCCGGCTATATCTTATATAACCGTCCGATGATACTAATCGCGAGAATAGAATTCAGTATCACATACTGGTATTATTCTCGGTCCCGCACATATCTCATATGCGCTCTTATTTCGTTTCGCTTGAGCTAGGAAACCTCTGTGTGGGACTCTAAAGACTCGTCAATACGCCGGCAGTAGGTGATGATCATATCAAACACCCACAAGCCGCAAGCGGTCTGCTAAACTAACGGCCACCCGGGTATTGAGCGATCAGAAGATCAACGAGCAAGCCAGCTCACACTCCTGTGAATCCAACCAGTAACACTTACCGCACAGTCCGGTCTGTTCGTCTGATATGTCGCATATCTCGCCTAGGGGTGGTAAACGTCAGACCCCAGTAGCTTGATAAGTCATGCCGATGTAAGGTCCATAACAAGCATGAAACTACTGATAACTCTTACCAGTAAATCACTGCAACCCTGGCCAGGGATTTCCAGTTATGGCCAGTCGAGCATAGCGCAACATCAACCCCCAATACCGGGAGAGACGAATACCCTCCTATCGCTCATTGCCTCCATGTGAATCGGGACTGTACCCAAAAACCACCTGTTTGCACGACTCAGTAGAGCCGTGGTAGGGTGGAAATCAAAGCACAGTGGGAGACACACAAGACTCTATGACGATCTCGGGTCAACAGACTAAGCTGTACCAGTGTCACCAGAGAACTGCCATCTGACGTGAAGTATAATACCATCTGGGAGTTCTCGGCGAGTCCATTCAGTGTACCCAGTCTCCACTGAGCACCCGCATACCATCTCCGATGTCAAACACCAATGGATATGGGATCATCCATCGCCCATCACATGGGTCGAGAAGATATACGCTAGTCTACTCTGGAATATTGATGCTCCGTCTCGATATTCCCACGACTAGGAACATTGAAGGATGTACTCATGGACTACCCAGGCCCCACTAGTATGATCTACATCATAGTCCTGCAAGTCGAGTACACATCCTAAGGGCTTTATCAACATGTAACAGAGAGACAGAAAGTATACATGATAAGATAAAGAGCAACCAGATAGCGTACTATCATGTCGAGCAAGAAAGTCCTACTTATATATGTCCGAGCATCCACTACAATATACATCCTATGTACAGTAATGGCCTCTAGGGCATACATATAACTAACAGTAGGGGCAAGTTCAGGGCTTCGACTTGCACCTACGGCCTTTGCACCTACAGGGTAATTTCTTGCCCCTACGGATATATCCATAGGAGCAGTGGTTTGCTCCTACGGATAAATCCGTAGGGGCAACCCCTATTTGTTGTAGTGGCATCACTAAAACACTTCTAATCAAGCATGGTCACTAATGAGAATGGATTACTACACTAATGGTGATGAAATTATCTCATTTGGCAACTCAAGAATTTTCTTGAGTTGCCCAAAGTGCTCAAAATCCGATTTTTCTTGGTCCAAATAGTTTGTAGTGAGCTTGTGCACAAGTTTAATGAAGTGGGGATAGACTTTTGATGTGTTTTTGATGATGAAGTGGGGTGTTTTGGGGAGGGGGAAGGAAGAGGGCAGCCATGGTTAGGGAAGGGGGAAAGATGAAGAGAATGAAGTGGAGAGAATGACCTAAGTCAAGGTTTGACCCCTCACCCTCTCTCCCTTTCATGCCCATCCCTCATTCTTTAACTTTTCTTTTCTTTTTCTTATTTGTTTTCCTTATTCAAATTAAAATCCAAAACAAATGAAACCATATACATAAAAATAACAAGATGTCATGATTAAAATGAAACAAGTAATTTCTTGAAAATGTGACATGGTGCATGTCATGTGCACAAATCAAGCTTAATGCACGATTAGTGATTTTTAATCGCGATTAGCATTAAAATTTTATATAATTAATTATAACAATTCATACTTTGCCTAAATCACATAAATCCCTCCAAAATCACCATTAAATTTAATTTTCCAATATTTTCCAATTTATCGGTATTTAGTTATACTGTATTATTAAAATATTCACAATATTTAATATTTAATTATTTAAATTCCCAAAAATAATATTTTATTTTTCTGAAATGTTACATTTAACTCGATGGTTTGACGTTTGTACATCGACATTGAGGAATTGTTTTGCCTCTCGTGCATGCATAGATCATAAGTTTTAACCTATGTGTGATACGCGTGGCGATTTTGTTTTTGTGCGGGATTTCTATTTACGATATCATGTGATATATATGTAGGTACCCCCCCTCACGTGGACTTCGGACGATGAAGAAGAGGATGTCAACATCAACTTCGGCGAGAAAGGATCAAGCTGAGTAGAAATATATCTACGGGGGGAAGTCGGGTGGATGGCGTATATCACCCCTGCAGTTCCTAGTGTAACCTATGATACATTATTTATATATATATATATATATATATATATATATATATACACATACGTATATGTGTTATGTGAAAAATTACTTTTTATCTAGAAAGGCTTTAGGAAATTATGGGTTAAATTTTAGTGTATTTGGATGATAGTGTCGTTAGATAGTTTTTAGTCACGAAACCCTAGAGTATAGTTTGCATACACGCACACACACTCGCATACATTTTACTTCTTGTGCGTATATGGGGATATATCTATATATATATATATATATACACACACACACATATATGTTTGTGAATATGTGTGTGTGTGTGTGTATATATATATATATATATGTATACATATACATGGATGATGAGGATAGTACACGGTACTTGGAGATGAGTCGATGTTATTGGGTATGATGCCAAGAGATCGGTGATGTGATTTGGTTCGTATTATGAGATACGTCATGATATTATAGCGGGTCCTTAGGCGATGTGTTTTCAGACACACGCATATATAAATATATATATATATATATATATATATATAGGTATCAGTATGTACTAGACTTTAGATCAGTACCCCCAGTTCATGATATGTGATGATGATACCATATGGATGTTATGTTATATGTAATATTCGACCCGTATCTTGATTTAGGATGCCGTACGATGGATTTACCGTACGTGATATGATTATGATAATAGATCCGCACTCTTTACTCGAGAATTTCATATTATATATTGTATCATATGTGATACTATTGAGGCAGGATCACCGACTATATATATATATATATATATATATATATATATATATATCGACTCGGACTTAGGTGGTTTTCCTTACCCTTTCGTTTAGCCTGTTAGTTTAGTCCTGTAGTTTACTTATAGATGTTAGACTAGACTCGAGTCGTACTTATTTCAAAACTAACGAATCGTGAGTATTTTAAAGACAGGCCAAGGGATTCTTCGGATATTTCAAAGGACGTACCTTTTCTTAAAAACACCGTAGCCCTATTTTCTAAACACCACGATTCGTATTATTTCAAAATTCAAAACTGTACGACTCATATATAAATGTGTATTCATATATGTTGCGTTATTATTCATGTTCTGCATATTCTTGTTGTTCGCATCACATTGCATGCTTATTGTGTTTTCATTAGTTATTATTAAAATAATGCTGTCAGGGCACCAGCACCATTACCGATGATGCGTATATTCCATATACACCTACTTGCCGGCCCACACACATCATCATCAGTAATTGCCATGTCACGTACACATTAGAAAACACTATTCATTAGTATAAATTGCTAGCTGATAGTTTCGACATAGTTCTAGTACGCTTGCTTTTATATGATCTCTTAGACATTGCATTGATTACTGTGTTATCTCATGCATGTGTATTTTTATTTTTCATGCAATATTATGGAATTAATTAACTGGTATTTCATTGTTTATTTACCCTTGAGATTCGGATTTCGGATTTCCTTGAGATTTATGGTTTTGGAGAAACCGCAAGGATTTTATAAACTGATTATCATTTCTAAAGATAAAATTTGCGGTTTTCTAATGATATGATTTGAGAGATGTCCACCATGAGTTTTCTCGGCTCTTGAGCAATATCATACACCTGATTTGAGGAGGAAGAGGAACCGTCTGTGGGTGCATGGTGGACCCGGTGCGGTACCTCAGGGGAAAGATGGTCGCAGATGATGGTGTTGAGCCTGGCAGGGGAGCACTAACGACCGGTGATTTTATTGTGACTCGACGGATATCCGGAGGATACCGATCGGAGTATAGGCCAGTCCGGATTGCCGGAGCCTGAGGTTTTGAGATTTGATGATATGGGCCAGTCCGGATAGCCGGAGCCCTAGATATTGAGATTCGAGGATACGGGCCAGTCCGGATTACCGGAGCCTGAGATATTGGGATATATGTTTTGTGTCGATGCTTGACACTGATTCTATGTTGATTTCATTGATGATACATCGATTTATATATACAGAAATCTCACTATATAAAGAAAACAGTTTTTCTCATTCATGATGTATTCTGTTTTCATTTAATGCATTCATACCTCATATTTATGATATGTTGCTACCTGAGGCACTGACACGAGCACTTGGTATTACACTTATGTATATATGTTTACCCTTGTCATTTTATCATGCTTCAGGCTTTATCATTTTGAGGATATATATATTATGATCGTATGACCTAGGATTGAGTCATACATACGATTTTTCCTCGGTGATGTTTTCTACTCATGAGTTGGCAACTCACCCCTGTTGTGCCACAGTTTCTTGCAGGTTTTGCCGTACAGGTTTCCTTGGTAGCTTTGCTGGCACAATACTTCATTCTGGGTGTTTGCTTGGTAGGTGGGTTCACTTGCATCGTGACCACCATTGTATTTTATTTACTTAGTTGTATTTAGAAAACTTCTTCAACCAGACTTGTATATTTTATAGACTTAGAAGACCAGTATATATTATTTCGACTTTAGAGTCGCGCGTTGTATTATTATGGGTTTTCTTGATTTTCTTGATTTCTTTTGAGTTTTGATCCTCGCCCTTCGGCGTTGTATATTATATTGCCTGTGTGGTTGTGACCGCCAATTGGCGAAGAGCTAGCTCCCTCTTGGGGATGCCTTTATTCATTATGTATATATTTCATGTTTGTACCCGTTTGGGGTCAGTATTTACAAAGGAAACTCTGCCGAAATTTTCAGAAAAGACTTGAGATTTTAAAAATGCATATTTCGGCTTATGTTATTAAAACCACTTGCTTTAAAACAAGCTTTCTTCACTTCTTCTTTAAAATTGTTTAGATTTCTGGGATTTTTTGGCTTACTTGAATTAGATGGGGTCCTATAGACTTCATATGATTCAAGTGCCAGTCACGTGCTGTTTCGGGTCATGACATTTATAATTGTTAGTCATGCGATGTCTAAGGAATTCATTTGGTTAGGCATGAAATCCAAAATATATGATACATTGGGTTTATGATGTCTAAGGTGGTTGCGGATTCCAATTGTTGTAGTTTTCACTATCTTTTCTGCGACCGTAAGTGTAATATGTGGTGTATCGCTGGTTTCGTTGCTATATGTCAACGATAATTGGGATACGCATATTTACTTACGTTGATGACATGTGATGTTTTGTATTGTTGCGATATGTTATATTGGATCGTCATGTTTGAATAGCCGGTTTTTTTTATGTGAGATGAAAGTTTTTCGTTTTCATTCATATAAAAACTTGTATGTAATATTCTTTTATTGGGGCACTTCCGGGTTTAGGATGATGTCACCATTGATGTATATTATTTACTTTTCCGCATTAGGATAGACCCAAGGTGGGGAGCACAAGTAACCGGGTTCTAGAGTCCAGTAGGAGACCATCTCGAGGAGTCGAGACCGGGTCTCCTAACTCTAGAATTGGTAGGGTTGCTTGCCGCACTCGTAGGAGTCTAGGGATGTGGGTTTGGCTATTCATCACGACCGTGGAATCCGTGTTTTTACTTGGTTAATTTAAAACACAGAATTCCTAGTATATCCAATATTTCGTATGTGGACTTCTGCTGCTGATATTCTGTGATGTGATTAATTTATATGATAAGATGAATTTTGTTATTATATATATGATATATAATAAACGTTGCTTATGTTTTGCACCCACGCTAGTCCCTCCCCGCTATGCCGTTAGTTAAGTAACCTAACGGTGCATAACGGGACACTGTGGCGAATGCGGATGGCATAAGCGTACGTTCTACTTTTGTTTCTTTATCTGTGATGCTTAGGAAGCATGAATGATGGGACTTCATTAATTAGATTAATGAAAACAAAGAAACCTAAAGATGTTTTAGAATCCTGTTTTAAAAACTGGTAGATCAAGTTCTTGCTTTGCATAGTGGTATTCCTTGTAGAATATCCAGCACCACATTCGATGAGGAAAGAGCCGAGATCCCTTCACCGGGTGTAACCTCTTTAGGTAAGTGTTCATACCATAATTTTGCATTATTTTATTCCCCATTCTTATTCATTTTACAAAAAAACAGGTGCTTTTGATCCATGTCTGCTACATAGTTGCAGGTTACAGGTTCTCGGAACAAAAACAGTGAAATTGATGATACAAAAGTAAGATTACGACCGAAAAATGGTGGAATCTTGATCAAGCCTACATTTTGAGGGACAATGAAGATCAATGAACAAGTTCACAAAACACAAAGGCAGCGCAAGGTTCAAGACTTTGACACGAAGCAAACGGTAAAGTCCACAATATCATTCACAGTGGAAATCTGGAAGAAAACTAGAAGACAATCTGAGAAACCAAGTAAAGAAACAAGAAGTAAAAAGCAACAGGAAGCAGCCCAGGAAAAAGCAACTGAGAAGCCCACTAGATGGCCGCGGATCTGTTAACTGCATTTTAATACCGCTCATTCGTTATCTCTTTTGTTATATATCGGTGCTATTAATCAGTGTTTGCTCTGTAATTACAGTTTACAGATATTCGTGATAAAACACCGGAAACACATTCAAAATCACGGATATATCGTCTGTGAGCCGACACTGCAAGCAGACCAGAAAACTGACCGATATCCCAAGAGCTTTTATAAAAATGTGTGCACACACTTTTTGGTCTAACACAATGCATGTTGCACACAACTCTTAGGCAAAGACCATGTGGGGGAAGCCATGGCATGATAGGTTATGCAAGTGGGCATGTGTTGGTGTGATGTGCATTAATGGGCATTGAATGCATAAAGATATGATGTGATTTGAAGCATCTCATTTCCTTCCAATTCTCTGCATAAAAACCAGGTGAAATAAGACCAAGCAAACAGCATCAGAGGCTTATTGGAGTGCACACAAACCCACACACCCAATACGAGCCCCTCTCCTCGGATTTGACCCGGTGACCATCCCATAAAAAAGGGCGACGCGACCCCACTTCCTCCTGTGGGCCCCATCTTTCTCTTGTGCCTTCCCTTCTGCCACTTAGGATTATTTTTATTGTTTATTTATTCCTCTTTTGAGCCTATAAATACAGATCAGTGGGCAAAGGAATGAGGCTACCATGTATATACCATTTCATAATTTTGTTTTGCTTTGTTTTTGTTTAGCTTGAGGGTGAGTGTGCTTCATCTTGGTTTCTTCTTCTTCTTCCCTCTTGAAGCTCTCTTTGGAGAGCTTCATTAAGGAGGTTGAACAAGTCACCAAAGTTTGTATCTTATTCTCAAGTGATTAATACATTGTTGTTTCTTTTATTTACTTGCTTTCTTTTCATTGTGCTTAACTAATCTTTATTTTGGTTGTGGTGTGTGTGAGGAAGTGAGATGAAAGGCTTTGCCTCCTCCACCTCTTGATTATATTTAATGTGCTTAAAATCCATTTTGTGTTAAGGTTGCTAAGCTAGGATATGGTATGTTGTGATAAAGAGCTTGACAAACTCTTTGTTTCACATACTATATACCTTCACAACCCTTAGCAAACTCAACACCAATATCTTTTGCTCTCACTAACCTCTTTGTGTTTTCATTGTTGCGGTATGCTTGCAAAACCTCGTGTTTAGTGTTGATACCCAAAGCGCGGACATACAAACGGTAAGTGACCAAAACGGACTCGTTTCGTGCTTTGCGGCGAATATCGGACTTTGACGGTTTGTGCCTGCAACCGCGTTGACAAGTCGTGCTTCATGCCAGAATCAAGGTAAAACCGGCAACTCATAACCAAGGGAGCATAGTGGTAAACGTCGCGATTCAAGCTTCCGAACCAAGCCACAACCATTCTTACCTTACACTTGTTTTCTTGCTTTTCTTGTTTTTATTCCTTTCTAATTATTTGTGATAACTAACCAATTCATTAATTTGTTAATCTTAAATAACGATACCTAATACTCAATTCCCTGCGGATCAACCCGTGCTTGCCGGCTCGCTACAACGCGTCGTGCACTTGCGGTTATAAATAGTAAAACAAGAACGATCTCGTGCGCGCATTCCGTTCATAAAACCATATCTCAATTTCAAAACAATACGCGTCTGCGCGCGCGGTAGGTTTCCCAACAAGTTTTTGGCGCCGTTGCCGGGGAGTTGTAGTTATTAGATATTGTTATTTCTGGTTCTACTAAATAAACTAACTTCTAATTCATTTTTTTCAAAAACTAACAAAATACGATTTTTTATGACTTCTTTCAATTGTTCTCTGTTGTTAAGACCTACAACCACTCTGCAATTCAATTTAAAAATCTAGTAAGACCATTGGGACACTAATATAGCCTAAATAACCCACACAAAAATTCACCCCATCATGTCGGAATTTGGCCGGCGACGCACCCTCCTTTTCCAGCGACCTCGGCTAAGTTTTGGGATTTTTGATTTTTTGTTTTTGTATGATCTTTAATTCTGTGTTTGTACTGTTTTGGTCTTGTTTGATTTTTGTAATTTTAAGTATGCAGGAATTGGGGCACACATATCGCTTTTGACACTAAATATCGTATTTTCAGACATTTTAGGTTTTTCGCGGAATTACGACAAGCGGTCGTGCGGAGCGAGGTTCAAATGCAAATACAAGACTTTGGGGAAGATTAGTGCCAAAGATCCGGATAGTTTGACCCGCATAAGCAAACATTCAACGACTTGGATCACTTTCAAAGGGTTTTCTTAAACCAAATCCATTTGGTACGTATTTCCTAACACCTCCTCTCGAATCTGACGCAATCCAATTCTCTATCTTTTGCAGGATTCTTTGCACAATTTTGCCGCCAATTGTAAAGAGAACTAACACGTATTCGTTGCAGCGCTTAAAACTTAAACTAAAAAAGAATTTCTTTAATTAATTGATTTCTTGAATTCTTTTATTTGATTGCGCATTGCATATTAATACGGATTTTAAGGGCTAAATGACCAAACAAGATACGGTAAAGGATTTCATCACCTTTTCTCCGTAGCCCACAAATCACAAAACTGCATTCTTGCATACCCTCAGTAAATTAAAATCAATTAGACTTCGACTTTAAGGACTTCGCGCTCATTAGGAGAAGTTAACTGTGTTTAGAACTTTGCTTAATGGTATATTGTTCACGGGGTGTCTAGGCAAGCGTTCAAGAGAAAGGGTTATTTAATTAAGGAACTTCGCGAATGCGTTGTAAAATGTTCAGTCGATAAAACTGCACATTTGTAGTACATTTTTCCTACCATTTTTATATTAAAAAAGGACTATATTATAATATATTATACATATGAGGGTTTATGTGTAAAAACATTATTTTCCATGTGTTAATATATTTTAATTATCATTTGGTAGGAAAATGTATGCAAATAATATTATTGATCTAATTCTAGTAGAACAAAGTCTACTAAAATCTTATTTGAGTTGTTGTGCAGATTATTTCCAAGTTGTTATGAAGGATTTAACAAACAAATCAATTTGTTGAAGAAAACTTGCCAAATTAAGAAGAAAACTTGGAGGCCAAGTCTGGAAGCAACCGAGAGAAGATTTCTGAAATATACAGATGCCTAGGATTGCCACATGTCCCAAAGACCAAGCCCCAGAAAAAAGATGGAAGGTTGAGATCACAAGGCCGCGGATCCGCGGCCATACCCCTCCTTTGGCCGCGGATCCGCGGCAAGATTAAAGGATCATTTGCTGAGATTTTTTGGAATAAATCTCTGACATATTTTACCAAGTTTTCAACTGAAATATTTTGGGTTTGCACTATAAAAAGGCACCGAGAGCCTCTTGGAAAATCTATCAAGCCGAAGAGATCACGAAGTCCAAGACGGCTCACGCATCCAGGCTGATCATCAACTGTTCATCTACCTCCTTCGGAAGAGTTCGAGAAGCAAACCAAGTTTTTGTAATCATTTTCTAAGGAATAAAGTGTAGATTGTTCAAGTTGATTAATAAAGGTAGTTGTTTTATTTAATTCTTTTGCATTTTACATTATGTTTTCCCTCTCTGTCTTTTCATCTTCTTTTCCCAACATGCGCGAGTAATTCCCCGCTTGTTAGGGTCATAGGATTAGGGTAGATTAATGGATGATGAAAATCCTTAAACTCTTTTTACATCCTATAAAGTTTATAAACTTTACTAAAAGAATCATTAACATCCTAATCGGGCGCGCTACCAATTTATTGTTAGTTCCGACCGCGATTAGAGATTAGATTAATGATTTTTTTGGTAAAGGCTAGATATGAACGGAGTTCCGTGTCGAGATAAGGGTTAAGAGTGGGATTCCTTTTCCCTCCAGAAACCCTAATCTACACGCATCACCGTCGTTCTAGTTTTAAATCTATTAAAGGATAAAAAGGGTAACTTTTAATTAATCATTCATAACTACTAAATCCTAATGAACCCTACAAGCCCTCTTCTTATATAAACTCACATTCATAAATAATCTAGATCTATATTTTGCATTAGTGCTTAAAGTAGATCTAGAAACTATTCTACAATATTCTTTATCTCTCCTCTCTTTTTCAACACATCTAAAGTAAGAGTAAAAGGTTCAACGTTTCCCTGAGGACGACCCGTACTCATCTCGGTCTAGCTACACGCGACACCGTTATTGATTGTGGTTATTCTACAAACACACTTTTTCACATCAATCAAATGGCGCCGTTGCCGGGGATACGTGCGTAATTTTTTATTTTTACTATTTGTGTTGAATTCTTTTAATTAATCTTCCATAACTACTAAATCCTAACGAACCCTACAAGCCCTATTATTATTTAAATCTCTAAAATAATCTAGATCTATATTTAACATTCTTGTTTAAAGTAGATATAGAAACTTTTCACAAAATTCTTTATTCCTTCTCTCTTTCTCAACACATCTAAGGTAAGAATAAAAGGTTCCACGTTTCCCAGAGGACGACCCGTACTCATCTCGGTCTAGCTACGCGCGACACCGTTATTGATTGCGGTTAACTACAAACACGATTTTTCGTACCAATCAAATGGCGCCGTTGCCGGGGATACGTGCGTAATTTTTTATTTTTACTATTTGTGTTGAATTCTTTGACGAGTCATATCATTATTAACACAAAACTGCAAATTGTATATTTAACGATTTGTGCGTGAATTTTGCAAGGAGATCTGGAGTTACAGATTTGAGGAAAACAGAAGACAGAGGCATTCATCGAGATCCAGAGGAGCACAGAGGGACATAGAAAAAATTTCATCAAGCAATCCAACCACCTCGCAGCGGAAGCGCGACACAAAGGGCTTCCTGGCGGCGGAAGCGCGGCGGCTTGAAGGGATTAGGGCTACGAAATTCTCTGGTAAGATTCTCAACTCCTTCTCTCTCTCCTCAAATCCAATAAAATCTATTTTCTGCAGGATTCTTTGCAAAATTGCGCCGCTCAAAAATCTTTTTGCAAAAGTTTTTTGATTGGTTTTGTTTTGCATATTTTAATACGGATTCTAAGGGGCAAAGACCAAATCAAGATTAGGTGGGGATTTCATCACCCTTCCTAAGCCCCACAAATCACAAACCGAGCATATAGCACAACCCTTCATTAATTTAAAAAATATCTAGACCAGACTCTAAGGACTGTCGAGCTCAATAGGAAAAAGACTAGTATAGGCATCAGCCGTTTATCCTAACTGACATTGCGGTGTCTAGGCTAGTGGTTTTTAATTAGGCCCACTGTAGTGGTGGTTCCTTCCCACTTACCTGGCCGTACTTGTCCGTGAAGAGGCGGTTTGAGGTCTATTTCTAGCCTTAGTTAGGAGCTGTCTAGAGATTGACCTAGGTAACCTTAGTTCTAGGGTTGCTTGTGCATCTTAGGGAGATTTGTCTTGAGTCCCACTTTTTCAAAACAAGCCAATTTTAAATCACACACACGCTGCCACTTGCACTAAACCCGCTTAGTGCATGCTCGGCTGGACACGGGATCCTAGTGCCCGTCTTGTCCGCGTTCCTGCTATCGACACCGAAGTCGGTACTTCTTCATCTTCTTTTCCCCCACCACACACCACATCAACCGAGATGGACGGCACTCCATCAGAGTATAACACCACGCTGCCACCGCCCGCAGGTGCGCAGAATCCACCGCGCATCTCTCTCCAAGAGAGATGCTATCCTATTCGTGGTCCCCTTCCTACTTGTCTATCTCTTCCACCACCTAACGGGGATAATTTCGAAATTAAACCCCACTACATCAATCTGCTGCCCAAATTTCACGGGCTTGAGTCGGAAGACGCGTACGTTTTCATCACCAAATTCGAAAACGTATGCGCAATGATGGGTACTTCACAATTGACTTTAGATGCTATGCGCTTACGTCTTCTCCCATTCACACTGTGCGACTTGGCAGAAAAATGGCTTTATAATACTGCCGCACACTCTATCGCTAATTGGGATGAATTCGTCGTAGCATTTCTTAAGAAGTTTTACCCAAATCATAAGACTGCACATGTTAGGAGTGAGATTAACCAGTTCACCCAGCTTCCCAATGAACCATTTTGGAAGTGCTTTGAACGTTTCAAAGATCTGCTTGTCCAATGCCCCCATCACGGGATACAAAGATGGGATTTATGTCGGATTATATATGAGGGCATTAATCCAGCGACAAAGCAGATGCTTGAAACAATGTGTCAATGCAATTTCATGTCTAAAGATGACGGTGAAGCATGGAAATATCTGGAAGATCTCGCTGAACACACGTTGCAGTGGGAAAGCGTAAGACCACCTTCAACTAAGGGAGGTATTCACCAACTCGATGTTTCCATCGCAGTAAAAGCCGAAATGGCAGCGATGCAGAAGAAACTCGATGCTATGGAGAACAAATTTTCATCATTCTCCCTAAATCAGGTTACGCTTCCTAAGACCGTTTGTGGTTGCTGTTCGGATCCTTCACACTTAACGGAAGAATGTCCTATGAATGCATCGTTTCAAGCTAATGCTGCTTTTCAGCAGCGACCTAGAAACGACCCTTATTCTTCTACGTACAATCAAGGATGGAGGAATCATCCTAACTTTGCTTGGAATCAAAACCAACAAAGCAATTATCAAAGACCTCCTCCACAGCAACCACAACCACAGAATCAGCCCCCCTTTCAGTCACAAAATTTCCAAAATCCGGCCAACATTTCTACACCACAAGTGGCCGGTATTGACAACTCACTTGCACAAACTTTGGATATGTTCATGAAACAATCCATGCAAAATTCGGCTGATATGAGGTCTTCTATTGATGCCCTAACGAAAAACTCCTCCTCACATGGTGAGAGTATTAAATCAATAGAAAACCAAATCGCACAGTTAAACGCCGCAATGAGTGCGAGAGAGAAAGGGAAACTCCCATCTCAACCCCTACCTAACCCTGGCCATTCACAAAGTCATAATGTGAATGCCGTCACTACGTTGAGATCGGGGAGAGTGCTGAACAACCAAGTGGGTGAGCAGGTTGATGATAGTGACACATTTGATACCCCTTCCTCTTCTTCTTCCCCTAACTCGTCTAGTCTCCCACCTTCATCCGAGCATATTCTCCGCTTTCCCCAAGGCTCGAACCCTTCACCCATTTCGCCAAATCTATCTAAGTCGATTCCCACTCCAATTTTGGGATCGAATCCATCCCCACAGTCTTCTCCACAAACGATGGACCCAAAACTTATTGATCAAGCACCTTATCCAAACAGGTTAATGGGCAACAGACCAAGTCCACAAATGGAGAAAATTGTGGAAATTTTTAAGCAAGTTAACATAAACATTCCTCTCCTAGATGCTATTCAACAAGTTCCGTCATATGCGAAAATCCTAAAGGACTTGTGCACTAGGAAGCGAAAAGTTCAAGTACCTAAAAAAGTTTTCTTTGCGAGTAATGTGAGTACAGCTTTTACACAACAACTACCCAAGAAACGAAAGGACCTCGGAAGTCCTACAATTTCTATTTCCATTGGGGGTAAAAATATCAATCGTGCTCTACTCGATCTTGGTGCTAGTGTTAACTTGCTTCCGTATTCTGTGTATGAGCAATTAGGGATCGGAGAGTTAAAACCTGCGCATTGCACTCTTCAGATGGCCGATCGATCTATCACCCAACCAAGGGGTGAGCTAGAGGATGTGTTAATCAAAGTCGGGGAATTCATATTCCCTGTGGACTTTATCGTTATAGATACACAACCTGTAGCGAACCCACGCAATCAAATCCCGGTGATACTCGGTCGACCCTTTTTGGCCACTTCCAACGCAGTAATCAATTGTAGAAACGGCTCTATGACCCTATCCTTTGGAAAGAAGTCAATTGAGGTTAACATTTACAAGTTGGGAAGTGAACCCTCCGAACCTTATGCTCATGTGTGTTCTGTCGAATTAATGGATGTCGACAGCAGCGAATTTGATCAACCTCATAATTCTGACTCTTTTCATATGTTGTTGCTTGACACGGACTCTTCCACCGAGTTGTCCGGGTCAACATCTAACGCTGATGAGGAACCTTTTATAGAGTCTAACGATCACCCCATTTTTCCTGATGATATTATTCTTCGGGGTATCGATGAAAGCTTTGAGGAAATTTTCGCTGATGAACTCGCATTTTTACAAGACACGGGTGTTGAGATGAATCAACTCCAAGATGAAGAAATTGGACCTCCACCCCTTCTTTTGGACAATCAGGACAATGCGAGTAATTCATCATTACTATCACTGTGTCGTCTCTCCAATTTGAGACACAATCTTTTTCCATTACACCTCTTGTCACCTCCCCACTTCTTCACATCAAAAGGTGACATGTTCTTCCACCAACCTTGGTACTTCATTGATAAAATTTTTGAATGGTTGGTGTTGACCTTCGGTCTTTGCAAAGCTTGGCATTGACCAATAACCTTAACCCCCTCATGTGATTTTAAAAGATTAAAAATGTTCAACTCAAGTTTGGGGGAGGGGTGGTATATTTTGGCTCTTGAAAGAAAATGATTTTTACAAAATTGTGAGCCTAAAATAAGTTTGGGGGAGGATTTTCACTTTCATATATTCTTGCCTCCATTAATAATTTCCTCCCAAGTCTACAGGTTTTTGAGCTTAACGGATGACATCAGTGAGGACACTGCTGTAAACAGGTTTGGGGGAGGTTTGTGCTTATTTACGCATCAATTTGCATTATACTTTGCATAAGCACAACATTTTCAAAAATTTAAAAAAAAATTTCTTTTATAACAAACGAGTAGAAAGTGAAACATTACATCCAAAAGATAGGAATAGTTTAAGAAAACCAAGAAAATTAGAAGTTTTCTTATACGAACTAGTAATAAGTAGTTATGAGCTGTTGTCCCAAGGGTTAGTAAGATGAAGGAAGTCACTAATCTGAGGATAAAAATAAGTCTGAAAAATAGTTTCTATTCTGGAAGCCAAACATTTGAATGTTGATACCCTACAATATGCACCTACACACGTCTTGAAACTCGGGATAGTAGAGGATACCTTGAAATGCTCTTGTCTAAAAGCCATAGTATGAAGGAAATGATGAAGAAAATATAAAATGGTGAAAAGAAAAAAAAAATGAACACTGGTTTTGTATCGCCAAGGTAGCAATAAAAAAAATATAGCGAGGGTGCCTCTTCATCTAGTGCCCTAAGGCCAACTGGTCTGGGAGTCACTGCTTAGCCTTAGGTGGTGCAAGACAAGGAAAATATTATCACCAAATCTGCAAGCACATGAGTAATCGGTCGGTTAGTACCTCAAGAAGTATTAACGGTCGCATGAAAATGTGTAAGCAATTCTAAGTATTCATCAAAGTAAAAAGTACTAAGGTAGATGGACAAGAGTATGATAGCTTGAATTGAATTCTTTGAGTGTAGGAATGTTCTTTACACACACGTGGGGTTATATGATCAATGTTTGGACAAAAGGTAGGAATGAAGAATAAAGACGATGTTTTATTGAGGGATGATGTGATTTCTAACATTTTTTCATGACTATTAAGATAGGGCTCATGACAACTGAAAAGCTAGTATAGTTGGAAACTCTTCTTTTCAAAGTATTTCTTTTATGGTTCTTATCTCTATATGTAAATTTCACCATCTTTCTTTTGTTATAGGATTTTGTGGGTGTAATCCGCTGAAAACCCTCAGGAGACAACACTCCTCCTACTAGGGACACCTAGAGGTTTAACGGCTTGTTGCACGTGCTCAGTGAAATCGTGTCTGCCTACGAAAGTGTGCTTAGTTTTCTCCTTTCTTTTTCTCCTCTTAAATAAACTAATTTGCTCGGGACGATCAAAGATAAGTTTGGGGGTATTTGTTCAGTCGATAAAACTGCACATTTGTAGTACATTTTTCCTACCATTTTTATATTAAAAAAGGACTATATTATAATATATTATACATATGAGGGTTTATGTGTAAAAACATTATTTTCCATGTGTTAATATATTTAAATTATCATTTGGTATGAAAATATATGCAAATAATATTATTGATCTAATTCTAGTAGAACAAAGTCTACTAAAATCTTATTTGAGTTGTTGTGCAGATTATTTCCAAGTTGTTATGAAGGATTTAACAAACAAATCAATTTGTTGAAGAAAACTTGCCAAATTAAGAAGCAAACTTGGAGACCAAGTCTGGAAGCAACCGAGAGAAGATTTCTGAAATATACAGATGCCTAGGATTGCCACATGTCCCAAAGACCAAGCCCCAGAAAAATGATGGAAGGTTGAGATCACAAGGCCGCGGATCCGCGGCCATACCCCTCCTTTGGCCGCGGATCCGCGGCAAGATTAAGGGATCATTTGCTGAGATTTTTTGGAATAAATCTCTGACATATTTTACCAAGTTTTCAACTGAAATATTTTGGGTTTGCACTATAAAAAGGCACCGAGAGCCTCTTGGAAAATCTATCAAGCCGAAGAGATCACGAAGTCCAAGACGGCTCACGCATCCAGGCTGATCATCAACTGTTCATCTACCTCCTTCGGAAGAGTTCGAGAAGCAAACCAAGTTTTTGTAATCATTTTCTAAGGAATAAAGTGTAGATTGTTCAAGTTGATTAATAAAGGTAGTTGTTTTATTTAATTCTTTTGCATTTTACATTATGTTTTCCCTCTCTGTCTTTTCATCTTCTTTTCCCAACATGCGCGAGTAATTCCCCGCTTGTTAGGGTTCATAGGATTAGGGTAGATTAATGGATGATGAAAATCCTTAAACTCTTTTTACATCCTATAAAGTTTATAAACTTTACTAAAAGAATAATTAACATCCTAATCGGGCGCGCTACCAATTTATTGTTAGTTCCGACCGCGATTAGAGATTAGATTAATGATTGTTTTGGTAAAGGCTAGATATGAACGGAGTTCCGTGTCGAGATAAGGGTTAAGAGTGGGATTCCTTTTCCCTCCAGAAACCCTAATCTACACGCATCACCGTCGTTCTAGTTTTAAATCTATTAAAGGATAAAAAGGGTAACTTTTAATTAATCATTCATAACTACTAAATCCTAATGAACCCTATAAGCCCTCTTCTTATATAAACTCACATTCATAAATAATCTAGATCTATATTTTGCATTAGTGCTTAACGTAGATCTAGAAACTATTCTACAATATTCTTTATCTCTCCTCTCTTTTTCAACACATCTAAAGTAAGAGTAAAAGGTTCAACGTTTTCCTGAGGACGACCCGTACTCATCTCGGTCTAGCTACACGCGACACCGTTATTGATTGCGGTTATTCTACAAACACACTTTTTCACATCAATCATAAAACCTTCGCTTCTCTCTTGCACTTACCTGGCTTCGTGATTTGTATATCTTGAGCCTATTTCTCGACACAGTTTTACTTCATCAATCAGGTTCTTGAGCAGGTCTAGTTGAATTAGAATACCGTAGACTACTAAGGGTGTGATATTCTTTGTTTTTCTGATTTTTGTGAATTCTTGTTAAAATGGGTGACACACAATTCAATTCAATTTTTCACGATTCCTATTTTTTTGTTTATACTCAATCCCAAACTATTTGTACAAATTGTCAAAATTCTTCCCACATTCATGATGATTGTCCTTTTATAGGGGGTGACCAACCGTTCCAAATTCTTGATAACGGTCACCCACCTAACACTCCTGAACCCAGTACCACTTCAAACATTGACCAATTGATTGCAAATTTAGAGAAGGAGCTCGACAGAATGACTGCTTTAGCATCACCACCATCACAACCACTCCAACCCGAAACCATTGAACCATCTGCAGGGTATGATAGTGAGATGGATGCTAGGTTGACCGCTCTAGAAAAAGGTATTGAAGTAATGACTGCGGTCGAGAATCAAACAGCTTCTACGTTAGCCCTATTCATACAGCAGTCTGAGCAAAAAACTTGTTGGGAAACCTACCGCGCGCGCAGACGCGTATTGTTTTGAAATTGAGATATGGATTTATGAAACGGAATGCGCGCACGAGATCGTTCTCGTTTTACTATTTATAACCGCAAGTGCACGGCGCGTTGTAGCGAGCCGGCAAGCACGGGTCGATCCGCAGGGAATTGAGTATTAAGTATCGTTATTTAAGGTTAACAAATTAATGAATTGGTTGGTTGTCACAAATAATTAGAAAGGAATGAAAACAAGAAAAGCAAGAAAACAAGTGTAAGGTAAGAATGGTTGTGGCTTGGTTCGGAAGCTTGAATCGCGACATTTACCTCTACGCTCCCTTGGTTATGAGTTGTCCGGCTTTACCTTGATTCCGGCATGAAGCACGACTTGTCAATGCGGTTGCGGGGCACAAACCGTCAAAGTCCGATATTCGCCGCAAAGCACGAAACGAGTCCGTTTTGGTCACTTACCGTTTGTATATCCGCGCTTGGGGTATCAACACTAAACACGAGGTTTTGCAAGCATACCGCAAAAATGAAAACACAAAGAGGTTAGTGAGAGCAAAAGATATTGGTGTTGAGTTTGCTAAGGGTTGTGAAGGTATATAGTATGTGAAACAAAGAGTTTGTCAAGCTCTTTATCACAACATACCATATCCTAGCTTAGCAACCTTAACACAAAATGGATTTTAAGCACATTAAACATAATCAAGAGGTGGAGGAGGCAAAGCCTTTCATCTCACTTCCTCACACACACCACAACCAAAATAAAGATTAGTTAAGCATAATGAAAAGAAATCAAGAAAAGAAAACAAGTAAATAAAAGAAACAACAATGTATTAATCACTTGAGAACAAGATAAAAACTTTGGTGACTTGTTCAACCTCCTTAATGAAGCTCTCCAAAGAGAGCTTCAAGAGGGAAGAAGAAGAAGAAACAAAGATGAAGCACACTCACCCTCAAGCTAAACAAAAACAAAACAAAACAAAATTATGAAATGGTATATACATGGTAGCCTCATTCCTTTGCCCACTGATCTGTATTTATAGGCTCAAAAGAGGAATAAATAAACAATAAAAATAATCCTAAGTGGCAGAAAGGAAGGCACAGGAGAAAATGGGGCCCACAGGAGGAAGTGGGGCCGGCGTCGCCCGTTTTTATGGGATGGTCACCGGGTCAAATCCGAGGAGAGGGGCTCGTATTGGGTGTGTGGGTTTGTGTGCACTCCAATAAGCCTCTGATGCTGTTTGCTTGGTCTTATTTCACCTGGTTTTTATGCAGAGAATTGGAGGGAAATGAGATGCTTCAAATCACATCATATCTTTATGCATTCAATGCCCATTAATGCACATCACACCAACACATTCCCACTTGCATAACCTATCATGCCATGGCTGCCCCCACATGGTCTTTGCCCAAGAGTTGTGTGCAACATGCATTGTGTTAGACCAAAAAGTGTGTGCACACATTTTTACAAAAGCTCTTGGGATATCGGTCGGTTTTCTGGTCTGCTTGCAGTGTCGGCTCACAGACGATATATCCGTGATTTTGAATGTGTTCCCGGTGTTTTATCACGAATACCTGTAAACTGTAATTACAGAGCATACACTGATTAATAGCACCGATATATAACAAAAGAGATAACGAATGAGCGGCATTAAAATGCAGTTTTCAGTGATGATCAAATACCCCCAAACTTATCTATTGCTCGTCCCGAGCAATACAAAAAATCCTAGCCTCACTTTCGCAGGGAACGCGATTGCACTGAGCACGTGCAACAAGCCGTTAAACGTCTAGGTGTCCCTAGTAGGAGGAGTGTTGTCTCCTGAGGGTTTTCAGCGGATTACACCCACAAAATCCAGTCAAATTAGTTTCATAAGTTAACGTTGATTCTACTCATACAGTTTAGTATCTAAGTCAGAAATTCTATTATCCTAAGTAAGAAATATTCAACCCTTATGTTTCACGCCTCCTATCTATTTATCCCTAGATCCTATACGTATTTACAGTTTAGAAAGATGTCGGTAACTCCTAAGTTTTCCTTCTAAAAGTGCGGTCTCAATTCAGGAATTTTTATCAACTTTACAGAAACATAAGTCTTATTCTTCGTTTTTATCTTTCCTCCAAATATCGATTGTATACCCCTACGTGTGTGTAAATTTGCACCCCTACGCTTAAGAATTCAATTCAAGCTATTGTACCCTTGCCTTAATGCCTAATATTACTTCTTTTCATTAATGGATGAACGGTTTTGTTTACACACCTTTCATGCGATCATTAATGCTTCTTGAGGCACTAACAGCCGATTACTGGATGTATGAGCTTAAAGCGCAAATAGCAGTCTCCAGGTCTTGACTTTATTATTATTTTTCTTTTATTTTGATTTTTCTTTTCAAGACCGGATATATTTTTCAATGATGCTCTTTTTTGGTGTTTAGCTTTAAATACCGATTTTTCTTTCATACTAGGCTTTCAGGAAGGAGTATTTCTAGGTATCATTTACTATCCCAAGTTTCAAGGTGCGTGTATGTGCAATTTGTAGGGTATATACTTTCTAAATTTGGACTCAAGAACAGAAATTATTTTTCAGACTTATCTTTCAGTAAAGCTTCAATACTCTCCCTTCATCTTGACTTAACTAAAGAACCGAACTCAAGATTACCTATTTCTCAAAAGAAACTGTAAGGATGTATAATTACCAAGTTTAAACAGAATGAGGGTTATTTTTAGGATTTTCAATTCCTAAGCCTAGGATTTAGTTACATTTAACGTATCAACTAAACTTTCGGAATAAAATTTAAGTTATCCTATTAGCTAATATGACGAAAAAGTTTTTATATTTTTCGTAAATTTTTCAATTTTTATGATTTTTTCTTAATATATATGCAATGCAGAATGTACACATGATGCAGTGCTCACCCCCAAACTTGAGTTTTACGATGTCCTCATCGTTGCCCCGCGTCCGGTAGCTAGACTTAGACACCAGGGTGAGAATTTTATTAAAGAACAAAGGGAAAAAAAACCCTAAGATTAATTACAACATTTACAAGTTAAAAGACTGGGTTAGTGCAGAAATTAATACCAGCCACAAAAAGATTTTGTCTATATAATGTAGGGGTTGGTAAAAGAATGTGTATAAAAAGAAGAAAAAGAAAAAGAATATGTATAAGTTAGTTGTTAGTGAAGGGCATGGGCGTGAAAAAATAGGGGTCGGAAGACGCTGAAGGTGAAGATAAAATTTTGAGGAAGTCAATGAATTGTTTTCTGAATGAATTGTATGTTCAATAAGCGTATGTTGAGTTTCAAAGTCAGGTTCGTGTAAGAACTGGAATTCATCCGCAAAAAGTTCTGAAAAAGAAAGGTCCAAAGGATGATCCCAAAATGATCTTGACCCAAACTCACCAAGAATATCAAGTTCATCAGCAAAAATTTCTCAAAACTCTGTATAAAAGAATAGTTTTCAACACCATCTTCCTCCCTATTATTTTTCACAATCCTACTCTCATTATTTACACTCACTCCTAAAAAGATTTTTTCCTTTTCACATTCATAACTGGGTAGGTTCATATCATCTAAAAAAGTAGGTTCCCATCCTAATGTTTCTTCCGAAACAATATCAACAGGTGATACAAAAATTGTGGGTTCCCGATCATTGATCTCTTCTAATCTATCCCAACCATACCCGATAAATTCACAAGGTTCCTCCTCTAAAATTGGAAAGCAGAAATCAGTCGGTTCTAGAATTTCTTCATCAAGTATTATTTCAGTTAAATCAATCTCTAAAGTGACAAGAGCTTCAGTGGATACTTGAAGGCTAGTGGTGGACTGACTTAGAGGGTTTTCTTTTGTGTCCTGATAGCACTCAGTCAATTCAATCGTATCATCATCTAAGAAATCATCAAAATTTGATTGATCATTTACTTCACTTGGGTGACTCCCTAGATGACAGACATTAACATTATCGGGTTCTGATCGACTGTGCTCACTCGCTAAGATCCTCTCAGCTAAATGTTTCACTTGTTCCTCTATGTTAGCCAAAGATTGGGCCTGAGCAAGGAAGAAACATCGTTTCTTCCCGATGGTACTAATCCCCTTTATTAATTATTCCCATAACACCTAAAGAGATCTAAATTAGGGCATTGAAAGCGGTGAGGAAATCTTCAATTTCCAAACTTAACCTAAACCTAACCCTAGCAAGATTCTAATCCTAGTTTAAATTAGTTTAGTTTTTAGTGATAATCCATCCACACCGTTTGGAATTAACTCGTTAGACCAAATTAGGAAATACACAACATCCATGTGGACCGACCCGTACTCACCGGCTAGCTACCAAGCGATACCGTTCTTGATTGCGGTTAACAAATATTTTTGATTCATCCTTTAAAAGCGCAAGCATGCAAAACCTCTAACAATCAAATGGCGCCGTTGCCGGGGATGGCGTAGTATTTTATTTTTGCAATTTCGGGTTAATATAAAATTGAAAAAACTCTTAAAAACTGAAAAATTAAAAAAATATATAAAAATTTTATCATCTTTTATTGTTTGAAGGGTTTTTTCTGTGAATTTTGCAGGATCGAAGAACGGGTTCGGATTCGGAAAAATCCAGAGAGCAAAACAGAAAACTGAAGATCTGAACAACAGAGGATTACAACAACAGAGGAGCAGAAAATTTCTCGGGGCCTGAACCGCACATCCCACCGCGGAACCGCTGCGTATAGCCTCTTCCGACCGCGGAAACACGGCTACTTGCTGACGTCAGCTGGTGGAAAACCCGCTGTAAGCTTCCTTTCTCCTTCTCTGAACCCCCTGATATCTCCTCTGTAAAATTTCCTGCAGGATTCTTTGCGCTAAAAATTTCTCCCCCTTCCAATAATTGATCTTGTGCAGGATTTTTTGCGCCGCGCTAAAATTGTTTGCAAGTGATTGTTTACTGTTTTGCATATTTAATTGGACTTTAAGGGGCTTGACACCAATCAGATTGGGTGGGGATTTCATCATCCTTCCCAGGACCCCAGAAATCACATAAGGCATATTGTATTGTCCATCAATTAATTAAAAAAGATTAGACTCAGCCCTAAGGACTTCACGCTCAATAGGACAAAAGAATAGTTGTAGCCATCGACCGTTGATCCTAACTTGACTTTGTGGTCCCTAGGCTAGACATGTAGTGAAAGGTAACTTTAAAAGGCCCGTCTCACGGTGATTCGTGAGCGGATCCCTCCTTTCTCTACTTGTGCTTACCTGTCCATAATTGGCGGTGAAGAGGCGGTTTGAGGTCCTACTTCTTGCCCTTTGGAATAGTTAGGAGCTGTCTAGCTGACCCTAGATCTAGGCCTGATTGTGCATTTGTGGTTGATTGAACGTGTATCTAAGCCTTTTATTGAAAATCTTTTTTGCAAAAAGCTCCACATAAAAAAACACAAAAAGAAAAAGGAAATTTTTATACAAAAACTTGCAACTTGTCGCAAAGAAATCCGTGCACCCCACTTACACCACTTTCTTTCTATTGAAGTTTTCTTACCCCCACATTCTGTTTTTCACCTTTTTGACTACACTACCTCTTTAGTGTATGTCCGGTTGGACTAGGGACACTAGTGCCCGATTAGTCCGTGTCTCGTTGGTACCGACCGACGACGCTTTCGACTCCGAAGTCGAAATTCCTTCCACTTCCTTACCTTCACATTCTTCGTTTTCTAAGAAAGATGTCGGGATTTAATCCTAACAACACCTTACCCACGGACCGATTCCACCTCCGTTAGGTGCGAATAACCCACAACACCCGCCTGTTGAAGCGCCCCAACGAATCGCGCTTCAGGATCTTTTCTACCCTATCCGCACCGCCTTACCTACTTGTCTTTCACTCCCACTGGCAAATGGGGACAATTTTGAGATGAAACCCCACTTCATCAACATGTTGCCAAAATTTCAAGGACTGGAATCCGAAGATGCCTATATCTTCATAAACAAATTCCAAAATGTTTGTGCAATGATGAAAACAACCCAACTTTGAGATGATGCTATAAGGCTAAGGGTCATTCCTTTCACCTTATGTGACTTAGCTGAGAAATGGTTATACAGCACAGCATCACATTCAATTAAAAATTGGGAAGAGTTTGTTAAAGCTTTTCTTAAAAAGTTTTATCCACATCACAAGACCGCGATAATTCGCAATGAGATTATTCAATTTTCCCAGCTTCCTTCCGAACCCTTTTGGAAGTGTTTTGAAAGATTCAAAGACCTACTTGTTCAATGCCCTCACCATGGTATCGAAAATTGGCAACTTTTCCAAACTTTATACGAGGGATTGAACCCAGCAACGAAGCAGTTGCTGGAAACCATTTGTCAAGGTCACTTTCTAACCAAATCTAGTGAGGAAGCTTGGCTCGAGGATCTTGCTGAACAAACACTTCAGTGGGAAAGCACTGAGACCACCTCATCTTCTTCTGTTGGTCAGTCTGGGGCAGGCATACATCAATTAGATATGTCGATTGCAGTGAAGGCCGAGATGGTCGCACTTACGAAAAAGCTAGAAGCAATTGAGACCAAAATCTCATCGCCTTCTCCTGCCCCTGCTTTACCCCCACGAACTGTATGTGCTTGTTGTTCGGATCCATGACATCTTACCGAAGAGTGTCCTTACAATCCACATGTTCAAGGACAAGATCAAGTCAATGCTGCTTTTCAGCAAAGACAAAAAAATGATCCATACTCTTCGACTTATAATCCTGGTTGGAGGAGTCACCCAAATTTTTCTTGGAATCAAAATCAACAATTCCAAGGAAACAACAACTTTCAAAGGCCTCCTCCTCCACAACAACAAGCACTCCAACAAACTCAATACCAGCAACCTTTCCAACCGCAACCTTATCCAAACCAAATGAACAATTTTATGCCCAACAACTCTTACCCTCCAAATAATTTTGCTCAACCAAATGATGATAAGGTTACCTCGCTAGAAAGAAATCTAGATGTGTTTCTAAAACAATCTACACAATCTGCAGCCAGGTTGGAGACTTCCATTCAGTCTTTGGTGCACAACAAAACTTCAGATGATCAAAGTATCAAATCAATCGAGGCCCAAATTGCACAACTAACTGCTGCGTTGAGCGAGCGAGAAAAGGGAAAGCTTCCATCTCAACCATTGCCAAATCCCGGTCACACACACAACGCACATGTTGCATATGAACAACAAAATCATAATGTAAATGCTGTGACCACGTTGAGATCTGGAAGAGTGTTGCATAATAACGTGGGTAATAGTGATGACACCCCTGCTGGTGGTTCTTTTTCATCTTCTTCTTCTTCATCATCTTCTTCCTCATCTTCATCTTCTTCGTTAGAGCCTATTCTTCATTCTTCAAAAGGATCTTCTTCTTCTGATCCGAACGGACCCACATCTCACTTCACGAACACACCAACACTGGGATCCGTTCAAACTCCACATTCTACTCCACAGACATCGGACTCAACAAATTTTCAAAATGTTCCTTTTCCAAACAGGTTGAGATCCAATAAACTAACTCCACAAATGGAGAAAATTGTGGAGTTATTTAAACAGGTTAACATAAATATACCTCTCTTGGATGCAATCCAACAAGTCCCTTCGTATTCAAAAATCTTAAAGGGCTTATGCACCTCGAAGAGAAAGTCTCAGATACCCAAGAAAGTGCTAGTAGCTAGTGCCGTGAGCAATGCTATTAACCAACGTCAACCCTTACCCCAAAAATGAAAGGGCCCTGGCTGTCCTACAATTTCAATAACAATTGGGGATAAGAACATCAATCGAGCACTTTTAGATCTTGGTTCTAGTGTTAACCTGCTTCATTATTCCGTGTACGAGCAATTAGGTGTTGGAGAGTTGAAACCCACTCATTATACTCTCCAAATGGCTGATCGATCAATAACCCATCCTAGGGGTGAGTTAGAGGATGTGTTGATCAAAGTAGGGGACTTCATATTCCCCTTTGATTTTATTGTTATGGATACACAATCTGTTGCTAACCCACGGAACCAAATTCCGGTGATCCTCGGTCGACCATTTTTGGCCACTTCTAATGCTGTAATAAATTGTCGCAATGGCTCTATGACTCTATCCTTCGGGAAGATGTCTAGTGAGTTCAATATTTACAAGATAGGAAGTCTGCCCCCGTACCTAAAACTAGTACACGAGAAGTTTGCTCGATTCACGAAATCACGCAGGAGGACTGCAAGCATGAAAAATTTCTTTTTGATGACAACAATTTTGACGCCATTATTGTGTCCCTCCTTGAGTCTGACACAGATTGCACAACCGATAACGATTACGAATGTTTCACTTTTTCGGATGATTTTGACAACTCACCGCCCGAGTATGACTCCTTTGAATTTTTGGATGAGTTAGTTGAACCATCCGATTCGGTTGCTTACAGTGATTTCAAACCATTGTTGGAATCCTTTGAGTTCGAGATAGCCTCCCTAATTTTACCTTCAATTGTTTCGCTTCCGAAACTCGAACTCAAGCCTTTGCCGCCTTACCTTAAATACGCTTACCTAGGTGAGAATGAGACCTTTCCCGTTATCATATCGGCCTCTCTAGCCCTCGAGCAAGAGAAAGCCCTTTTAATGGTCTTACAAAATAACCGGCAAGCTTTCGGCTGGACTATGGCGGACATCGAGTAGATTAGTTCCCTCATAATTAAGTATCAGATGCATATGATGGATGATGCCAAGCCAGTAAAGGATCCACAGAAACATCTCGGGGATTTTGTGGTTAATCAACCTCACCCTATAGAAGTTGAACCACCTCCTTTTCTTCTAATAAACTACGAGAATGCCAATATTCTACTGATTTCTGATCGTTCACATTCTCGTTTTTATTCACCATCACATCTTATCTCTTCACATCCACTTTCACGGAAACACTTTCATCATCACCTCTTATCTCTTCCCCACTTCTTCTTGGCTTGGTACAACATGTTCATCCACCGACCGATACTTTACACAGATAAATTTTTTAACTGGTTGCTGATGACTTTTGGTCTTTGCAAAGTTTGGCATTGACTTGTAACATCGTTTAACTTAAGTTTGGGGGGACCTTTTTGTATATTTGTTTTGTTTTTCTTTCAACAATAAAAAAATATAAAAAATAAACATGGGAATACCGGCCATTGTGATCCTCTTAGTGTAGCATGACAGTGAGGACACTGTCAAGTTTAAGTTTGGGGGAGTGCTCGGTAAGCTTTCTTCTTTCACATTCATATGTACATTTTTGTATTTGCATACTTATTTTAAAACCCATAAAAATTGAAATATTTTAAAAATTATAAAAATTGAAACATTCAATTTTGGCCATAATTGACTTGAGTTTGACAAATAGGTTAACTAGCTAGGAACAACTAGACCTTAGACTTAGTAAATTAAAAACCCTAAAAATAACCTTTCTTAAAATTTAACGGTAGAAAGTATATGTCTTTGTAGTTCATTTAGAAATAAGCAAATTTCGAGTTGACTTCTTGGGCTAAGTTAAGACAAGGGAAAAGTATTGGTATCTTTATTAAAGTATAAGTTTGAAAAATAATTCCTAAGCTTAAGTCTAAATTCTGAAAATATATACCCTACAAATTGCACAAACACGAACCTTGAAACTTGGAATAGTAGAAGAGACCTTGAAATGCTCTTTTCTAAAAGTCCTTAGTATGAAGGAAAATAAAATAAAAATACAAGTGTGAATAAAGAGATAAAAAAATGAACACTGGTTTTTGTAATTACTTAAGGCTGCATAAATAGAAAAAAGTATTTAGCGAGGATGCTTTATCACCTAGCGCTTTAGACCAACTGGTTTGGGAGTCACTGCTAAAGCCTTAGCTGTTACAAGACTAGGAATTACGCTTTAATGTGCAAACACATTTTGTAATCGGTCGTTGGTACCTCAAGAAGTATTAACGGTCGCATGAAGAATGTGTGAGCAATTTCATCTAAAATTCACCAATTGAAAAGTACTTTAGACGATGGACAAGAGTATAATAGCTTGATTTGAATATCCAAGTGTAGGGGTGATATATACACACACGTGGGGGTATGTGATTGGGGTTTAGATGAGAGATAGGAATGAAGAATATGACTTATATCTTTAATAGAGATGATAAAAATTCTTAAGTTGAGCTGGGACCCTAGAAGGAAAACTTGAAAGATGCCAAAAGCTAAGTAAATTCACAAGAACATATATAATCTTAAGTTAAGTAATAAGGAAGCGTGAAAATATGGATGGATAATTTCTGAGTCGAAGATAATAGAGTTCCTTGTTGGAAAACCTAATTGGAGAATAAAAGTCAACAGGCTGAATCGATAGGATTTTGTGGGTAGTATCCGCTGAAAACTCTCAGGAGACAACACTCCTCCTACTAGGGACACCTAGAGGTTTAACGGCTTGTTGCACGAGTTCAGTGCAATCGCGTTTCCCTGTGAAAGTGAGACTAGGTCTTTTTCAAGAATAAAACTAGGTTTGCTCGAGGACGAACAAAAGATAAGTTTGGGGGTATTTGTTCATACCATAATTTTGCATTATTTTATTCCCCATTCTTATTCATTTTACAAATAAACAGGTGCTTTTGATCCATGTCTGCTACATAGTTGCAGGTTACAGGTTCTCGAAACAAAAACAGTGAAATTGAAGATACAAAAGTGAGACTACGACCGATAAATGGTGGAATCTTGATCAAGCCTACATTTTGAGAGACAATGAAGATCAATGAACAAGTTCACAAAGCACAAAGGCAGCGCAAGGTTCAAGACTTCGACACGAAGCAAACGGTAAAGTCTACAACATCATTCACTGTGGAAATCTGGAAGAAAACTAGAAGACAATCTGAGAAACCAAGTAAAGAAACAAGAAGTAAAAAGTAACAGGAAGCAGCCCAGGAAAAAGCAACTGAGAAGCCCACTAGATGGCCGTGGATCCGCGTCCAAACAGGGCCTACGGCCGCGGATCCGCAGCCGTGCTAGACACATGTCGGTGGAAAAACGTGTCGGTGGAGTCGGTGAGTTAGTCTTCTTAGGGGTATACTTGTAATTGCAGATGTGAGTCGATTGTAACCCTAGGGTTTCTATGTTCTATAAATAGAAACCATAAAAGCTTTTTTAGGTTATGCCTCTTTTTATTTCATCTATTCAGAATTTTCTAATTCGGTGTAAATGTTTGGAGAGAGCCATCAAATAAAGTAAGGTTTTTATTTCATCGCCCTAGTTAATTTTCATTCTGCCTTAGTATAATTTTATTATCTGCCCTAGTTAGATAGTTAGAAAATGTTTATCAATTCCCTAATGAGTGAGTAATTCCTCACTTGTTAGGGTTAGGAATAGGGAAGGCTTGAGAGATGAAAATCTCTCACCCCTTTCTTGCCCATCACATATAATTAATTGGACTCCATGCATACATACACACACCGTTCCCTACGGCACCCTATCCCACGAGGTAGCGGTGATACCATAGTATAAACGACCGGTTGCGTATGTTTTCCATGGAGGTTAAGGTAATAATTAAGAAAGGAAGGACAAGAACCTAGAGGAAGAAATCGTTTCTTCCCGATGGTACTAATCCCCTTTATTAATTATTCCCATAACACCTAAAGAGATCTAAATTAGGGCATTGAAAGCGGTGAGGAAATCTTCAATTTCCAAACTTAACCTAAACCTAACCCTAGCAAGATTCTAATCCTAGTTTAAATCAGTTTAGTTTTTAGTGATAATCCATCCACACCGTTTGGAATTAACTCGTTAGACCAAATTAGGAAATACACAACATCCCTGTGGACCGACCCGTACTCACCGGCTAGCTACCAAGCGACGTCGTTCCTGATTGCGGTTAACAAATATTTTTGATTCATCCTTTAAAAGCACAAGCATGCAAAACCTCTAACAATCACGAAGCTAGCAGATACTACAACTCACTCGGTTTTGTCTTTTGATTGCTTTTCTAGTTCTTGCTTTGCATAGCGGTATTCATGAATATCCAGCACCTCATTCGATGAGGAAAGAGCCGAGATCCCTTCACCGGGAGTGACCTCTTTAGCGAAACTAGAAAAGGCCTAAAAAACACTCCTTTTCAAAATCACTTGATTCTACAATGATATCAAGTTCATTACGCAAAAGGTTTTCTTAAAAATCTGTCATAGCCCTCCGTTATTTCAGATAACGACTATTTAGTATTCGTGCTACGTTTTTTGGCCTTCGTCAAGGTCATAGGAAGCTAGGGGAAAAATATTATTGGGAATTTCAAGTGTTGAAATTTGCAATGAGATTTCATACCTTTTATGAGATAGTTGGATCCCGATACCCACAGCGAGCAAGAGTTACTCCTGAAAGAGTTTTGCACATTATAATTAGCCGATCAAGTAGGTGTCTAAAAATGTGTTAACGGGGTTACGCCCATGGGAAAATGAGGTTTATTTTAATTAAGTCCGTTCGAAAGCACGGGGAACCTCCCTCAAAGTACCGACACTGGCCTGGCCGAAAGATTGGCGAACTTATAGCATGTAATTAATCCCGGCTAGTCATACCTTTTAGGGTTTGAAAAAAGATTTGATAAAAACAGTGGGATCCATCCTGATTAAATAAAATAATAACCAATCTGATCTTACAAGAGCATACGCAGAGTGTTTTCTTCTCTCTCTCACCTGGTAGCGACCCTGACATGCCTTAATCAAGATAATAATATGGATGTATTGACCGAACCTGCTTATTATGCTGAGCTGGGGAACGTTGCTTCCGCTCTATCTTATAATTGTTATAAGTCTGAGCAGGAAATAGGGGAATACCAGGATTCCCATGCCACTCATTCGAGGAATGTGGATGTTGATGCATCATCTTCAGGTGTATTTATTACCGAGAACTGTTTCTTAGTACACTCTACGTCCTGGATATGAGATACCGGAACAGGATCCCACATATGTAAGATGTTACGTGGGCTAAAGAAAGGTAGACAACTGAGAAAAGGTGATCATTCTCTAGAGTAGGGAATTATTCAATTGTTGCAGCTAAATCAGTTGGAAAATATCACCTTATATTACCAAATGGTAAATACATTGATTCTGAACAGATGTTATTACATGCCGAACCTGATATACAATATTACATCAGTTTCTTTATTCAGTTAAAGAAGGATATAATTTTGTATTGAAGGATAATGTTGTGAACATTTTCCTTAATCAAGAGTTGATTAGATCAGGCACGTTATGTAATGGCATATGTGTTCTAAATCAAACCACAGTTCAAAGTATATAAAACACACACAAGAGGAGTAGTTCTGAAATGAACGAATTCTTCTTGTGGAATTGTAGACTAGGTCATATCAATGCGACACGACTAGCTAAGTTACATTAAGGATGAATATTTGAATCTGTTCGAATTTTCATCTTATGATACTTGCCAGTCTTGTCTCAAAGGTAAAATGACCAAATCTCCGTTTACTGTAAACAGAGATAGCGTTACTGAACTCTTGGGACTGATACAAGGTGATGTATACGGTCCTATGTCTACAAATGCCAGGTTCGGTTCTTCGTACTTCATTATATTCACTGACCATCTCTCAAGATTCGGACATATGTTCCCGTTGAAACACAAGTCGAAATTCAAGGAATATAAGTTTGAAGTTGAGAAACCAAACGGGTAGAAGTATTATGTCATTCGATGTGATCGGGGAGCAGAATACTTGGGCATGGAGTTCCTGGATTATTTAAAAGAGAATAGGATTCTCCCTCAGCTTACTCCTCCGTGTACACCACAACACAACGGTGTATCGAGGCGGAGGTATCGCGTACTATGAGATATGGCGCGCTCTATGATGAGTACTGCTGAGTTACCTGTTTCCTTTTGGAGTTATGCACTTGAGAAGCTGCATACCTATTGAATGGGATTCCATCCAAATCTGTGCCTACCACTTGATCGGTCGAAAATATTGCATTTTTAACACGTCAATTTCCCTACCATTTGCACTCATCTAGAGGTGTTCAGTATTAATATAGCACATATTAGCAAAACAGCCGTAAAATACCAAATAACTTGTGTTATATATTAAAACCGACATTTCTGAGGGAAATTGAGTGTTCATCATTGCATCGCATAATCTTTGTATAGCGCAATACTTGTCTCGAGAATCTGTGCAGGAAATTCCAGGAAAAGAGCCGAAATTGTCAAAAGTGCTGAGAAAAATACGCCAAGTCCAAGACTTGTGATATGGTAGTGATATAGAAAAAGAGATGAAATTCCACACATCAGAAACATAACATGAAGTCAGCACCAAGCAGCACTGGAAAAATCACACACTGAAGCCACTAATGGGCCGCGGATCCGTGGCCAGAGCCCCATTAGCGCGGCGGATCCGCGGCCACGTCATAGTGACGTCAGCACTGCTTTGCTTCAGAATTCTCTTCTCAGCTTCAGAACTCCTTCAAGCCACTCAAAACTCCAGAGATCTCTAGAAGTTTCTGTCAGAACAGCAAGGCTTATGGTTCAAGCTAAACACCCTCAAGCTTCCAAAGAAAGCCACATAACTACCTAAGCCTAGAAGTTTCTCCCTAACCTCCAAGCTTATGAAGGAAACTAACCCTAACTAACCAATTCTAGAACCTTCTACCTAACTACCAAGCTTACAAGGGAACCTAAACTAAACATAGCTTCTAAAGGAAGCTAATCATAATCAAGGCTATAAAAAGGACCGTAAGGCTTCACTCTCAAGGTTGTTCTTCAATTCCCAACACAAGTTGAGTGACACAACTTGTAACCCTGACCCTAATCCAATCACCAAAGCCAAATTCAAGATCCCCGAGTACAATTCAAGCAAGAAGCCTTCAACCTTTTAGGAGCGAAGCCGATCTTCATCCGAGCAAGTGATCCAAGACGATCCGCGACTCACGAAGACGAGTGAAGCCAAATCGACGATCGAGTTCTTTCCTCATTATAGATCTTGAGAGAATTGTAACAAAATTGTTGATAAATAAAAGGTGAAATTCTTTATCTTGCTTTCTTTATAATCTTGTATCATGATTAGATCTCGATTCTTGATTGTGTTCTTTGATATGATGCTTGAGTAAAAACTCCGCTCGTGAAGGAGTCGAGAGAATCAATAGATGATGATGTTACAAATCGTGAAACGATTCTTAATTCCTATAAGTTTTGTAAACTCTTGTAAATTGAAATATCGACAACCTAGTTTTGAGCGATACTTTCTTGAATGTTTTCGCTCTTAATTAGCGATCCACGATCGATTCTTGAATTTCTTAGAGGCTAGCTTTTTGAATGAGATTCATCGAAAGGACAAAGGATGAGATGAAGAAACCCTAGTTCCTTCAATAGATCCTTAAATCTCGATTAATCGTCATCGACCTAGTATCAAATCATTAATGGATAAGAAAACGTAATCACTAGTTTTCATCACGTCTATAGATTCGATCGATTCCTACGAGCCTCATTTCGATTCTTGAAACCTAATTCGATTGGATATCATCAATTCTTGATTCTTGATTTTTAATGTTTTCTTGCTATTAGATCTAGATTTTAATAATTCTTGAAATTCACTTTTAAATCTTGAATCGAATTGTCTTTTTTCTCTTTTCTTTAATTTTCAATTCATCTAATTCAAATTCGAACGGATCTCACTTTCTCTGTGGACGATCCACACTCGCTAACGCGCTACATACGACACCGTTATTGATTGCGGTCAAAAGTTTCTTTGATTGTGAAACATCATTTCTAAAACACGACACATCGAGAAATTGAATCAATCAAATGGCGCCGTTGCCGGGGATCGTGTGCTAATTTGTTCGTTTTTGAAATTTGAGTTGAAAAGTTTATTGCATCATAATTTTGAGATCAAAATTCGCGCAAACAATAAACGATTCGTTGTGATTTGTTGCAAGGAAATCTGGAATCTGTGGAGCTTGAGAAAAAAATTTCCGAATAGTCCAGAGAGCTCAGGGAGTGATCTGGAACTTTGCCAAGAATTTTTATGCAGGGATCTGATAGAACCGCGGTGGATCCGCAGCATTAGAAGCCTATTGCGGCGGAAGCACGGCGACACTGTAGCTACAGTGTACGGAAATTCTTAGGTGACTTCTTGACTTTCTTATCTCTTCCTCAATCTGCTCCAATAATAATTTTCTGCAGGTTTCTTTGCAAAAATTCGTAGCGCCGCAAAAATAAAAAAATTGTGCGTGTTTGATCTTGGTTGTTTGTATTTTTTAATATGGAAATTAAGGGGCAAAGACCAAATCCAGATTAGGTGGGGAGTTCATTACCCTTCCTAAGCCCCAAAAATCATAAAACTGCATCCGCATTATGCTCATTAACTAAAAGAAATCTAGACATGACTCTAAGGACCGTCGCGCTCACTTAGGACAGGAGAAGGTCGTGGATAATCTATTGCTTATCCGCGTTTCTTTTGTGGTGTCTAAGGAAAGTGTGTCTAAGGCAAGTGGTTACTTAATTAGGCCCATTACTTACGTAGTGGAGAACCTCCCACTTACCTGGCACTTACCTGGCCGCAGGAGGGACAAAGAGGCAGTGGAGGATTGATCCTGCGACTTGTCTTCTGGCAGTTAGGAGCGGTCTAGAGACTTGACCTAGGTGACCATTAGACTTAGGGTTGTGCTTGTGCATTTGTTGTGATTTGCATCATTTTTTCAAAAATCCGTATTCATTTTCAAAACAAACACCACTTTATTCATTTCCCCTAATTATCATAACGCTGCCACTTGTACTAAACCTTTTAGTGCAAGATAGGCTGGACACAGGATTCTAGTGCCCGTTTAGTCCGCGTTCCCCCGATCAACTCCGAAGTCGGTATTTCTACATTTACTTCTTCTTTACCCACGACCACACCCACATCGATGGACACTTCTCCATCGAACTTCTTAACCACTACTCTTCCGTCGTCCGCAGGTGCGCAGAATCCACCCCGCATCTCTCTCCAAGAGAGGTGTTATCCTATGCGAGGTCCTATTTCGACCTGTCTGTCCATTCCACCAGCCAACGGGGATAATTTTGAAATAAAACCCCAATACATCAACCTTCTACCCAAATATCACGGTCTCGAGTCTGAAGACGCATATGTCTTTATTATAAAATTTGAAAATGTATGCGCAATGATGGGTACCTCACAGCTTTCTGTGGATGCTATGCGTCTTCGTCTTCTCCCATTTACCTTGTGCGATATAGCCGAGAAGTGGCTGTATAACACAACTGCACATTCCATTTCGAATTGGGAAGAATTCGTTGCAGCATTCCTTAAGAAATTCTACCTTAATCACAAGACATCTCGAGTCCGTAGCGAACTAAATCAATTCACCCAGCTTCCGAATGAACCATTCTCGAAGTGTTTTGAACGCTTCAAGGATTTGTTGGTTCAATGTCCACATCACGGAATCCCGAGATGGGATCTGTGCAGAATCATATATGAGGGCATTAACCCTACCACTAAACCGAACCTTGAATCCATGTGTCAAGGCACTTTTATGACCAAAGAAGATGGCGAAGCTTGGAAATTTTTAGAAGGGTTCGCTGAAAAATCCTTATAGTGGGAGAGTGTAAACCAATCATCGTCTTAGGGTGGCATACACCAAATTGATGTTTCCATAGGTGTTCGAGCTGAAATGGCAGCAATGCAAAAGAAGCTCAAGGCTATGGAACATAAATTTTTAGCAGCCTCCCTAAATCCGATGTCGCTCCCCAAAACTGTATGCGGATGCTGTTCTGATCCTTCTCATTTGACGGAAGAATGTCCATTGAATTCTCCGTTTCAAGGTCAAGAGCATACCAATGCCGCTTTTCAAAGACCTAGAAATGATCCATATTCTTCCACATATAATCAGGGTTGGAGGAATCACCCTAACTTTGCTTGGAACCAACAACAAAATCAAAACACGGTTCCAAACCAAAATAATTTTCAAAGGTCTCTTCCACCACAACAACAACCACTTCAACTCACTCAGCACCCCTACCGGTCACAAAATTTTCAAAACCAGGTCAACACTCCTGCACCCTCTAATCCTTTGTAGATGACCTTTTCTGACGAGTCTCTGCATTCACACAAACCATGAAGTCACTCTTATCAAATTTCATGGAAGTGTCGGCTGAGGTTAGGTCTTCCGTCAATGATATAAAGAAAAACTCAGCTTCCCAAGCTGAAAGTATAAGATCGATGGAAGCAGAAATTGCACGACTAAAAGCCGAAATGAGTGCGAGAGAAAAAGGGAAACTTCCGTCTCAATCCCTACCGAATCCTAGGCATTACAATATAAATGCCATCACAACGTTGAGATCAGGAAGAGTGCTGAATAATCACGTTGGGGAAGAGATTGATGATACTGAAAGATCTATCAATAACACCCCGGCTGAGACCTTTCCTTACACACACACTTCTACTTCTGATCCTTGTTCTTCTACCCCGCAGCCTTCTCGCGAGCCTATTCTCCATTTCCCTCTAGGCTCGACACCTCAGCCCACCTCTTCTATTCCTCCACAGACGATCCCCACTCCAATTCTGGGATCACGTCTACACACACCACCTTCTCCTATGATGGACCCAGCTCTTATTGCTAAAGCACCTTATCCGAATCGGTTAAGGGGTAACAAATTGAGTCCACATATGGAGAAGATTATGGAAATGTTCAAACATGTTAACATCAACATCCCTCTCCTAGATGCTATTCAACAAGTCCTCGCTTATGTGAAAATTCTTAAAGACTTGTGCACTAGGAAGAGGAAGACTCAAGTGCCAAAGATGGTCTTCATGACTAATAATGTTAGCACTGCTTTTACCCCACAGCTACCAAAGAAACGTAAGGACCCAGGATGTCCTACGATATCGATTTCTATTGGGGTAAAAATATCAACCGTGCTCTTCTAGACCTTAGCGCAAGTGTTAACATTCTTCCATACTCTGTTAATGAGCAGCTAGGGATTGGAGAGTTGAAACCAGCTCACTACACCTTCCAAATGGCATACCGTTCAATCACCAAACCTAGGGGTGAACTAGAGGATGTGTTGATAAAAGTCGGGGAATTTGTATTCCCTGTGGACTTCATTGTTCTCGATACACAACCTGTAGCAAACCCACAGAGCCAAATTCCGGTGATTTTGGGTCGACCATTCCTTGCCACTCATTAACTGTAGAAACGGTTCAATGAACCTATCTTTTGGAAAAATGACAATTGAACTGAACATCTACAAAATTGGAAGTCAGTCATCTGAACCCTCTGCTCATATACTTGATGTGTGCTCTGTCCACGAGATTGCTCCCGAAAGTTGCGGAGTTAATGAACTTTGCTTTGAAGATCTCGACGACACTACCGCATCAATGTTTGATCTTGCACATCCTAGTGAGGACACTCTTTCCACGCTTGAGTCCGACACTCCTGACTCATCATCTTCCGAGTCTGTATCTTTCACAGGCTATGAGCTTCTTTGTGACTCCGAAAATCATTCGATGATCCCATCTTCTATTATTTCTCCGCCAGCATTAGATCTCAAACTTTTACCTTCTCATCTTAAATATGCATATTTATGTGAGAATGAGTCTTTACCGGTTATCATATCCGCTTCTCTAGCATCAGAGCAAGAGAACGCGCTTTTGATGGTACTGAGATCTAATAGGCAGGCGTTTGGTTGGACCATGGCTGACATCAAAGGGATTAGTCCTTTGATTGTTGAACATCATATACACTTAATGGATGAAGCCAAACCAACCCGAGAACCACAGAGACGGTTGAACCCCGTCATGAAGGATGCGGTGAAGAAAGAAATCGTCAAATGCCTTGACAATGGTATCATTTACCCAATCTCCGATAGCCAATGGGTGAGTCCAATTCATGTCGTCCCTAAGAAATCTGGCATCACAGTCATTACCAATGAGGCTAATGAGTTAATCCAGACACGCACTCAAACTGGGTGGCGTGTATGTATTGATTACAGAAAACTCAATGCCGCAACAAGGAAAGACCACTTTCATCTGCCTTTCATTGACCAGATGCTGGAACGCTTAGCTGGACATGAATTTTATTGCTTTATGGACGGATACTCTGGCTATAATCAGGTCCCTATTGCCAAAAAGGATCAAGATAAAACCACATTTACTTGTCCTTTTGGTACCTTTGCTTATAGAAGCATGCCCTTTGGGTTATGCAATGCTCCCGCTACATTTCAGCGGTGTATGATGGGGAATTCTCGGACATGGTCGAGAAGTTTTTGGAGATTTTTATGGACGATTTCTCGATTTTCGGAGACTCTTTTTCTGACTGCCTATCGAATCTTGACGCAGTTCTTACTCGTTGCAAAGAGAAAAACTTAACCTTGAATTGTGAAAAATGCCATTTCATGGTCCAAGAGGGAATTGTGCATGGACATGTTATTTCACGAAAAGGCATTGAGGTTGACAGAGCTAAGATAGATGTCATTCAAAACCTTCCTCATCCCAAAAGCGTCATGGATATCCGATCTTTACTTGGCCATGCAGGCTTTTACAGGAGATTCATTAAGGATTTTAGCAAAATTGCTAGACCTTTAACTCTTCTTTTGGCCAAGGATACAATTTTCCATTTTGACTCGGATTGTGAGGCAGCATTCGACTCACTCAAACACTCTCTCACTACAGCCCCCGTTCTATCTTCTCCAGACTGGAACCACCCTTTTGAGCTTATCTGTGATGCATCAGATTTTGCAGTTGGTGCAGTCTTAGGACAGCACATTGAAAAGATGCCACACGTGATCTATTATGAAAGTAAGACCCTGAACGATGCTCAAATTAACTATACAACTACCGAAAAAGAACTTTTGGCTGTTGTATTTGCATTAGAAAAATTCAGGCCTTACTTGATTGGCTCACCGATTGTTGTGTATACTGACCACTCCGCCTTGAAACATCTTTTGGCGAAGAAGGATGCTAAAGGTAGGCTAATACGTTGGATCCTTCTATTACAAGAATTTGATCTTGTTATTAAAGATAAGAAAGGATGTGAAAACGTTGTAGCCGACCATCTTTCTCGCATCTCTTCTTCACCTGTGACCCTGCCGATCAATGATTCGTTTCCGGACGAGCAACTCTTGAACGTATCCGATGAACCTTGGTTCAGGGATATTTTGAATTATCTTATCACGGGACTTATCCCCAGTGAATGGTCAAAACAGGACAAACATCGATTTCTATCCCAAGTAAAACACTTTTACTGGGATGAACCATATCTGTTTAAGTATTGTCCTGACCAGATCATTCGCCGGTGTGTCCCAAATGAGGAATTCAAGAGTGTTCTATCTTTTAGCCATGATCAGGCATGTGGGGGTCATTTCGGTCCTAGGAAGACGGCGGAGAAGATTTTGCAATGTGGTTTCTATTGGCCGACTTTGTTCAAAGACGCATTTGATCATTGCAAAACCTGTACACAGTGTCAACACACGGGTAGGATTTCCCGGAGAAATGAGATGCCACAGCAACCCATCTTAGTGTTTGAAATTTTCTGTAACAACCCTATTTTTCTACACCAAAATTTTTCAAATTTTTATTTTTCAAAAACAAATCCACAAAGGGGTATTTTAGCATGAGCACAAGATATAGGTAATTATTTTGTTTTGAATTACAAGCTAAAAGAATATAATAACTCCATTTTTATTGTACAAGAAATTACTTTAAATTTAATGTATACAAGGAGCATTTATTCTTGCTGCTATCATTTTAAGTAATTAAATACCACAATAATTACAAGAAGGAGCTTGTAGCTCATTGGTAATACCTTGCACTGCTGAACCAAGCCACCAGAGTTCGAATCCCATGCCGCACATTATTTTATATTATTTTGTTTTAATTTTTTTGGAAAGTCAACAGTCAAACCGTCATAACTGTCAAAATTTATACTGCACATAAAAAGTAAGATATTCCATAAATCCCCCCTCGAGATTCCCCGACACTTCGACTCGGCCCGAGTCGGCCGGCGGACCGGCCGAATCGGGCCGGCGCCGCCGGCCGGACTCGGCCGGACGGCCGAGTCGTCAACACGGAATTTCTCCGTGTTGACCTGGTCTTCCCCCATGTATACACTAAATTATTTGATCGGTTATCAAATACACAATAAACCTCTTTTACTCCTAAATTTAATGATATTTTAATGAATTTTTATATATTTTTATATTTTTTTAATTAAAACCCTAACCCTAGCCTAGCCCTATATAAACCCCCCTACCCTCTACCCTTTCACCCTACATTCCTAAGTCCACTCCCAAAATCTCAAGAGAACTCGGTACATTAGAAAACGAGCGAAAGGCGAAGCGCTGCCGAAATCGACGGCGAATTTCGGCGATCGTGCTAGGACTCTTCACGACGATTCGACGCCCGACAAACCCTCTGCCTCCCTCTCACTCTCTAACATGTCCAAAACCCGTAAGCCCCCCTCTTTCTATCTTTCTTTTCTCTCAAGTAAAATACGACTTTACAAACCCGACGGAAATCGGAACAAACCGATTTCCGATTCGGTTTTCTATAAAATCTCACTTGTCACCAATTCCATAATACTTAAACTTATTCATGTTGACTATTAATCACATAACAACTAATTTGGATAAAGTTTCTCACATGAAATGATAACTTTTACAATATCGTATTCTTTTTCACTTAAATACCATAATGTTTATTTTTCTTCTTCTACTCAATTCAACCATTCCTAAATATCTTTATCTTGACCATTAAACTTGTAAAAATCAATTTGAATAAGTTTTCACACATGAAATGATAACTTTTACAAAACAGCGTATTTTCACACTTAAATACCACAATGTTTAGTTATCACATTTAACCCTTAACAATTGCTATACCTTAACTTAGATCACGAGGTAATGACCTACCTCCACACACACGCAAATGCAACCCTAATTGATATCATCAAAACTTAGAATACGATAATACAAGACTTTTCTTTAAAATACCATTTTCTTTATAAACATTTTCTAAAAGATCTAAGTTGTTTACAATTTTAAAACAAAATCTTTTAATAGGAAAATACGATATGTCATGGACATCGATCGTTTATCTAAACTGGCTTTGTGGTGTCTAGGCTAGGCAAGTGAGCTTGGGTAACTTTAAAAGGCCCGCCTCACGATTCGTGAGCGGATCCCTCCCTCCTCACTTGTACTTACCTGGCCGCAATTGGCGGTGAAGAGGCGATTTGAGGCTTCTATGATTTATCGTTTAGACTATTTAGAAATAGGCTAGTTGGCTTAGGAAACCGTAGAATCTAAAATACGGAAAACTACACTTTGCGAATAAATACCTTTTGTTTTATAAAACTGTTTTCTAAAAGATTAGTGTTTTACAATCTTTGCAAAGCGCCGCTACAACCCATCTTTGGGGAACCCGTTCGGGATCGTGCGGTTTATCGCGCACCCTCGGGCTAGTAGTGCGAGATTCAGACCTCCGCAAGGAGCATTCGGTCTCGAAAGGTTTAAAATACGACATCTTAAGAAAATGAGATTTTGGAAGATAAAATATTTATTTAAAATTATTCTTGTATTAACATATGTATAATTATCATTTAAACGCCTATTTCGTTATAAAATAAAGTTTTCCACATTTTCCTAAAAAAATTACAAGACTAAAAGTTACATTAAAATACCATGAATTCTCAAATAAATCAATATTATAATTTAATACTTTTATTAGGATATATTCACTAGAATAACACTAATAAAATTTACCCTCATTATAACAATAAAGACGAATAATAAATACTCGGGGTGTATCTTGAAAACTATACAAAAGTACTTTTTACATAAAACCCCCTCAAGTTTTATAAATTACAATAAGGACCCTAACAAATGTAGAACTTCGACTTGCATTTCTTTTAGTCTGACTCGGGTTTGAGACTGACTATTTCTGACTTGAATATGATTCAAGTCAATCTATATTCTTTAATATTCCAACTCAATATGTATACATGAATCCCAGAATCCAGTTAATAATCTATACAACTTGACTGAATCAAACCATGGATATACATCCATTATTCCATTATTCCATTTACTTGATTATGCAGTTACAATCTGTTTACTGATATCATGGTTTTGATCAGTCATCCAACTTATACAATACGATACTACAATACAATCATAACACTACGGGGTTTAAGGGGTAGACTGGTACGGAATATGTTAAAGGTGGCACGAGGTGGTCATTTAAGACATAATTACATCCATGCCGTTGTTCCGTGGTATTATCGACGGAGCCTTGTACTACAGGTTACTAAGGTCCCCGGTGTAAGTGGGACTCCCCTCGTATACACTGGCATCTTCTGTACCAGGCTACAAACAACAACGTTAATACAATATTACAATATTAAAATACAACATTAAAAGCTCTCTCTCTCTCTCTCTCCCTCTCTCTCTCTCTTACTTTCTGTCTATTTCTCCCTTATCTTTGGGACTTACCGAGCGACCTGTTCGCTGACGACATTCTATTTCTTTCTTCTTTGAATGTCGTCAGGTGCTTTGGACCCAGCAGAGATCGAGCCCACCGGTGAAGACTTGGAGCAGTTTCACGAAGACCCCGAGCTCTAGATATTGTACCTTGTTCTATTCAGTATTTTCATTTCCTGTTATACCACTGTTTAGGCATCGCTTTTCATTTCAGTTGTATTTACTTTTCATGCATTGTACAAAAAAAGAATGTTATTAATAAAGTTGCTGTTATTTCTATATCTCTTGTCTCTTGTGAATTACTTTTATATTGCTTAGATACGCTTAGCGTATGTACTTCTGAGTATATACGTAGCGGGCCTCGTCGTGTCCCCTTCGCCGTACACTGGGAAGCGGGGCGTGACAGGTTTTGTTGGTGGCCCATGCAGGTCAGAGCTGTATGAATCCCTATCATGCAGTTCTGGTCTGCGTGAAAAACCTAAGAAATATAATACAAGAACCAGCAACTAAAACATTCTTTACAATTCATATTCCTTGAATCTTACAATTTCATATTTCTTGAATCTTATCATTTCATTTGAATCTGTCATAACCCAAATTTTTCTTCAGGGTTATGGATTCCCCGAACAACACCAGCACCAACGTCAACAATACCCCTCCAGCACTACCTCTCGCACCAGCTGTTCCTGCACCACCCACAGAGCAAACAATGCTATTTGAGGCGATCCGCAGCCTTCTCGAGGGACAGCAACAACTTCTGAACCGACCTGAGACCGACGCACCGGGAGTAAAGCAATTCAGGGCTTTACATCCAAATCAGTTCTCTGGAAAAGGAAGCCCTATTGAAGCGGAAGAATGGGCACAAGGCATCGAAGACGATCTGGCAGCAGCTCAAGTGCCAGACATCGCTTGGGTCCATGTAGCAAAAGTACAGCTCACGGATAATGCTCGCAACTGGTGGAAGGGGGAAGAAAGTCGTCTGGTACAACCTATTGAATGGAAGACTTTTCGTGAGAAGTTCGACGCGAAATACTTCCCTGTGACTGCCAGGTTTGCAATGGAGCAGCAGTTCATTCATCTACAACAAGGATCGATGTGGGACAAATCAGTAGATGAATACGACGCTGAATTCACCATGTTAAGCTGATTCGCAGCACACTTGATACCGACGGACGAGATCAGAGCCCGTCGCTTTCAACAAGGACTGGACACATAGATTCAGGCTGCTCTAGCTACTAGGAAATTTCTGACTCATGAAGATGCTCTGGAAGCTGCCCGCAGCTATGAAGCAGTGATAAAGGCAAGGGGCAAACCTCAGTCTGCAAGAGTGAAACGTCCTGCCACTCAAATGGCAGGAGGGGCCTCTTCAAGGCCAGCTGTTGAACTCAGAAGACTGGAAGAAGTTAAGGATCGGTCAAGACCCGATTTTTGCTTTTATTGCAAGAGGGAAGAACACTTGTGGAAGGACTGTAGGCGCGCAAAAGGCCTATGCTTAGTTTGTGGCGCGTCCAATCACGGAATTGGAAACTGTCCTTATAGACACAACTCAGCACACACACCCGCCAACTACCCGCAAGCAGCCAACTATCCAAGCTCCTGAAACTCGTCCTGCACTCCCAGCACCACCTCCACGTAGATTCCCTGCACAGCCAAATCGCCAATTCCATCAGGCACTGAGAAACATGCCTCGAGTACAGGGGAATATGCCTCCAGCTAGGAGGAACGTGCCACGGCGACAGGCTTTCACCTTAGCAGCCATAGAACCTGAAACTGTGAACCAAGGTAACCCAGGTAACTCTCTCACAACTTGACCAAAACTTCTTTACAATCTTTAGTTCCGTCACCAAACTGTTACACTTTCTTTTTACAAATTTCGAGGACGAAATTTCTATAAGGAGGGTAGAATGTAACAACCCTATTTTTCTACACCAAAATTTTTCAAATGTTTTTTTTCAAAAAAAAATCCACAAAGGGGTATTTTAGCATGAGCACAAGATATAGGTAATTATTTAGTTTTTAATTACAAGCTACAAGAATATAATAACTCTATTTTTAGTATACAAGAAATTACTTTAAATTTAATGTATATAAGGAGCATTTATTCTTGCTGCTATCATTTAAAGTAATTAAATACCACAATAATTACAAGAAGGAGCTTGTAACTCATTGGTAATACCTTGCACTGCTGAACCAAGCCACCAGAGTTCGAATCCCATGCCCCACATTATTTTTATATTATTTTGTTTTAATTTTTTTGAAAGTCAACAGTCAAACCGTCATAACTCTCAAAATTTATACTGCACATAAAAAGTTAGATATTCCATAAATCCCCCCTCGAGATTCCCTGGCCCCCGACATTCGACTCGGCCCGACTCGGGCCGGGCCGCCGCCGGCCGGACTCGGCCGGACGGCCGAGTCGTCAACACGGAATTTCTCCGTGTTGACCTGGTCTTCCCCCATGTATACACTAAATTATTTGATCGGTTATCAAATACACAATAAACCTCTTTTACCCCCAAATTTAATGATATTTTAATGAATTTTTATATATTTTTATATTTTTTTTAATCAAAACCCTAACCCTAGCCTAGTCCTATATAAACCCTCCTACCCTCTACCCTCTCACCCTACATTCCTAAGTCCACTCTCCCAAAATCTCAAGAGAACTCGGTACATTAGAAAACGAGCGAAAGGCGAAGCGCTGCCGATATCGACGGCGAATTCCGGCGATCGTCCCAGGACTCTTCACGACGATTCGACGCCCGACAAACCCTCTACCTCCCTCTCACTCTCTAACGTTTCCAAAACCCATAAGTCCCCCTCTTTCTATCTTTCTTTTCTCTCAAGTAAAATACGACTTTACAAACCCGACGGAAATCGGAACAAACCGATTTCCGATTCGGTTTTCTATAAAATCTCACTTGTCACCAATTTCATAATACTTAAACTTATTCATGTTGACTATTAATCACATAACAACTAATTTGGATAAAGTTTCTCACATGAAATGATAACTTTTACAATATCGTATTCTTTTTCACTTAAATACCATAATGTTTATTTTTCTTCTTCTACTCAATTCAACCATTCCTAAACATCTTTATCTTGACCATTAAACTTGTAAAAATCAATTTGAATAAGTTTTCTCTCATGAAATGATAACTTTTACAAAACACCGTATTTTCACACTTAAATACCACAATGTTTAGTTATCACATTTAACCCTTAACAATTGCTATATCTTAACGTAGATCATGAGGTAATGACCTACCTCCACACACACGCAAATACAACCCTAATTGATATCATCAAAACTTAGAATACGATAATACAAGACTTTTCATTAAAATACCATTTTCTTTATAAACTTTTTCTAAAAGTTCTAAGTTGTTTACAATTTTAAAACAAAATCTTTTAATAGGAAAATACGATATGTCATGGACATCGATCGTTTATCTAAACTGGCTTTGTGGTGTCTAGGCTAGGCAAGTGAGCTTGGGTAACTTTAAAAGGCCCGCCTCACGATTCGTGAGCGGATCCCTCCCTCCTCACTTGTACTTACCTGGCCGCAATTGGCGGTGAAGAGGCGATTTGAGGCTTCTATGATTTATCGTTTAGACCATTTAGAAATAGGCTAGTTGGCTTAGGAAACCCTAGAATCTAAAATACGGAAAACTACACTTTGCGAATAAATACCTTTTGTTTTATAAAACCGTTTTCTAAAAGATTAGTGTTTTACAATCTTTGCAAAGCGCCGCTACAACCCATCTTTGGGGAACCCGTTCGGGATCGTGCGGTTTATCGCGCACCCTCGGGCTAGTAGTGCGAGATTCAGACCTCTGCAAGGAGCATTCGGTCTCGAAAGGTTTAAAATACGACATCTTAAGAAAAAGAGATTTTGGAAAATAAAATATTTATTTAAAATTATTCTTGTATTAACATATGTATAATTATCATTTAAACGCCTATTTTGTTATAAAATAAAGTTTTCCACCTTTTCCTAAAAAAATTACAAGACTAAAAGTTACATTAAAATACCATGAATTCTCAAATAAATCAATATTATAATTTAATACTTTTATTAGGATATATTCACTAGAATAACACTAATAAAATTTACACTCATTATAACAATAAAGACGAATAATAAATACTTGGGGTGTATCTTGAAAACTATACAAAAGTACTTTTTACATAAAACCCCCTTAAGTTTTATAAATTACAATAAGGACCCTAACAAATATAGAACTTTGACTTGCATTTCTTTTAGTCTGACTCGGGTTTGAGACTGACTATTTCTGACTTGAATATGATTCAAGTCAATCTATATTCTTTAATATTCCAACTCAATATGTATACATGAATCCCAGAATCCAGTTAATAATCTATACAACTTGACTGAATCAAACCATGGATATACATCCATTATTCTATTATTCTATTTACCTGATTATGCAGTTACAATCTGTTTACTGATATCATGGTTTTGATCAGTCATCCAACTTATACAATACGATACTACAATACAATCATAACACTATAGGGTTTAAGGGGTAGACTGGTACGGAATATGTTAAAGGTGGCACGAGGTGGTCATTTAAGACGTAATTGCATCCATGCCGTTGTTCCGTGGTATTATCGACGGAGCCTTGTACTACAGGTTACCAAGGTCCCCGGTGTAAGTGGGACTCCCCTCGTATACACTGGCATCTTCTGTACCAGGCTACAAACAACAACGTTAATACAATATTACAATATTAAAATACAACATTAAAAGCTCTCTTTCTCTCCCTCTCTCTCTCTTACTTTCTGTCTATTTCTCCCTTATCTTTGGGACTTACCGAGCGACCTTTCCGCTGACGACATTCTATTTCTTTCTTCTTTGAATGTCGTCAGGTGCTTTGGACCCAGCAGAGATCGAGCACACCGGTGAAGACTTGGAGCAGTTTCACGAAGACCCCGAGCTCTAGATATTGTACCTTGTTCTATTCAGTATTTTCATTTCCTGTTATGCCACTGTTTAGGCATCGCTTTTCATTTCAGTTGTATTTACTTTTCATGCATTGTACAAAAAAAGAATGTTATTAATAAAGTTGCTGTTATTTCTATATCTCTTGTCTCTTGTGAATTACTTTTATATTGCTTTGATACGCTTAGCGTATGTATTTCTGAGTATATACGTAGCGGGCCTCGTCGCGTCCCCTTCGCCGTACACTGGGAAGCGGGGCGTGACATTTTCGATGTTTGGGGCATTGACTTTATGGGTCCCTTTCCCAACTCCTTTGGGAATCTGTACATACTGTATGCGGTTGATTACGTCTCAAAGTGGGTTGAAGCTATTCCTTGTCGCACTAATGACAAAAAGGTTGTAATTAAGTTCTTAAAAGAAAACATCTTTTCGCGATTTGGACACCCACGCGCTATCATTAGCGATAACGGGACACATTTCTGCAACAGGTCTTTCGAGACTTTGATGCGGAAATACACAATCAACCACAAACTTTCCACACCCTATCATCCCCAAACGAGCGGGCAGGCTGAGATTTCAAATAGACAGATCTAACAAATCCTGGAGAAGACTGTTGCGAAGAATAGAAAAGATTGGTCGTCCAAATTGATGAATGCTCTTTGGGCATTCCGAACTGCATATAAAACCAATCTAGGGATGTCTCCTTATAGGTTAGTATTTGGGAAGGCTTGTCACTTGCCAGTCGAGATTGAGCACAAAGCAATGTGAGCTATTAAAGAAATCAACTTTGACTTAAATCAAGCCTGCAACTTTCGGAAGCTGCAATTAAATGAGCTAAGCGAACTCCACGATGAAGCTTATGATAACGCTGTAATTGTAAAGAATTGGACTAAGGTATTTCACGATAAAAACATTTTGAGGAAAAGTTTTACATCTGGTCAACAAGTCTTTCTTTATGATTCATGACTATACCTTCACGCGAGTAAGCTACGATCTCGGTGGAAGGGACATTTTATTGTGCGGTCTGTATACCCGCACGGGGCAGTTGAGGTAGAAAATGTTAAAAACGGTAAATTTTTCAAAGTGAATGGACATAGATTAAAACCGTATTTTTCTACTGACCCCAAGGAGGAGCTCCTGTTTTTACAGGAGCCATTTTATCTTGATTAAAATTCCTCCGTCTCACCTCCATGTCATGTAAATTACTGCATCATCTTTTGAATGGGGGTGAATGAAAAGAATAAGTTTGGGGGAGGATCTTCACTTAAATATTTTGCCCCCATTAATAAATTTCCTCCCAGGCTTACAGGTTTTTTGTGATCTAGTGGATGGCAACAGTGAGGACACTGTTGAAAATAAGTTTGGGGGAGGTTTGTGCTTATTTTCGCATCATTTGCATCATACTTTGCATAAGCACAAAACATTTAAAAACCTATAAAAATTTAATTGATTCTTTTCATTTGATTGATTAGATAGTGAAAAATTAATTTAAAAACCTATAAAAATTTAAAAATAATAAAATAAAATTTTTTGTACATAAATAAGATAATAAAAGATTAGATAGTGAAAAATTACATCCAAAAGATTGGAAAAATTTAAGAAAACCAAGAAAATTAGAAGTTTTCTTATACAAACTAGTAATAAGTAGTTATGACCCGTTGTCCCAAGGGTTAGTAAGATGAAGGAAGTCACTAATCTGAGGATAAAAATAAGTCTGAAAAATAGTTCTTATTCTGGAAGCCAAACATTTGAATGTTGATACCCTACTATACGCACTTACACACGTCTTAAAGCTCGGGATAGTAGAGGATACCTTGAAATGCTCTTGTCCAAAAGCTAAAGTATGAAGGAAATAAAAAATGAATAAAAAAATATAAAATGGTGAAGAAAAAAATGAACAATGGTTTTGTTATCGCCAAGGCAGCAATAAAAAAATATAGCGAGAGTGCTTCATCACCTAGTGCCTTAGACCAACTGGTCTGGAGTCACTGCTAAGCCTTAGGTGGTGCAAGACGACGAAAATACACCTAATAAGTAAGCACATGAGTAATCGGTCAGTTAGTACCTCAAGAAGTATTAACGGTCGCATGAAAATGTGTGAGCAAATCTAAATATTCATCAAATTAAAAAGTACTGAGGCAAATGGACAAGAGTATGATAGCTTGAATTGAATTCTCCGAGTGTAGGGATGTATTTTACACACACGTAGGGTTATATGATCGATATTTGGAAGAAAGATAGGAATGAAGAAAAAAGACGATGTTTTATTGAGGGATGATGTGATTTCTGACATCTTTTCATGACTATTAAGATAGGGCTCATGACAACCGAAAATCCAGTATAGTTGGAAACTCTAATTTTCAAAGTCTTTCTTTTATAATTCTTATCTTTATATGTAACTTTCACGGTTTTCCTTTTATTATTGGATTTTGTGGGTGCAATCCGCTGAAAACCCTCAGGAGACAACACTCCTCCTATTAGGGACACCTAGAGGTTTAAAGGCTTGTTGCACGTGCTCAGTGCAATCGTATTGCCTACGAAAGTGTGCTAGTTAGTTTTTCTTTTTCTTTATTTTCTCCTTCTCTTTTTAATAAAACAGTTCGTTCGAGACGACCGAAAATAAGTTTGGGGAATTTGATCAGTCGAAAATATTGCATTTTTAACACGTCAATTTCCCTACCATTTGCACTCATCTAGAGGTGTTCAGTATTAATATAGCACATATTAGCAAAACAACCGTAAAATACCAAATAACTTGTGTTATATATTAAAACCGGCATTTCTGAGGGAAATTGAGTGTTCATCATTGCATCGCTTAATCTTTGTATAGCGCAACACTTGTCTCGAGAATCTGTGCAGGAAATTCCAGGAAAAGAGCCAAAATTGTCAAAAGTGCTGAGAAAAATACGCCAAGTCCAAGACTTGTGATCTGGTAGTGATATAGAAAGAGAGATGAAATTCCACACATCAGAAACATACCATGAAGTCAGCACCAAGCAGCACTGGAACAATCACACACTGAAGCCACTAATGGGCAGCGGATCCGCGACCAGAGCCCCATTAGCGCGGCGGATCCGCGGCCACGTCATGGTGACGTCAGCACTGCTTTGCTTCAGAATTCTCTTCTTAGCTTCAGAACTCCTTCAAGCCACTCAAAACTCCAGAGATCTCTAGAAGTTTCTGTCAGAACAGCAAGGCTTATGGTTCAAGCTAAACACCCTCAAGCTTCCAAAGCAAGCCACATAACTACCTAAGCCTAGAAGCTTCTCCCTAACCTCCAAGCTTATGAAGGAAGCTAACCCTAACTAACTAACTCTAGAACCTACTACCTAACTACCAAGCTTACAAGGGAAGCTAAACTAAACATAGCTTCTAAAGGAAGCTAATCATAATCAAGGCTATAAAAGGGACCCTAAGGCTTCACTCTCAAGGTTGTTCTCCAATTCCCAACACAAGTTGAGTGACACAACTTGTAACCCTAACCCTAATCCAATCACCAAAGCCAAATTCTAGATCTCCGAGTACAATTCAAGCAAGAAGCCTTCAACCTTTTAGGAGCGAAGCCGATCTTCATCCGAGCAAGTGATCCAAGACGATCCGCGACTCACGAAGACGAGCGAAGCCAAATCGACGATCGAGTTCTTTCCTCATTGTAGATCTTAAAAGAATTGTAACAAAATTGTTGATAAATAAAAGATGAAATTCTTTATCTTGATTTCTTTACAATCTTTCATCATGATTAGATCTTGATTCTTGATTGTGTTCTTTGATATGATGCTTGAGTAAAAACTCTGCTCGTGAAGGAGTCGAGAGAATCAATAGATGATGATGTTACAAATCGTGAAACGATTCTTAATTCCTATAAGTTTTGTAAACTCTTGTAAATTGAAACATCGATAACCTAGTTTTAAGCGATACTTTCTTGAATGTTTTCGCTCTTAATTAGCGATCCACGATCGATGCTTGAATTTACTAGAGGCTAGCTTTTTGAATAAGATTGATCGAAAGGACAAAGGATGAGATGAAGAAACCCTAGTTTCTTCAATAGATCCTTAAACCTCGATTAATCGTCATCGATCTAGTATCAAATCATTAATCGATAAGAAAACGTAATCACTAGTTTTCATCACGTCTATAGATTCGATCGATTCCTACGAGTCTCACTTCGATTCTTGAAACCTAATTCGATTGGATATCATCAATTCTTGATTCTTGATTTTTAATTTTTTCTTTCTATTAGATCTAGATTTTAATAATTCTTGAAATTCACTTTTAAATCTTGTATCGAATTGTCGTTTTTCTCTTTTCTTTAATTTTCAATTCATCTAATTCAAATTCAAACGGATCTCACTTTCCCTGTGGACGATCCGCACTCGCTAACGCGCTACATACGACACCGTTATTGATTGCGGTAAAAAATTCTTTGATTGTGAAACATCATTTCTAAAACACGACACATCGAGAAATCGAATCAATCACCACTCCATATGAGATATGGAATGGGAAGAGACCATGTCTTAAACGAGTTAAGATATGGGGTTGTCCGGCCTATATTGAAAGGCAGAATCCAGACAAGCTCGAGGCAAGGTCAGTTTTGTAAGTTTGTTGGATATCCCAAACATTTGCGAGGGAATATCTTCTACTAAACTGAGGAGCAAAATGTGTTTTGTTTCTCCGCATGCCACCTTTTTAGAGAAGGAATTTCTTATGGAAGAAATTAGTGGTCATGAGGTAGAACTGGAAGGAGTACCAGCTGCACAAACTAACAGCTGATGATTTAGTGGAACCAAAGGATTCAATAGTCTCCAACGAACCTCAGCCTCTCCGTGAATCTGGTAGGGTTTCTCATCCACCTGAGAGATACTACTGTTTTCTCGGTGACGGTGGGAGCGAGGATTGCATTATGGTAGAAGATGACCCAACTAGGTTCAGGCAGGCCATCACGAGTGGGGACTCTGTGAAATGGCTGGATGCTATGCAATCAGAGATGGAATCCATATACACTAACAAAGTATGACTTTGAGTGTTGCACCTGAAGGGGTCAAAACCATCAGGAGTAAATGGATCTTGAGAAGATTCTTGGTGTAAATGGAAAAGTTGAGACTTTCAAAACTAGACTTATAGTAAAAGGTTTTCGTCAATGACCAGGTGTGATTTATGATGAAACCTTTTCTCCAGTGGCTATACTTAAGTCCATCAGGATTAAAGCAAGCATCACGGAGTTGGAACATCTATTTTAATGTGGCAGTCAAAGAGTTTGACTTCATCAAAAAGGTAGATGAACCTTGTATATACAAGAAGGTTGTAGAGAGTAAGGTTGTCTTCCACGTATTGTACGTAGATAACATACTCTTGATAGGAAATGGTTTCCTATGCTGCACTCTGTCAAGCTCCTCTTATCACGAGGATTCTCCATGGAAGATCAGGATGATACCTACTACATCTTAAGGATTATGATCTATAGAGATAGATCTATATGGATTTTGGGAGTGTCCCAAATCCAGGTACATTAACACCATACTAAAAGGGTTTAGTATGGAAGATTCTAAGCGTGGTGGTTCGCCCACGTACTCAGGAACCACTCTCTCCAAAAAGATGTCTTCCAAGACTGATTTGGAGAGAGCTCGCATACAAGGGATACCCTATGCTTCGGCAGTATGCTCTATCATGTATGCAATGTTATGTAACGGATCATATGTAGCTAACTCACTAGATGTAGTGATCGGGAATCAATCGGATCTTGGGAGAATCACTGGACAGCTTTGAAGGACATTCTTATGTACTTGAGAAGCACTAAAGAAATGTTCTTGGTGTTTGGTAACTGTGAACTCTAGTTGGAGTCCTTTACCAATTCAAAGCTTCCAGAGTGATAAGGTCGACTGATAGTCAGTCTCAGGCTTTGTCTTTACCCTCAGTGGAGTGACGGTATGTTGGAAGTGTTCCAATCTAGATACCGTGGCAATCTAGACGATAAAGGCTGAATACATCGCTACCAACGATGCTACCAAAGTGGATGTCTGGATATTTTTCGTTCATGAGATGAACATGGTTCCTACCATTGAGTGTCCAATAACTGTTATTGTGACAACAATGGAGTTGTGGCTTTGGCCTAGGCGGAACGCCGGTCACATCAGTGATCCAGACATATTCTGAGGCAGTATCACCTGATCAGGGAGATGGTTGATCTCCAAAGGATCGAGATTAGGAGAGTTAAAGAGAAGGAAAACACGGCAAATCCACTCAAAAAGGCCTTTCCAAAGAGAGACTTCTATCAGACGTTGAGTAAGAGATACTACAACAACAGGCCCTAATGCTAGTAGGAGATTGTTAGTTATATGTATGCCCTAGAGGTCATTATTATACATATGATGTATATTATAGTGGATTCTTGGACATATATAGGGAGGACTTTCTTGCTCGGCATGATATTATGCTATCTGGTTACTCTTTTTTCTTAACATGTACACTTATTGTCTTTCTGTTACATGTTGATAAAGCCTTTAAGATGAGTACTTGACTTCCAGGATTATGATGTAGATCATACTAGTGTGGAAATGGTTGTCAGTAAGTACATCCTTCAATTGTTCCTAGTCGTGGGAGTATCGAGACGGGGCATCGATATTCCAGAGTAGAGTAGCGTATACGCTTCTTGACCCATATGATGGGCGATGGATGATCCCACATCCATTGGTGTTTGACATCAGAGAAGGTATACGGGTGCTCAGTGGAGACTGGGTATACTGGACGAACTCGACGAGAACTCCTAGATGGTATTATATCTCACGTCAGATAGCAGTTCTCTGGTGACACCGGTACAGGTTAGTCTGTAGACCCGAGATCGTCATAGAGTCTTGTGTGATTCTCATAGTGCTTTGATTTCCACCATACCACGTTCAAGAGAATGTGCAAAGTGGTTTTTGGGTACAGTCCCGAGTCACATGGAGGCAATGAGCGATAGGAGAGGATTTCGTCTCTCCCGGTATTGGTGGTTGATGTTGCACTATGCTTGATTGGCTATAACAGGAAATCCTTGGCCAGGGTTGCCGAGATTTACTCGTAAGTGTTATCAGTAGTTTCTGGAACCGTTATGGGCCTCACATCGGCATGACTTATCAGGCTATTGGGGTATGACGTTTACCTCCCCCAGGCTGAGATTGCGACATATCTGACGAAGAGATCGGAATGTACGGTAGTATTACTTATTGGATTCGCAGGAGTATGGACGAGCTTGCTTGTTGATCTTCTGATCGCTCAATACCTGGGTGGCCATTTTGTCTAGCAGTACCGCTGACGGCTTGTGGGTATTTGATATGATCATTACTTACTGTCGGCGTATTGACGAGTCTTTAGAGTCCAACACAGAGGTTTCCTGGCTCAAGCGAAACGAAGTAGGAGCACATATGTGATATGTGCGGGACCGAGATTAATACGCGTATGTGATACCTTATTCTATTCTCACGATATGTGATATCGATCGGTTATATGTGATATAGCCGGGTTATCAAATCAAGTGTTGATTCGATAAGTTGATACATATGATATTAGTCGGTTATATGTGATATAGCCGGATTATTAAATCAAGTGTTGATATAATAATTTAATGTATAATTATATATTTGATATATTAATTTACATTAACTAATATTATCTCACTTAAGCATTTCATTTTCTCACTTGAGCACACTTAATATATATGTGGTATATATTATTGTGTCATGCTTGTTGCTACATGCAACATGGGTGTATCAGACACACACCATGCTTATCATAATCAAGGGTTTTATTATTTGAAGTAAATCATAATTAGTTGGAAATTAGTCATATGGTTGAAACTTGTGGAAGCTTGTGGAACTATTGACTAAGTCCACTAATTTTGTTTTACTTAAGATATTTATTAACCCAACCATTATGATTAGCCATGGTTTAGTCTCTACAAGAGTTAGTATATGATATTAACTCACCTATGATTTACATTCTATACTTGCCTCTCTCCATGGTTGCTTTTCTTCATCTCCTTCCTCAAGCTCTCTAGCCATTTAGGAGGTGAAGAAAATTAGTGAGAAAAATATTTCTAAAGTGAGCAAAATTCCTACTTCATCAACCTATACTAGACTAACCATTTAGTTTAGGTTGTTTGCTTCACTAATTCCTAATTAGTGAAGAGGCAGCCTGGGTTAGTGTCTCCTCGACGTAGATCATCTTTGGCCTCGAGGACATCAAGAAAGTTTGTTCGTTTCATCTTGTGGAGCCTTTCAAGAGTCCGGGAGTTCACTACTTGGAGCGAAGGCACTACTACACGGAGCTATTGAAGTGAAGGACCGGTCTATAAAGGTTGTATTCCTTGTTCACTTAGATGTAAAGATGTTTACATTCATGTTTCGTCTAATTCTCTAGTCAAGATTCCAGGTTAGGGTTCTTTAGTGCTCCAAATTTTTGAAAATGGCATGGTCGATGCCTCCCGAAACCCACCGGCGTTGCTACGGAACCCTTCAACGATGCCGTTTGGGTTATTGTGGATCGTCTCACCAAGTCGGTCCACTTTATTCCATTCCGAGTCTGCCAGTCAACAAAAACTTTGGCAAAGAAATACACGGAGGAGATTGTGAGATTGCATGGGGTACCTGTTTGCATCGTTTCCGACTGGGATACCGGATTTCGATCCTAGTTTCGGGAAAGTCCTCAAGCCAGCCTGGGCACGAGTCTGAGTTTCACCACTGCTTACCATCCTCGGACGGACGGACAGTCCGAACGGACTATTCAAATCCTAGAAGATATGCTCAGGGCTTGTATGCTTGATTTTGGAGGATCGTGGGAAGAACACATACACCTCGTCGAGTTTGCATACAACAACAATTACCAGGACAGCATCGGGATGCCCCTTTTCACAGCACTTTATGGTCAGAAGTGCCACTCTCCTCTGAGTTGGGATGATGTCGGAGATAGAGAACTCCTGGGGCAAGAGATGATCGTGGAGACAGTGGATGTAGTGCACACGATCAGGGAAAAGATGTTCATAGCTCAAGACAGGAAGAATCATTAGGCAGATTTGGAGCGTCGACACTTGGAGTTCTAGCCTGGAGATCATGTATTCCTCAAGATCTTACCGAATAGAGGAGTGATTTGATTTGGCAGGCAAGGAATGCTCAGTCCCAGATACATCGGACTATTCGATATTTTGAAATGTGTAGGAGTTTTTGCTTATCGTTTGGCTCTTCCACTGTCAATGAAAGGAGTGCATAACAAATTCCACATATCTCAGCTACGCCGTTATGTGAGAGACTCTATTCATATACTTGACCACTCAGAGCTTATCGTATAGATCGATCTGACTTGTAAGCAACAACCGGTCGAGATATTGGATCAAAAAAAGAAGACGCTACGGAAGAAAGTAGTTAAGTTGGTTCGAGTAATGTGGAGAAGGGATTCAATGGAAGAATCCACTTAGGAACGCGAGGACGATATGCGTACACGACACCCTCGTCTATTTGAAGAGTAGTTCCTTGTGTAAATTTCGAGGATGAAGTTTTTCTAAGAAAAGTAGGATGTAACGACCCTAAATTTCGTGTACTCTTTTGTAAATATAGTCATTAATAAATTGTCATTTCTTTTCAAGAACCAAATCATATTTAAACTCTTGAAAACTTGTGTAAGACGGCTCACAATAGTGTGAGTCGGCTCATGTATCAATTCCAATGATCAAGCTTTCTTTGTTCCCTTGAGCCAGTTCAAAACAACCCCAAGCCATCTCAACTCTTGCCTAAAAAGCTATGATTTTTCACTGTCTGCACGAGATGGCTTAAGCTACTTGTTTGAAGCTGAAACGTCCTAGACACCCATTCGATGAATTCCATAGTCTTGTAACTGTTCGTTCTTCTAAAAAAATTAACCATTCATTCTTTAAACCACTAATTAAATTCTGATAACCTCAAACCCATTCAATTCCCTATTAAATTTCCTTTTAATGGCCCTTAAATCTCTTTTAACTCCTTAATCTTAAAATTTTCTCTCTCTTTCATATTTTCCCATAGCTATCAAAACCTATTTATATCCTCCGAAAAATATTCTATGAAATCCTACTCCAAGAATCTCCAAAAACCAATCGAAGATTCCTTCATCTAGACGCTGTAGCTTCAATGAAGTTCTCTTCACTTTCAAACGGCGGTTCAGTTGTTATACTTGTTGGATATTGTGCCCTTAAAGTAATTATTGTAATTGTAGGTAGGCAATTATGGTAATTGAGGGAGTACCTATACGGGTAGAACAGTCTTGTTCGAGATCATAGTATGCTATCTGATTTGTCTTTATTATTCATGTGTATACCTTTTATTACGTATCTCTAATACATAATGATAAAGCCCATAAGATCCTTGATTGACTACCAGCATTTTGATGGCGATCATATACGTGGGAGCTGGGTAGTCCATAAGCACATCTTTAAATGTTCCTAGTCGTGGGAGTATTGAGACTGGGCATTGATATTACAGAGTATAATAGTGTGTACTTTCTAGACCCTGACGAGGGGCAGGGGCCGATCTCACAAGCCATTGGTGTTAGGGCACCTAAGATTGTATACAGGTGCTCACTGGAGGTGAGTACATTGAACGGACTCGCTGAGAACTTCTAGATGGTATTATACCTATCGTGAGATAGTAGTTCTCTAGTAACATGAGTACATGGTAGTGTTTAGACCTGAGATCATCATTTGTCTCGTGCGAGTTCCTACTATAATTTGATTACTACCCTACCATGGCTCAAAGGATTCGTGCATATAGGTATTAGTTGGGTACAGTCCCGAGCTACATGGAGGCAGTGATCGATCAGAAGAGATTTGTCTCTCCCTATATAGGGAGTTGATGTCACGCTGTGTTCGGTTGTCCATCACCATAAATTCCCGGCTAGGGTGGATAAGATTTACTGATAGGAGATCAGTAGTTTCTCAGTGGGTGATGAGCTTGATACCGGCATGACTTATTGGATTATTAGGGGTCTAAGGTTTTTAACCCCTAGACCTGGTATGTGACACTCTCATATGAAGAGACTGGACTGTACGGAGATTTTCATTTACAGGCTCAATAGGGTACGAACGGATTTAATTATCGACCTTCCTTTCGACATATACCTGGGTAGCTGTTACGTACAACTAGTGTCGTTGACGTTCTTTTGGTTATGGATTTATCCAGTAACTCACCGCCAGTATATTGTCGAGTCTTTAGAGTGCCACACAGAGAGTTTTCCCGGTTCAGGCGAAACGATGTAGAGACCGTATGTTAATATGTGCAGGGGTCCGATAAATATGTGTACTTGCTCAACGGACTTTAATCGAATATTTGATAATACTAGCCGGATTATTAAATCAAGTATTGATTTAATAATTTACTTATATATATATGTTCACTATTTATTTTCTCTCTTTTGGCTATTCATATTTTTATACGGATACGCGTATATATATTTCGATACACATATCGGGAGTTATATTTTGTATTTATACAAAATACTTCTAGAAGGGGACACCTCATTAGAATTTTCTTTTTGTTTAAAAGAAAAGAAATGAAGCGGAGAAGGAGGCATTGTAGAGAGCATGTGTGAGAGGAATGGGCACTATATTTTATTGTAAATTTCATTTGATAAAACTATTATTGTATGGCTCATTTCTTAGATAGGGTATTCATTCTCTAATGCACCCTCTCTCTTTCTCCTCTCCTCTCCTCCTATCTTTCTTCCTCCAGCACTTGAGCTCTCTTGAGTTTGAAAATTGAGAGAAAAAGAAAGTGATAAATCTCCACATCTTTCACACTCTATTCCTAGCAAGCTTAGAGTATCAGTTGCTTCCTAAAAATTCACTTTGGAGCGAAACTAAAGCTTAGATCAGTTTCCCTTGGGTGGATCATCTTCGGCAAGGGCGATCGTCTCTCAGGCACGTTCCCGATGGCCTACAAAGCTTGGAAAGGTCTTCCATGATTAGGTGGACATGCTAAAAAGGTTGTATGTTCATAACCTAGTAGTTTAGCTTGTATGTTTTGTTGGCTAGTTTAGTGTTTCGATTGATTCTAGGGTTGCGGTTTCTAGTACTCGCATGAAAATTTTCGTTCTGCTTTCCACCTTCTGTCTTCGCTTCCGCTACGCGAGCGCCAGGAACCTAGTGGTGGTATCAGATCCAACCAAACACTTAAACTAGTTGTTGACGATACTCACGTTTCGAAACAGAATTTTTCCGTATTTTATTTCCTTGAATCAAGTTTCTGTTGTTTTCGGAAAATGGTCTCTGAAATTTTTTTGGTGGATGAAAATGGACTGAAAATTGTTCAAGATAGACACTAGAGGAGCACGAGCCACAAGATTTTGCTCTGGCCGACCAGGTCGACCAGAGTGCAAGCTCTTTCCTCCAGCTTCTCACAGTGGCTTGGTTCAAGGAAATGGGATTTTTGGCCCAGATTTCAGTCACTGTAATCTTTATTTGCGGGCATCACGGAAAAGTTCAAATCGAAACTAAAGCATCGTTTATTATTCATATTTGTGTATATGTGTTAGAAACACCATCTAATTGATATATGTTCAATTAGACGGGGTTGCACATATGTTGCTTGTGTTGTACTTGTGATATATATATATACATCTTTGTGGTTATTTAGTCGGATTATCATGATGGATAACCTCTCGTGTGATAATGTATGTACAGTTTGTGATGAATGTATATTCATTTATTCCGGATGAGCGGCTGGATTGTGGCCTCGTTTCCGCTTGATGTATATTATTTTATTGGGACATGTACAGGACGTGGACGTTGATACCATTGCATATATTTCATTATATGTACTAGGATGAACCCATGGAGAAGTGCTCAGGCAGCTAGATTCTAGAGTGCGGTAGGTGGCCATCTCATGGAGTTGAGACAGGGTCGCCTCGCTCTAGAATTGGTAGGTTGCTCGATGCACTTGTAGGAGTTCTAGGATTGACCCAAGGAGGAGTGCTCAAGTTACCAGATTCTAGAAAGCTCAGGGTGGCCCACTCATGACATTGTGGCCGGGTTGCCCCATTTCTAGGATTGGCGGGTGGGTTTCCATGCTCGTAGAGGTCTTGGTTCAATATTGTACGAGCTATCCACACAACCAGGGAACATCGCGTTTTATTTTCGGCTCAAATGAAACGTGGAGCTCCTAATTTATCAGCCATTCCATATTGTTTACCGCATGCCTATGATATTATTAGATGCCTGTGTTGATATATATATATATATATATTATATGCTTCTATATGTTTTGCATTCGCGCTAGCCCTGCCTTCGCCCTGACGTAAGTTAAGTAACCTTACGGTGAAGACCCGAGACCCCATGGCAAATGCAAATAGCATATAAAATCATGTTATTTTGGTTGTTTCTGGTGTGGCTAGAAACATAAATGATGGGACTGCTGTATATGTTTAATGCAAAGGTATAAACCCAAACGATGTTGTAGGAATCAACATTTTCGAAAGATTTATAGTCATATTCTTTTTCTTTGAATAGAGATATTCGATTAGATATATCTGGCACCTCATTCAATGAGGAAAGAGCCTTGATCCCTTTATGAGGAGTTCGCTCTTAAGCAAAAGATTATGTTACTATTGTTAGTGATATGTATGCCCTAGAGGCCATTATTGTATATTATAGTGGATGCTTGGACATATATATATATATATATATATATAAAAGACTTTCTTGCTCGACATGATAGTATGCTATCTGCTTGCACTTTGTCTTAACATGTACACTTATATTATTCTGTCTCTCTGATACATGTTGATAAAGCCCTTAGGATGTTATCTTGACTACCAGGACTATGATGCAAATCATACTAGTGGGCTTGTATAGTCTACAAGCACATCCTATAACAGTTCCTAGTCGAGAGGATACCGAGACAGGGAATCGATATTCCAGAGTAGACTAGTGTGTACGTTTCTTGACTCTGTAGGGGCGATGGTTGATCCCATATCCATTGGTGTTTGACATCAAAGATTGTACATAGGTGCTCATTAGAGAATGGGTACACCGAACATGACTCGCCGAGAATTCCTAGATGGTACCACACCTATCGTCAGATAGCAATTCTCTGGTGACATTGGTACAGGTTAGTCTGTAGACCCGAGATTGTCATAGAGTCTTGTGTGGTTCCCACTATGCTTTGATTTCCTCCCTACCACTGCTCAAAGGAGTCGTGCAAACAGGTGGATTTTGGGTACAGTCCCGAGTCACATGGAGGCAATGAGCGATAGGAGGGATTTCGTCTCTCCCGGTATAGGGAGTTGATGTTGCGCTATGCTCGATTGGCTATAACAGCAAATCCTTGGCCAGGGCTGATGAGATTTAATGGTAAGTGTTATCTGTAGTTTCTTGAACGGTTATAGGCCACACATCGGCATAACTTATCAAGTTACTGTGGTCTGAAGATTCCACCCCTAGACTCGATATGCGACATATCAGATGAAGATACCGGACTGTACGGTAAGTGTTGCTTATAGGCTTTGCGGGAGTTTGGACAAGCTTGCTTGTTGATCTTTTATTCGCTCAATACTGGGTAGCCGTTACGTTCAGCTAGTACCGCTGACGGCTTGTAGGTGACTGATGTGATCATTACCCACTGCTGGCGTATTGACGAGTCTTTAGAGTCCCACATAGAGATTTCCTAGCTCAAACGAAACGAAGTAGGGCACATATGATGATATGTGCGGGAGCTTGATTAAATACGAGTATGTGATACCGTATTATAATCTCGCGATATTTGATATCGGTTAGATTATATGTGAGAACTGAATTATTTAATCAAGTGTTGATTCAATAATTTGTTATATGTATATATATTTGACATTGGCCCATTATATATGATATGACCAGATTATTGAATCAAGTGTTGATTTAATAATGAATAATGAATATTGTTGATATAACTGGGTCATCAAATCAAGTATTGATTTGATAATATGATATACATATAAATGATATTAGTCGGTTATATATGATATAACCGGATTATTGAATCAAGTGTTGATTTAATAATTTGATATATATTTATATTTGATATATTTATATATTAACTAATATTTTAGCTCACTAATGTTTTCTTTCTCTTGTTTATATATAATGATATATATTCATTTACATATAAAACACTACTGTGTCATGGTGGATGATACATAGAACATGGGCGTATGAGACTAACACCTAAGGTTAAAGATTTTGTGATGATTTATATTTAAATGGAAATTAAAATGTGGAGGAAATGAGTCATGGCTTAGATGCTTGTAGAAGCATTGAGAAGCCATGACTCATCCTATCATTTTGTCTCTATCTTAGATATTTATTCATCACAATAATATCTTAGACTCATGGTTATCTCATTCATTCTCACCTCGAGATATTTCTTCACCCTAGTTCATCTTCTTCCCTCTCTAGATTTTCTTGAGTGGAAAAAGAAAAAGAGAAAAATAAATCTAAATGAGCAAAATTCCTACTTGATCAACCTAATCTCATCTACCTCATTAGATTAGGTTGTTTGCTTCACTAGTTCTTTCATTAGTGAAGAGATAGCTTGAGTTAGATAACTTCAAGGTGGATCATCTTCGGCCTCGAAGCCGACGAAGCAAGCTCGTTCCTTTTATCAAGTGGAGCCTAAGAAGTGTTCTAGGGATTACTACTTAGAGCTATTGAAGTGAAGGACTTGGTCTACAAAAGTTGTAACCTTCTTCACTTAGTTTAGAATATCCTTACTTGCTAATTAGTGCTTATCTAAGTAGTGCTTATCTGCAGCATATGATGCGATTGTATTAGGGTAGTCGTACGACTTTGTTGGCCTCCGTCAAGGGTCATGCGGGTGGGTTTAATTCAATCACGAAATGAACGGGTTGAACTTGACTAGCGGCCTATGGTTTGTTGGCCTCCGTCAAGGTCATAGGATGTTAGAGGTAAAAACAAATATTGAGAATTTCAAGTATTGAAAATTTGCAATGAGATTGCATACCTTCTATGAGTTAGTTGGATCCCGATACCCACTGCGAGTAAATGTTACTCCTGGGAGAGTTTTGCACTTTACAATTAGCTAATCCAGTAGGTGTCTAAGAAAGGTGTTGACGGGGTTACGCCCCTACAGAAACGAGGTTATTTAATTAGTTCCATGCGAAAGCATGGGGAGACTCCCTCGGAGTACCAATACCTGCTTGGTTGACCGATTGGCGAACTTGTAGGGTGTAATTAATCCCGGCTAATCTTACCTTTTAGGGTTTGAAGGAAAATTTGATAAAAACGGTGGGAGCCATCCTAATTAGATAAGATAATAACCAATCTAATCTTGCAAGAGCGCACGCTAAAGTGTTTTCTTCTCTCTCTCTAGGTAGCGACTATGACACGCCTTAATCAAGATAATAATATGGATGTATTGACAGAACCCGCTTATTATACTGAGCCGGGGAACGTTAGTTCCACGTTTTCTTATGATTTTCATAATTCTGAGCAAGGAATAGGAGAATATCAGGATTCCCACGCAACCCGAACGAAGAAAGAGCATAATGATGCACCTTCTTCTGGTGTGTTCGTTACCGAGAACTGTTTCTCAGTATGCTCTACGTCCAGGGTACTAGATACTGGATCAGGATCCCACGTTTGTAATATGTTACATAGGTTAAGAAGAAGTAGAAAACTGGGAAAAGGTGATAAGTCTCTCGTAGTAGGGAATGGTGCAATTGTTGCAGCCAAAGCAGTTGGCGAATATTACCTTGTATTACCAAATGGTAATACATTGATTCTGAATGACTGTTATTTCGTACCAAATATGGTGTGCAATATAATATCAATTTCTTTATTAGATAAAGAAGGATATAGCTTTGTACTAGAGAAAAATGTTATGAACATTTTCTTAAATCAAGTGTTGATTGGGTTTAGTACATTGTATAACGGTATATACGTTCTAAATTAAACTACAGTTCTACATATACAGAACACACACAAGAGGAAAAGTTCAGAAATGAACGAAGCCTTCTTGTGGCATTGTAGACTAGGTCATATCAATGCTACAAGACTAGCTAAGTTACATAAAGATGGATATTAGAACTCGTTCAAATTTACGTCTTGTGAAACTTGCGAGTCATATTTCAAAGGCAAGATGACCAAAACTCCGTTTACTGGACATGGAGAAAGAGCTACTGAACTCTTGGGATTGATACATAGTGATGTATACGGTCCTATGTCTACGCATGCCAGGAATGGTTCCTCGTACTTTATTACATTCACCGATGATCTCTCAAGATACGGACATGTGTTCCTGATGAAACACAAATCTAAATCTTCTGAGAAATTCAAGGAATATAAGTGCGAAGTCGAGAACCAAACGGGTAAAAGTATTAAAATCCTTCGATCTGATCAGGGAGGAGAATACTTGAGCATGGAATTCCGTGACTATTTAAAAGAGAATGTGATTCTCTCTCAGCTTACTCCTCCGTATACAGCACAGCACAATGGATTTTTGGAGCGGAGGAATCGCACCCTATTAGATATGGTACGCTCTGTGATGAGTAATACTGAGTTACCTATTTCCTTTTGGGGTTATGCACTTGAGACAGCTGCATACCTATTGAATAGAGTTTCGACCAAATCAGTGCCTACCACTCCATATGAGATATGGGAGGGGAAGAGACCATGTCTTACTTTCATTAAGATGTGGGGTTGTCCGGCCTATATTAAAAAGAAAAATCCGGACAAACTCGAGGCAAGGTTTGTTCTGTGTAAGTTTGTTGGATATCCCAAACATTTGCGAGGGTATATCTTCTACCACATCGAGGAACAAAAGGTGTTTGTTTCTCGGAATGCCACCTTTTTAGAAAAAGGAATTTCTTATGAAAGAAATTAGTGGCAATGAGGTAGAACTGGAAGAAGTTCCAGCTACACAAACTACAGTTGATGATTTGGTAGAACCGAAGGATTCAATAGTCCCCGACGAACTTCAGCCACTCCACAGATCTAGTAGGGTTCCTCATCCACCTGAGAGATACTACGGTTTTCTCATAGACGGTGGGAGCAAAGATTGCATCATGGAAGATGATGACCCAACTAGTTTCGAGCAGGCCATCATAAGTGGGGACTCTGTAAAATAGCTGGATGCTATGCGATCTAAAATGGAATCCATATACACCAACAAAGTATGGACTTTGGAATTTTCTCCTGAAGGGGTAAAACCCATTGGGAGAAAGTGGATCTTTAAGAAGAAACTTGGTGTAGTTGGAAAGGTTGAGACCTTCAAAGCTAGACTTGTAGCAAAAGGTTTTCGTAAACGACCAGGTGTCGATTATGATGAAACATTTTCTCCAGTGGCTATGCTTAAGTCCATCAGGATCCTACTTGCCATTGCTGCATACCATGACTACGAAATCTGGCAGATGGACGTCAAGACCGCTTTTCTAAATGGTGATTTAGTATACATGACACAGCCAGAGAGCTTCGTAGATAGTGGGAGTAGCGGAAAGGTGTGCAAGCTGCTTAAATCAATCTACAGATTAAAGAAGGCATCGCGGAGCTGGAACATCTGTTTTGATGTGGCGGTCAAAGAGTTTGACTTCATAAAAAACGTAGATGAACCTTATATATACAAAAAGGTTGTAGAGAGTAAGGTTGTCTTTCTCGTATTGTACGTGGATGGTATACTCTTGATAGGAAATGATGTTCCTATGCTACACTCGGTCAAGCTCTTCTTATCATAAAAGTTCTCCATGAAAGATCTAGGTGATGCCTCCTACATCATGGGGATTAAAATCTATAGAGATAGATCTAAAAAGATGTTGGGATTGTCCCAATCCAGATACATTGACACCATACTAAAGAGGTTTAGTATGGAAGATTCTAAGCGTGGTAATTTATCCGCTTGCTCAAAAATCACTCTCTCCAAAGAAATGTGTCCCAAAATTGATTTGGAGAGGGCTCGAATGCAAGGGATATCCTATACTTCTGTAGTTGGGTCTATCATGTACGCGATGTTAGGCACAAGACCGGATGTAGCTTACGCACTTAGTGTAATAAGTATGCATCAATCAGATCCTGGGGAGAAGCACTGGACAGCTGTGAAGAACATTCTTAAGTACTTGAGAAGGACTGAAGAAATGTTCTTGGTGTTTGGTAACGGTGAACTCCAGGTGGAGTCCTTTACCGATTCGAGCTTCCAGAGTGATAAGGATGACATCAAGTCGGTCTCGGGTTTTGTCTTCACCCTCAATGGAGATGCGGTATGTTGGAAGAGTTTCAAGCAAGATACCGTGGCTGACTCGACGATGGAAGTTGAATACATTGTTGCCAACGATGCTGCCAAAGAGACTGTCTGGATGAAGAAGTTCATAGCTAAACTTAGTGTGGTTCCATCCATTGAGCATCCAATACCTTTGTATTTTTATAATAATGGAGCTGTGGCTTTGGCCAAGTAACCCCGGTCCCATCAGCGATCCAGACATATTCTTAGACGGTATAACCTGATCCGGGAGATAGTTGATCGCCGGGAAATCGAGGTCAGGAGTGTTGACACGAAGGACAGCACAGCGGATCCACTCACGAAGGCCCTCCACCAGACGCAATTTAAGAAGCTTTTTGGGAAGTTGGGTATGCGATACTACAAGAACTGTACTTAGCGCAAGTAGGAGATTGTTAGTGATATGTATGCCCTAGAGGCCATTATTGTATATTATAGTGGATACTTGGACATATATATAGAGGACTTTCTTGCTCGACATGATAGTATGCTATTTGGTTACACTTTGTCTTAATATGTGCACTTATATTATTCTGTCTCTCTGACACATGTTAATAAAGTCCTTCGGATGTTAGCTTGAATATCAGGATTATGATGCAGATCATACTAGTTGGGCTTGTGTAGTCCGCAAGCACATCCTTTAACAGTTCCTAGTCGAGGGGATATCGAGATAGGGCATCGATATTCCAGAGTAGACTAGTGTGTACGTTTCTTGACCCTGTAGGGGCGATGGTTGATCCCACATCCATTGATGTTTGATATCAAAGATTGTATACAGATGCTCATTAGAGAATGGGTACACCGAACATGACTCATCGAGAACTCCTAGATGGTTCAATACCTATCGTCAGATAGCAGTTCTCTGGTGACACTGGTACAGGTTAGTCTGTAGACCCAAGATCGTTATAGAGTCTTGTATGGTTCCCACCATGCTTTGATTTCCTCCCTACCACGGCTCAAAGGAGTCATGCAAACAGGTGGATTTTGGGTACAGTCCCGAGTCATATGGAGGCAATGAGCGACAGGAGGGGTTTCATCTCTCCCGGTATAGGGAGTTGATGTTGCACTATGCTGATTGGCTATAACAGCAAGTCCCTGGCCAGGGCTGATGAGATTTACTGGTAAGTGTTATCAGTGGTTTCTCGAACGGTTTTAGGCTACACATCGGCATAACTTATCAAGTTACTGGGGTCTAACAATTCCACTCCTAGACTCGGTATGACATATCAGACGAAAAGACAGGACTGTACGGTAAGTATTGCTTATAGGATTTAAGGGAGCCTGGACACGCTTGTTTGTTGATCTTCTATTCACTCAATACCTGGGTAGCCGTTACGTCCAGCTAGTACCGCTGACGGCTTGTAGGTGACTGATGTGATCATTACCTACTGCTGGCGTATTGATGAGTCTTTAGAGTCCCACACAGAGGTTTCCTAGGTCAAGCGAAACGAAGTAGGGCACATATGATGATATGTGCGGGAGCTTGATTAAATACGAGTATGTGATACCGTATTCTAATCTCGCGATATTTGATATCGTTTAGGTTATATGTGATATAATCGAATTATTGAATCAAGTGTTAATTCAATGATTTGTTATATGTATATATATTTGATATTGTCCGGTTATATATGATATGACCGGATTATTAAATCAAGTGTTGATTTAATAATCAATATTGAATATTGTCGGTTATATGTGATATAACCGGGTTATCGAATCAAGTATTGATTTGATAATATGATATACATATAAATGATATTAGTCTGTTATATATGATATAACCACATTATTGTATCAAGTGTTGATTTAATAATTTGATATATATTTATATTTGATATATTTATATATTAACTAATATTTTAGCTCACTAATGTTATCCTTCTCTTGTTTATATATAATGATTGATATATATATATATATATATTCATTTACATATTAAACACTATTGTATCATGGTGGATGATACATAGAACATGGGTGTATGAGACTCACACCTAGGGTTAAAGATTTTGTGATGATTTATATTTAAATAGAAATTAAAATGAGGAGGAAATGAGTCATGGCTTTGATGCTTGTAGAAGCATTGAGAAGCCATGACTCATCCTCTCATTTCATCTCGATCTTAGATATTTATTCATCACAATAATATCTTGGACACATGATTATCTCATTCATTCTCACCTTGAGATATTTCTTCACCCTAGTTCATCTTCTTCCCTCTCTAGATTTTCTTGAGTGGAAAAAGAAAAAGAGAAAAATAATTCTAAAGTGAGCAAAATTCCTACTTGATCAACCTATTCTTATCTAGCCCATTAGATTAGGTTGTTTTCTTCATTAGTTCTTTCATTAGTGAAAAGATAGCTTGAGTTAGAGAAACTTCAAGGTGGATCATCTTCGGCCTCGAAGACGACAAAGTAACCTCGTTCCTTTCACCAAGTGGAGCCTAAGAAGAGTTCTAGGGACTACTACTTAGGGCTTAGGGATTACTACTTGGAGCTATTGAAGTGAAGGACTTGGTCTACAAAGGTTGTAACCTTCTTCACTTAGTTTAGAATATCCTTACTTGCTTACATTCTGTAGTTCGATTCTAGGTTAGTGTAGCTTAGGACTCTAGTTTTTTTTAAATTGCATACTTGATGCTTGTCTAAACCTAGTGGTAGTGCTAACACACACATTCAACTATAACCACTCGGTTTCTTCAAAACCACTCGTTTTAAAAACGGATCCTAAACTACTCCTTTTCAAAACCACTCGGTTCCTTCAACGATATCATGTTCATTACGTTAAAGGTTTTTTACCAAAAACTAGTCAAAGCCCTCCGTCATTTCCTACGAGTATTGCTTAGTGTCTGTGCTACGTTTGTTGACCTTGTTAAGGTGTAGTGTACGGTAGATAAGCAAAGCTTGTTTGTAGCATGCGATGCGATTAACTAGGAAAGTCGTAAGGCCTTGTTGACCTTGTTAAGGGTCGTACGGGTGGGTTTAGAGTAATCAAGATAATAACGGGTTGAACTAGACCAGCGGCTTATGACTTGTTGACCTTTTCAAGGTCATAGGCCGTTAGGGGTAAAAACCATACTGGGATTTTCAAATATAAGGGAAACACGTCATGTATGCGCATACCTTTTGGAGCGTGGTGACTTTTGTATGTCTATGTTGCACACTCTACGGGGTTTGTAGAGAGGCAGAATTTTCAAAAAAACAATTTTGAAGCATGCAACAAAGAAAACTAAACCAAGAACTACCATAAACCCTAAAAGCAAAAACTTCATAGATGTTAATCTACTATGATAGTAGTTTATATCAATAGATATGTGTCCTTTTGGTCTTCTTGATCCTCTTCTTAAGCTCCTTTGAAGTCCTTGATCAAGCTTGGTCGTCGACCTCTTCGATCCTAGATAATCCACCCGAAGGTTCTTGATTCAAGCTTCCACTTCTAGAAAAAGCAACTAAACAAACTAGTTTGCTAATCTAGTTTGTTTAGGAGATATAGAGATTGTTAGTAGTGTTTTTCTATCTCTAAACCTTATGTATCTCAACACATGAGAAAGGTTTAGGGTTGAGGAAGAAAAGAGGAGAGAGAAGGAGCTCAAGAAATGTAACGACTCTGAATTTATTGCACAAATTTTTTCAGTTTAACGTACAGAAAGGAGTTTACAAGCCTGAGTACAAGTTATAAGTATATTTTGTTTAAGAACAGGAAGAAACAACTTGTAGCTCACTATTAAAGCATTTACACTGCCGTGACATAGCCTATGCGTTTGAATCCCATCAGATACATTTATTTTTCTGATTTTATTTTTTAAACTTTTTGGAAGCCCAAAAGTTTACATGTGCAATGCACACAAAAAACGAAAAGACAGAAAAATCAAACATGTGCATAATGATTTAAATATAGACATGAACACATGGCTTCAATCCACCGGCCCCCTCCACAAATCGACCGGCGGAAACCCTAGTTGGGCCGGTACCGACGGGTGAACCGTAGCCAAAGGTGCCCGTGCTTTGCGCACAAGTCTTTTCCCCTACCCCTAACTCCCCTGCACTGTTTGATTGCTTTGCAATCAAACAGAGACCTTTCAATTCCCCATTTATCATCATTTTAATTCCAAAACCTTAATTCCACACTATAAATACTTTCCCATACCCCAACCTTTCATCATTCTGAAAATTATAGCCAAAATTCTCAAAATTTTCTAAGTACAAAAGGAGTACAAGTGGAGTTAGCAAGAGATCAACTTCCGGCAAGGATCGAAGCAAGTTCCGACGACCCCGCGACGCCACGATGACAACCCTCCCACCTTCTACTTTCTTTTAACCTAACTATCTAGTAAGTCCCTCCCAATCCTTCTACTTCTTCTTTGACAGTCTCTTTTCAAAACATATGTCGGAAGTGGAGTTAATACCGACATCTTCTTCTAAACTCTAAAAGGTTCACTTTTTCTTACATATTTTTCATTCATATTCCTACACCATGCTTGTTAACATAAAACCAATGCTTAGAACCAACTATTAATCAAAAATAACATGCAAAATAACTTTAAATCAATATTTACATTAAAATACCATGAAGATTGTATATATCTATCACGACCCGAAAAAGGCACGTGACTGGCATTTGAATCATGTGAAGTCTATAGGACCCCACCTAATTCAAGTAAGCCAAAATCCCAGAAATCTAAACCTTTATAGGGAAAATAGTGGAGGTGAAGTTTTTGAAACAACGGCATACGAAATCAAGTTCTTCCTTTTAAACATAAGTTATATTCTATAAAAATGCAAGGTTTTATATCTATCTTGAAAACATTTTCATCATTTAAAATTTCGGCAGCACCTCCTTTGTAATTTTTAACCCGAAAACAATACAAACAAGTAATAATAATAGACATCCCCAAGCGAGAGCTAGCTCTTCGCCAATTGGCGGAAACAACCACTCAAGATATAAATATACGACACCCTATAGCGAAAATCAAACACAGAAAGAAAGTAAGAAACTAAAAAAATCATCAAAGAAATCAGCATAAAGAATAAATACATGAGCGTGACTCTAAGTCCGAAAGAATATACAATGGTGGTTTCTAAGTCTCCAAATATACATAGTCTGGTTGATGGAGCTTTTAACTAGATACAACCGAATGAAATATACAAGTATATAATGGTCGTCACGATGCAAATGTATCCCACCTATCAATGCAATCATCCTGAAGAAGGTAGTGTGCCAGCAAGCCGCAACGGAACCTGTGCAGTCAAACCTGCAAGAAAACTGTTGTACAACGGATGTGAGTTGCCAACTCGTGACTAGAAAATATCACTGAGTAGAAACCGAATGTATGACTATCTCCTAGGTCATACAATATAATAATAATATATAAAGATATCGAGTGGGAGCAAGGATAATAATATATGCATATGTATAACAATACTTAAGTAACCATGTCCAAGTCATTATGTAATACCATGACATATGTAAATATATGTATGAGTGTAAATGTAATATCGAGTACTCGTGTCCATGCCATAAAGTGACTACATGGCAAGTGTAACATGTATAAATGCATCATCCAACGTGTGTCCAGCAACGACACACAAAATCATGATAAAATCTGAGTGCCCAGTATCGACATTCGAAAACATCATGAAAACTGTGTCCATCAGCGACACATAATACACATATCTCGGGCTCCGTTAGTCCGGATCGATCCATATCATCTGATCTCACGACTACGGTCGATATCTTCCGGATATCCTCCGCGCCAAACTATTACCGGTCGGTTGTGCTCACCTGCCGGGCTCAACGTCTCAATCTCTATACGGCCTTCTTTTCCCGGGGTACCGCACTGGGTCCACCATGTACCCACAGACGGTGACTCCTCACTCCTCGAATTGGGAAATAATATATCATATATGCTCAAAAACCGAGAATTACATGGTGGATGCCACACATCATATCAAGAAAAACCACAATTTTCTTTTAAGGGAACATAAGTCTTCAATTTCACATGCGGTTTCCTAAATCCAGAAACCTCATGGAAAACTGAATCTCATAATCATGAGTCAATAATGAGTTAATGAATGCCGGCAAAAAGCCAGTCCAAAGTGTATAACCAGTATGTGTGTGTGTGCGTGCGCGTGTGTGTGTGTGTAATTGCATGTGGCATCTAAATAAGAAATGAAATGCTTAAACTAGCATGCAAGATCATGAATGCTAAAAAATAATATTAAACTACAAATCATCAGATAGTACGAGTGAAGTAACAGTTCTCTAATGTATACGTGGCATGGTAATTACCGATGATGATGTGTGTGAGCCGGCCAGTAAGTGTACGTGCAACATACACATCATCGGTAATGGTGCATGAGTCCTAACAGACGAGATCATAACAGCTAATGAAAGCATATGTATATATATATATATATATGCAATGCAATGAGAACAACATAAACATAGCGGAAAAGTAAGTAGTAAAAGCAACATTATAAAATATACATATCTATATACGATCCATATGGTTACCGTAGTTAAAATAGTACGAATCGTTGTTTTTGGAAAAGTAGGGATGACGGTGTTTTTGAGAAAGAGATATCATTTCGAAAATCCATAGCGTCGCTCGGTTTGCCCTTTGAAAATACCTACGATTCGTTAGTTTTCAAAATAGGTATGACTATAACCCTATTCTAACAGCTACCTAAGTAATTAAGAAACTAAACTAAAAGCTCGAGTTGAAGGTAAATAGAAATCTATACGTGTCTGAGTCGATATATCTAGTAGTCAGCGATCTAGCCTCGTAGCATCACGTACGGTATAATCTATTGTACGACGTCCTCGAGGTAAGAGTGCGGATCAATCATCACATAAATATCTCGTACGGTATAGTTTGTCGTACGACATCCTCAAAATCGAGGGTACAGGTCAATGCGATATATATCACCATTCGTACGGTATCATCCATCGCACAATATCATAATCAAAGGTACGGATCTAAGGTCATGTACATTCTATTATTCATATAATCATATGTTATTGCATGTCATGTGTATTTCATCCATCGATCCTTTAATATGTCATATCATAAACGAGATCTCAAGTCGATCATAAATCATAACCTCATGACATCATGTCCGATCATACTGTCTCATATCCATATATTATAACATAATATCCCCATCTCACGTGTGTGTGTGTATGAACATACACACACCCACACACACACACACACATATACACACACATAAACCAAGTGCGCGTGTGCGCGCGTGTGTGTAACAACACATATCCTAAGGTTCACGACTAAGGTAAATAAGGCTAAGGGTATGTCTTCATATAACTACGCTTAATCTATCCTATGGTCTCCTAGAATTTTACTTGCTAAGTATCCAAAACTCACGTCGACGTATATATAAGTATATATAAATATATATAAAAACCCTAAGCTACGGTTGCGGGGGTCCAATACGCCATACACCCGATTTAACCCGTAGATATACATTTACTCACCTTCGATCCTCGCTTGCCGAAGTCGATGACGCCTGTGTTCTTCCTTGTTGTCCCGAAGTCCACGTGAAGGTACCTACAGTTCAAAACACATCGTATCGCATCAAAATCATATTTGAAAACCGACACGACACGCGAAGCGCACATAGGTTAAAACCTATGGTCAACGCGTGCTAAAACAAAAAAATACTCTCTGACGTTAACGTGCGAACGTCGAACGACCAAGTTACATCAAGAAATCCAAAAATCCAAGTTTCAAATATCGGAAAAAAATTTCAAAACCAACTCAAAATGCTCCCAGATTTTGGCATAGGTAATCTAGGACAAAACTAACAATACAGTGGCTAAGTTAATAGGAGTGTGAGCTATAGGCCAAACCCCAACATCAACACCCAAAAGTTGGCCGGCGAGAATGCTATTTCACCCGGTGTCGCCGGCCCCACCTTGGAGTTTTGCTCTCGTTCTTCTGTGGTGGTCTTCTAGTGGTCTAACCAGATCAATGTAGTTGTTTGTTGTTCTTAAAAATATCCTAAGTTGCTCCAGATTTCATTTATTCCTCAAAAACTCCACAAAACCGACAATGGAAAATTCTAAGTTCGAGTATTGGGTTCTAGTCTCTAGTCTTGACCAGTAAACATCACTAAAGTCATTAAAAACACTTACTATACCTCAATTACACTTTCACAATTCAAAATATCCCTAAACCTCTCTTGGAATATTCAAACTCCACTAATCTTCACTAGTTTAATTCTAAACTATACTAGGATATTAGAAAATCTTAAAACTTAACTAAAGATATAGGATTTACCTCCTTTGGCAACTCAAGAAAATTCTTGGCTTGCCCAAAGTGTTCAAAATCTCCACTTGATTGATTCATCATACTTGTAGTGAGTTTGTGCACAATTTTTGTGAGGGAGGTATGAGTTTTGGTGGTGGTTTGAAGGGTGTTGCAAAGGGGGTAGTAGAGTGGAGAAATGTGATGAAGATGGAGGAATGTGAAGTGAAGAAAAGCATGAGCCATGGTGTGTAGAAGTGTCCCCCTCTCTCTCTTTCTATCTCTCTCACATCAACCATGCCTCCATGTTACAAAATATCTTCCCATTTCTTTTTCTTCTTTATTTTAAAAACAAAATCATTTTTAAAAAATAGAAAAGAAGAAGCCATGGTTCAACAAATAAAAATGTAACAAGTTGTTTGAAAAACATGGCATGTTGCATGTCATATACATAAGCAAGATTAATGCATAATTAGCGACTTATTAATCAATTTTAGCATAAAACTTTTATATAATTAATTGTATAATAATTTATAAAGTGTCCAAAACAACTAAACACTTTCAAAATCAACAATTCATAATAAAGTTTTCAATTATTTTCCAAACTATCGGTATATAGTAATACCATATCATTAAAACTAATTCTCATACTTTAATAATATTCATAAAATTTATAATTTTAATTATTTAAATTCCCAAAAATCATATTTTATTTTTTGAAATGTTGCAATCTTCCCTCCTTAAATAAATCCGTTCCCCGAATTTAAATTTAAAGCCCCTAAGTACTAAAACATTTCAGCAAAACAATTAAGTCACCGGGGCTCCGAAATCACAATACATAAAACATATCATAGCGCAATGCATGCGCATGAAAATGAGTGCAAAACCCAAAATCAAAACTCCGTCAAACGTCACGCAATCATCGGAGTTATGATGAAAATACAATTATCAAAATCCGTTGTCAAGATCAAGTATAATGTAGTTATGACTACATCATATATATAGTACGCATCGTTGTGAAATCATCAAACAACCAAATAAAAGTGCATGCAAAATCTCCTTTCAAATCGTCGTGCGATGCGCGTATCACGGCACAAGTAGCGGACGTGCATTATAAAGAAAATAGCTATATATATATATATCCTTTGTTTAACATATACATCCCGCCTTTTGAAAAATGATTTAGAAGGGATTTCTTCGTAAAGTTTCCGTGTCATTCACGGACACGTAGGAAAATAATGAGACTATAGTTCCTTTTGAAAAATCCCTTCGGTAATTATCGATGCATGAAAAAATACTCAGGTACTATCCTCAGACCAGTCCTGCTCAGTTACTATACCATATAGTATATATCGTAAAAACATGATGCTCGAAATAAAATCGATCTCAAATAAAGTGTACAAAAATGCCACGTGCGTCTGGTGTGCACGGAAATCGAAATCAAATACAGGTGACACGAATGTGCACATAAACAAAAACTAAGTGCAACGGGTGTGTATGAAAATATCTGTCAAGTGCAACGGGTGTCCCTTACCACAATACCGGGTACATATAATGTGCACGAAGAATCTCGATTAAGTGCATCTGGTGTGTACAAAATCACATCAAGTTCGCCAAGTGTGCGCAAAATCTCAATTCACAAGGTGCACGAAAACAAATATCGAGTATCAAAGTCGAAATCAACGGTATACAATATTCACCAATTCAAAATCAAGTATACCGCGGTATATAAACTCATAAACATGTGCATCTGTGCGCACAAAACCATATCAATACTGAAAACTCGTGTAACTAAAATGAATGCATAAGTCAAAATCATGTGCATACTGTATACATGAAATCAAAATCAAATATCTCGGAATGCGTGAAAATAAAATCAAGTGCAATAGGTATGCACAAAAACGAACATGAGTACAACTGATACATGAAATATGAATCAAGTGCAATCGTGGTGCACAAAATCTCATTCATGAAACTAAATCATCAAAATACCGGAATCAGAATGATGAAAATGCGATATCCAAATCACCAAGGCGCAATTCATAATAACTGACGTCGAGGTGCCCCTCCTCCAATGTTGAAAGGTGCCGGAGCATCCAAGGCTGGCAGAGCAAGAATATCTACTTACATCTTGCCTACGGTCTGGTGTCCTCTACCCTTAAGTCCTCGTTTCCCTCTGCGGATTACCAGTTACATGACTCCTTGGCTCAATAGCCCGATCCGGAGTAATGACGGAAACAGTCCCGTTCTGGCGCTTCTTTGAAGTCTCCTGACCAATTAACATGGTCACTTGTAATGTATCACCTTAATGATGGCAGCCTCTGGCCCACTGAGTATGTGTGATACAACCGATCCTAGGTCCAAGTCTTATCGTGTAGTACTCCCGAAAGATCCTGTCAGGGTCTCTTCCAACATCATCTCTGCCGAACTGCCCGGAAGATATCACCCTTTACTTCATCTGATTCTCATTCTGGGACAGCTGCATTCTCATCATGACTTTCCTCTGGAAAATATGTCTGTATCCAACGCCTCTGCATGCGTAGTAACTCTCAAACATCAACTGAGTGGATCAACAACTCATTACGATCTCGCACGAACCTCTTACTCCGCTTCCCTTCAATATAGACCAATTCGGAATCATCTCCTTGTAGCTGTGTGGAGTGCGCTCCAATTGGCTATAGTCATATCTGGAGTCTCTTTCGAAGCTACAAACTCGGCATCTCCAATATCCTGTAGAAGGCATCTGGCCAATTACGTCCTCGGGAACTCGTCCAAGTCATCGGAGAAATACGCTTCATTCGTCCGTTCTCGATCAACTCACAACGCATCTGGGTAAGGTCCTTTTATCCGAAACTGGTCAACTTACCGATCTTACATCGGAGCATCCACAAACAATGTCCTTTCTTGATCGATTTACTCTAGATCTGTGTAAGATCCTTCAAACTGGAATTCTTCAACTTAACTGAGCCTGCATCAGCGCATCAGATCGGACGAATCATCTCAGTCACTCTATTCAAGATGGACTAGCTACCTTCTGTCATATATCCGTGTATAAACCTATGTTTCATTAACTTCAATAGTCTTGGGGTGATATCTTATCAACTCAGCAACAACTGGCTCATCTATCCGCACGGTAGACAACACTGCAATTATCTGGAGTAGACGGTACCTTAATAATCTTCGTAATCTGGCTGGCCTCTAGTAATGGCCCGATCATCTGGTGCAGATCTCGAACGCTCATGCCAATAAGAAATCCTAGTAACAAAATAAATCAGTGCGTTCGTGTGTCACCGGAATACATCCCGGTCAGTTTTCGTCCCTGACGAGCTCATGCAGACCACATCTCTAGCCGTAGCCCTCTCTGCTCGTGTAACCAAGGTAATGAAAACCACGATCCAATATCGATGAAGATAGATCATAGGAACGAATAGAAATACAATGCATAAGAAATGTATATCCTAAGGCTATTTAAGAGAAGTAGCGTATCGTAAGTATGCCGCGGAATATACACACGGCACATCACTCTACTTAAGTCACCTACTCCATAAACCATGGTCAACTTACGCGACGAAAGTTCGGGTCTAATACCCCCTCTGTAAAGTCTAAGTTCCATAAAGTCAAGCCTAGATTCTGAATATATATACGCCCTAGACTCCGTATAGTCAAACCTAGACTCGAACCAAGGTTAAACCTAATGTTCTGATACCAACTTTATCAGGACCCGGAAAAGGCACATGACTGGCACTTGAATCATGTGAAGTCTATAGGACCCCACCTAATTCAAGTAAGCCAAAAGCCCAGAATCTAAACCTTTTTACGGAAAATAGTGGAGGTGAAGTTTTTGAAACAACGGCATGCGAAATTAAGTTCTTCTTTTTAAACATATGTTATATTCTATAAAAATGCAATGTTTTATATCTATCATGAAAACAATTTCGTCATTTAAAATTTCGGCATCAGCTCCTTTGTAATTTTTAACCCGAAAACAATACAAACAAGTAATAATAATAGGCATCCCCAAGCGGGAGCTAGCTCTTCGCCAATTGGCGGAAACAATCACGCAAGATATAAATATATGACGCCCTGATGTGAAGATCAAACAAAGAAAGAAAGAAAGAAACTAAAAGCATCGTCAAAGAAATTAGCATAAAGAATAAATACATGAGCGTGACTCTAAGTCCGAAAGAATATACAATGGTGGTTTCTAAGTCTGCAAATATACATAGTCTGGTTGATGGAGCTTTTAACTAGATACAACTGAATGAAATATACAAGTATATATTGGTGTTCACGATGCAAATGTATCCCACCTATCAATGCAATCACCCTGAAGAAGGTAGTGTGCCAGCAAGCCGCAACGGAACCTGTGCGGTCGAACCTGTAAGAAAACTGTGGCACAACGGATGTGTGTTGCCAACTCGTGAGTAGAAGACATCACCGAGTAGAAACCGAATGTATGACTATCTCCTAGGTCATACAGTATAATAATAATATTTAAAGACATCGAGTGGCAGCAAGGTTAATAATATATGCATATGTATAACAATACTCAAGTAATCATATCCAAGTCATAATGTAATACCATGACATATGTAAATATTTGTATGAGTGAAAATGTAATATCAAGTACTGGTGTCCGTGCCACAAAGTGACTACATGGTAAGTGTAACATGTATAAATGCATCATCCAACGTGTGTCCAGCAACGAGACATAAAATCATGATAAAACCTGAGTGCCCAATATCGACACTCGAAAACATCATGAAAACCGTGTCCATCAGCGACATATAATACTCATATCTCGGGCTCCGTCAGTCCGGATCGGCCCATATCATCTGATCTCACGACTACGATCGGGATCGTCAGGATATCTGCCGCGCCAAACTTTCATCGGTCGGTAGTGCTCTCCTGCCGGGCTCAATGTCTCAATCTCTATACGACCTTCTTACCCCAGGATACCGCACCGGGTCCACCATGTACCCGCAGATGGTATCTCCTCACTCCTCGAATTGGGTAATCATATATGCTCCAGAACCGAGAAATCTCATGGTGGACACCACACTTCATATCAAGGAAAACCGCAATTTTCTTTTAAGGGAGTATAAGTCTTCAATTTCACATGCGGTTTCCCAAATCCAGAAATCTCATGGAAAACTGAATCTCATAATCATAAGTAAATAATGAATGCCGGCAAAAATCCAATCCACGGTGTATAACCAGTATGTATGTATGTGTGTGTGTGTGTGTGTGTGTGTAAATGCATGTGGCATCTAAAGACGAAATGAAATGCTTAAACTAGCATGCAAGATCATGAATGCTAAACAATACTATTAAACTATAAATCATCAGATAGTACGAGTGAAGTAACAGTTCTCTACTGTGTACATGGAATGGCAATTACCGATGATGATGTGTGTGAGCCGGACAGTAAGTGTACGTGCAACATATGCATCATCGATAATGGTGCATGTGTCCTAACAGAAGAGAAGATAACAGCTAATGAAAGCACGTGTGTGTGTGTGTGTGTGTGTGTGTATATATATATATATGCAATGAGAACGACATAAACATAGCGGAAAAGTAAGTAGTAAAAGAAACATTATAAAATATATATATGTATATACGAGCCATACGGTTACCGTAGTTAAAATAGTATGGATCGTTGTTTTTAGAAAAGTAGGGATTGCGGTGGTTTTGAGAAAAGAGACATCATTTCGAAAATCCGTAGCGTCCCTCGGTTTGCTCTTTGAAAATACCTACGATTCGTTAGTTTTGAAAATAGGTATTACTCTAACCCTATTCTAACAGCTACCTAAGTAATTAAGAAACTAAACTAAAAGCTTGAGTCAAAGGTAAATAGAAATCTATACATGTCCGAGTCGATATATCTAGTAGTCGGCGATCCAGCCTCGTAGCATCACGTACGGTATAATCCATCGTACAGCATCCCCGAGTCAAGAGTGCGGATCAATCATCACATAAATATCTCGTACGATATAGTCCGTATTACGGCATCCTCAAAATCGAGGGTACAGGTCAACGTCATATTATCATCATTTGTACGGTATCATCCATCGTACAATATCATAATCAAAGGTATGGATCTAAGGTCACTTACAGTCTATTATTCATTAAATCACATGTTATCGCATGTCATGTGTATTTCGCCCATCGATCCTTTAATATGTCATATCATAAACGAGATCTCAAGTCGATCATAAATCATAATCTCACAACATCATGTCCGATCATATCGACTCATATCCATATATCATAACATAATATCCTCATCTCAGGTGTATATGTGTGTGTGTGTGTGTATACATATATGAGTATACACACCCACACACACACACACACACACATACATACACAAAAACCAAGTGTGCTTTGTGTGTAGCAACACATATCCTAAGGTTCACGACTAAGGTAAATAAGGCTAAGGGTATGTCTTCCTCTTACTACGCTTAATCTATCCTATGGACTTCTAGAATTTTACATGCTAAGTATCCAAAACTCACGTCGACGTATATATAAATATATATAACAACCATAAGCTATGGTTGCGGCGTGCTATACGCCATCCACCCGATTTCTCCCGTAGATATACATCTACTTAGCTTTGATCCTCGCTTGCCGAAGTCGATGACGCCTTGTTCTCCCTTTCCGTCCCGAAGTCCACGTGAAGGTACCTACAGTTCAAAACACATCGTATCGCATCAAAATCATATTCGAAAACCGACACGACATGCGAAGCGCACATTGGTTAGAACCTATGGTCAACGCGTGCTAAAATAACAAAATACTCTTTGATGTCAACGTGCGAACGTCGAACGACCAAGTTACATCAAGAAATCCAAAAATCCAAGTTTCAAATATCGGAAAACATTGTCAAAACCAACTCAAAATACTCCCAGATTTTGGCATAGGTAATCTAGGACAAAACTAACAATACAGTAGCTAAGTTAATAGGAGTGTGAGCTATAGGCCAAACCCCAACATCAACACCCAAAAATTGGCCGACGAGAATGCTATTTCACCCGGTGTCGCCGGCCCCACCTTTGAGTTTTGCTCTCGTTCTTCTGTGGTGGGCTTCTAGTGGTCTAACTAGGTCAATGTAGTTGTTTGTTTTTCTTACAAATATCCTAAGTTGCTCCAGATTCCATTTAGTCCTCAAAACTCCACAAAACTGACATTGGAAAATTCTAAGTTCGAGTATTGGGTTCTAGTCTCTGGTCTTGGCCAGTAAACATCACTAAAGTCATTAAAAACACTCACTACACCTCAATTACACTTTCACAATTCAAAATATCCCTAGCCCTCTCTTGGAATATTCAAACTCCACTAATCTTCACTAGTTTAATTCTAGACTACACTAAGATATTAGAAAATCTAAAAACTTAACTAAAGATATAGGATTTATCTCCTTTGGCAACTCAAGAAAATTCTTGGGTTGCCTAAAGTGTTCAAAATCTTCACTTGATTGATTCATCATGCTTGTAGTGAGCTTGTGCATAAATTTTGTAAAGGAAGTATGAGTTTTAGTGGTGGTTTGAAGGGTGTTACAAAGGGGGTAGTAGGGTGGAGGAAGAGGAGAAGGTGGAGAGGAAAATGTGATGAAGATTGAGGAATGTGAAGTGAAGAAAAGCATGAGCCATGGTGTGTAGAAGTGCCCCCCCTTTTTCTTTCTCTCTCTCTCACATCAACCATGCCTCCATATCAAAAAATAACTTCCCATTTCTTTTTCTCCTTTATTTTAAAAACAAAATCATTTTAAAAAAAAAAGAAAAGAAGAAGCCATGGTTCAACAAATAAAAGTGTAACAAGTTGTTTGAAAAACATGTCATGTTGCATGTCATATACATAAGCAAGATTAATGCAAAATTAGCGACATATTAATCAATTTTGGCATAAAACTTGTATATAATTAATTGTATAATAATTTATAAAGTGTCCAAAACAACTAAACATTTTCAAAATCAATAATTCATAATAAATTTTCCAATTATTTTCCAAGCTGTCGGTATATAGCTATATCATATCATTAAAACTAATTCTCATACTTTAATAATATTCATGAAATTTATAATTTTAATTATTTAAATTCCCAAAAATAATATTTTATTTTCTGAAATGTTACAATATCATCTTTTAATGTTTTGCATAAACATACCTTCAGGAAAATTCACGAGGTAACGACATACCTCTCACATACACATATGGTTCGATAACACGATATACCTTTGTATGAATTTTAGTTACGAACACAAGATTACATTAAAATATCATTTACTATAAAAACGGTTTTCTTTGGAATTGTATTTTAAAATTCCTTTGCAAATAATCCTCTACAACCCTTTTTAGGGGACCCGCTATTGGATGGTGCGGATTATCGCACATCCTTAGGATAGTAGAGCAATATGCTGACCTCTTCATGGAGCATTCGGTCTCGAAAGGTTTTTTAATACGGTTTTTAAGAAAAACGAAGTTTTCTATTTAATTAAAATTTTAATTTTTAATAATTATATAAATATTAAAAAATCCATATATTTTAAAAATATAATAACTTTATATATTTCAAATGAAAGAATTACAAGTTTCATCAAAATAGCATCAGGATACCAACAAAAATCAAGCTTTACAGTAAAATACAATAAACTTTCCAAGCAAAACTATTATCACTAAAATACCTCAAATCCTTAAAATTTACATCCATGAAAACCCTAAATAATATAAATAACTTCTCGAGATTTATTTTTAATTATATTAAAAAATATTTTCGTAAAACCCCCTCGATTATATAAAACAACATTTAAGGATTTTAGTAAATATAGGTTTAAGCGAGATCAATTCTCTTGAGCCCCATGGAGCAGGAGAAAGTGAGTGCTTGCCTATTTAAGGTAGAAAACTTAATGGTGTTATCAATGGTAATTGTCTTGGAAAAAGACACAAATCCTGCCGTCCATGTACAGCAGTTACCGATAACTCCCGAACCTAATTCAGAATCTAAATCAGTTATAACTGTCTGACTCAAGTCTGAGTCTAAATCAAACATTAATCCAAACTCAAACCAGAATCCAATTCAAACATGAATCCAAACACTAACATGTATACTTGAAAATGAACCTGAATATCAAACCCCAATACAAGATTTGACTTGACCGAACCATGGCTATAACTTGACATGACTACAAGCTTACATACTGAACCTGACTACTTGAACCATGTGTATCCATTGTTTCGGCAAGACTTATAATATAATCAATACATTACGCGAGGTTAATGGTGTAGATTAGTATGGAATGTATAGCGTGGCACGAGATGATCACTAAAAGGCACCTACATGAACTCTCGTGCCGTTGTCCTGTAGGTTTTGACAGGGCCTTGTACTACATATTACCATAGTCCATGGGATAAGATGGACTTCTCTCGTATATACAAATACTTTCTGTACCAAGCTACAACAACTACGTTGGAATAGCAACCTTATACCTGTTCAACTTATTGGTTCAATTCTTATTACCTGATATATTCCTTTTTTCTTTTGGGACTTACCGAGCGCTAGTTCGCCGACGACATTCCTGTCTATTTCTTTCTTTGGAATGTTCGTCAGGAGGACTAGACTCTTAGGATATCGAGCCGAGCCAAGAGGACTTGGACCAGTTCACTGCTCAGCAGGACTTCTAGTGCATCTTGTACTTATTTCAGCTTGTATGCCACTGTTTAGGCATTTCTTTATATCACTGTATGTTTCCTTTTCAAAGTGTATTGTAAAAATGAATGTTAATAAAAGTTGCTGTTTATTTTATATCTCTTGTCAATTCTTGTGCATTTTATACTATATTGTTTAATTACGCTTAACGTATTTATTTCTTAATAAATATGTTGCGGGCTTGCGACGTCACCTCTTCCGTACACTGGGAAGCGGGGCGTGACAGGTTTTATTGGCGGCCCATGCAGGTCAGTTCTGCATGAAGTATTAAGCAATATATCACAAGAATTATAAGAATCAGTATCTATACATTCATTACATTTCAAATTCCTTGAATCTATCCTAACCTTTCTTTTTCTATCAAGGCCATGGATTCACCGAACAACACAAGCACGAACGTTAATGGCAACACTCCACGCCCACTCTACCACCACCACCTACCGTTGCAACTCCCATCAACGAGCAAACGGTACTGTTTGAAGAAATCAAGAGCATCTTGGAGGGTCAGCAGCAGCAGACTGTTATCCTCATGCACTGCCCCGAAGTCGAGGCACCCGGAGTCAAGCAATTCCGGGCACTGCACCCGAAACATTTCTTAAGAAAAGAGAGCCCACTGGAGGCAGAAGAATGGGCTCAGTCGATAGAATATGACCTGGCAGCAGTACAAGTGCCAGAGATTACTTAGGTGAGAGTTACGAAGCTGCAACTGACAGACAACGTTAGAGTCAGGTAGAAGGCTGAAGGAAGCTGACTCTCCCAACCGATTGAATGGAAGATATTTCGCGATATGTTTGACGCGAAGTACTTTCCTTAGACTACCCATTTCGACATGGAACAACAGTTCATCCACTTACAACAAGGCTCGATGTGGAGAAAATCCGTGGATGAATACAATGCTGAGTTTACCATGCTTAGCAGGTAAGATATTTTCTCAAATTAAAAATCCTGATATCACATATTTCACTGCTAACACAAGGTCATAACAGGTTTGCGACACACCTGATTCCGACTGCTAAGATCCGGACATGAAGATTTCATCAAGGGTTGGACCCGAAAATCCAAGTTGCACTAGCTACAGGGGGTTTCCCAACCCATGATCTTTCTCTGAAGGATTCCCGACGGTATGAGGCAGTGGTGAAGAACAAGGGCAGACCGCAGACTACCGGTGTGAAACACCTTGCCACACAGATGGCAGGAGGTGCCTCTTCTAGGCTGACGTTGCACCCAGGAGACCGGGAGTAACATTTAACCAGCCCAGTCCAGACTTTTGCATCTATTGCAAGAGGAATGGACACCTGGCGAAAGACTGCAGGCGTGCAAATGGCCTGTGCTTAGTTTATGGCGCATCCACCCACGCCATTGGAGCTTGTTCATATCGTCTCAACCCAGCTCCAGCACCTAGACCCGTGATCACAGTTCCGCAGCGGCCAGTTATTCAAGATCCTGCACCTCGTTTTGCTCTACCTGTTCCACCTCCATGTGGACCTCCTACATAGCCTCCTCGTCAGTTCCATCAGGCACAGTGGAACATGCCTCAAGGGTAGAGAAACTTGCCCTAAGGACAGAGGAATGTAACCAAACGTCAGGCTTTCACCATGACAGTAGAGGAAGCCAAAGCCACTGGACAAGTTATCACTGGTAATTCCCAATCCTTTTATCTTTTCAATCTTTGTATTCCGCTATATTCTTCCTGTATCTAAAACCAACTTCACACAAATTAGGTACTATGCTAGTAGCCATCCTTCCTGCATTCGCACTGTTCGACACTGGAGCATCACACTGCTTCATGTCGCAACGATTCGTGAGAACACATGCGATTCCAGTGAAGCCACTCATTTCAAGCTGGAATGTCAATTCCGGGAATGGAGTATTGAAGGAAACTATGGGATTTGATCAGTGTCCAGTTGTAGTTTGCGGACGAGAATTCTTCACGAATTTCAAAGTACTGGACATCCCAAATTTCGACGTTGTGTTAGGGATGGACTGACTAGGAGTTTTCTATGCTACGATTGACTGCCATCAAAGGAGGGTAGTATTTGAGATACCAGAGTACCCAGTCTTCTATTTCAAGAGTGGAGATAGAACTTTGGAGCGAGGAATCATCCATGCCAAGCCAAAGAATGCAGAAGTGTTTACTTTACCGGCGGAAGAAGAAAAGCAAGAGGTATTTTGAGAGTTCGAGGATGTGTTCCCTGAAGATATAACAGGTTTGCCTCCCGATCAAGCTCTTGAATTCAGCATTGACTTAATACCTGGTGCGCAACCGGTAATCAAAGCTCCGTACCGGTTAAGTCCAGAAGGATTGAAGGAGATCCGTACTCAGTTGGACAAACTTCTGAAGAAAGGTTGGATTCATCTCAGTACTTCAAGTTGGCGATCTCCTGTTTTGCTGGTGAAGAAAAAAGAAGGTTCATATAGGATGTGTGTAGATTACCGAGCTCTGAACGAAGTGATGATAAAGAACAAGTATCCTCTACCACGTATCGATGATCTTTTCGATCAGCTAAGTAGGTCTTGTGTATTTTCGAAGCTAGATCTTTGTTCGGGTTTGTTAGTTATATGTATGCCCTAGAGGCCATTACTGTACATTGGATGTATATTGTAGTGGATGCTGGGACATATATAGGGAGGACTTTCTTGCTCGACATGATAGTATGCTATCTGGTTGCTCTTTACCTTAACGTGTACACTGATTGTCTCTCTGTTACATGTTGCTAAAGCCCTTAGGATGTGTACTTGACTACCTGGACTATGATGCGGATCATACTAGTGGGGACAGGGTAGTCCATAAGTACATCCTTCAAGGTCCCTAGTCGTGGGTGTATCGAGACAGGGCATCGATATACCAGAGTAGACTAGCGTATACCTTCTCGACCCATACAGACGGGCGATGGATGATCCTATATCCATTGGTGTTTGACATCAGAGATCATATACGGGTGCTCAGTGGAGACTGGGTACACTGGACGGACTCGCCGAGAACTCCCAGATGGTATTATACCTTACGTCAGATGGCAGTTCTCTGGTGACACTGGTACAGAGTAGTCTGTTGACCCGAGATCGTCATAGAGTCTTGTGTGGTTCCCACTGTGCTTTGATTTCCATCTTACCACGTCCAAGAGGGCATGCAAAACGGTGGTTTTTGGGTACAGTACCGAGTCACATGGAGGCAATGAGCGATAGGAGGGGATTCGTCTCTCCCGGTATAGGGAGTTGATGTTGCGCTGTGTTCGATTGGCTATAACCGGAAATCCCTGGCCAGGGTTGCTGAGATTTACTGGTAAGTGTTACCAATAGTTTCTCAAACTGTTATAGACCTCATATCGACACGACTTATCCAGCTATTGGGGTCTGACGTTTACCACCCCTAGGCAAGATATGCGACATATCAGACGACGAGACCGGACTGTACGGTAAGTGTTACTGGTTGGATTCACTGGAGTGTGAGCGGGCTTGCTCGTCGATCTTCTGATCGCTCAATACCTGGGTGGCCGTTACGTTTAGCAGACCGCTTGCGGCTTGTGGGTGTTTGATATGATCATCACCTGCTGCCGGCGTATTGACGAGTCTTTAGAGTCCTACACAGAGGTTTCCTGGCTCAAGCAAAACGAAATAGGAGCGCATATGAGATATGTGCGGGACCGAGAATAATACCAGTATGTGATACTGTATTCGATTCTCGCGATTTGTAACATTGATCGGTTATATGCGTTATAGCCGGGTTATCGGATCAAGTGTTGATTCGATAAGTTGTTACTATTGATATTAGTCGGTTATATGCGATATGACTGGGTCGTTAAATCAAGTGTTGATTTAGTGATTTAATGTATAATTATATATTTGATATATCACTTTACATTAACTAATATAGGTTCACTTAAATGGATTTTCTCACTTGAAGTTCACAAGTTGTATATGTGATATACTTTTGTGCACTTGATTGTATCATGTTTGATGATACATGTTAACTTGGTTAAGTGTAAAGATTAAACCATGGTTAAGTTAATGATTAGGGTTTTGATTATCTAATTTATTTATTTATTTATTTGTTTGTTTGTTTTGGAAAAGATAAAGAAAGAATGGTGGCTTTGTTTGTTTGTTTGTTGAAGATTCAAGAAGCTTTGACTTAGTCACCATTCTTGTCTTCATACTTAACCCTAACCATTTAAACAAACCATGGTCTATTCTCTACACTTAACTAGGGTTAGGTTATGATAAGTATTCATATCATTTATCCTTTTTCGAAATACTTATCATAATATTATCTTCTTCCTCTTCTTCTTCTTCATGAAGAAACCTTGCCTCATCAATGGCAACTTGAGCAAATGAGTGAGAAATCCAATTCTAAAGTTAACCCACTTCCTATTTCTTCATCCTCTACCTCTTGCCAAGTAGTAGAGTGTGTTTTCTTCACAAGTTTCATGACTTGATGAAGTGGGAGCTTGATCTTGTGATGCCTCGACGTAGATCATCTTCGGCATCGTCGTCGATGACCTAGCCCGCTTTTTCTCCGATGAAGCCGATGCAAGAGTCATGGTTCGATTTGGACAGCGGAAAGGACTTCATCATGGAGCTATGGAGGTGGAGAAACGGATCTACAAAGGTTGTATTTCCGTTCTTTTAGTTTAGTTGTAAACTAGTTTCATTTTTCTCCTAAAATTCTAGTTAACGATCTAATCTAGGGTTTCTCGGCACCGTTAAATTTGAAATTGGCATGGTTGATGCCTTGTGAGACCTCTTGAGAGTGCCTAGGAACCCTACAGTGGTATCAGAGCCTAGCTAGAGCCTTAGGCGAAGTCTAGACAACGTTTGAAATCCGAACGAACCCGAAACCCATTTCCAAAATGCTCTCTGTCCAATTTTTAAAAATCTGGATTTTTCCATATTAAAAATATGCAGAAAATTAAGTAGGGTTTTTTATGAATTACTGTGCAAAACGGAGCCCTAACTCCGTCAAACCGCCGCGGAACCGCGGCCTTTCCCTACGTGGCGCGGCGGTTCCGCGGCCGTTATGTTGAATCTTTGACTTTTGTTTGCACAGTAATTGTTATATTTGACTCCTGTGTTTTCTGGATAATTTTAATATTTTATTAAACAGTTGAGTATTTTGGGGTTGTATTGGGAATCGCTGATTCGATCGGATTATCAAGTTTTGTCTATGTGTTTTTCGGGATAACTTTTGAATATGTTAAAAAGTTCGACCGGATATAAATACCCAATTTTTCCCCTGTCGGGAAATTTCCAAGTGTTGGATTTTTCCGTGGTTTAAAGACATTCTAAGTAGTGCAAGTAACGCAATGGACCCTCTAGAAGACAACAAACCTTAACTCGATTATGTGACCGTCTTGAATTGCCCTTTGAACCTTCGGGTTTGGGGCAGTACGGCGTGCCACATGTGAGGCGTTGGCTTGACCCTTCTACGGCTGGACCGTTGGTACTGAGGCACGAACTGAATGTCTTTAGACTTGTTTCATGTGTTGATCTGTATCGGGAAAACTTGGGTGTTTGAATGTTCGATCGGAAAGTTTAACATTTTCTAATTATCTGGAATGTGATACAATAATTGGAATTCACAAATAGTTATGAGATAACTGAATGAATGTTATAAACACAGCACTTTAGTCTCACTTGATCGGTTGCCATGGAATTTTGATGTGATCAAAAGTCCGTCGCAATCACGTAGCGTACGCGGATACTCGCTGGGTAAACTTAATAGACAACCTCACCCCATAGCCCCGACCAAGTGACTGTAGGAGAACCCCGTCGCCGAAAGCATCCGTTCGGGTGCTCGCGGCAGCGGTGTTCCGCCTTGGTGCACTTCGTCGACGGCGTCGGGGGTGCGGCCGCCTACTGAAGTTTGCGACGAGCATTCGATCAGGATGTCGGGAATCTTGTTGAATTGCCCGACTTGATATTGAAAAGTGTTTTCGATAATGAGACTAAAATGCGGGGTTTATAATTGTTAGGCATGCGATGTCTAAGGAATTCATTTGGTCAGGCATGCGATGTCTGAGGTGGTTGCGGATTCCAATTGTTGTAGTTTTACACTTTCTTTTCTGTGACCGTAAGTGTAATATGTGATATCGCCGGTTTCGTTGCTATATGTCAAAGACAATTGGGATGCGCATATTTACTTACGTTGATGACATGTGATGTTATGTGTTGCTGGATATGTTATATTGGATCGTCGTGTTTGAATAGCCGGGGGTTTTTATGTGAGATGAGAGTTTGTCATTTTCATTCATGTAAAATTTATTGTATGTAATATTATTTTATTGGGGCACTTCCAGGTTGCGGATGTTGTCACCTTTTGTATATTATCTACTTTTCCGCACTAGGATAGACCGAAGGAGGGGAGCACAAGTAACCGGGTTCTGGGGTCCAGTGGGAGACCAACTCTAGGAGTCGAGTCCGGGTCTCCTAACTCCAGAATTGGTAGGGTTGCTTTCCGCTCTCGTAGGGGTCTAGGGGTGTGGGTTTGGCTATTCATCACGACCGTGGAATCCGTGTTTTATACTGGCTCGTATTGAAAACACGGACGTCCTAGTATATCCAATATTTCATATGATTCTTCTGCTGTGATATCTGTGATGTGATCATGTGATGTTCTGTGATAGATACAGTATATAGTATATATGATATATTATATAGGCGTTACTTATGTTTTACACCCGCGCTAGCCCTGCCCCGCTCTGCCGTTAGTTACCTAACCTAACGGTGCATGAGGGGACATCGAGGCGAATGCGGATGGCATAAGTGTACGTCGTATTTATCTGTGATGTTTAGGTACTTTAAATGATGGGACTTCATTAATATGATTAATGAAAGAAAAGAAACCTAAGATGTTGTAGAATCGAATTTCAAAATAAAACAGGTAGCTACAGTTCTTGCTTTGTGCAGCGGTATATGTGATATATCCTGCACCTTATTCGATAAGGAAAGGACCGAGATCCCTTCACCGGGAGTGACTCCTTTAGCAATAACTGGCAGATGCTACACCCCTCGGTTTGTCTTTTGATTGCTTTTAAGAGTTTTTTCTTTGCACAGTGATATATATGATATTTCCCGCACCTCATTCGACGAGGAAAGGACCGACGATCCCTTCACCGGGAGTGACTCCTTTAGCAAAACTAGAAAAGCCTCAAAAACACTCCATTTTAAAATCATTTGATTCTACAACGATATCAAGTTCATTACGCAATAGGTTTTCAGAAAAACCTGTCGTAGCCCTCCGTCATTTCAGATAAGTTGTATATAGTATTCGTGCTGCATTTGTTGGCTTTCGTCAAGGTGCAGTGTGCGGTAGCTATATGCTGCTTATCTGCCAGCATACGATGCGATTGGATTAGGGTAGTCGTGCGGCTTTGTTGGCTTTCGTCAAGTGTCGTGCGGGTGGGTTTAATTCAATCAAGAAATGTACGGGTTGAACTTGACTAGCGGGCTATGGTTTGTTGGCTTTCGTCAAGGTCATAGCACGTTAGGGGCAAAATATTATCGGGAATTTCAAGTGTTGAAATTTGCAATGAGATTGCATACCTTCTATGAGATAGTTGGATCCCGATACCCGCTGCGAGTAAGAGTTACTCCTGGGAGAGTTTTACACATTACAATTAGCCGATCAAGTAGGTGTCTAGAAAGGTGTTAACGAGGTTACGCCTCTGGGAAACCGAGGTTTACATTAATTAGGTTCGTGCGAAAGCACGGGGGACCTCCCTCAAAGTACCGACACTGGCCTGGCTGAAAGATTGGCGAACTTGTAGTGTGTAATTAATCCCGGCTAGTCTTTCCTTTTAGGGTTTGAAGGAAGATTTGATAAAAACAGTGGGAGCCATCCTGATTAGATAAAATAATAACCAATCTATTCTTGCAAGAGCGCACGCTGAGTGTTTTCTTCTCTCTCTCTCCTGGTAGCGACCATATCACGCCTTAATCAAGATAATAATACGGAATATTGACCGAACCCGCTTGTTTTACTGAGCTGGGGAACGTTGGTCCCGCTCCAACTTATAATTGTTATAAGACAGAGCAGGAAATTAGGGATTACCAGAATTCCCGTGCCGCCCAAACGAAGAGAGTGCATGTTGATGCATCATCTTCGGGTGTGTTCGTTACACAGAACTGTTTCTCAGTATCCTCTGAATCCTGGGTATATGATACCGGATCAGGATCCCAGATATGTAATCTGTTACATAGGGCTACAGATAGGTAGAAAAACTGAGAACGGGTGATAAGTTTCATGAGGCAGAAAACGGGGCAAGTGTTGCAGCCAAGTCTGTTGGTCACTGTCACCCTGTATTGTATGTAAGTCCACGTTGCGACCCCCGGTTCTTACGGGGAGGCGGAAACGGTATAAAAAACAAATTTTTAGCGCATGGGGCAACATGGACTAACAAAGTCGGGATCTTTTCTAAACTAAACTAGCAAACATGCAAAGGAGAGTTAACTACTCGGCAAAGTGGTTATACCTAACTTGAACTCCTTCTTCTTCAAACCTAGTAGAGGTTGATGGTTCTCTTCTCGTCGCCTTCTTCCGTCGAAGATGGATCCACCTGAGGGTTCAACCTTCGGGCTCTTTCTCGAACTTGGAGAGAACTAGAATCTTCGGCTTGCTAAACCTTTGATCCTAGAGTGAGTAGAGAGTGTCTAAGGGGTGCTTTTCTTTTAAGGAGAGGGATTCTCAACACATGAGAAGGGTTCTCCTTTTGCTAGAGGAAGAAGAAGATGAAGTGAGGAGAGAGAAGCCAAATGATAGAATGAGCTCTTTTCTTTTTGCAACCATAACAAAAAGCAAAAGCATTATCAAAATAATAATAATAATGAAAATGAAAAGGTTGATGGAAGGTTTTGGAATGACCATTATCATTTCAAACATTAAATGAATTTGCTAGAATCAAAGATCATCTTTCTTTTGTAATGATGATGGTCAAAACTTCAACCATGGTCAACAAGTCAACCATGGTCAACAAGTCAACATAAAAACCAACCATGACACAATTTCATTTTATTAATATTATTAATTGATATAACATAAATCCATTAGGGTTTAGAAAAAGACGACTGTCAACTGTGCATAGGCACCCGTTCCGAAACCCTAATGAAAAGTCCTCTTCCTCCTCCTCAAATAACTGTGCATACACACCTGCATTCTTGTTCCGAGGAACATGAATACTGAGAGATAAAAGCAACCCCAAAACATATACCAGTATCTGACTCAAACCAGAGCCAGCCGGTAATATCCGTCCGGACTCCAAACGTGCACAAGTGCGTGGATGAGAACGAACCCTGTCGTAAAACCATGCGACCTCTACTCTGTTTTGCCCAGAGGCGAATACCCTCTGTGTGGTACTCTAAAGACTCGACACTACGCTGGCAGTGGGTTTAACCACAGACCGCAAGCGGCACTAGCTGTGCGTAACGGTCCCCAGGTATATGCCGACAAGAAGGCCGGCGAGGTGAAACCCCATCTGTACTCCTACTGAGTCTGAATGTGACAGTCTCCGTACAGTCCGGTCTGTTCGTCTGATACATCTCATGTCGGGCCTAGGGGGCGGTAAAACGTCAGTCCCCTAACAGCGGTACAAGTCATGTTGGAGTGAAGCCCAAAACACCCTGAGATAACACTGGAAGCCTACCAGTATATCTCGCTTGCCCTGGCCAGGGACTACTCGTGTAATGGCTCTCCTAGACACAGCGCGATGTCAACCCCCAATACCGGGAGAGACGAATCCTGTCTAACCGTCACTGCCTCCAAGTGCTTCGGGACTGCACCCAACCACCACCTGTTTGCACGACTCCTTTGAGCCGTGGTAGGGTAGTGATCAAAGTGCAGTGGGAACACACTCGAGGCGAAGTGCCAGTGTCAAGTCAGCGGACTAAGCTGTACTCATGTCACCTGGGAACTGATAACTGACGATAGGTATAATACCAACCTGTCAGTTCCCGACGAGTCCTGTCCAGTGTACTCGTAACCCAACGAGCACCCGTATACTATCTCCAGTACGACGTACTGATGGCTGTGGGACAGACCATCTCCCACACTTGGATGAGAAGCGCATACGCTAGTCTACTCCGGAGTATCGATGCCCTGTCTCGATAGTCCTGCGACTAGGGACCTGTGTAAGGATGTGCTTATAGATTACCCAGCCCCCACTAGTGTGACTGCCATCACAACGCTGGTAATCAAGCAAAGATCCTAAGGGCTCCACTAATGCGTATAAGTGATATACTGAAATAAACACAAGTACACATTGAAGTAGAAACAAACCAAGTAGCATACTACTATATTGAGCAAGATTGTTTATACAAGATGAATATCCCAAGCTTCCATTAAGTAATATACAAACTAGTATGATACAGTAATGGCCTCTAGGGCATATACACTAACAATCTCCCACTTGCACTAAGGCCATGTACTGGCGTATCGAAGACCTATCATCTCGATCAGCCGCTCGAACTGAGTCTGGGGCAGTGCCTTGGTGAATGGATCTGCAGTGTTTTCTTCTGAAGCAACCCTCCGAACCTCGATCTCCTTGCGATCCACGATCTCCCTGATCTGGTGATACCGCCTCAAGATGTGCCTGGATCTCTGATGGGACCTGGGTTCCTTCGCTAAAGCTATAGCCCCGTTGTTGTCGCAATACAGAGGTATTGGATCAACAATGGACGGAACCACCTGAAGTTCTTTTAAGAACTTCCTCATCCAGACAGCTTCTTTTGCGGCATCAGATGCAGCGATATATTCCTCTTCCATAGTCGAGTCTGCAACGGTTTCCTGTTTGGAGCTCTTCCAACACACCGCCCCTCCATTGAGGGTAAAGACAAAACCCGACATGGACTTGGAATCATCCTTGTCACTCTGGAAGCTGGAGTCAGCAAAGGCCTCGATCTGGAGGTCTTTTCCGCCATACACCAAGAACATCTCCTTAGTCCTTCTCAGGTACTTGAGAATGTTCTTTACCGCTATCCAGTGTTTCTCCCCAGGGTTTGACTGATACCGGCTTACTACACTCAGTGCATAAGCTACATCCGGTCTGGTACACAACATCGCATACATTATAGAGCCTACCGCAGAAGCGTAGGGTATAATAGACATGCGATCCCTCTCCAAATCAGTCTTGGGAGACATCTCTTTAGAGAGGGTGATCCCGTGACAAGCCGGTAGGTTACCGCGCTTGGAATCTTCCATACTGAATCTCTTCACTATGGTGTCGATGTACCTGGACTGAGAAAGTCCTAATATCCTCTTGGATCTATCACGATGGATCCGGATCCCCAGGATGTATGAGGCATCACCCAGGTCTTTCATGGAGAACCTGTGTGACAAGAACCCCTTGACAGATTGTAGCATAGGAATGTCATTTCCTATTAAGAGAATGTCATCCACGTATAAAACGAGGAATACTACAGTTCTCGCTACAAATCTACTATAGATGCATGGTTCATCTGGATTTTTGATAAAGCCAAATTCCTTGACCGTCTCATCAAAACAGATTTCCAACTCTGCGATGCCTGCTTTAGTCCATAGATGGACTTAAGCAACTTGCACACCTTTCCGCTGCTCCCACTCTGAATGAAACCCTCTGGCTGATCCATATAGACACACTCCTCTAAATTTCCATTCAGAAAAGCGGTCTTTACGTCCATCTGCCAAATCTCATAATCATGGAAGGCAGCAATGGCAAGAAGGATCCGAATGGATTTCAGCATAGCCACTGGAGAAAAGGTTTCGTTATAGTCCAAGCCAGGTCTTTGACGGAAACCCTTTGCTACAAGTCTAGCTTTATAGGTCTCAACCTGTCCATCTACACCAATCTTCCTTTTGAAGATCCACTTGCATCCTACGGGTTTTACCCCGTCTGGAGCAATGTCCAACGTCCATACTTTGTTGGTGTACATGGACTCCATTTCGGTCCGCATTGCATCCATCCATTTTACCGAGTCAACGCTCTGAACGGCCTGCTGGAAGCTAGTAGGCTCATCATAATCTATGATGCAATCCTCTCTATCCCCATCTATGAGAAAACCGTAGTATCTCTCGGGCGGATGAGACTGCCTACTACTTCTGCGGAGCGGCGTAGGAATGTCCTGTTCATTTGAACCCTCTGGTTCCACTAAGCTTTCGGTAATAGTTTGTGGTTCTGGAATTTCTTCCAGTTCTACTGCGCTCCCACTAATTTCCTTTTCTAAGAACTGGTGTTCTAGAAAGTGGGCATTACGAGAAACAAGGACTTTTTGTTCCTCTGCGTAGTAGAAAAGATACCCCCTGGTGTTCTTTGGGTATCCCACAAACTTGCACAGTACTGAGCGTGCCTCGAGTTTGTCCGCATGCTGCTTTTTGACAAAAGCCGGACATCCCCAGATCTTCAGATATTGAAGATAGGGTTTCTTCCCACTCCATAACTCATATGGTGTGGTAGGCACAGTCTTAGTGGGAACTCGGTTCAAAAATTACGCAGCTGATTCTAGCGCATACCCCCAGAATGATCGCGGTAACTCAGCGTTACTCATCATGGACCGTACCATATCCAATAGGGTGCGGTTCCGTCTCTCCGATACACCGTTATGTTGCGGAGTGTATGGAGGAGTAAGCTGAGAGAGAATTCCATTCTCTTTTAAGTAGTTCAGGAACTCGGCACTCAAGTATTCTCCACCTCGATCCGATCTTAGAATCTTGATACTTTTGCCGGTTTGTTTTTCTACCTCATTCTTATATTCCTGGAATTTTCCAAAGGCTTCGGATTTATGTTTCATCAAGAAGACATGTCCGAACCTTGAAAAATCATCCGTAAAAGTAATGAAGTAAGAAAAACCGCTTCGCGCAAGTGTAGACATTGGACCGCACACATCGCTGTGTACGAGTCCCAAGAGCTCGCTCGCTCTTACTCCGTGTCCAGTGAACGGAGTCTTTGTCATCTTTCCTTTGAGACAGGATTGACAAGTGGCATACGATTGATATTCGAACGGATTCAAATACCCTTCTATATGTAACTTAGTCAACCTTCTCTCATTGATGTGACCCAGTCTACAATGCCACAAGAAAGCCTGATTGATATCTGGAGACTTTCTTTTGTGTGTATTCTGGACATTAAAAATCTGTGGTTGGTTTAACACGTATATACCATTGCTCAGTGTACCTGACCCAATCAGAACTTGATTAAGGTGAATGTTTACAACATTACTTACAAACGCAAATTCATAACCTTCTTTAGAAACTAAAGATACAGAAATGATATTACAAGTTGCGTTGGGTACAAAAAAGAAATTACGCAAAACCAAAACATGCCCATCTGACATTCCCAGGTGATAGTCCCCCACGGCTTTAGCATCCATGCTAGCTCCGTTCGCAACTCTAAGGGTCATGTCACCTGCCTTCAAAACCCTACGGTTTCTCAACGCCTGCAAAGAATTACAGATATGAGATCCTGATCCGGTATCCAATACCCAGGAAGTAGAGTTTATAGAAAGACAGTTTTCAATAACATACACACCTGAAGCTGAAGCCGCAACCTGCTTCAGTTCCTGTGTCTTGGCCTTCCAAGCCCTGCAATCTTTCTTCCAGTGTCCACTCTTATGACAATAGAAGCATTCCTCCTTTCCCACAAGCTTCCCCGCAATCTTTGTTGCCATTTCTTTTCCCTTCGTACCCACTTTACTAACACCGCCTCTTGGTTTGGCGGGGGTTTTCTTCCTCTTTCCCTTGGCTTTCGCCTTGGACCTAGAGGAAGAAGATCCTCCTACAAACAAAGCCGGTGTTTCCCTACCTTTCTGTAGGGTGCCCTCTGCGCTCCTCAGCATGTTGAGGAGTTCTGAAAGTTCAACTTTCTTTTCTTGTAAGTTGAAGTTCAGTATAAACTGGGCGTAAGTGGATGGAAGGGACTGGAGAATTAAATCCGTATAGAGTTCACTTTCCAACGTGGTCCCAAGTTCCGCGAGCTCCTCAATATAGCCAATCATCTTAAGCACGTGGTCCGCTACCGATGATCCGACGGCCAACTTTGCCGAAAATGCCACGACCCGCCCCCAATACAGAGAGTATTGTCCGCTCTGGCCGAAGCCGCACGGTTTTGTCCTTCGGAGCGAACCGGACCCGACCAGGGGCCACTTTCCAGGAGGTCACCCATCCCAGGACTTCCCTGGCCCGAGCACGCTTAACTACGGAGTTCTCAAACTCTTGTAGTGCCAGTTCACTTAAAATGCGCCTCTGTATTGAAGAGGGGTATCATTCCATTTATAGTACAGGTCTGACCTCTTTCGGAATGTATTCCGAAGATTCCCCATGTTCTACAGTGGGTCCCCATGCTTATCTGGTATATATGGGTATACCAGATAATACCTGGGGTATTACATTCTCCCCCACTTAGAACAATGGTTCGTCCTCGAACCACAAACCTACTATTGAGGAACCAGCTCTGATACCATTCTGTCACGACCCGCCCCCAATACAGAGAGTATTGTCCGCTCTGGCCGAAGCCGCACGGTTTTGTCCTTCGGAGCGAACCGGACCCGACCAGGGGCCACTTCCTAGGAGGTCACCCATCCCAGGACTTCCCTGGCCTGAGCACGCTTAACTACGGAGTTCTCAAACTCTTGTAGTGCCAGTTCACTTAAAAGGCGCCTCTGTATTGAAGAGGGGTATCATTCCATTTATAGTACAGGTCTGACCTCTTTCGGAATGTATTCCTAAGATTCCCCATGTTCTACAGTGGGTCCCCATGCTTATCTGGTATATATGGGTATACCAGATAATACCTGGGGTATTACAGAAAACAACTTCTTCGACACTTCGTATCTTGCGATACGAGACTGCTCTCCATACAGTTCTTTTGTATGAAGAAATATGGATTCCAAATCCATATTCTCGTGCCTCCTCTGATGTTCATTGTTCATCGAGGTAAGTACGAGGCACCTGGCCTTCGCGCTATCAATCTCCCAGGTCTTACGGATTTCCTTATCCGCGACGCTGGAAGTAGGACTTGGGACGGGGGGAGCTTTGGTGGTAAGAAGATACCCCAGCTTGTCGTAAGTGATTGCCATCTTGACATTCCTGAGCCAATCTTTGTAGTTTGGCCCTGTCAATATATTTTTATCTAGAAGTAACTTAAGTCCAGTCATGTCGATTGGTCGCTGCAATTAAGAGAGAGAGAAGAAACACTTTAGCACGATGCTCTTGCAAGTTTAGAATGGTTTTTAGTTTTTCTAAACAGGATGGCTCCCACTGTCTCTCGAATCCCTCCTCAAACCATAAAGGAAGAATTAGTCGGGATCAATCCCACCGCACAATACTTGCTTAACCGTTCAGCCAGGCCAGTGTCGGTACTTCGAGAGAGGTTTTCCAACGCTTTCGCGAAGTTCCTTAATTAAATAACCTCTTTTCCCTGGGGGCGTAGCCCCGCTAACACCTTTCTAGGCACCTACTAGGTTTATAGCATTGATCGTTTAGTGAGAAATTTCCTGAGGAGTAGCATATACTCACAGTAGGATCGGGATCCAAATATCATCGCGTGACGAAACTGAAGGAATCCTACCAGAATCACCACACTCCAAATGGTATGCAAATCTAGCAAGTTTCAGTACTTATGAAACTCCCGATGTGGATTTTTTCCCCATGCTCTTATGACCTTGGCGTGAGGTCAAAATGTCATAAGTCACATGTCAAGTTCTTCCCATCATTATCCTGGTTAATTTGAACCCACCCGTACCTACCCTTGACGTAGGCCAAAATGGCAGTACGACTGTCTCAAACCAACGCATTCTATCTATGCAACAGATAAATATTCGGTAGCTACCAATCACTATGCCTTGGCGTGAGGTCAAAATACATAGATTGAATACTACCGTACATTTAACTGAAATGATGGAGGGCTACGAATTGTTTTGGCGAAACCGTGAACGTAGTGAACTTGATATAATCGATGGAACGAGATAGCTTTTAAAAGGAGTGGCTCAAGCTCCGCGTTTAAAAGTTAGTTTTGAAAAGAACCGAGTGGTTTTTCGAAAGTGTTCCAACGATTTTAACTTGGTTTATTATCTTGCATTAGTTCTTTTAATGCGTGATATTCTTGCATTAGTTCTTTTAATTCGTCCCATCATTTAATCCTACCATTGCAGAAAACAACCAAAATATGACGTACGCTTATGCCATTTGCATTCGCCATGGGGCCCCGTCATCACCCGTTAGGTTACTTAACTAACGACAGAGCGGGGGCTGGGCTAGCGCGGCTGTAAAACATAAGCAACGCCTAAATAGTTATAAATATAGCAATGATAGACATTACAGATCACAGATGAATACATTGGATATACTAGGAATCCGCAATCCGTTCGAGCCTGCAACGAAAAGCGGATTACACGGTCGCGGTGAATAGCCAATACCCCACCCAAGACCCCTACGGGTGCGGCAAACTACCCGCCAAGTACTCGGCAGTTTGTGCACCCCTCCATGGGTCTATCCTAGGAGCAAAAACAGTAAAAAGAATTATACAATGACGGCTACAACCCCGACCCGGTTGTGCGGACAAACAAATAATAATATTACATCAATTTACATGTTACAAATGAATGAAAGAAAAACAAAAGCTCATCTCACATCCACCCCGGCTATTCACCCGCGACAGTCCAACACATTCATATACACATTCCAATATCAAACACAGATCACAGAGATGTATAACCCCGACTAATCGACTTATAGAGATTAGCCGATGTTCAATACATACAAACATCACAGATATAACCAACATAGTCCAAGTGTAGTGAAGTTCGAAAAAAAATACGGAATTATAGGCCCCCAAAAATAAATTTCTATTCTGGAAAATCTGGGCACATATAATATATCTAAAAAATCCCAAAATCCTACCAGAAGAACACTGCACGAAAAACGATCACAAGAGGAAACAATACGGCGGCGGTTCCGCGGCCTAAGCCACCTATTGCCGCGGAACCGCGGCGCTTTAAGGGAATCATGAGATCGTTTTTCTTGGGTGTTTACACAAAACCCTGAGCCGAATTTAGGTGTATAACAAATCTTGTTTTGACCAGAAAAATTTTTAACAGAAACTAGGGTTTTGTAAAAGTTTGGTTTTTGGATTTTTCGGTTCCGAACTTCGTTACACTTCACTACCATGCTAGTTTAAGTTTAGTTAGGCTTTGATACCACTGTAAGTCCACGTTGCGACCCCCGGTTCTTACGGGGAGGCGGAAACGGTATAAAAAACAAATTTTTAGCGCATGGGGCAACATGGACTAACAAAGTCGGGATCTTTTCTAAACTAAACTAGCAAACATGCAAAGGAGAGTTAACTACTCGGCAAAGTGGTTATACCTAACTTGAACTCCTTCTTCTTCAAACCTAGTAGAGGTTGATGGTTCTCTTCTCGTCGCCTTCTTCCGTCGAAGATGGATCCACCTGAGGGTTCAACCTTCGGGCTCTTTCTCGAACTTGGAGAGAACTAGAATCTTCGGCTTGCTAAACCTTTGATCCTAGAGTGAGTAGAGAGTGTCTAAGGGGTGCTTTTCTTTTAAGGAGAGGGATTCTCAACACATGAGAAGAGTTCTCCTTTTGCTAGAGGAAGAAGAAGATGAAGTGAAGAGAGAGAAGCCAAATGATAGAATGAGCTCTTTTCTTTTTGCAACCATAACAAAAAGCAAAAGCATTATCAAAATAATAATAATAATGAAAATGAAAAGGTTGATGGAAGGTTTTGGAATGACCATTATTATTTCAAACATTAAATGAATTTGCTAGAATCAAAGAGCATCTTTCTTTTGTAATGATGATGGTCAAAACTTCAACCATAGTCAACAAGTCAACATAAAAACCAACCATGACACAATTTCATTTTATTAATATTATTAATTGATATAACATAAATCCATTAGGGTTTGAAAAAAGACGACTGTCAACTGTGCATACGCACCCGTTCCGAAACCCTAATGAAAAGTCCTCTTCCTCCTCCTCAAATAACTGTGCATACACACCTGCATTCTTGTTCCGAGGAACATGAATACTGAGAGATAAAAGCAACCCCAAAACATATACTATATCTGACTCAAACCAGAGCCAGCCGGTAATATCCGTCCGGACTCCAAACGTGCACAAGTGCGCGGATGAGAACGAACCCTGTCGCAAAACCATGCGACCTCTACTCTGTTTTGCCCAGAGGCGAATACCCTCTGTGTGGGACTCTAAAGAATCGACACTACGCTGGCAGTGGGTTTAACCACAGACCGCAAGCGGCACTAGCTGTGCGTAACGGTCCCCAGGTAGATGCCGACAAGAAGGCTGACGAGGTGAAACCCCATCTGTACTCCTACTGAGTCTGAATGTGACAGTCTCCGTACAGTCCGGTCTGTTCGTCTGATACATCTCATGTCGGGCCTAGGGGGCGGTAAAACGTCAGTCCCCTAACAGCGGTACAAGTCGTGTCGGAGTGAAGCCCAAAACACCCTGAGATAACACTGGAAGCCTACCAGTATATCTCGCTTGCCCTGGCCAGTGACTACTCGTGTAATGGCTCTCCTAGACACAGCGCGATGTCAACCCCCAATACCGGGAGAGACGAATCCTGTCTAACCGTCACTGCCTCCAAGTGCTTCGGGACTGCACCCAACCACCACCTGTTTGCACGACTCCTTTGAGCCGTGGTAGGGTAGTGATCAAAGTGCAGTGGGAACACACTCGAGGCGAAGTGCCAGTGTCAAGTCAGCAGACTAAGCTGTACTCATGTCACCTGGGAACTGATAACTGACGATAGGTATAATACCAACCTGTCAGTTCCCGACGAGTCCTGTCCAGTGTACTCGTAACCCAACGAGCACCCGTATACTATCTCCAGTACGACGTACTGATGGCTGTGGGACAGACCATCTCCCACACTGGGATGAGAAGCGCATACGCTAGTCTACTCCGGAGTATCGATGCCCTGTCTCGATAGTCCTGCTACTAGGGACCTGTGTAAGGATGTGCTTATAGATTACACAGCCCCCACTAGTGTGACTGCCATCACAACGCTGGTAATCAAGCAAAGATCCTAAGGGCTCCACTAATGCGTATAAGTGATATACTGAAATAAATACAAGTACACATTGAAGTAGAAACAAACCAAGTAGCATACTACTATATTGAGCAAGATTGTTTATACAAGGTGAATATCCCAAGCTTCCATTAAGTAATATACAAACTAGTATGATACAGTAATGGCCTCTAGGGCATATACACTAACATTGTAATACATTGATTCTGAACGAATGTTATTAGATACCGAACCTGATATACAAAATCATATTTGTCTCTTTATTAGTAAAGAAACGATAAAATTTTGTATTGTTGGATAATATTTTGGACATTTCCTATATCAAAAGTTGATCGGTTCAGGAACGTTATCTAAAAGCATTGATGTTCTAAATCAAACTACAGTTCCTAGTATACAGAACACACACAAGAGGAAGATTTCAGAAATGAACGAATCCTTCTTGAGGCATTGTAGACTAGGTCATATCAATGCGACCCGACTAGCTGAAGTTACATGTAGATGCATATTTAAATCAGTTTGAATTTACATCTTGTGAAACTTGCCAGTCATGTCACAAAGATTAGATGACCCTAGCTCTGTTTATTGGAAACAGAGAAAGAGTTAGTGAACTCTTGGGATGATACATGTTGATGTATGTAGGTCCCCTGTCTACACATGCCAAGACCGGTTCTTTCTACTTCATTACATTCTCTGATAATCTCTTAAGATTCAGACATATGTTCCTGTTGAAACACAAGTCCGAACCTTTTGAGATATTCACGGAATATAAGTTAGAAGTAGAGAACCAAAATACGGGTATAAGTATTATGTCCTATGATGAGATCAGGGAGGAGAATACTTGTGCATGGAATTCCTAGACTACTCTAAAGGAGAATGAGATTCTCTCTCAGCATTACTCCTCCCTATACACCATAGCACGATGGTATATCGGGGCGGAGCAATCACACCCTATATGATAAGGTGTGCTCTATGATGAGTACTACTGAGTTATCTATTTCCTTTAGGGAGTTATGCACTTGAGTAGCTGCATACCTATTGAATAGGGTTCAAATCAAATCAGTTGCCTACCACTTCATATTTGATATGGAAAGGGAAGAGCCCATATCTTAAGTTAGTTAAGATTTGGGGTTGTCCGGGCTATGTCTAAAAGTAAAAATTCGGACAAGATCAAGGCATGGTTTGTTATGTAGAACTGGAAATGTTCCAGCTATACAAACTGCAGCTGATGATTTGATAGAACCAAAGGATTCAGTAGATTCCAACGAACCTCAGCCTCTCCGCCGATCTAGTAGGGTTCCTCACCTACCTGAGAGATACTTCAGTTTCTCTATGACAGTGGGAGCGAAGATTGCATCATGAGATGATGACCCAACTAGCTTCGAGCTGGCCATCAGGAGTAAGACTCTGTAAGAATGGCTGGATGCTTAGCGATCTGAGATGGAATCCTTATACACCAACAAAGTATGGACTTTGGTTGCTATATCTGAAGGGTTAAATTCCTATCAGGAGCAAGTATATCTTGAGAAGATTACTTGGTGTAGATGGAAAAGTTGAGACTTTCAAAGATAGAGTTGTTAAAGGTTTTCGTCATCGACCAGGCGTGGATAATGATGAAACCTTTTCCAGTAGCTATGCTTAAGTCCATCTAGATCCTACTTGTCACGGCTACATACCATGACTACGATATCTGGTGGTTGGGTGTCATGACTGCTTTTCTAAATGATGTTTTAGAAGAGTGCGTCTATAAGTACACAGCCAGAGGGCTTCGTAGACAGTGGGAGCAGCGGAAATGTGTGCAAGATGCTTTATAGGATTAAAGCAGGCATCGCGGAGTTGGACCATCTGTTTTGATGGATTAGTCAAAGAGTTTGACATCATCAAAATGGTAGATGAACCTTGTATAAACAAAAAGGTAGTAGGGAGTATGGTGGTGATCCTCGTAGAGTACGTGGATGACATACTCTTGATAAGAAAGGAGTTTCTTATGCTACGCTCGATCGATCTCCGCTTATCACAAAGATTCTCCATCCAGGATCAAAGTGATACCTACTAAATCCTGGACTTTGGATCTATGAGATAGATCTAAATGGATGTTAGGACACTCACTAGCTGTAGTGAGATGGTATCAGTTGATCCTGGGGAAAATCACTGGAAGTGTTCCAGGGTGATAAAGACGAATGAATTTCAGTCACAGGCATTGTCTTTACCCTCAGTAAAGGGACGATATGTTGGAAGAGTTCCAAGCTAGATACCGTGACATACTAGACGATAAAGGCAGGATACATCGCTACTTAAGATGCTACCAAAGAGGCTGTTTGGGTGTATATTGGTTCATGAGATGAACTATGTTCCTCCCATTGTGAGACAATGGAGTTGTGGCTTATGCCAAGGAACGAAGGTCCCATCAGTGATCCAGACATGATCTATGGCAGTATCACCTGATCATGGAGAAGGTTGATCTCCAGGGTGATCGAGGTTAGGAAAGCAGACTCAGAGGATAGCATGGCGGATCCACTCACGAAGGCCTATTCCCAGAGAGAGACTATTATGGGATGGTTGAGTATGAGATACTACAACCACTGCTATCAGATGGCCCTAGTGCAAGTGGGAGATTGTTAGTTATATGTATGCCCTAGAGGCCATTACTGTACATTGGATGTATATTGTAGTGGATGCTGGGACATATATAGGGAGGACTTTCTTGCTCGACATGATAGTATGCTATCTGGTTGCTCTTTACCTTAACGTGTACACTGATTGTCTCTCTGTTACATGTTGGTAAAGCCCTTAGGATGTGTACTTGACTACCTGGACTATGATGTGGATCATACTAGTGGGGACAGGTAGTCCATAAGTACATCCTTCAAGGTCCCTAGTCGTGGGTGTATCGAGACAGGGCATCGATATACCAGAGTAGACTAGCGTATACCTTCTCGACCCATACAGATGGGCGATGGATGATCCCATATCCATTGGTGTTTGACATCAGAGATCATATACGGGTGCTCAGTGGAGACTGGGTACATTGGACGGACTTGCCGAGAACTCCCAGATGGTATTATACCTTACGTCAGATGGCAGTTCTCTGGTGACACTGGTACAGAGTAGTCTGTTGACCCGAGATCGTCATAGAGACTTGTGTGGTTCCCACTGTGCTTTGATTTCCATCTTACCACGTCCAAGAGGGCGTGCAAAACGGTGGTTTTTGGATACAGTCCCGAGTCACATCGAGGCAATGAGCGATAGGAGGGGATTCGTCTCTCCCGGTATAGGGAGTTGATGTTGCGCTATGTTCGATTGGCTATAACCGGAAATCCCTGGCCAGGGTTGCTGAGATTTACTGGTAAGTGTTACCAGTAGTTTCTCGAACTGTTATAGACCTCATATCGACACGACTTATCAAGCTATTGGTGTCTGACGTTTACCACCCCTAGGCAAGATATGCGACATATCAGACGACGAGACCGGACTGTACGGTAAGTGTTACTGGTTGGATTCACTGGAGTGTGAGCGGGCTTGCTCGTCGATCTTCTGATCGCTCAATACCCGGGTGGCCGTTACGTTTAGTAGACCGCTTGCGGCTTGTGGGTGTTTGATATGATCATCACCTGCTGCCGGCGTATTGACGAGTCTTTAGAGTCCTACACAGAGGTTTCCTGGCTCAAGCAAAACGAAATAGGAGCGCATATGAGATATGTACGGGACCGAGAATAATACCAGTATGTGATACTGTATTCGATTCTCGTGATTTGTAACATTGATCGGTTATATGCGTTATAGCCGGGTTATCGGATCAAGTGTTGATTCGATAAGTTGTTACTATTGATATTAGTCGGTTATATGCGATATGACCGGGTCGTTAAATCAAGTGTTGGTTTAGTGATTTAATGTATAATTATATATTTGATATATCACTTTACATTAACTAATATAGGTTCACTTAAATGGATTTTCTCACTTGAAGTTCACAAGTTGTATATGTGATATACTTTTATGCACTTGATTGTATCATGTTTGATGATACATGTTAACTTGGTTAAGTGTAAAGATTAAACCATGGTTAAGTTAATGATTAGGGTTTTGATTATCTTATTTATTTATTTATTTATTTGTTTTGGAAAAGATAAAGAAAGAATGGTGGCTTTGTTTGTTTGTTTGTTGAAGATTCAAGAAGCTTGGACTTAGTCACCATTCTTGTCTTCATACTTAACCCTAACCATTTAAACAAACCATGGTCTATTCTCTACACTTAACTAGGGTTAGGTTATGATAAGTATTCATATCATTTATCCTTTTTCGAAATACTTATCATAATATTATCTTCTTCCTCTTCTTCTTCTTCATGAAGAAACCTTGCCTCATCAATGGCAACTTGAGCAAATGAGTGAGAAATCCAATTCTAAAGTGAACCCACTTCCTATTTCTTCATCTTCTACCTCTTGCCAAATAGTAGAGTGTGTTTTCTTCACAAGTTTCATGACTTGGTGAAGTGGGAGCTTGATCTTGTGATGCCTCGACGTAGATCATCTTCGGCATCGTCGTCGATGACCTAGCCCGCTTTTTCTCCGATGAAGCCGATGCAAGAGTCATGGTTCGATTTGGACAGCGGAGAGGACTTCATCATGGAGCTATGGAGGTGGAGAAACGGATCTACAAAGGTTGTATTTCCGTTCTTTTAGTTTAGTTGTAAACTAGTTTCATTTTTCGCCTAAAATTCTAGTTAACGATCTAATCTAGGGTTTCTCGCCACCGTTAAATTTGAAATTGGCATGGTTGATGCCTTGTGAGACCTCTTGAGAGTGCCTAGGAACCCTACAGGGTTATCATCAAGTGAAGGTCAAAGAGTCTGATATTCCAATTACGGCATTCGGGACTCACTATGGTCATTACGAATATCTCGTGATGCCATTTGGAGTGACCAATGCACCTGCTATATTCATGAATTCGATGAACTAAGTTTCCGGAGAGTATTTAGACAGGTTTGTTGTCATCTTCATCGACGACATCCTGGTGTATTCAAAGAATCAGAAAGAACACGCCGAGCATTTACAGATTGTCCTGGAGACATTGCGACAATATCAACTCTATGCCAAGTACAACAAGTGTGAATTTTTGCTAAATCAAGTAAGATTTCTTGGACATATAGTTTCAGGCGAATGAATCTCAGTAGATCCAACTAAGATGTCAAGTGTCAGCTATCAGCGAATGGCCGACACCAAAGACGGTGAAGGATATTCGAAGTTTCTTGAGTTTAGCAGAATACTACCGAAGATTCATTGAAGGTTTTTCAAAGATTGCAGCATCCCTGACCAAGCTCACACGTAAAGATGAAGCATTCGTGTGGTCAGAAGCATGTGAACAAGTTTTTGTAGAACTCAAGTCGAGGTTAACTTCTGCTCCTATCCTTGTAATACCGGATCAATCTGGAGGTTTCGTCGTACATTGTGATGCATCCGGTAAGGGATTAGGATGTGTTCTACACCAGCATGGAAAAGTTGTAGTCTTTGTATCAAGACAGCTGAAAGTTCATGAGCGCAACTATCCAACACATGATTTGGAATTGGCAGCCGTTATCTTTGCACTTAAGATTTGGTACCACTATCTCCTGGAAGAAAGAGTGGATATATACACTGACCACAAGAGTCTGAAATATGTATTTACTCAGAAGGAATTGAGCATGCGGCAGAGAAGATTATTAGAACTCATGGCAGACTTCGACATCAACCTACAGTATCATCCAGGGAAGGTGAATGTAGTTCCTGATGCACTTAGCCGCCAGCTGATTGTTAGAGTTCTTGCGTGCTTAGTTTTAATTACCGCAATCAAGACGGTTTCGCTTGGTAGCTAGCCGGTTGAGTATGGGTCGTCTGCAGGGAGATGGGAATCTTTTTCTATGTTCTTTAACGAGTTAAGTCCAGTTGGTCCAGGTTTGTTTAGTTTCACTAGGTGCTAGAATATGTATAAAGAGAGCTTGTTAGGGTTATGATTAGGTTAGTTTGAGTTAGGAATCGCTCACTTCTTTCATTGCCACTCTTAATATCGGTGTTACGGTAATCGGCAACAACGGGGATTAGCACGACTAGGAAGGAACTTGAGAGTATAAGCTAGGCTTTCCAACGCTTAGTTTCTTCCTTTTGGTCCTTGTCCGTCTGTTCTTGGCTCTTAGCCCTAACCTCCGGCTAATTCAACCACAACCGGACTTGATCAGTCGAAAATATTGCATTTTTAACACGACAATTTCCCTACCATTTGCACTCATCTAGAGGTGTTCGGTATTCATATAGCACATATTAGCAAAACAGCCGTAAAATACCAAATTACCTGTGTTATACTTTAAAACCGACATTTTGAGGGAAATTGAGTGTTTATTATGGCATCGCATCATCTTTGTATAGCGCAACACTTGTTTCGAGAATCTGTGCAGGAAATTCCACGAGAAAAGCCAAATCTGTGAAAAAAATGCTGATAAAAATACACCAACTCAAGGACTTGAGATTTGGCAGTGATCAAGGACTAATTTTGAGAATCAACATATCAGAAAATATACCTGAAGTCAGCACAAGAAAAGCTAAGAATTTTCATGCACTGAGCGTCCTATTGGGCCGTGGATCCGCGGCAAGAACCCCATTGGCGCGGCGGATCCGCGGCCATCTAGTGGTGACATCAGCAAATTTTGGTGCCAGATTTCTCCTATCAGTTGGTACACTCATTCAATATACTCTAAATTCCAGAATTCTCCAGAATCTTCTGCCAGATCAGCAAGGCTCCTTGATCAAGCTAATCATGTTCAAGCTTCTAAAGCAAGCTACTTAACAAACTAAGCCTAGAAGCTTCTCCCTAACCTCCAAGCTTATGAAGGAAGCTAAAGCCTAACTAACTACCTCTAGAAGCTTCTACCTAACTACCTAGCTTACAAGGGAAGCTAAACTAATCCTAGCTTCTTAAGGAAGCCAAAGTTAGTGAAAGCTATAAAAGGAACCCTAAGGCTTCACTTCTAAGGTTGTTCGGTTGTTCATTACATCCATCCCCAATACAAGTTAAGTGACACGACTTGTAAACCCTAATCCCCAATTCAAAATCCAAAGCCAAAATCATGAACTTCGAGTACCAAATCAAGCATGAGGCCTTCGATCCTTTAGAAAGCGACACCAACTTCATCGGAGCAAGTGATCCAAAGAGATCCGCGACTCAAGGAGACGAGCGAAGCCGAAATAAACAATCAAGTTCTTTCCTCTTGTAGATCTCAAGTGAATTGTAACAAATTGTTGATAAATAAAGGTGAAATTTCTATATCTTGCTTTCTTTACATTCTTGCATCATGATTCGATCTCAATTTGTGATTGTGTTTCGTGTTGTGATGTTTGAGTAAAACTCCGCTCGTGAAGGAGTCGAGAGAATCAATAGATGATAATGTGACAAATCTTGAAACGATTTTTAATTCCTATAAGTTTTGTAAACTCGTGTAAATTGAAGAACCGGCAACCTAGTTTCGAGCGATGCTTTCTTGATTGTGTTCGCTCTTAATTAGTGATCCACGTTCGATTCTTGAATTTACTCGAGGCTAGAATTTGAATGAGATTCATCGAAAGGATAAAGGATGAGATGAAGAAACCCTAGTTTCTTCGAAAGATCCTTAAACTTCGATTAATCGACATCGATCTAGTATCAAATCATTAATGGATAAGAATACGTAATCAATAGATTTCATCACGTCTATAGATTCGATCGATTCCTATTAGCCTCACTTCGATTCTTGATTCTTGGATTGGATATCATCACTTCTTGATTCTTGATTTTTAATGTTTTCTTGTTAATTAGATTAGATCTAGATGATTCTTGAATTCATTTTACAAATCTTGAATTGAATTGTCTTTTCTCTTTTTCTTTAATTTTCGACTCATCTAATTCGAAATACGAACGAATCTCATTTTCCCTGTGGACGATCCGCACTCGCTAACGCGCTACATCCGACACCGTTATTGATTGCGGTCAAAATATTTTTGGTTATGATTTCTATACAATTTTCTAACTACACACCGGAAAACTATCAATCAAATGGCGCCGTTGCCGGGGATTGTGTGCTAATTTGTTCGTTTTTGAAATTTGAGTTGAAAAATTTATTCCATCATAATTTTGAGATCAAAATTTGCGCAAACACTAAACGATTCGTTGTGATTTGTTGCAAGAAAATATGGAGTCTGCTGTGCAATTGGAAAAATATTTGGAATATTCCAGAGGACTCAGGGGGTGAACAGAAGCATTGTATAAAAATTTTGTGCAGGAATTCCTCAAACTCGCAGTGGATCCGTGGCATTAGACGCCTCCTGCGGCTTAACCGCGGCGGACTGTAGCAGTGCTGCACGAAAATTTCTCTGTAAAATTCCTACTTTCTTATCTCCTCCTCGGTCTGCTCCATTAAAAATTTGCTGCAGGTTTCTTTGCAAAATTCGCAGCGCCGCAAAAAGCAATAAAAATTGTCCGTGTTTTGATTTTTGATTGTTTGCATATTAATACGGAATTTAAGGGGCACAGCCAAATCCAGATTAGGTGGGGAGTTCATTACCCTTCTTAAGCCCCAAAAATCACAAACTTGCATCCACATTACCCTCATTAACTAAAAAATATCTAGACATGACTCTAAGGACCGTCGCGCTCACTTAGGAAAAGAGAAGACCGTGGGTAATTCATTGCTTATCCGCGTTTCTTTTGTGGTGTCTAAGGCAAGTGTGTCTAAGGCAAGTGGTTACTTAATTAGGCCCACTACTTACGTAGTGGAGAACCTCCCACTTACCTGGCCACAGGAGAGACAAAGAGGCAGTGGAGGATTGATCCTGCGACTTGTTTTTTGGCAGTAAGGAGCGGTCTAGAGTCTTGACCTAGGTGACCACTAGACTTAGGGTTGCTTGTTGCATTTGTTGTAATTTGCATCATTTTTTCAAATATCCGTATATTTTTCAAAACAAATACCAATCACATTCATTTCCCCTAATTATATTCATGCTGCCACTTGTACTAAACCCTTTTAGTGCAAGATAGGCTGGACACGGGATTCTAGTGCCCGTTTAGTCCGCGTTCCCCCGATCGACTTCGAAGTCGATATTTCTACATTTACTTCTTTACCCACCACCACACCCACATCGATGGATCCTTCTCCATCGAACTTCTTTACCACTAATCTGCCGCCTTCCGTAGGTGCGCAGAATCCACCCCGCATCTCTCTCCAAGAGAGGTGCTATCCTATGCGAGGTCCTCTTTCGACCTGTCTATCCATTCCACCAGCCAACGGGGATAATTTTGAGATTAAACCCCAATACATCAACCTTCTACCCAAATACCACGGTCTCGAGTCTGAAGACGCATATGTCTTTATTACAAAATTTGAAAATGTATGCGCAATGATGGGTACGTCACAACTTTCTGTGGATGCTATGCGTCTACGTCTTCTTCCATTTACCTTGTGCGATATAGCCGAGAAGTGGCTGTATAACACTACCGCACATTGCATTACGAATTGGGAAGAATTCGTTGCAGTATTCCTTAAGAAATTCTACCCTAATCACAAGACAGCTCGAGTCCATAGCAAAATAAATCAATTCACCCAGCTTCCAAATGAACCATTTTCAAAATGTCTTGACCGCTTTAAGGATCTGTTGGTTCAATGTCCACATCACGGAATCCCTAGATGGGAACTGTACCGAATCATATATGAGGGCAGTAACCCTACCACTAAACAGAGCCTTGAAAACATGTGTTAAGGCAATTTTATGACCAAAGATGATGGGGAAGCTTGGAAATACTTAGAAGATTTCGCTGAAAACTCTTTACAGTGGGAGAGTCAATCGTTTAGGGGTGGCAAAAACCAATCAGATGTTTCCATAAGAATTAGAGCTGAAATTTCTGCTTTACACAAGAAATTCGACACTATGGAAAACAAATTTTTAGCTGCCGCCCTAAATCAAATGTCACTCTCCAAAACTGTATGTGGATGCTGTTCTGATCCTTCTCATTTGACGGAAGAATGTCCATTGAATTCTCCGTTTCAAGGTCAAGAGCATACCAATGCCGTATTTCAAAGACCTAGAAACGATCCATATTCTTCCACATATAATCAGGGTTGGAGGAATCACCCAAATCACTGTTCCAAACCAAAACAATTTCTAAAGGGCTCTTCCACCACAACAGCAACCACTTCAACTCACTCAGCACCCCTGCCAATCATAAAACTTCCAAAATCCGGCCAACACTTTTGCACCACATGAAAACTCTTTGCAATTGACCGATACAGATAATACCTATGCACTAGTACAAACCTTGGATACTTTCATGAAACAATCCATCCAAGGGACGGCAAAAATGCAATCTTCCTTCGATAATGTGATGAAGATCGTTGTCTCTCAAAATGAGAATATTAAATCGATGGAAGAACAAATTGCACAATTAAAAACCGAAATGAGTGCGAGAGAAAAAGGGAAACTTCCGTCTCAACCCCTACCGAATCCTGGGCATTACAATGTAAATGCCATCACAACGTTGAGATCAGGAAGAGTGCAGAATAATCATGTTGGGGAAGAGATTGATGATACTGAAAAATCTATCAATAACACCCCGGCTGAGACCTTTCCTTACACACACACTTCTACTTCTGATCCTTATTCTTCTACCCCACCGCCTTCTCACGAGCCTATTCTCCGCTTCCCACAAGGCTCGTTACCTCAACAACCCTCTTCTAGTACACCACAGACGATCCCTACTCCTATTCTGGGATCACGTCTACACACACCACCTTCTCCTATGATGGACCCAGCGCTTATTGCTAAAGCTCCTTATCCGAATCGGTTAAGGGGTAACAAATCGAGTCCACATATGGAGAAGATTATGGAAATGTTCAAACAGGTTAACATCAACATCCCTCTCCTAGATGCTATTCAACAAGTCCCCGCTTATGCGAAAATTCTTAAAGACTTGTGCACTAGGAAGAGGAAGACTCAAGTGCCAAAGAAGGTCTTCATGTCTAATAATATTATCACTGCTTTTAACCCACAGCTACCAAAGAAACGTAAGGACCCAGGATGTCCTACGATATCGATTTCTATTGGGGGGGGTAAAAACATCAACTGTGCTCTTCTTGACCTAGGCGCAAGTGTTAACCTACTTCCATACTCTGTTTATGAGCAGCTAGGGATTGGAGAGTTGAAACCAACTCACTGCACTCTCCAAATGGCAGACCATTCAATCACCAAACCTAGGGGTGAACTAGAGGATGTGTTGATAAAAGTCGGGGAATTTGTATTCCCTGTGGACTTCATTGTTCTCGATACACAACCTGTAGCAAACCCACGGAGTCAAATTCCGGTGATTTTGGGTCGACCATTCCTTGCCACTTTCAATGTTGTCATTAACTGTAGGAACGGTTCAATGACTTATCCTTTAGAAATATGACAATTGAACTGAACATCTACAAAATTGGAAGTCAGCCATCTGAACCCTCTGCTCATATACTTGATGTGTGCTTTGTCCACGAGATTGCTCCCGAAAGTTGCGGAGTTGAGGAACTTTGCTTTAAAGATCTCGACGACACTATCACATCAATATTTGATCTAGCACATCTTAGAGAGGACACATTTTTCACGCTTGAGTCCGACACTCCTGACTCATCATCATCCGAGTCTGTATCTTATGCAGGCTATGAGCTTCTTTGTGACTCCGAAAATCATTCGATGATCCCACCTTCTATTATTTCTCCGCCAGCATTAGATCTCAAACTTTTACCTTCTCATCTTAAATATGCATATTTATGTGAGAATGAGTCTTTACCGGTTATCATATCCGCTTCTCTAGCGTCAGAGCAAGAGAATGCACTTTTGACGGTATTAAGATCTAATAGGCAGGCGTTTGGTTGGACCATGGCGGACATCAAAGGGATTAGTCCCTTGATTGTAGAACATCATATACACTTGATGGATGATGCTAAACCAACCCGAGAACCACAGAGACGGTTGAACCCCGTCATGAAGGATGCGGTGAAGAAAGAGATCGTCAAATGCCTTGACAATGGTATTATTTACCCAATCTCCGATAGCCAATGGGTGAGTCCAATTCATGTCGTCCCTAAGAAGTCTGGCATCACAGTTATTACCAATGAGGTAAATGAGTTAATTCAGACACGCGCCCAAACCGGGTGGCGTGTATGTATTGATTACAGAAAACTCAATGCCGCTACGAGGAAAGATCACTTTCCTCTACCTTTCATTGATCAGATGCTGGAACGCTTAGCTGGACGTGAGTATTATTGCTTTATGGACGGATACTCTGGCTATAATCAGGTCCCCATTGCCAAAAAGGATCAAGATAAAACCACATTTACTTGTCCTTTTGGTACCTTTGCTTATAGTCGCATGCCCTTTGGGTTATGCAATGCTCCCGCTACATTTCAGCGGTGTATGATGGGGATATTCTCGGACATGGTCGAGAATTTTTTGGAGATTTTCATGGACGATTTCTCGATTTTCGGAGACTCTTTTTCTGACCGCCTATCGAATCTTGACGCAGTTCTTACTAATTGCAAAGAGAAGAACTTAACCTTGAATTGGAAAAAATGCCATTTCATGGGCCAAGAGGGAATTGTGCTTGGACATGTTATTTCACGAAAAGGCATTGAGGTTGACAGAGCTAAGATAGATGTCATTCAAAACCTTCCTCATCCCAAATGCGTCAAGGATATCCGATCATTTCTTGGCCATACAGGCTTTTACAGGAGATTCATTAAGGATTTTAGCAAAATTGCTAGACCCTTAACTCTTCTCTTGGCCAAGGATATGACCTTCCACTTTGACTCAGATTGTGAGGCAGCATTCGACTCACTCAAACACTCCCTCACTACAGCCCCCGTTCTATCGTCTCCAGATTAGGACCACCCTTTTGAGCTTATGTGTGATGCATCAGATTTTGCAGTTGGTGCAGTCTTAGGACAGCACATTGAAAAGATGCCACACGTGATCTATTATACAAGTAAGACCCTGAACGATGCTCAAATTAACTATACAACTACCGAAAAAGAACTTTTGGCAGTTGTATTTGGATTAGAAAAATTCAGGCCTTACTTGATTGGCTCACCAATAGTTGTGTACACTGACCACTCCGCCTTGAAACATATTTTGGCGAAGAAGGATGCTAAAGGTAGGTTAATATGTTGGATCCTTCTATTACAAGAATTTGATCTTATTATTAAAGATAAGAAAGGATGTGAAAACGTTGTAGCCGACCATCTTTCACGCATCTCTTCTTCACCTGTGACCCTGCCGATCAATGATTCTTTTCCGGATGAACAACTCTTGAACGTATCCGATGAACCTTGGTTCAGGGATATTGTGAACTATCTTGTCACGGGACTGATACCCAGCGATTGGTCAAAACAGGACAAACATCATTTTCTATCCCAAGTAAAACATTTTTACTGGGATGGACCCTATCTGTTTAAGTATTGTCCTGACCAGATCATTCGCCGGTGTGTCCCGAATGAGGAATTCAAGAGTGTTCTATCTTTTAGTCATGATCAGGCATGTGGGGGTCACTTCAACCTAGAAAGATGGTGGAGAAGGTTTTGTAATGCGGTTTTTATTGGCCGACTTGTTCAAAGACGCATTTGATCATTGCAAAACCTGTACACAGTGTCAACACAAGGGTAGGATTTCCCGGAGAAATGAGATGCCACAGCAACCCATCTTAGTGGTTGAAATTTTTTATGTTTGGGGCATTGACTTTATGGGTCCCTTTCCCAACTCCTTTGGGAATCTGTACATACTGCTTGCGGTTGATTACGTCTCAAAGTGGGTTGAAGCTATTCCATGTCGCACTAATGACAAGAAGGTTGTCATTAAGTTCTTAAAAGAAAACATCTTTTCACGATTTGGACACCCACGCGCTATCATTAGCGATAACGGGACACATTTCTGCAACAGGTCTTTCGAGACTTTGATGCGGAAATATGCAATCAACCACAAACTTTCCACACCCTATCATCCCCAAACGAGCGGGCAGGCTGAGATTTCGAATAGACAGATCAAACAAATCCTGGAGAAAACTATTGCGAAGAATAGAAAAGATTGGTCGACCAAATTGACGGATGCTCTTTGGGCATTCCGAACTGCATATAAAACCGATCTAGGGATGTCTCCTTATAGGTTAGTGTTTGGGAAGGCTTGTCACTTGCCAGTCGAGATTGAGCACAAAGAAATATGGGCTATTAAAGAAATCAACTTTGACTTGAATCAAGCCTGCAACTTTCAGAAGATGCAATTAAACGAGCAAAGCGAACTCCGCGATGAAGCTTATGATAACGCTGTAATCGTAAAGAATCGGTCTAAGGTATTTCACGATAAAAACATTTTGAGGAAAACATTTTCACCTGGTCAACAAGTCCTTCTTTATGATTCACGACTACACCTTCACGCGGGTAAGCTTCGATCTCGGTGGAAGGGACCTTTTATTGTCGTTGTCCAATAAAATTTAAGAAAACCAAGAAAATTAGAAGTTTTCTTATACGAACTAGTAATAAGTAGTTATGAGCCGTTGTCCCAAGGGTTAGTAAGATGAAGGAAGTCACTAATCTGAGGATAAAAATAAGTCTGAAAAATAGTTCCTATTCTGGAAGCCAAACATTTTGAACGTTGATACCCTACTATTCGCACTTACACACGTCTTGAAAATCGGGATAGTAGAGGCTAACTTGAAATGCTCTTGTCTAAAAGCCAAAGTATGAAGGTAATAAAAAAATGAAAAAAATATAAATGGTGGAAAAAAAATGAACACTGGTTTTGTTATCGCCAAGGCAGCAATAAAAAAATATAGTGAGGGTGCTTCATCACCTAGTGCCTTAGACCAACTGGTCTGGGAGTCACTGCTAAGCTTTAGGTGGTGCAACGAGGAAAATACACCGTATAAGCAAGCACATGAGTAATCGGTCGGTTAGTACCTCAAGAAGTATTAACGGTCGCATGAAAGTGTGTGAGCAAATCCATCTAAATATTCATTAATTAAAAAGTACTGAGGCAGATGGACAAGAGTATGATAGCTTGAATTTAAATCTCCGGGTGTAGGGATGTTCTTTACATACACGTAGGGTTATATGATCGATGTTTGGAAGAAAAATAGGAATGAAGAATAAAGATGATGTTTTATTGAGGGAGGATGTAATTTCCAATATCTTTTCATGACTATTAAGATAGGGCTCATGACAACCGAAAAGCTAGCATAGTTAGAAACCCTAATTTTCGAAGTCTTTCTTTTACAATTCTTATCTTTATATGTAAATTTCACGATCTTCCTTTTATTATTGGATTTTGTGGGTGCAATCCGCTGAAAACCCTCAGGAGACAACACTCCTCCGACTAGGAACACCTAGAGGTTTAAAGGCTTGTTGCACGTGCTCAGTGCAATAGTGTTGTCTACGAAAGTGTGTTAGTTAGTTTTTCTCTTTCTTTATTTTCTCCTTCTCTTTTTAATAAAACAGTTCGCTCGAGACGACCGAAAATAAGTTTGGGGGAATTTGATCAGTCGAAAATATTGCATTTTTAACACGACAATTTCCCAACCATTTGCACTCATCTAGAGGTGTTCGGTATTCATATAGCACATATTAGCAAAACAGCCGTAAAATACCAAATTACCTGTGTTATACTTTAAAACCGATATTTTGAGGGAAATTGAGTGTTTATCATGGCATCGCATCATCTTTGTATAGCGCAACACTTGTTTCGAGAATCTGTGCAGGAAATTCCAGGAGAAAAGCCAAATCTGTGAAAAAAATGCTGATAAAAATACGCTAACTCAAAGACTTGATATCTGGCAGTGATAAAGGACTAAGTTTGAGAATCAACATATCAGAAAATATACCTGAAGTCAGCACAAGAAAAGCCAAGAATTTTCATGCACTGAGCCTCCTATTGGGCCGTGGATCCACGGCAAGAACCCCATTGGTGCGGCGGATCCGCGGCCATCTAGTGGTGACATCAGCAAATTTTGGTGCCAGATTTCTCCTATCAGTTGGTACACTCATTCAGTATACTCCAAATTCCAGAATTCTCCAGAATCTTCTGCTAGATCAGCAAGGCTCCTTGATCAAGCTAATCATGTTCAAGCTTCCAAAGCAAGCTACTTATTAAACTAAGCCTAGAAGCTTCTCCCTAACCTCCAAGCTTATGAAGGAAGATAAAGCCTAACTAACTACCTCTAGAAGCTTCTACCTAACTACCTAGCTTACAAGGGAAGCTAAACTAATCCTAGCTTCTTAAGGAAGCCAAAGCTAGTGAAAGCTATAAAAGGAACCCTAAGGCTTCACTTCTAAGGTTGTTCGGTTGTTCATTACATCCATCCCCAATACAAGTTGAGTGACACGACTTGTAAACCCTAATCCCCAATTCAAAATCCAAAGCCAAAATCAAGAACTTCGAGTACCAAATCAAGCATGAAGCCTTCGATCCTTTAGAAAGCGACGCCGACTTCATCGGAGCAAGTGATCCAAGGAGATCCGCGACTCAAGGAGACGAGCGAAGCCGAAATCAACGATCAAGTTCTTTCCTCTTGTAGATCTCGAGTGAATTGTAACAAATTGTTGATAAATAAAGGTGAAATTTCTATATCTTGCTTTTTTTACATTTTTGCATCATGATTCGATCTCAATTATTGATTGTGTTTCGTGTTGTGATGTTTGTGTAAAACTCCGCTCGTGAAGGAGTCGGGAGAATCAATAGATGATGATGTGACAAATCTTGAAACGATTTTTAATTCCTATAAGTTTTGTAAACTCATGTAAATTGAAGAATCGGCAACTTAGTTTCGAGCGATGCTTTCTTGATTGTGTTCGCTCTTAATTAGTGATCCACGATCGATTCTTGAATTTACTCGAGGCTAGAATTTGAATGAGATTCATCGAAAGGATAAAGGATGAGATGAAGAAATCCAAGTTTCTTCGAAAGATCCTTAAATCTCGATTAATCGACATCGATCTAGTATCAAATCATTAATCGATAAGAATACGTAATCAATAGATTTCATCACGTCTATAGATTCGATCGATTCCTACGAACCTCACTTCGATTCTTAATTCTTGGATTGGATATCATCACTTCTTGATTCTTGATTTTTAATGTTTTCTTGTTAATTAGATTAGATCTAGATGATTCTTGAATTCATTTTACAAATCTTGAATTGAATTGTCTTTTCTCTTTTCTTTAATCTTTAATTCATCTAATTCGAAATACGAACGGATCTCACTTTCCCTGTGGACGATCCGCACTCTCTAACGCGCTACAATCGACACCGTTATTGATTGCGGTCAAAATATTTTTGGTTGTGATTTCTATACAATTTTCTAACTACATATCGGAAAACATATCAATCAGGTCTAAATAGGATAGGGTGCCGTAGGGAGCGGATTGTGGTTCAATTAATGGGAGTCCGAATCAAGATATTGGGCAAAGAAAAGAGCGAAAGAGATTTCCTTCTGTCAAACTTTCCTTATCCTACCCTAACAACTGAGAAACTACTCACCCATTAAAAAGAAAAAGAAAACAAAACAAGAATGAAGGTAGAAAAAATATAAGGTTAAGAAAATTACAACTAGCTATTTGAGACCTCACTTTGGCAAGGATCATACTCAAGCATCATGGTTGTAAAGATAAAGAAAAATAGAAGAAGAAAGAAAGAAAACAACAAAATAAAAACAACTAGATTAGCAAATGAAAATTACAAGCGAAAATTACAAGACAAGCATGTTAATAAAAAGAACTCTTCTTTCATTTATCATTACTCATGAAGCTCACTACAATTTTAATGGAGAAAGATGAAGAGGAAGAAGAACTACAAAATCTAATCCTAAAATCTAATACATAGAATAAACACCCTTCACTTGGCTTTGCACTGGGCTATTTATAGGCAGGAAACTGAAACCCTAAGGATACAATCTGGCACAAAATGAAGTTACAAAACTACCCTAAAAAACCGAGTTAACACTGAGTTGACTCGGCCGCGGATCCGCCGCATATGTGCCATGTTGGCCGCGGTTCCGCGGCCGTTTGGTAGAGTTGCCTTGTCGTTTTTTCTGGGTTTCTTCATATTGCTCTTCTCTTTTGTATGGTACACTTGGTTTCTCATAAACTCTTTATTTTTCTTCCAGATTTTCAGCAGTTCAAAAAGGTGAATTGATATGGACTTTTTGCCTTGATTTTCTTGTGCTCCGCGTAGAAGTCTTGGACTTGTGCTGCCCTTGTGCTTTGTGCATGAAAATGACCATTGATTTGCCATTTTGTCCCTTAAACTGGTATGCATCATCATACGGATAGTGAGCAGAGACCCGTATTTATCTGTGGCTGGCGGAAGTCCTGAATTTGTTGCGCTTTTTCATGAATTTCACTGCTTAGAGCTGAGAACCTTTAACCTGCAATTATTTAGCAAACACGGATCAAGAGTACCTACCTATATGAAATGTGATTAAGAATGGGCGGTATAAAAATGCAAAAATCTGATATGAACAAATACCCCCAAACTTATCTTTTGCTCGTCCCGAGCAAAGACATTTTATTCACAAAAATTCCTAACCTCACTTTCGCATGTGACGCGATTGCACTGAGCATGTGCAACAAGCCATTAAACCTCTAGGTGTCCCTAGTAGGAGGAGTGTTGTATCCTGAGGGTTTTTAGCGGATACTACCCATAAAATCCGATCAAATTGGCCGTCGACTCTAATTTTACAGTTCAACATTCAAGCAAGAAACTCTATCATCTTTAACTTAGAAATCATCAACCCGTATTTTTCACACTTCCTTTTTATTTAACTTAAGATCGTATACGTTTTGCCAGTTTATAAAGCTTTCGGCATCTCTTGAGTTTTCCTTCTAAAACATCATCTCAAATCCGGAATATTTATCATCTCTACTGAAGATATAAGCCCTATTTTTCCTTCCTAGCTCTCCTCCAAATTCCGATCATAAACCCCTACGTGTGTGTATTTATCACCCCTACACTTGGAAATTCAATTCAAGCTATAATACCTTTACCTTAATACCTAGTATTACTTCTTTTCATTAATGATGGACGGAGTTGCTCACACACCTTTCATGCGACTATTAATACATCTTGAGGCACTAACCAGCCGATTACTGAATGTATAAGCTTAAAGCGTAAGTAGCAGTTTCCAGGTCTTGTATTTTTTTTCAAGACTGGATATATTTTTCAGTGATACTCTTTTGGTGGTTAGCTTTAAATGCCTTTTTTCTTTCATACTAGGCTTTTAGGCAAGAGTATTTCTAGGTATCCTCTACTATCCCAAGTTTCAAGGTGCGTGTATGTGCGATTTATAAGGTATCTCTTTTCAGAATTTGGACTTAAGGTTCAGAATTATTTTTCAGACTTACACTTCAAATAGAGCTTTCAATACTCTTCCCTCATTTCGACTTAGCCCCAGAACTGAACTCAAAATTTGCTTATTTCTAAATAAACTGCAAGGACGTATATTTTCTAAAGTTATACTTTAAGGAAGGTTATTTTTAGGGTTTTTAATTTACTAAGTTTAGGATCTAGTTTTTTCTAACTAGTTAACCATCATGTAGAACTCGAGTCAAATAATTTTCCGCAATGGGCGAAAGCCTGACGGAGCAATGCCGCGTGGAGGTAGAAAGCCTCGATGTCCACTAAAGAAGATAGAGATCGAGAGATGTGGCACTCCTCATAATGGTAGGGTTCGCTCGTTTGTCCATGCATGAGCATAGACTGTCCCGAAACTTTAGCTGCGAGCTTACTTACATTACATCAGGGATCTCCGAAGCCGTTCCCAAACACTGTCTTCGACCGACGTTGGATGGCCAATATTGAAATTTTCAAAAAAAAATTATTTTTTTAATATATTTTTTATAAGGATGCAATACAGAAAAATAAGATACGGAATTAAATATGCAAAGAAAAACAAATATTTACAAAAAAAAAGTGCAGATGCAATGCAAAGATAACTGTTTACAACCAAACCTCACCCCCAAACTTATTGATAGCAGTGTCCTTACTGCTCCCTGCGGCGTCTTCTAGACGTGGCCTCACTAGTCCCGGCCTCAACCCTATCTATGTCCCCTCGATCGTGCTCGTTCCTCTCTGGCCAGTAGGGTGGACATTCCCTGTTCCAGACTCGTCAATCGATGATCAAAGTTCGTCAGCATCCCTATCACTTGTTCTGCCCCCCTATGGGTTCGTCGTATCAAGCGTGCTTGCGCAGCGGGGGTTAGCTCTTCATCGCTCGCACTGGAGCTCGAGCTGGGTTTCTTGGCTATCACATCTTCGGCCGGCTCGGTGCGCGACCATAAATGATGAAGTCGTGTGTAGGATGTGGAGACACCCTCAAGAAGGGGTCGAACGGGAACCCCACCATGAAGGTAAATTTCAAATTCCTCATCAGGGAGGAAATGGCGACACAGTTGTGTCACCAACATTGGGCATGGATAATTGGCAGCCCTCTTGCCGGTGCCAATCGAGTGTAGCAACACAGTGCACATGTCATAGCTATGGTTTCTAGTCATTAAAGTGTGTACTATGTGTAGGGATGGTGTAAAAAATGTTGTGTTGTGCGAACTTCCGAAAATATTGTGTTGTGCCCAATAGCACACAGTTAAAACATTCGCATAAAGCGTGCGAGCCTGAATGCCTTTCCCAGACTCCCTATAACAGTCGTCTCCCATTAATGGTTAGGTAGTCCTCAAAACGGAGGGTTTGGTCATGGACAGGGATTCATGGTATTATAGTAACTTCATGAATGAAGTCCCTATCGATTAAAATTTTCCGATCCCCCCACAGTAATCTAATGTACCCGTGTTGCGCTAAACTCCCTCCTGTACACTATCATAGAAACGTGCAACAAGATCCGGAAGCGCGAATGCGTTCGGATGGTTAAATAACAGAGAGTTCCATCCGTTCTTTCGGATATCGTCGCCGAACTAACTACCGTAAACATTATGCACAAAAAATTGCGAGAAATCCCTTTCAAATTGCAGGGTAGGGGCCATGACAGAGAGCAAATGTAGAAAGTAGGAATTTTACAGAGAAGAGTTTAGAGACGCAAACCTCCTGTGAAAATTTCAGAGGGAGAGGACAGTAGACGGCGGCAGTTGCGTGGTAGGAGAGGGCGATCGATGGCAGAAGCGCGGCGGCTTGGTGAGATCGGAGGCACAAACTGAAGAGGCGGCTAGGGTTTTGATTTAGGGTTAGAATGAGGCTCGAGGAATGTAGAAGGGGGGTCGGGGTGTTTTTATAGGGGTTGTTTGGTTATATATACAAAATCCCACTTAAAAAGAGGAATTTATTTTGTAAAGAAAAAAGTATTTATTTTATTTATTTATTTAATAGAACTGAATATTTACAAAAACACCACTCAAAAATTTGAATTTTTTTTTATTTTTTTATTTTTTATTCTATAGATAATTACAAGTGGGAAATTAAAAAAAAATTGGTATAAACATACCCCCAAACTTATTTGAAATAGTGTTTCCACTGTTTATGGTTGGATAATTGAAGTTTGGTGGTTAGCGGAGGAAAATTAGTCAATGTAAATCGACTCCGGCAATATCTGGAGCTCCTCCGATGGGTCTGCGGTGAGGAACGGTTTTAACCTGTGTCCGTTCACTTTGAATAGTGAACCGTCCTCTGGATTTTCCGAATCCACCGTGCCGTGCAGATATACAGTCCGCACAAAAAATGGTCCTTTCCAGCGAGATCTGAGCTTCCCTGGAAGGAAATGTAGTCGGGTGTCGTAAAGAAGTACCTATTGACCAGGTGTGAAAGTTTTGCGCGTAAGGTGTTTATCGTGAAACACCTTCGTTCGATTATTAACGACAACTGCGTTTTCGTAAGCTTCATCCCGAAGCTCGTTCAATTCGTTGAGCTGCAGCTTCCGATGGTTGCCCGCATCTTCGAGGGTTAGATTCAGCTCTTTGATCGCCCAAAATGCGTGATACTCGATTTCCACTGGAAGGTGGCAAGCCATTCCGTAAACAAGTCGATAAGGAGACATGCCAAGATCAGTCTTATAAGCAGTTCGAAATGCCCAAAGGGCATCAGTGAGTTTCAATGACCAATCCTTACGGTTCTTGGAAATCGTTTTCTCCAAAATCTGTTTGATTTGCCGATTAGACACTTCAGCTTTCCCATATGTTTAGGGGTGGTATGGCGTGGATAGCTTATGATTAATGGAGTATTTCCGCATCAGGGCCTCGAAAGTCCTATTACAGAAATGCGTTACATTGTCACTAATGATCGCGCGGGTGTGTCCAAACTGGGAAAAGTTGTTTTCCTTAAGGAATCTAATGACAACCTTGTTGTCGTTAGTCCGGCTTGCAACGGCCTCGACCCATTTAGAGACATAATCAACAGCCAAAAGAATATACGGGTTCCCAAAAGAGCTGGGAAACGGTCCTAAGAAATCAATTCCCTAAACATTGAAAATCTCGACAACCAAGATTGGTTGGAGAGGCATCTCGTTTCTCCTGGATATCCGGCCTAAGAGTCGGCACCATGAGCAAGTCTTGCAGTAATCATAAGCATCTTTGAAGAGTTGTGGCCAGTAGAAGCCACACTGCAAGATCTTCTCGGCTGTCTTTCTTAGGCCAAAATGCCCGCCACACGCTTGATCGTGGCAAAACGACAACACCCTCTTGAATTCATTATCAGGAACACACCGACGAATAATCTGGTCGGGACAGTACTTAAACAGATAGGGTTTGTCCCAGTAAAAGTGTTTTACTTAGGATAAGATTCGAAGTATGTCCTAACTTGACCATTCGTTCGGTAGTAATCCTGTTGCCAAATAGTTCACAATATCGGCGAACCAGGGTTCGCACGATACTGTCAAGAGTTCATCCGGAAAAACGTCGTTGATGGGAAGTGGAAGCGTCGGCGAAGAAGGAAGTCGTGAAAGATGGTCAGCCACTACGTTTTCACATCCTCTTTTGTCCTTGATGACAAGGTCAAACTCTTGAAGTAAGAGGATCCAACGTATCGACCGAGATTTTGTGTCCTTCTTTGCAAAAAGATGGCGTAGAGCTAAACGGTCTTTGTAGATAATGACTGGAGAGCCGATCAAGTAAGGCTTGAATTTTTCTAATGCAAACACAACAGCCAAGAATTCCTTCTCGGTTGTTGTGTAGTTCAGTTGGGCATCGTTCAGGGTTCGGCTAGCATAGTAGATTACGTGCGGCATTTTATCAATGCGATGTCCTAGGACCGCACCAATAGCAAAGTCAGATGCATCACACATAATCTCAAAGGGATACGTCCAGTCAGGAGAAGAAAGAACGGGAGCAGAAGTGAGTGAGCTTTTTAGTGATTCGAACACAGTCACACAGCTCGAGTTGAAATCGAATGTGGTATCCTTGGCCAGCAGAAGAGTCAAGGGTCTAGCAATCTTGCTAAAGTCCTTGATAAACCGTCTATAGAAACCTGCGTGGCCAAGGAAAGCTCGGATGTCTCTGACGCATCTAGGAGGAGGGAGATTAGAAATGACCTCAATCTTCGCTTTATCCACCTCAATGCCATTTTGCGAAATGATATGTCCTAGGACAATACCTTCACGTACCATGAAGTGGCACTTCTCCCAGTTCAAAGTGAGGTTTTTGTCCTTAGATCGGTTAAGGACAGCATCGAGATGTTGCAAACACTCGTCAAAGGAATCGCCAAAAATGGAGAAATCATCCATGAATATCTCCAAGAATTTCTCCACCATGTCCGAGAAAATTCCTATCATACACCGCTGCGGGAGCATTGCATAACCCAAAAGGCATGCGGCGATATGCAAGCGTGCCGAAAGGACAGGTGAACGTGGTTTTGTCCTTATCTTTATCGGCGATGGGAATTTGGTTGTAGCCAGAGTAGCCATCCAAAAAGCAGTGGTACTCATGTCCAGCCAATCGTTCGAGCATTTGGTCAATGAACGGTAGCGTAAAGTGGTCTTTCCGCGTTGCAGTGTTGAGTTTTCTATAATCAATACATAGTCGCCATCCAGTTTGGGTGCGAGTAGGGATTAACTCGTTCGCCTCATTGGTGATGACCGTTATGCCCGACTTTTTGGGGACAACATGTATAGGACTGACCCACTGGCTATCAGAGATAGGGTAAATGATACCACTATCAAGACATTTGACGATCTCTTTTTTCACAGCCTCCTTCATGACTGGATTGAGTCGCCTTTGTGGATCCCAGCCTGGTTTGGCATCATCCATCATATGAATATGATATTCAACGATCAGGGGACTAATCCCCTTGATGTCCAGCCAAAATCTTGCCGATTGCTGTGCAAGACCGTGAGAAGGGCTTTTTCCTGCTCTGGAGCTAGAGAAGCCGAGATGATGACAGGGAGGGTCTCGTTCTCACCTAAGTAAGCATACTTGAGGTGAGACGGCAACGGCTTGAGTTCGAGCATTGGAGGAGAAACGATTGAAGGCAAGATTGGCGAAAATGTCTCGAACTCAAAGGATTCCAGTAGAGGCTCAAAACGAGTGTAAGCGACCGAGTTGGATGGTTCAGCTAACGCATCTGGAAATTCAAAAGATTCAAGCTCGGGTGGCGACAGGCCAAGATCGTTCGAAAAAGTGAAACACTCATAATCATTGTTGGAAGCAGAAGCAGCAGCAGGTTCAAGGAGGAAGGCACTAGTGGCGTCAAGATTGCTGTGATCGAATAAAAACTCCTCGAATTCACAGTTCTCTGGGGTGATCACCTGGATCGAACAAATGTCTATTATATGAGTATTAGGTTCGGAAGGCTGATTCCCCAACCTAAAAATGTTGAGTTCAATTGTCATGTTTCCAAAAGATAGGTTCATCGAACATTTCGACAATTGATCTCAGAATTTGAGGTTCCAATGAATGGGTGACCGGGTATCACCGGAATTTGATTCTGGGGGTTAGCTACAGGCTGTGTGTCTAAAACAATGAAGTCAATAGGGAATATGAAGTCCCCTACCTTTATTAACACAACCTCTAGCTCACCCCTAGGATGGGTGATAGATCGGTCGGCCATTTAGAGAGTACAGTGTGTGGGTTTCAGCTCTCCTACACCTAGTTGCTCATATACTGTATACGGAAGCGGGTTAACACTGGAACCAAGATCCAAAAGTGTGTGGTTGATGTTCTTATCCCCAATGGTTATTGTAATCGTAGGACAGCCAGGGTCCTTCCATTTTTGAGGTAAAGCTTGGGTATGAGCATCACTCACGGTACTAGCTAAGAAAACTTTCTTGGGTACCTGAGATTTCCTCTTCTTAGTGCACAAGTCTTTCAAGATTTTTGCATAGGAAGGGACTTGTTGGACTGCGTCTAAGAGTGGAATGTTGATGTTAACCTGTTTAAACAACTCCAGAATCTTCTCCATTTGTGGATTTTGTTTATTGGACCTCAACCGGTTTGGAAATGGAATATTTTTGAAATTCGTTGAGTCCAATGCTTGTAGAGGAGATTGTGCAGTTGGAACGGATCCCAGAGCTGGTGTTTTCATAGAGTGAGATGTGGGTCCGTTCGGAGCAGCTGTGTAAGAAGAGCCTTTTGAAGAATGGAGAATAGGCTCAGAAGACGAAGAAGAAGGAGAAGAAGAAGCAGCCGGGGTTTCATCATTTATCCGCGTGCCAGTGTTGTTGTGCAGCATCCTTCCAGATCTCAATGTAGTCACGGCACTCACATTATGGTTCTGTTGTTCAAGAGAAACATGTACATTATGTGGGTGACCAGGATTTGGGAGTGGTTGAGATGGAAGCTTCCATTTCTCTCGCTCGCTTAACGCCGCATTCAGCTGTGCAATCTGGGCTTCGATGGTCTTTATGCTTTGCCCGTGAGCAGCGGTGTGTTGCACCAGAGACTGAATGGAAGACTGGATATTGGTGGTGGATTGAGTCGATTGTTTTACAAACGCCTCCAGACTTCGTTCTAGCGAGAAAAACTTATCGTTGTTTGACGGAACAAAGTTGTTTTGAGGAAAAGAATTATTGTGTGCAAAGTTGTTCGTCTGATTTTGAAAAGGTTGGGGTTGGAAGGGCTGCTGATATTGATGTTGTGTTTCTTGCTGAGCTTGTTGTTGAGGAGGATGAGGCCTCTGGAAGTTGTTGTGGCCTTAGAATTGATGCCGGTTCTGATTCCAGACGAAATTGGGATGGTTCCTCCACCGGGGATTGTAAGTTGAAGAGTATGGATCATTGCTTGGTCTTTGCTGAAATGCATCATTGACCTGATCCTGTCCTTGAGAAAGTGGGTTATAAGGACACTCTTCGGTCAAATAGGATGGATCAGAATAACAAGCGCAGATGGTACGTGGGGGAAGAGCAGAGGCAGGAGAAGGAGATGAGAATTTGCTCTCAATTGCTTCCAGTATTCGCGTGATTGCTGCCATTTCGGCCTTCATTGCAATTGAGATTTCGAGTTGATGAACTCCTCCCATGGAGAGACCGGAAGAAGTAGAAGAAGTAGACGGGGTGTTTGGTCTGGTGCTTTCCCACTGAAGCGTTTGTTCCGCAAGATCGTCGAACAATTGCCAAGATTCCTTGTCAGATTTGGATAGGAAATGGCCTTGATAAATGGTTTCCAACAACTGCTTAGTTGCTGGATTCAGGCCCTCGTATAAGGTCTGGCAAAGTTGCTGTTCATATCAGAATTTTGCATTTTTATATCGCCCATTCTTAATCACATTGCATATAAGTAGGTACTTTTGATCCATGTCTGCTAAATAGTTGCAGGTTACAGGTTCTCAGCTCTTTACAGTGAAATTCATGAAAAGTCGCAACAAATGCGGGACTACGACCAACAACAGATGAATACTGATCTCCGCTAACCATCCGTATCTTGTCGCCTACCAGTTCAAGAGACAAATGTAAAATCATTAGTCATTTCAATGCATAAAGCACAAGGGCAGCACAAGATCCAAGACTTCAACGCAGAGCTCAAGGAAAAAGTCCACATCATTCTGCACTGTTGGAAATCCGGAAGGAAATTGAAGAGAATCTGAGAAACCAAGTGAATAAAACAGAAGATAAAAGCAACATGGAGAAACCCTGAAAAGATAGCCCCTCGATTCCACCAATTGGCCGCGGAACCGTGGCCAATCAGGCACTTCTGCCGCGGAACCGCGGCCACGTCTGCGCATGTCGGTGGAATTGTCGGTGCTTTGACTCGGCTCCCTTGGGGTAGTTTTGTAATTTCGTGTATGAATCAGAATGTAAACCTAGGGTTTTTCTATCTATAAACAGGAAAGCTCAAGGCCTCTTTTAGGGTGCTTCTCTTAGGATGCCTCTTTTTATTTTTAGATCTAGAATTAAAATTCTCTATGAAAATTTGTAGTGAGTTTTGAGAGGTTATCAATAAAAAAAAGAGTTCTTGTAGTTATCTTGCATGCCTATTTATTTTCTGCAATTTATTATCGCTTTTTATTATTTGCTAAGATAGTCATAATATTTTATTGTAGTTTTTCTTTTGTTTTCTTTCTTCTATTTTCTTTATCATTCACAACAATAATGCTTGAGTAAGATCCTTGCCAAGGTGAGATCTCAAATAGCTAGTTGTAATTTTCCTTAACCTTATTTCTTTCTACCTATCTTATTTGTTTTTATCTTTTTAATGGGTGAGTAATTTCTCACTTGTTAGGGCAGGAGAAGGAAGGTTTGAGAGAAGGAAATCTCTCTCACTCCTTTCTTTGCCCAACACCTTAATTCAGACTTCCTTTAATTGAACCACAATCCGCTCCCTAGGGCACCCTATCCTACATGATAGCGGTGATTCCCTAGTTAGACCGGTTGTGGTTGAATTAACCGGAGGTTAGAGCTAAGAGACAAGAACGGAAGGACAAGGACCAAAAGGAAGAAATTAAGTATGAAAAGCCTAGTTTATACTTTCTAGTTCTTTCCTAGTCGTACTAATCCCGGTTGTTTCCGATTACCTTAACACCGATATTAAAAAGGGCATTGAAAGAGGTGAAATATTCCTAACTCGAACTAACCTAATCCTACCCCTAGCAAGTCCTTTATCATCTTTTATCTCGTTAGTAGATCTTAACACAAAACCCAAAATATCTGGATTTAACTCGTTAAAACATAAAGAAAAAGATTCCATCTCCCTGTGGATCGACCCGTACTCAACCGGCTAGCTATCAAGTGACACCGTCTTGATTGCGGTAATTAAAAATACGCAAAAAAACGTAAACAATCAAATGGCACCGTTACCGGGGAGACGGTAGTTTATTTCTTTATGTGGTTTCGGGTTAATTAAAAAAATATAAAAATATAAAAAAATTGAAAAATATAAAAATTGAAATTTTACCAAAAAAAAAAAAGAAAATCATTTATTTGTGCAAGTGTGCAGGCTTGGAGCAAACTCTGGTTCAATTCTGGAGCAAATGCAGTGAACAAATCAAGATTCAGGGGATTTAAACAGAAAGAGGAAAACCAACTCAGCACAGGGAACGAATTTGAAGCAGTCAACCCTCTGACTTGCCGCGGAACCGTGGCATAAGCGCAAGTTTGACCGCGGAACCGCGGTCAAAGGGTGATGTCAGCGACCCAATTTTCTCTGTAAGTATCTCATTTCTCTTCTTCCCTCCTCTGAACTCCACTAACAAATTTTTTCTGCAGCATTCTTTGCGTAAACTTTCTTCCCTCTCTAATAAACTGATTTTGTGCAGGATTTTTTGCGCCACAGCCAAAATAAATTTTTTTTGAAAGTGTTTTAGATTTTTGGTTGTTACTGCTGTGCAAAAATAATACGGAATTTAATGGGCTATAACACCAATTCAGATTGGGTGGGGATTTCATCACCCTTCCTAAGACTCCAAAAATCACTAAAAGCATATGCATCACCTTTGAGCTTAATTAAAAAATATCTAGACTCAGCCAACTAAGAACTGTCGTGCTCATTAGTATAGAGGAGGGTTGTGGGCATTCAATCGTTTATCTAAACTTGACTTTGTGGTGCCTGGGCTAGACAAGTGAGAAAGGTAATTTTAAAAGGCCATTCTCACGGTGATTCATGAGCAGAACCTTCCTTTCTTCATTTGTGCTTACCTGGCCACAATTGGCAGTGAAGAGACGATTTCAGGGTCATCTCACAACTTGTCACTTTGAAACAGTTAGGAGCAGTCTAGTGGACTTAGAAGACCCTAGCTCTAGGTGTATTTGTGCATATTGTGATTGTGATTGTGCTTGTAAAAAGTTTAGTCACATAATTCCATATTCTTTCAAACAAACAATTTTTAAAAAAAAACTCTAAAGACAAACATATTTTAAAAAAATATATACCACTTCCTTCCCTCCCTACCTTTTCACTCGTCTAACATGGGTACCCCACCTCGCAAAACTCTTGCCGAACTTTGGTACCCACAACCAGACATAACTTCCTACGGTTCTTGTTTTGGCCGAACTTCGAACGATCCCTCCTTGCCAAAAATCTCTTTGAAAGATCGAATAGACGCGTCCAGGACAAACAATTGGACTCAGCAATCCTCTTCGTATCAACCGTTTCAAACATTCACCCCTTCTCATATTGATACCCCTTTTGAGAGTCCTGTTGTAACCCCAAAACCTATGTCTCTTGCTGAACGTATTAAACAATCTCGTAACCGATCTTTCACTCCTTTCACCACTGCGAATTCTTTGGATCAACAATTCCATTCACCTTCTTATCCAAATGTTGATCCTACTCCTGTCCAACCATTCAATTCCTATCCCTCCTATCCGACTTTTACACCTTCACTAGACATTGCTTCTGAACAGCCTTTTGGGAGTTTCCAGTATCCAAACAACTTTGAATCTTTTACTGAAACTCCTTCACAACCCATGTCTAGTCTGGAATAGTCATTGGAAGACTTTAGGGTAGCGTCATGCCAACAGATGATGGATTTGAATGCGTCCATGGTCGTCCTTATATAACCTAGTGACCCGGTAGCTAGTTTCCAACTAGCTCCAAATTTTCCAATGTATAATGAGGCGGTTGGACAGATTGAGAATTTGAGTGGAGAGAGTGAGCTGTGCACCATTTCAAATCAAACCTACCCATCCCCAATTGAATCCCACAACTGCGGTTTTGAATGTCTAGCAAGTGTCCCAAATGATTCACCAGTTGAAGATAAAACGTTTAATGAGTTGTGCGACTTTGTAGTGTTTGATTTACCTGATTGTGAATGGTCCCTTTCGAGTGAAACATCACCAATCGTTTTGACCTCTACACCTCCATCTTAGAACCTGAATTAATTGATATCCATGCTTTTGATGAGGTGTCAGAGAAATTTAATTTTCACTTGATCGAGGATATTGATGCTGTGAATACTTTGGATGATGAACCCACAGATTTGGATGAGTTTCTCTCTCCAATTCATCATCCCGAGTCATTACCTGTTTTTCCCGAACTTCATATGCGTCTGGATTTTGATGATAATTGCATGGATGAGATAACTTTTGAAGAGAATTTTGAGGATAGTATTGAGGATGAACCGGTTTTGTTTGATGAGTCGGATTTTCCAATTTATCCCGTCCCTTCCATTGACTGTGTACACCCTCCTGAACCTTTAACTGTTACCCTTCATCAATCAATCCCCTTCATCCTTTCCATCGTTCCGACCGTGCAAGAAACCGTATCACTTACATTTCTTATGTCTGGTTTACCAAGTTCAGCGTACCCATGTTTTCTCACGAATCTTGAGGGATTTGACCCCATTTCTCGACGGGTTGATAGATTAGCACAATCACTTTTTACACATCGGTCATCACAATTTGTGCTAATTTATTCACTCAATTTACACCCTCAAGTTCGTACTACACTTCTTTCTCCCTTCCGCCATTCTTTTCCTAATATACCGAGACCGTATTCCACCTCTCTTCCCATACGGTCTCGCGTATTCTCCATTTCTTTCCTCTCCGCATTCTTTCACCAACCAACACACTACAGAGATAGAATATTTGAATGGTTGGTGCTTACTTTTGGCCTGTGTAAGGCCTTGTATAGATTGATACTGTTCTCTTTTCCCCCCTAATCCTGAACTTCACCGCATAAACAGTGGAAACACTGTTTCAAATAAGTTTGGGGGTATGTATATACCATTATATAAAAATAAAATTAAAAAAATATATAAAAATATAAAAAAATATTTTTCAAATTTTCGTGGGGTATTTTTGTAAATAATCAGTTCTATTAATTAAAAAAAAGAAAAAAATAATACAATTTTTCCTTTACAAAATAAATTCCTCTTTTTAAGGGGTCCTTTTTGCAAATAACCAAAACATCCCGACCCCTCCACTGCATTTATAGAACCCTAAATTTCACCCTCTGAAAAACCCTAGTTGCCGCAGCAGAAAGAGCAGAGAGATCGCCCCTTCCTGCCGCGGAACCGCCGCCGAAGCCCCTTCTTGCAGCCGATCCGCCACCGCCTTGCTTCTTAACCCTCTGAAAATTTCAGAGGAGGTTTGCATCTCTATTTACTCTTTGTAAATTTACTACTTTTTGCATTTTTTTTCTCTGTGATTGCACCTACTCTGCAGTTTGAAAGGGATTTCTTCCAGTTGTTTGCACATAATCTTTATGGTAGCTATTTCGGTGACGAGATCCAAAAGCGTGGATGGAACTTTTTGTTGTTTAACCATCCAAATGCATTCGTGCTTCCGGATCTAGTTGCCCGTTTTTATGAATGTATGGAAGAAGGTTGTCTTTCACAATACAGGTACATTAAATTAATGTGGGGGGATAAGGAAATTTTAATTGATAGGGACTTCATTCACGAAGTCACTTTAATACCACGACTCCCCATTCACGATCAACCCCTCCGATTTGAAGACTACCTACCTCTAATGGGAAACGACTGTTCTAGGGAGCCCCGAAAGGGTATTCAGGCTCGCACACTTTTTGCATATGTTTTAACCGTGTGCCGTCGGGCACAAAATAATATTTTTGGAAGTTCGCACAACACAACTTTTTTCACCCCATCCCTACACATAGTGCACACACTAATGACTCGAAACCCTAGTTACGATATGTGCACTGTGTTGCTTCACTCGATTGGCGCCAAAAAACTGGCGGCCAATTATCCATGCCCTATGTCGGTAACACAACTGTGTCGCCATTTCCTCCCTGTTGAGGAATTTGAATTTTATATGCATAGTGGGATTCCCATTCGACCCCTTCTTGAGGGTGTCTCCACATCGTACATACGATTGCGTGATGTTTGATCGCGCACCGAGCCGGCCGAGGATGTGATGGCCAAGACCCCTGGCTCGAGCTCCACAGTAAGTGACAAAGAGCCTACCCCCGCTGCACAAGCGCGCTTGATGCGACAAACCCATAGGGGTAGAAAGATTGATAGGGATGATGACCAACTTGGATCAACGAGTAACGGGTTTGGAACAGGGAATGACCACCCTACTGGCCAGAGAGGAACGACCCCGCTCACGATCGAGGGGATGGGGTGCTGATAGGGGAGAGGCTGGGACCAGTGAGGCCGCGTCTAGTAGACGCCGCATGAAGCAGTGAGGACACTGCTATTAATAAGTTTCGGGGTGAGTGTATTGTAAATGGTTATCTTTGCATTGCATCTGCATATTTTTATTTTTTGTACATGTTTGTTTTTTTCTTTGCATATTTAATTCCGCATTGCATCTTTATAAAAAATATAAAAATTTAAAAAAATAAAATAAATAAAAATTGAAAAATTTTAAAAATTTTAAAAATTGAAAAGTTCAATTTTGGCTATATTTGACTTAAGTTCAACATGACGGTTGACTAGTTAGGAAAAACTAAATCCTAAACTTAGTAAATTAAAAACCCTAAAAATAACCTTTCTTAAAGTTTAACTGTAGAAAATATACGTCCTTATAGTTTATTTAGAAATAGGCAAATTTTGAGTTCAGTTCTTGGGCTAAATCGAACTAAGAGATGAGTATAGAAAGCTCTATTTGAAGTATAAGTCTGAAAAATAATTCTGAACCTTAAGTCCAAATTCTGAAAATTTATACCCTACTTTACACACTCACACACATCTTGAAACTTGGGATAGTAGAGGATACCTTGAAATGCTCTTGTCTAAAATCCTTAGTATGAAGGAAAATAAAATAAAAGTAAATAAAGAGATAAAAAATGAACACTGGTTTTGTAATTACTTAAGGCAGCATAAATAAAAAATATAGCGAAGGTGCTTTATCACCTAGTGCCTTAACCAACTAGTTTGGGAGTCACTGCTAAGCCTTAGGTACTGCAAGACGAGAAATTACGCATAAATGCGCAAGCACATTTTGTAATCGGTCGTTTAGTACCTCAAGAAGTAGTATTAACGGTCGCATGAAGGATGTGTGAGTAATTTCATCTAAAATTCACCAACTAAAAATATTTTGGAAGATGGACAAGAGTATGATAGCTTGAATTGAATTTCCAAGTTTAGGGGTGATAATTACAAACACGTAGGGCTATATAATTGGAGTCTGAAAGAGAGATAGGAATAAAAGATAGGGCTTATATCTTCAGCAAAGATGATAAAAATTCCTGTGTTAAAATTGCACCTTAGAAAGAAGACTTAGGAGATGCTGAAAGCTTTATAAACTGGCAAAATGTATATGATCTTAAGATAAATGAAAAGAAAGTGTGAAGAATACAGGTTGATGATTTCTAAGTTGAAGATAATAGAATTTCTTGCTAGAATACTGAATTGAAGAATTAGATTCATTAGCCAAATTGATCGGATTTTATGGGTAGTATCCGTTGAAAACCCTCAGGAGACAACACTCCTCCTATTAGGGATACCTAAAGGTTTAACGACTTGTTGCACGAGCTCAGTGCAATCGCGTTCCCTGCGAAAATGAGGTTTGGACTTTTTGAGAATAAAAATTGGCTTTGCTCGGGACGAGCAAAAAATAAGTTTTGGGGTATTAGTTCATATCAGAATTTTGCATTTTTATATCGCCCATTCTTAATCACATTGCATATAAGTAGGTACTTTTAATCCATGTCTGCTAAATAGTTGCAGGTTACAGGTTCTCAGCTCTTTACAGTGAAATTCATAAAAAGTCGCAACAAATGCGGGACTACGACCAACAACAGATGAATACTGATCTCCGCTAACCTTCTAAATGATGCCGCCTATCAGTTCAAGGGACAAATGGAAAATCATTAGGCATTTCAATGCACAAAGCACAAGGGCAGCATAAGATCCAAGACTTCAACACGGAGCTCAAGGCAAAAGTCCACATCATTCTGCACTGTTGGAAATCTAGAAGGAAATTGAAGAGATTCTGAGAAACCAAGTGAATAAAACAGAAGATAAAAGCAACATGGAGAAATCCTGAAAAGATGGCCCCACGATTCCACCAATTGGCCGCGGAACTGCGGCCAATCAGGCACTTTTGCCGTGGAACCGCGGCCGCGTCTGCGCATGTCGGTGGCAGTGTCAGTACTTTGACTCGACTTTCTTGGGGTAGCTTTGTAATTTTGTGTATGGATCAGAATGTTAACCTAGGTTTTTTCTATCTATAAATAGGAAAGCTCAAGGATTCTTTTAGGGTGCTTCTCTTAGGATGCCTCTTTTTATTTTTAGATCTAGAATTTAAAATTCTCTATGAAAATTTGTAGTGAGTTTTGAGAGGTTATCAATAAAAAAAAGAGTTCTTGTATTTATCTTGAATGCCTATTTATTTTCTGCAATTTATTATCGCTTTTTATTATTTGCTAAGCTAGTCATAATATTTTATTGTAGTTTTTCTTTTGTTTTCTTTCTTCTATTTTCTTTATCATTCACAACAATTATGCTTGAGTAAGATCCTTGCCAAGGTGAGATCTCAAATTGCTAGTTGTAATTTTCCTTAACCTCATTTCTTTCTACCTATCTTATTTGTTTTTATCTTTTTAATTGGTGAGTAATTTCTCACTTGTTAGGGCAGGAGAAAGAAGGTTTGAGAGAAGGAAATCTCTCTCACTCCTTTCTTTGCCCAACACCTTAATTCAGACTTCCTTTAATTGAACCACAATCCGCTCACTAGGGCACCCTATCCTACATGATAGCGGTGATTCCCTAGTTAGACCGGCTGTGGTTGAATTAACCGGAGGTTAGGGCTAAGAGACAAGAACGGAAGGTCAAGGACCAAAAGGAAGAAACTAAGCATGGAAAGCCTAGTTTATACTTGCAAGTTCCTTCCTAGTCGTGCTAATCCCCGTTGTTGCCGATTACCTTAACACCGATATTAAAAAGGGCATTGAAAGAGGTGAGATATTCCTAACTCGAACTAACCTAATCCTACCCCTACCAAGTCCTTTATCATCTTTTATCTCGTTAGTAGATCTTAACACAAAACCCAAAATATCTGGATTTAACTCGTTAAAACATAAAGAAAAAGATTCCATCTCCCTGTGGATCGACCCATACTCAACCAGCTAGCTACTAAGCGATACCGTCTTGATTGCGGTAATTAAAAATACGCAAAAAAAAGTAAACAATCAGTTGCCATTTCTCAATACCGTGGTGAGGGCACTGAACAAGAAGGTCTTTGTATCGGTCAAAGCACTTCCAAAAAGGTTCGGTAGGAAGCGGGGAAAATTGATTGATTTCGTTTCGGATTCTCGTGGTCTTGTGATTTGGGTAGAACTTTTTAAGAAATGCTTTTACAAACTCATCCCAACTGATTATGGAATGCGATGCAGTGCTATACATCCACTTCTCAGCAAGTTCACACAAAGTGAAATTAATGACTCGTAGCTGTATAGTATCGTCGGACAGTTGGGTTGTCTTCATCATTGCACAGACGTTCTGGAACTTGTTGATGAAGATGTAGGCATCTTCGGATTCCAGCCCGTGAAATTTGGGCAACATGTTGATGAAGTGGGGCTTAATATCGAAATTATCCCCATTGGCCGGTGGAAGTGAAAGATAGGTTGGAAGTGCAGAGCGGGTAGGATAGAAACGATCCAGGAGCACGATTCGCTGTGGCGTTTCAACAGGAGGTGGTTGCGGGTTATTCAAACCCAAATGAGGTGGAATCAGTCCCGGAGGAGGTAAAGGGATGTTAGGAGAAAATTCTGACATCTCAGAAGAAGAATTTGGTGATGGAGAAGGTGAATGTGAGGATGTATGAACAGAATCTCGGTCAACATCGGAGTTGGCCGGTAAAGGTAAGGGTGAAAGTGGTGTGGAGGGAGTTTCGATGTCGGAGTCGACGGCGTAGTCGGTAGCGACTAACGTAACGCGGACTAAGCGGGCACTAGTGTCCCGAGTCCAACCGGACATACACTAAACGAGTTTAGTATAGTCAAAGCGTAGAAGGTGAGGGTAAGAAAACGTCAATGGAGAAATGCGGATGAAAGATGGGTGAAATGGAATTCTGGCGACAAAGGGCAAGTTTTTATAAAAGTTTTTTTTTTGTAGTTTTTTTTCTATTTTTTAGAAAGAGTTTTAGCAAAAATAAGTACGGACTTATGGCACAACTTCAAACAATCACAGTCAAAACATGCACAATCATACCTAGAGCTATGGTCTTCAAAGTCCACTAGACTGTTCCTAACTGTTCTAAAGTGACAAGTTGTGAGATAACTCTCAAATCCTCTCTGCACTGCCAATTGTGGCCAGGTAAGCTCAAATGAGGAAAGGAGGGTTCTGCTCACAAATCACCGTGAGACGAACCATTTAAAATTACCTTTCTCACTTGTCTAGCCTAGGCTCCACAAAGTCAAGTTTAGATAAACGATCGAATGCCCACGACCTTCCTCTATCCTATTGAGCATGACAGTCCTTAGTTGGCTGAGTCTAGATATTTTTTATTAAGCTCAAGAGTAATGCGTATGCTTTTAGTGATTTTTGGGGTCTTAGGAAGGGTGATGAAATCCCCATCCAATCTGAATTGGTGTTATAGCCTCTTAAAGTCCGTATTATTTATGCAAAACAGTAACAAACAAAAATCTAAAACACTTGCAAAAACATTATTTGGCGGCGGCGCAAAGAATCCTGCACAAAAACAGTTTTATTGGAGAGGGGAAGAGAGTTTGTGCAAAAAATGCTGCAGAAAGAATAGTTCGGTGGAGTTCGGAGGAGTGGAGAAGAGGAATGGAATACTCACAGAGAGTTTTGGGTGCTGACGTCACCCTTTGACCGCGGTTCTATTAGTGTATATGCCCTAGAGGCCATTACTGTATCATACTAGATTGTATATTACTTAATGGAAGCTTGGGATATTGACAGTTGTATAGACAGTCTTGCTCAAAATGGTAGTATGCTACTTGGTTTGTTTCTACTTTAATATGTGCATGTGTTTCTTTTAGCATATCACTTATACATATTAGTGGAGCCCTTAGGATCTTTGCTTGATTACCAGCGTTGTGATGGCAGTCACACTAGTGGGGGCTGGGTAATCTACAAGCACATCCTTATATAGGTCCCTAGTCGTAGGATTATCGAGACGGGGCATCGATACTCCGGAGTAGACTAGCGTATACGCTTCTCATCCCAGCAGGGGAGATGGTCTGTCCCATAGCTATTAGTACGTCGTACTGGAGATAGTATGCGGGTGCTCGTTAGGTTACGAGTACACTGGACATGACACGTCGGGAACTGTTGGTTGGTACTATAACTATCGTCAGATAACAGTTCCCAGGTGACAGGAGTACAGCTTAGTCCGTCGACTTGACACTGCTTCTTCGCCTCGAGTGTGTTCCCACTATACTTTGATTACTACCCTACCATGGCTCAAAGGAGTCATGCAAACAGGTAGTAGTTGGGTGCAGCCCCGAAGCACTTGGAGGCAGTAGCGGTTAGACAGGATTCGTCTCTCCCGGTATTGGGGGTTAATATCACGCTGTGTTTAGGAGAGCCATTACACAAAGTCCCTGGCTAGGGCAAGCGAGAATTACTGGTAGTGTTTCCAGTAGTTTCTCAGGGTGTTCTGGGCTACACTCCGACACGACTTGTACCGCTATTAGGGGTCTGACGTTTACTGCCACCCTAGGCCCGACATGTGATACTCATAGAAGAACAGATCGGACTATACGGAGATTGTCACATTCAGGCTCAGTAGGAGTTCGGATGGGTTTACCTTATCGGCTTTCTTATCGACATCTACCTGGGAACCGTTACGTACAGCTAGTGCCGCTTGCGGTCTGTGGTTAAACCCACTGCCAGCGTAGTGTCGAGTCTTTAGAGTCCCACACAGAGAGTTTCCCTGCACTGGGCAAAAGGTGTAGAGGCCGTATGGTTTTACGGTAGGGCTACGATCACTTACGTGCACTTGTGCGCGTATGATGTTCGGGAAGACGATACTAGTGGGCTTTGGTTTAAGCCGGATCCTAGCATTGTACAGATGGATTAGTTTTGTCTTCTGTGCATTCGTATTCTACGGAATGCGGATGCGGGTGTGTATGCACGGTTGTGAGGAGCGAAGAAGGAGGTGCCTCATTAGGGTTTTGACTGTTGATTCGGTCAAAACCATTATGAGGTGAGAAAAATATTTACTAATTTTTTAATGATAATTGTGTTATGGCTAATTGTTTTGACATTTTGACCATGTTGACAATTTGACCTAGTTGACCATTGTTGACTTGGATATTTCTTGTGAGCTCTAAACTTTTCTTATGGCTTGGATTTAACTTGATATGATAATGGTCAAATCAATGGTAACCATCACAATTTATCATGACAAAAGAATGGTAATTATTTTTCCAATGGATCATTATTCTCTTCTCATTCTCTCTCCTCAAATGAGAGCTCCCATGGTTTCCTTCTTCTTCCTCCTCACTAAGAATTCCTAATAGTCTCATGTGTTGAGCAAAATTAGGTTCTAAATAGACAAATAAACCTATCTTCTTCCTCTACATCACCTAGGGCATCAAGAGTAGCAAATTTGTTGCCCTAGTTACCTCGGCTTGAGGTGGAGCTCGGACTATAGACTCTCGGGTGGATCGTCTTCGACTCTAGGAGGCCGCGGAGGTGACCAAGATCCGGATCGATCCTCGGAGCTTGCATGGACGAGGAGGACAGCGGAAGGAAGAACCGAAGGACCGTTTTCGTGTGGTATAATCTCCTAAGCATAGTAGATAGAACCTCTAGTTGTTTGTTAGAAATGGTTTGGAAAAGATCCTCAAGATAGTCTATGTTACCTTGTGATAAAAAATTTGTTTTTTACCTATTCCGCCTCCACGTAAGTACCGGGGTCGGTAACGTAGACTTACAGGTTCCGCGGTCGAACTTGTGCTTCTTCCGCGGTACCGCGGCTGTTCAGAAAGTTGAAGGCTTCAAATTTATTCCCTGTGCTGAGTTGGTTCTCCTCTTACTGTTTAGAGCCCCTGAATCTTGATTTTCTCACTGAATGTGCTCCAGAATTTTTACAGTAAAGCCATGGTTCCATCTTGATCCGCCGTGTAGCCGCGAGATATGGGTTGAACTCCCCACGACTTTGGTACTGAACTTGATTTTCTTCCTATCCTGCACACTTGCACAAAAAGGAATCAAAAATAACAAGATGATTTTTACAGTATATTTTTTTGTTTTTGGTTATAGATATATTAACAAATTAACTTGAAATTACACAAAGAAATAAACTACCATCTTCCCGGAAACGGCGCCATTTGATTGTTAGAGTTTTTGCGTGCTTAGTTTTAATTACGGCAATCAAGACGGTTTCGCTTGGTAGCTAGCCGGTTGAGTACGGGTCGTCCGTAGGGAGATGGGAATCTTTTCCTTTATGCTTTAACGAGTTAAGTCCAGTTGTTCCAGGTTTGTTTAGTTTCACTAGGTGCTAGAATATGTATAAAGAGAGCTTGTTAGGGTTAGGATTAGGTTAGTTTGAGTTAGGAATCGCTCACTTCTTTCATTGCCACTCTTAATATCGGTGTTATGGTAATCGGCAACAACAGGGATTAGCACGACTAGGAAGGAACTTGCGAGTATAAGCTAGACTTTCCAACGCTTAGTTTCTTCCTTTTGGTCCTTGTCCGTCCATTCTTGGCTCTTAGCCCTAATCTCCGGCTAATTCAACCACAACCGGTCTAACTAAAGAATCACCGCTTTCATGTAGGATAGGGTGCCGTAGGGAGCAGATTGTGGTTCAATTAACGGGAGTCCGAATCAAGATATTGGGCAAAGAAAAGAGCGAGAGAGATTTCCTTCTCTCAAACTTTCCTTATCCTACTCTAACAAGTGAGAAACTACTCACCCATTAAAAAGAAAAAGAAAACAAAACAAGAAGGATGGTAGAAAGAATATGAGGTTAAGAAAATTACAACTAGCTATTTGAGACCTCACATTGGCAAGGATCATACTCAAGCATCATGGTTGTAAAGATAAAGAAAAATAGAAGAAGAAAGAAAGCAAACAACAAAATAACAACAACTAGATTAGCAAATGAAAATTACAAGCAAAAATTACAAGACAAGCATGTTAATAAAAAGAACTCTTCTTTCATTTATCATTACTCATGAAGCTCACTACAATTTTAATGGAGAAAGATGAAGAGGAAGAAGAACTACAAAATCTAATCCTAAAATCTAATACAAAGAAAAAGCACCCTTCACTTGGCTTTGCACTGGGCTATTTATAGACAGGAAACTGAAACCCTAGGGATATAATCTGGCCCAAAATGAAGTTAAAAAACTACCCTCAAAAACCGAGTCAACACTGAGTTGACACGGTCGCGGATCCGCCGCATATGTGCCATGTTGGCCGCGGTTCCACGGCCGTTTGGTAGAGTTGCCTTGTCGTTTTTTTTGGGTTTCTTCATGTTGCTCTTCTATTTTTTTTGGTACACTTGGTTTCTCATAAACTCTTCATTTTTCTTCCAGATTTTCAGCAGTTCAAAAAGGTGAATTGATGTGGACTTTTTGCCTTGATTTTCTTGAGCTCCGCGTAGAAGTCTTGGATCTTGTGCTGCCCTTGTGCATGAAAATGACCAATGATTTGCCATTTTGTCCCTTGAACTAGTATGCGGCATCATACGGATAGTGAGCAGAGACCCGTATTTATCTGTGGTTGACGGAAGTCCTGAATTTGTTGCGTTTTTTCATGAATTTCACTGCTTAGAGCTGAGAACCTGTAACCTGCAATTATTTAGCAAACACGGATCAAGAGTACCTACCTATATGCAATGTGATTAAGAATGGGCGGTATAAAAATGAAAAAATATGATATGAACACCAGCCATTAGCAATGAATCTCCCCGCACAGTGGAAGCTACAGCAGGAATTGCACAGAATGGAGATCGAAGTAGTTATGCCAGGTAACGCTTCGTATTTGATGAACGTACAAGTCCGGTCAACTCTTGTCAATCAGATCAAAGCAGCTCAAGCAAATGATGCCAAGCTATAAAATATCTGAGAACAAGTAGAAAGTGGACTTCGAACTGACTTCATCATCCACGAAGATGGATCCTTGAGATATGGAATTTGATTATGTGTACCACAAAGTCTTGTTCAAGAAGAGTTGATGAAAGTACACAGCTCTCCGTACTCAGTACACCCTGTAGTAAAAAGATGTATAAAGATCTACGGCAACACTACTGGTGGCATGGAATGAAGCGTGAAGTAGCTAGAAGCGTAGCCAAGTGTTTGGTGTGTCGGCAAGTAAAAGCTGAACATCACAGAACTGCTGGTCTACTTCAGCCGTTACCAATCCCAGAATGGAAATAGCAGCACATTAACATGGACTTCGTGACTGCCCTTCCTCGCAGCACGAAGGGTAACGACGCGGTATGGGTTATTGTGGATCGACTCACCAAGTCGGCTCACTTTATTCCCTTTCGAGTTGGCCAATCTACTATGACGTTAGCAAAGAAATATATGGAGGTAAGCATGAATCTAAAGTAAGATTTAACCTCAAGATGTACTATTTTTGATACCCATGAAATCGTTCAGGAGATCGTGAGATTACATGGAGTACCGTTTGCATCGTCTCCGATCGTGATACCAGATTTCGATCACAATTTTGGCAGAGTCTGCAAGATAGCCTGGTAACAAGTCTGAATTTCAACACGGCTTACCATCCACAAACGGATGGACAGTCCGAGCAAACAATTCAGATTCTGGAGGACATGATAAGAGCTTGTATGTTAGACTTCGGAGGTTCGTAGGAAGATCGCCTACACCTGGTAGAGTTTTCATACAACAACAGGTACCAGGCAAGCATTGGAATGACACTATTTTCAGCTCTCTATGGAAGAAAGTGTCGTTCACCACTAAGTTAGGACGACATCGGAGATCATGAACTCCTAGGACCATAGATGATTGTGGTAACTGTGGACGTAGTTCGCACGACCAGGGAAAGAATGTGCATAGCCCAAGACTGACAGAAACATTGGGCGGATACAAAGCGTCGACACCTGGAGTTCTAACCTGGAGATCATGTTTTCCTGAAGATTTCTCCAAACCGAGGAGTGATCCGCTTTGGAAAGAGGGGTAAGCTCAGTCCCAGATACATAGGACCGTTCGACATTCACGAACTAGTAGGAGAAGTGGCATACCGTTTGGCACTACCACCCTCATTGGAAGGAGTGCACAACGTGTAGGGTTCCTAGGCACTCTTGTGAAGGTTCATAAGGCATCAAACATGCCCGGATAAAATTTTAGACATGCCGAACAACCCAAAGCCGGGATCTTTGCTAGATTATTAGGGTTAAACATGCAAGATGATAACTTTTTATCTAAGTGTGAGGGATTACAACCTTTGTAGTCCGCTCCTTCGCTTCACAAGCTCCGAGTAGAAGTCCCTTTGCCGCGATCCACGATCTCCCGGACTCATGAGAGGCTCCACGACTCGAACGATCCATGCTAGCTTGAAGTGTTCCAAATCTCCGATGATCTACATCGAAGTTGCAAAGACTCAAGCTTTCTCACTCTAAAGAGATGAACACACTAATCTCATGGGCTAGATGAGATGAGGATGAGAGAGTAGTATTTTTTCTTTCTTTTTAAATCATTTTCTCATATATATTCATCACATAAAGAAAATCAAGTAAGCTTTTTCAAGAGAGAAGAAGATGATAATGGAAATGATAAAAAGATTAATCCTTTTGTGATGAATAGAAAGAAATGTATATGATTGATATATAAACCATGGTCAAGGATGAGTGGCTAAGATTGTGTAGAGAATAAACTAGAGTTAGGGTTTGGTTGGGTTAAAAATGTGTCATCCAAAAATATCTTAACAATGACAAAAGAAAAAAGCTTCTAGAAGGTGCATGAAGCATCTAACCCTAATCAAACCCTAACCTCAATTAATCATCCTTAAACATGTTTAACAATTAATCATATCATGTCACAATAATATATATCACATATATATTATATATTTGCAACAAAAGAAAATAATACAATTAGCATATATCGCATATATATCAATGTATCATCCAGTGAGAAAATGAAATAATAAAGCGAGCCAATATTAGATAATGTAATATAATATATCATATATATTATTATACATTAAATCATCGAATCAACACTTGTTTTGATGATCCGGCTATATCGAATATTACCGACTAATATATCATGTACCGATTCATCGAATCAACACTTGATCCGATGTCCCAGTTCATATCTAAATATCACGAGAATATAATACGGTATCTCATATCGCATTATTCTCGGTCCTGCACATATCACATATGTGCCTCTACTCCGTTTCGCCTGAGCCAAGAAACCTCTGTGTAGGACTCTAAAGAATCGTCAATACGCCGGTAGCAGGTGATGATCATATCAAACACCCACAAGCTGCAAGCGGTCAGCTAAACGTAACAGCCACCCAGGTATTGAACGATCAGAAGATCAACAAGCTAGCCTGTGCGTTCTCCTGTGAATCCAATCAGTAACACTCCCGTACAGTCCGGTCTGTTCGTCTGATATGTCGCATATCAAGTCTAGGGGTGGTATACGTCAGACCCCAGTAACCGATAAGTCGTGTCGATGTATGGATCATAACGGGTCGAGAAACTACTAGTAACACTTACCAGTAAATCTCTATATCAGCCCTGGCCAGGGACTTCCAGTTATAGCCAATCGAACACAGCACAACATCAACTCCCTATACCGGGAGAGACGAATCCCCTCCTATCGCTCATTGCCTCCATGTGATTCGGGACTGTACCCAAAAGCCACCGTTTTGCACGCCATCTTGGACGTGGTAAGGTGGAAATCAAAGTACAGTGGGAATCACACAAGACTCCATGACGATCTCGGGTCTACAGACTACCCTGTACCAGTGTCACCGAAGAACTGCCATCTGACGTGTGGTATATCACCATCTGGGAGTTCTCGGCGAGTCCGTTCAGTGTACTCAGTCTCCACTGAGCACCCGTACACCATCTCTGATGTCAAACACCGATGGATATGAGATCATCCATCGCCCATCATATGGGTCAAGATGCGTATACGCTAGTCTACTCTAGTGTATCGATGCCCTGTCTCGATATACCCTCGACTAGGAACAGTTATAGGATGTACTCATCGACTACCGTGGCCCCACTAGTATGATCTCATCATAGTCCCAGTAGTCGAGTACAGATCCTAAGGGCTTTATCAACATGTGAGAGAAAAACAGTAAACCAATACAAGTCAACATGTTAAGATAAAGTGAAACCAAATAGCATACTATCATGACGAGCAAGAAAGTCATCTCTATATATATCCAAGCATCCATTATAATATACATCAAATGTACAACAATGGCTTCTAGGGCATATACATAACTAACAATCTCCCACTTGCACTAAGGCCAGCTGCTGTAGTATCTCATACCTAGCATCCCGAATAATCTCTCAAACTGTATCTGGGGAATAGCCTTCGTGAATGGATCCGCAGTGTTGTCCTTCGTATCTACTCTCCTGACCTCGATCTCCCGGCGATCTACTATCTCCCTGATCAGGTGATACCGCCTCAGAATATGTCTGGACTTCTGATGGGACCTGGGTTCCTTGGCTAATTCCACAGCTCTATTGTTATCGCAATACAGAGGTATTGGATGCTCAATGGATGGAACCACACCAAGTTCACTAATGAACTTCTTTATCCAGACAGCCTCTTTGGCAGCATCGTTGGCAGCGATGTATTCAGCCTCCATCGTCGAGTCTGCAACGGTATCCTGTTTGGAACTCTTCCAACATACCGCCCCTCCATTGAGGCTAAAGACAAAACCCGAGTGCGACTTAGAGTTGTCCTTATCACTTTGGAAGCTGGAATCGGTAAAGGACTCCACCTGGAGTTCTCCGTTACCATACACCAAGAACATCTCCTTAGTCCTTCGTAAGTACTTGAGAATGTTCTTCACAGCTGTCCAGTGACTCTCTCCAGGATCTGCTTGATACCGACTCACTACACTTAGTGAGTATGCTACATCAGTTCTGGTACATAGCATCGCATACATGATAGAGCCTACTGCCGAAGCATAGGGTATCCCTTGCATGCGAGCTCTCTCCAAATCAGTCTTGGGAGACATCTCTTTGGAGAGAGTGAGTCCAGAGATCATGGGTTGGTTCCCATGCTTGGATTCTTCCATACTAAACCTCTTTAGTATGGTATCAATGTACCTGGATTGGGACAATCCCAGTATCCGTTTAGATCTATCTCTATAGATCATGATTCCCAATATGCAGGAGGCATCACCTAGATCTTTCATTGAGAATCTCTGTGATAAGAAGAGCTTGACTGATTGCAGCATAGGAATATCATTTCCTATCAAGAGTATATCATCCACGTACAATACGAGGAAGACAACCTTACCCTCTGCTACCTTCTTATAGATACAAGGTTCATCTATATTTTTGATGAAGTCAAACTCTTTGACTACAACATCAAAACAGATGTTCCAACTCCGCGATGCTTGCTTTAACCCATAAATGGATTTAAGCAGCTTGCACACCTTTCCGCTGCTCCCACTATCTACGAAGCCCTCTGGCTGAGTCATGTACACGCACTCTTCTAAATCACCGTTTAGAAAGACGGTCTTAACATCCATTTGCCAGATTTCGTAGTCATGGTATGCAGCAATAGCAAGTAAGATCCGGATGGACTTAAGCATAGCCACTGGAGAAAAGGTTTCGTCATAATCCACACCTGGTCGTTGACGAAAACCCTTTGCTACAAGTCTAGCTTTGAAAGTCTCAACTTTTCCATCTACACCAAGTTTCCTTTTAAAAATCCACTTGCTCCCAATGGGTTTTACCCCTTCAGGAGCATTTTCCAAAATCCATACTTTATTGGTGTACATGGATTCCATCTCAGATCGCATTGCATCCAGCCATTTCACAGAGTCACCACTCGTGATGGCCTGCTCGAAACTAGTGGGGTCATCATCATCCATGATGCAATCCTCGCTTCCACCATCAATGAGAAAACCGTAGTATCTCTCAGGTGGACGAGAAACCCTACTAGATCGGCGGAGAGGCTGGGGTTCGTCGGGTACTACTGAATCCTCTGGTTCCACTAAATCATCTGTTGTAGTTTGTTCTGCTGGAACTTCTTCCAATTCTACCTCAGAGCCACTAATTTCTTTATCAAGAAATTCCTTTTCTAAAAAGGTGGCATATTGAGAAACAAACGCTTTTTGTTCCTCAGCGTGATATAATATATATCCATAAGAATCTTTTGGATATCCTACAAACTTACATATACCTGATCTTGCCTCGAGTTTGTCCGGATTTTGCTTTTTAACATAGGCCGGACAACCCCATATCTTAACTCGTTTAAGAGATGGTCTCTTCCCATTCCATATCTCATATGGAGTGGTAGGCACCGATTTAGTTGGAACTCTATTCAATAGATATGTGGCTGTCTCCAGCGCATAACCCCAAAAGGAGATAGGTAACTCAGCAGTGCTCATCATAGAGCGCACCATATCTAATAGGGTGCGATTCCTCCGCTCCGATACACCGTTGTGCTGTGGTGTATAAGGAGGAGTAAGCTGAGAGAGAATCCCATTCTCTTTTAGATAATCCCGAAACTCATTACTTAAGTATTCACCTCCTCGATCAGATCGAAGAATCTTAATACTTTTGCCCGTTTGATTCTCTACTTCGTGCTTATATTCTCTGAATTTCTCAAAAGCTTCAGACTTGTGTTTCATCAGGAACACATGTCCGAATCTAGAGAGATCGTCAGTGAATGTAATGAAGTAGGAAGAACCGTTCCTGGCATGCGTAGACATGGGACCGCATACATCACTATGTATCAGTCCTAAGAGTTCAATAACTCTTTCTCCGTGTCCACTAAACGGAGCTTTGGTCATTTTTCCTTTGAGACATGAATGGCAAGTATCATAAGATGATAATTCGAACAGATTCAAATAACCATCCTTATGTAACTTAGCCATTCATGTCGCATTGATATGACCAAGTCTACAATGCCACAAGAAGGATTCGTTCATTTCTGAACTTTTCCTCTTGTGTGTGTTTTGTATATTCAGGACTGTATTCTGATTTAGAATGAATATGCCATTATGTAACGAGCCTGATGCAATCAACTTTTGATCTAGGAATATATTCATAACATTATCCTTTACTACAAAATTATATCCTTCTTTACTTAATAAAGAAACTGATATAATGTTGCACATCATGTTCGGTATATAATAATACTCATTCAGAATCAGTGTATTACGACTTGGTAATACAAGGTGATATTCGCCAACTGCTTTGGCTACAATACTTGCACCGTTCCCTACTTGAACGGAATGATCACCTTTTCCTAGTTCTCCACCTTTTCGTAGCCCATGTAACAATTTACATATGTGGGATCCTGATCCGGTATCTAATACCCAGGACGTAGGGTGAACTGAGAAACAGTTCTCAATAACTAACACACCCGAAGAAGATGCATCAACATGCATATTCTTTTGGGCGGCGTGAGAATCCAGATATTCTCCTGTTTCCTGTTCAGTCTTATAACTCTTATAAGAAAGAACGGGTCCAACGTTCCCTTGCTCAGTACAATAATCGGGTTCAGTCAATACATCCATATTATTATCTTGATTATGGCCTGACATGGTCGCTACCTGGAGAGAGAGAGAAGAAAACACTTTAGCGTATGCTCTTGCAAGATTAGATTGGTTATTATCTTATCTAATCAGGATGTCTCCCACTGTTTTTATCAAATCTACCTTAAAACCCTAAAAGGTAAGATTAGCCGGGATTAATTACACCCTACAATTTCGTCAATCTTTCAGCCAGATCAGTGTCGGTACTTTGAGGGAGGTTCCCCGTGCTTTCGCACGGACCTAATTAAAGTAAACCTCGTTTTCCTAGAGGCGTAACCCCGTTAACACTTTTCTAGACACCTACTTGATCGGCTAATTGTCCTGTGTAAAACTCTCCCAGGAGTAACACTTACTCGCAGTGGGTATCGGGATCCATCTATCTCATAGGAGGTATGCAATCTCATTGCAAATTTCAACGCTTGAAATTCCCGATAATATTTTTACCCCTAGTGTCTTATGACCTTAACTATGGTCAACAAATCATAAGCACTAGTCAAGTTCTACCCGTCATTTCTTGATTAATTTAGACCCACCCATATGACCCTTAACTATGGTCAACAAAGTCATATGACTGTCCTAATTAATCACATCTTATGTTATATAGGAAAACATCACTTAGCTACCGTACACTACGCCTTAACTATGGTCAACAAACGCAGCACGAATACTAAGTACTCTATTTTCCTAAAATGACGGAGGGTTACGCAGGTTTTTCAGAAAACCCCGAGCGCAATGAACTTGATATCGTCGTAGAATCGAGTGTTTTTGAAAAGGAGTGTTTTTGAGGCTTTTCTTGTTTCGATAAAGGGGTCACTCCCGGTGAAGGGATCGTCGGCCCTTTCCTCATCGAATAAGGTGCAGGATATATCATATATACCGTTGTGCAAAACAAAATATTAAAAGCATTCAAAAGACAAACCGCGTTTTGTAGCATCTGCCAGTTTTTCTAAAGGGGTCACTCCCGGTGAAGGGATCGTCGGCCCTTTCCCCATCGAATAAGGTGCAGGATATATCATATATATCACTGTGCAAAGCAAAACTGTAGCTACCCTTTTTATAAAGTTTTGATTCTACAACATCTTTAGGTTTCTTTTCTTTTATTAATCTCATTAATAAATATCCCATCAGCTTATGCTTCCTAAGCATCACAGAAGAAACGAAAGCAGTAATATTTATATATCAGCATATATATATATATAGTATAAGCATTCGTCTCAGGCAGTAATATGATCTCATCACAGAACATTGCAGCAGAAGAACATATATGAAATATTGGATATACTAGGACGTCCGTGTTTTCAATACGAGACAGTATAAAACACGGATTCCACGGTCGTGACGAATAGCCAAACCCACATCCCAAGACCCCTACGAGAGCGGCAAGTAACACTGCCAATTCTAGGGTTAGGAGACCCGGTCTCGACTCCTCGAGATGGCCTCCCACTGGACCCTAGAACCCGGTCACTTGTGCTCCCCTCCTTAGGTCTACCTAATACGGAAAAGTAAATAATATACAAGGGTGACATCAACCTCAACCTGGAAGTGCCCCAAATAAAAGAATATTACATTACAAATGAATTTTACATGAATGAAAATAAAAACCCTCATCTCACATAAAACCCCCGGCTATTCAGAACGCGACGATCCAATATAATATATCACAGCAACACATAATATCTCATATCATCAACGTAAGTAAATATGCGCATCCCAATTGTCGTTGACATATAGCAACGAAACCAGCGATATCACATATTACACTTACGGTCACAGAAAAGAAAGTGTAAAACTACAATATTTGGAATTCACAATCACTTTAGACATCATAAATCTGAAATATCACATACTCCGCATTTCATGCCTAACTCTATGAATTCCACATATTGTATCACATTCCAGATAAATAGACATTATTAAACTTTCCGAACAGATAATCAAATACCCAAAATTTCCCAAAGTGCTCAACTCTTGAGCGGAGTTCAAATAATCCCAGAATATGTCACAGTACCAGTGATCCAGCTGTAGAAGGGTCAAGCCAACGCCTCACATGTGGCACGCCGTACTCCCCCAAACCCGAAGGTTCAAAAGGCAGTTCAAGACGGTCACATAATCGAGTTAAGGTTTGTTGTCTTCTAGAGGGTCCACCGCTTAACTTGTACAATTTTTCCGAAAGATTTAAACCCGATAAAAATTCAACACTTGAAAGTTTTACGTGCCGGGAAAAAGTGGGTTAATGATATCCGTTCAACTAGTTTAACAGTTTCTAAATATCCGGAAATAAATACGAATTTAAAATTTCCGATCGAGTCTACTATTACAAAACAAACCCCAGATTATTCAACACTTGAAACAGATTAAAAATATCCATAAAATAGTAAACACATAGGCAAGAATTACTGTGCAAAAAACCGTGGCTAATTCCCTTATACTGCCGCGGAACCGCCGCCAATGGGGGGTCTTTGCCGCGGTTCCGCGGCCACGTGGTCGAATTAGAGGCACGAATTTCACAGTAATTCTTATCTTTTGTTGCTGTATTTTTCAGGTATTTTTAATTCAGAAAAACTCCAGATTTTAAAAAATTTCCAGAGAGGGGGTTAACTTTGTCGGTTCGGGTTCGATCGGAGTTTTAACTTCGTAAACACGTCGCCTAATGCTCTAGCTAGGCTCTGATACCACTGTAGGGTTCCTAGGCACTCTTGTGAAGGTTCATAAGGCATCAAACATGCCCGGATAAAATTTTAGACGTGCCGAACAACCCAAAGCCGGGATCTTTGCTAGATTATTAGGGTTAAACATGCAAGATGATAACTTTTTATCTAAGTGTGAGGGATTACAAGCTTTGTAGTCCGCTCCTTCGCTTCACAAGCTCCGAGTAGAAGTCCTTTTGCCGCGATCCACGATCTCCCGGACTCATGAGAGGCTCCACGACTCGAACGATCCATGCTAGTTTAAAGTGTTCCAAATCTCCGATGATCTACGTCGAAGTTGCAAAGACTCAAGCTTTCTCACTCTAAAGAGATGAACACACTAATCTCATGGGCTAGATGAGATGAGGATGAGAGAGTAGTATTTTTGCTTTCTTTTTAAAATCATTTTCTCATATATATTCATCACATAAAGAAAATCAAGTAAGCTTTTTCAAGAGAGAAGAAGATGATAATGGAAATGATAAAAAGATTAATCCTTTTGTGATGAATAGAAAGAAATGTATATGATTGATATATAAACCATGTTCAAGGATGAGTGGCTAAGATTGTGTAGAGAATAAACTAGAGTTAGGGTTTGGTTGGGTTAAAAATGTGTCATCCAAAAATATCTTAACAATGACAAAAGAAAAAAGCTTCTAGAAGGTGCATGAAGCATCTAACCCTAATCAAACCCTAACCTCAATTAATCATCCTTAAACATGTTTAACAATTAATCATATCATGTCACAATAATATATATCACATATATATTATATATTTGCAACAAAAGAAAATAATACAATTAGCATATATCGCATATATATCAATGTATCATCCAGTGAGAAAATGAAATAATAAAGCGAGCCAATATTAGATAATGTAATACAATATATCATATATATTATTATACATTAAATCATCGAATCAACACTTGATTTGATGATCCGGCTATATCGAATATTACCGACTAATATATCATGTACCGATTCATCGAATCAACACTTGATCCGATGTCCCAGTTCATATCTAAATATCGCGAGAATATAATATGGTATCTCATATCGCATTATTCTCGGTCCTGCACATATCACATATGTGCCTCTACTCCGTTTCGCCTGAGTCAAGAAACCTCTGTGTAGGACTCTAAAGAATCGTCAATACGCCGGTAGCAGGTGATGATCATATCAAACACCCACAAGCTGCAAGCGGTCAGCTAAATGTAACAGCCACCCAGGTATTGAGTGATTAGAAGATCAACAAGCTAGCCTGTGCGTTCTCCTGTGAATCCAATCAGTAACACTCCCGTACAGTCCGGTCTGTTCGTCTGATATGTCGCATATCAAGTCTAGGGGTGGTATACGTCAGACCCCAGTAACCGATAAGTCGTGTCGATGTATGGCTCATAACGGGTCGAGAAATTACTAGTAACACTTACCAGTAAATCTCTATATCAGCCCTGGCCAGGGACTTCCAGTTATAGCCAATCGAACACAGCACAACATCAACTCCCTATACCGGGAGAGACGAATCCCCTCCTATCGCTCATTGCCTCTATGTGATTCGGGACTGTACCCAAAAGCCACCATTTTGCACGCCCTCTTGGACATGGTAAGGTGGAAATCAAAGCACAGTGGGAATCACACAAGACTCCATGACGATCTCGGGTCTACAGACTACCCTGTACCAGTGTCACCGGAGAACTGCCATCTGACGTGTGGTATATCACCATTTGGGAGTTCTCGGCGAGTCCGTTCAGTGTACTCAGTCTCCACTGAGCATCCGTACACCATCTCTGATGTCAAACACCGATGGATATGGGATCATCCATCGCCCATCATATGGGTCAAGATGCGTATACGCTAGTCTACTCTGGTGTATCGATGCCCTGTCTCGATATACCCTCGACTAGGAACAGTTATAGGATGTACTCATTGACTACCGTGGCCCCACTAGTATGATCTCATCATAGGCCCAGTAGTTGAGTATAGATCCTAAGGGCTTTATCAACATGTGAGAGAAAAACAGTAAACTAATACAAGTCAACATGTTAAGATAAAGTGAAACCAAATAGCATACTATCATGACGAGCAAGAAAGTCATCTCTATATATATCCAAGCATCCATTATAATATACATCAAATGTACAACAATGGCCTCTAGGGCATATACATAACTAACACAATGTGTTCCACATATCCCAGCCACGAAGATATGTGAGTGACCATAGTCACATCCTTGATCACTCAGAGCTCATAGTCCAGACTGACCTGACTTGCAAGCAACAACTCGTTGAGATCTTAGACCGAAAGATAAAGACATTATGGAACAAGAAAGTAAACTTGGTCCGAGTGATGTGGAGAAAAGATTCGCCAGGAGAATCAACTTAGGAACGAGAAGATAACTTGCGTGCAAGATACCCTTACTTATTTATAAATTAGTCCCTATGTAAATATAAATTTCGAGGAAGAAATTTTTATAAGGAGGGTAGAATATAATGACTCTGAATTTACTGTACAAAATTTTTTAGTTTAATGTACAGAAAGGAGTTTACAAGCCTGAGTACAAGTTATAAGTATATTTTGTTTAAGAATAGCAAAAACAACTTGTAGCTCTGTGGTAAAGCCTTTACACTGCTGTGACATAGCCTGTATGTTCGAATCCCATCAGACACATTTATTTTTCTGATTTTATTTTTTAAACTTTTTGGAAGCCCAAAACTTTACACGTACAATGCACAAAAAAATGAAAAGACAGAAAAATCAAACATGTGCACAATGATTTAAATACAGACATGAACACATAGCTTCAATCCACTGGCCCCCCTCCACAAATCGACCAGCGGAAACCCTAGTTGGGCCGGTACCGACGGGTGAACCGTAGCCAAAGGTGCCCGTGCTTTGCACACAAGTCTTTTCCCCTACCCCTAACTCTCCTGCACTGTTTGATTGCTCTGCAATCAAATAGAGACCTTTCAATTCCCCATTTATCATCATTTTAATTCATCTTTTTAATTCCAAAACCCTAATTCCATACTATAAATACTACCCTTTGCCCTAGCCCTTCATCATTCTGAAAATTATAGCCAAAATTCTCAAAAGTTTCTAAGTACAAGTGGAGTTAGCAAGAGATCAACTTCGGACGAGGATCGAAGCAAGTTCCGGCGACCCCGCAACGCCATGACGACAACCTTCCTTCCTTCTACCTTATCTTAACCTAACTAGCTAGCAAGTCTCTCCCAATCTCTCTCCTTCTTCTTTGAAAGTCTCTTTTCAAAACATATGTCGGAAGTGGGGTTAATACCGACATCTTCTTCCAAACTCTAGAAAGTTCACTTTTTCTTACATTTTTTTCATTCATATTCCTACACAATGCTTGTTAATATAAAACCAATGCTTAGAACCAACTTTTAATCAAAAATAACATGCAAAATAACTTTAAATCAACATTTACATTAAAATACCATGAAGTTTGTATATACCCTTGTATGAATTTTAGTTACGAACACAAATGTTAGTTATGTATATGCCCTAGAGGCCATTATTGTATATATGATGTATATTATAGTGGATGCTTGGATATGTATAAAGAGGACTTTCTTGCTCGACATGATAGTATGCTATCTAGTTGCACTTCGTCTTAACATGTAGACTTGTATTGTGATACTGTCTTGTTCTCACATGTTGATAAAGCCCTTAAGATGTGTACTTGACTATCAGGACTATGATGGAGATCATACTAGTAGGGCCAGAGTAGTCCACAAGTACATCCTATAATTGTTCCTAGTCGAGTGTGTATCAAGACAGGGCATCGATATTCCAGAGTAGACTAGCGTATACGCTTCTTGATCCATATGATGGGCGATGGATGATCCCACATCCATTGGTGTTTGACATCAAGATCATATACGGGTGCTTAGTGGAGACTGGGTACACTGAACGGACTTGCCGAAAACTCCTAGTTGGTATTATACCTATCGTGAGATAGCAGTTCTCTGGTGACGCTGGTACAGGTTAGCCTGTAGACCCGAGATCGTCATAGAGTCTTGTGTGATTCCCACTGTGCTTTGATTTCCACCTTACCACGTTCAAGAGAACGTGCAAAATGGTGGGTTTTGGGTACAGTCCCGAATCACATGGAGGCAATGAGCGATAGGAGGGGTTTCGTCTCTCCCGGTATTGGGGGTTGATATTGCACTGTGGTCGATTGGCTATAACAGGAAGTCCCTGTCCAGGGCTGAAATGGAGATCTAATGGTAAGTGTTATCAGGAGTTTCTCGACCCATTATGAGCCTCACATCGGCACGAATTATCGGTTACTGGGGTCTGACGTTTACCTCCCCTAGACTAGATATGCGACATATCAGACGAAGAGACCGGACTGTACGGTAGTGTTACTGACAGGCTTTACATCAGTATGAGCAGGCTTGCTTGTTGATCTTCTGATCGCTCAATACCCGGGTAGCCGTTACGTCCAGCTAGTACCGCCGACGGCTTGTGGGTGCTTGATGTGATCATCACCTACAACCGGCGTATTGACGAGTCTTTAGAGTCCTACACAAAGGTTTACTGGCTCAGGCAAAACGAAGTAGGAGCAAATATATGATATGTACGGGACCGCGATTAATACGAGTATATGATACCGTATTCTATTCTCGCGATATGTGATATCGGTCGGCTATATATGATATAGCCGGGTTATCGAATCAAGTGTTGATTCGATAAAATGATACATATGATATTAGTCGGTTATATGTGATATAGTCAGATTATTAAATCAAGTGTTGATTTGATAATTTAATGTATAATTGTATATTTGATATAATAGTTTGCATTAACTAATATAAGCTCACTTATGCATTTCTTTTACTCACTAATGAACACTTAATATATGTGTGATATATATTATTGTGTCAATGGGTGTATGAGACTTATACCATGCCATTAGATTATTAGGGTTTTTATTTATTTAATGCAAAAATTGGTGAGAATTAAGCATGGTTGCAAGCTTTGGAAGCTTGTGGAAACCCTTGACTTAGTCCATTATATTTGTCTTGAATTAGATATTTATTAACATAACCTAAATTTTTGACCATGGTTATGTCTCTACATGGGTTATATGAGATATTTCTCACCCATGGTTGCCATTCACTCTCTCATCCATTATCTTTTCATCTTCTTCTTCATCAAGAGTTTAGCTCTCTAGCTTTTGTGGAAGTGTGAGAAAAAAATAGTGAGAAAAAGAATTCTAAAGTGAGCAAAATCCCTACTTCGTCATCCTCTACTAGATTAGCCATTTAGTTTAGGGTGTTAGCTTCACTAATCCCTAATTAGTGAAGAAGTAGCTTGAGTTGGTGTCTCCATAATGTAGATCATCTTCGGCCTCGAAGATCATTGTGCAAGCTCGTTCATTTCGACTAGTGGAGCCTACGGAGAGTCCGGATCACCACCATTTGGAGCGAAGGGACTTCTACACAGAGCATTTGAAGTGAAGGACCGGTCTACAAAGGTTGTATTCCATATTCACTTAGTTGTAAAGTTGTTTACATATTATATTATCTAATTCTCAAGTTAAGATTCTAGGGTTAGGGTTAAGTAGCATGGAAAATTTTGAAAATGGCATGGACGATACTTCCCGAAACCTTGCAGTCGTGCTAAGTAACCCAACAATAAGATTATATTAAAATACCATTTACTATAAAAACGGTTTTCTTTGGAATTGTAATATTAAATTCCTTTGCAAATAAACCACTACAACCCTTTTTAGAGGACCCGCTATTGGATGGTGCGGGTTATCGCACATCCTGTTAGTTATATATATGCCCTAGAGGTCATTGTTGTACATATGATGTATATTATAGTGGATGCTTGGATATATATAGAGAGGACTTTCTTGCTCGACATGATAGTATGCTATTTGGTTTCACTTTGTCTTAATACGTTGACTTGTATTAGTTTACTGTCTTGCTCTCACATGTACTCGACTACTGGGACTATGATGAGATTATACTAGTGGGGCCAGGGTAGTCAACGAGTACATCCTATAACTGTTCCTAGTCGAGGGTGTATCGAGACAGGGCATCGATGCACCAGTGTAGACTAGCGTATACGCATCTTGACCCATATGATGGGCGATGGATGATCCCATATCCATTGGTGTTTGACATCAGAGATGGTGTACGGGTGCTCAGTGGAGACTGGGTACAATGGACGGACTCGCCGAGAACTCCCAGATGGTATTATACCTCACGTCAGATGGCAGTTCTCTGGTGACACTGGTACAGGTTAGTCTGTAGACCCGAGATCGTCATAGAGTCTTATGTGATTCCCACTGTGCTTTGATTTCCATCATACCATGTCCAAGATGGCATGCAAAATGGTGGCTTTTGGGTACAGTCCCGAATCACATGGAGGCAATGAGCGATAGGAGGGGTTTCGTCTCTCCCGGTATAGGGAGTTGATGTTGTGCTGTGTTCGATTGGTTATAACTGGAAGTTCCTGGACAGGGCTGATATAGAGTGCTACTGGTAAGTGTTATCAGTAGTTTCTCGACCTGTTATGAGCGTCACATCGACACAACTTATCAGTTACTGGGGTCTGACGTTTACCACCCCTAGACTAGATATGCGACATATCAGACGAAGAGACCGGACTGTACGGTAGTGTTACTGATTGGATTCACAGGAGAATGTACAGGCTTGATTGTTAATCTTCTGATCGCTCAATACCTGGGTGGCTGTTACGTTTAGCCGACCGCTTGCATCTTGTAGGTGTTTGATATGATCATCACCCACTGCCGGCGTATTGACGATTCTTTAGAGTCCTACACAGAGGTTTCTTGGCTCAGGCAAAACGGAGTAGGAGCACATATGTGATATGTGCGGGACCGAGGATAATACGATATGAGATACCGTATTCTATTCTCGCGATATATGATATCGGCCAGGTATATGTGATATAGCCGGGTCATCGGATCAAGTGTTGATTTGATGAATCGGTACAAGTTATATTAGTCGGTTATATGCGATATAGCCGGATTGTCGGATCAAGTGTTGATTCGATGATTTAATGTATAATTATATATGTGATATATTACATTACATTATCTAATATATGCTCGCTTTATTGATTCATATTCTCACCGGATAATACATTGATACATATGCGATATATGTTAATTGTATTATTTTCTTTTGTTACAAATATATATTATATATGTGATATATAATATTGAAACAAGTTATGATTACAAATGCAACATGATTTGTGGAGATTAAACATGGTTAGGGTTTGATTTGGGTTAGCATTTTCATGAAGCTTCTAGAAGCTTTACTTTTTTTTTAAGATTAGATATTTTGGATTGATATTTTGTTTTGATATTTTCTAACCCAACCCAAACCCTTTACCAAGGTTAATTCTCAACATTGGTTAAGCCCTTCTTACTTAACCAAGGGTTGATTTGTAACCATAGATAATAACTCATTATTCATCACAAAAGACTTCATCTTCTTCTTCCTCCTTGAAAAGCTTCCTAGCTTTTGTGTTTGTGATGATGGTGTGTGAAAAATTGATGATAAAAGAGAGCATAATTCCTACTTCATCATCCTTATCTATTCTAGCCACTTAGATTAGGGTGTTCACTTCATTAATACTTGATTAGAGGAGTGAGAGCTTGAGTTAAAGATTCTTCAAGGTAGATCATCTTCGAAAAGGAAGACTTCAAGCAAGCATGGATCGTTCGGCTTGTGGAGCCTCTCTAGAGTCCGAAAGTTCATGGATCGTGGCGAAAGGACTACTACTCGGAGCTTATGAAGTCAAGGAATGGACTACAATGGTTGTAATCCCTTTCTCTTAGATGTAAAGATGTTTACATACTTTGTTAACCCTAATTATCTAGCAAAGATTCTCGCTTTAGGTTGTTCGGCACTTGTAAATTTTAAATCGGGCATGGTTGATGCCTTATAGACCCTTATGACAGTGACTAGTAACCCTACAGTGGTATCAGAGCCTAGCTAGAGCATTAGGCGACGTGTATACAAAGTTAAAAGTCCGATCGAACCCCGAAACGTCGATTTTGAACCCCTCTCTGGAAATTTTCTAAAAAGTTGGTTTTTTCCGTATTAAAAATACTCAGAAAATTAAGCAGGGAATTCTAAGGATTACTGTGAAGTACGAGCTCTTAATTCCCTTAAGTCGCCGCGGAACCACGGCAATACAATGCTTTGCGCGGCGGTTCCGCGGCCGTACTTGGGTATTAGGGACAGATACTTCTAGGTTACATCCGTTGGTATTACTACATGCTGCTGGGAATTTTTAATATTACTCAAGTGTTGAGTTTTCTGGAGATCTTTGGAATTCGTTGATTCGATCGGAAAGTTTAACTTCGTTTACAGTCGAGGGTGTATCGAGACAGGGCATCGATGCACCAGTGTAGACTAGCGTAAACGCATCTTGACCCATATGATGGGCGATGGATGATCCCATATCCATTGGTGTTTGACATCAGAGATGGTGTACGGGTGCTCAGTGGAGACTGGGTACACTGGACGGACTAGCCGAGAATTCCCAGATGGTATTATACCTCACGTCACATGGCAGTTCTCTGGTGACACTGGTACAAGTTAGTCTGTAGACACGAGATCGTCATAGAGTCTTGTGTGATTCCCACTGTGCTTTGATTTGCATCATACCACCTCCAAGAGGGCATGCAAAACGGTGGCTTTTGGGTACAGTCCCGAATCACATGGAAGCAATGAGCGATAGGAGGGATTTCGTCTCTCCCGGTATAGGGAGTTGGTGTTGTGCTGTGTTCGATTGGCAATAACTGGAAGTCCCTAGCCAGGGATGATATAGAGTGCTACTAGTAAGTGTTATCAGTAGTTTCTCGACCTGTTATGAGCCTCATATCGACACGACTTACTAGTTACTGGGGTCTGACGTTTACCACCCCTAGACTAGATATGCGACATATCAGACGAAAAGACCGGACTGTACGGTAGTGTTACTGATTGGATTCACAGGAGAATGTACAGGCTTGCTTGTTGATTTTCTGATCGCTCAATACCTGGGTGGCTGTTACGTTTAGCCGACCGCTTGCAGCTTGTGGGTGTTTAATATGATCATCACCCACTGCCGGCGTATTGACGATTCTTTAGAGTCCTACACAGAGGTTTCTTGGCTCAGGAAAAACGGAGTAGGAGCACATATGTGATATGTGGAGGACCGAGGATAATACGATATGAGATACCGTAGTCTATTCTCGCGATATATGATATCGGCCGGGTATATGTGATATAGCTGGGTCATCGGATCAAGTGTTGATTCGATGAATCGGTACAAGTTATATTAGTCGGTTATATGCGATATAGCCGGATTGTTGGATCAAGTGTTGATTCGATGATTTAATGTATAATTATATATGTGATATATTACATTACATTATCTAATATAAGCTCTCTTTATTGATTCATTTTCTCACCGGATAATACATTGATACATATGCGATATATGTTAATTGTATTATTTTCTTTTGTTACAAATATATATTATATATGTGATATATAATATTGAAACAAGTTATGATTACAAATGCAACATGATTTATGGAGATTAAACATGGTTAGGGTTTGATTTGGGTTAGCATTTTCATGAAGCTTCTAGAAGCTTTACTTTTGTTTTATGCTTAGATATTTTGGATTGATATTTTATGTTGATATTTTCTAACCCAACCCAAACCCTTTACCAAGATTAATTCTCAACATGGGTAAACCCTTCTTACTTAACCAAGGGTTGATTTGTAACCATAGATAATAATTTATTATTCATCACAAAAGACTTCATCTTCTTCTTCCTCCTTGAAAAGCTTACTAGCTTTTGTGTTTGTGATGATGGTGTGTGAGAAATTGATGATAAAAGAGAGCATAATTCCTACTTCATCATCCTTATTTATTCTAGCCACTTAGATTAGGGTGTTCACTTCATTAATACTTGATTAGAGAAATGAGAGCTTGAGTTAAAGATTCTTCAAGGTAGATCATCTTCGAAAAGGAAGACTTCAAGCAAGCATGGATCGTTCGGCTTGTGGAGCCTCTCTAGAGTCCGGAAGTTCATGGATCACGGCGAAAGGACTACTACTCGGAGCTTATGAAGCGAAGTAAGGGACTGCAAAGGTTGTAATCCCTTTCTCTTAGATGTAAATATGTTTACATGCTTTGTTAACCCTAATTATCTTGCAAAGATCCTCGCTTTAGGTTGTTCGGCACTTGTAAATTTTAAATCGGGCATGGTTGATTTCTTATAGACCTTTGTGATAGTGCCTAGTAACCCTACACATCCTTGGGCTAGTAGAGCGAGATGCAGACCTCCACACGGAGCATTCGGTCTCGAAAGGTTTTGTAATACGGTTTTTTAAGAAAAACGAAGTTTTCTACTTAATTAAAAATTTAATTTTTAATAATTATATAAATATTAAAAAATCAATATATTTTCCAAATATAATAACCTTATATTTTTCAAATGAAAGAATTACATGTTTCATCAAAATAGCATCAAGATACCAACAAAAGTCAAGCTTTACAGTAGAATACCATGAACTTTCCAAGCTAAACTATTATCACTAAAATACCTCAAATACTTAAAATTTACATCCATGAAAACCCTAAATTATATAAATAACTTCTCGAGGTTTATTTTTAATTATATTAAAAAATATTTTCATAAAACCCACTCGAGTTATATAAAACAACATTTAAGGATTTTAGTAAATATAGGTTTAAGCGGGATCAATTCTCTTGAGCTCCAGGGAGCCGGAGAAATCGAGTGCTTGCCTATTTAAGGTAGAAAACTTAACGGTGTTATCAATGGTAATTTTCTTGGAAAAAAACACAAATCTGTTGGATATGTATGCCCTGGAGGCCATTATTGTATATGTATACATGTGGATGCTTGGACATATATATGTACAGGACATTCTTGCTCGATATGATAGTATGCTATTTGGTTTGACTTTATCTTAACATGTGTATGTTTTACTTTCTATTACATATCTTTTATGCATGTTGATAAAGCTCGTAGGATCATTGCTAGACTACCTACGTTGTGATGGCAATCATACTTGTGGGAGCTGGGTAGTCGGTACGCACAACCTTAAATGGTCCCTAGTCGTGGGAGTATCGAGACTAAGCATCGATATTCCGGAGTAGACTAGTTTATACGTTTCTAGACCCCGACGAGGGGCGATGGTTTGGTCCAGCAACCATTGGTCTTTAGACCTAAGATCGTATACAGGTGGTCACTGGGGGTGAGTACACTGGACAGACTCACTGAGGACTTTCAGATGGTGTACTATACCTATCATCAGATGGAAGTTCTCATGTGACATGAGTACAGGTTAGTCTTTAGACTTAAGATCGTCATTTGTCTTGTGTGAGTTCCCACTTTGCTTTGATCACTATCCTACCACGGTTCTACTTAGTCATGCAAACAGGTTTTGGTTGGGTACAGTCCCGAGCCACATGGAGGTAGTAAGCGATTGTTGGGGATTCGTCTCTCCTGGTATTGGGAGTCGATATCGCACTGTGTTTGATTGGTCAGGACCATAGGACCTTGGCCAAGGAAGTTGGGATTTACTGATAGGCCGATCAATAGTTTCTCGGATTGGTCCTGAGCCGCATCAGCATGAATTACCAGGTTATTAGGGTCTGATGTTTACCACCCCGAAGACCCGGTATGCGATACTCTCAGACGAAGAGACCAGACTGTACGGAGATTGTCACAGATAGGCTCAGTAAGGATCCGGATGAGTTTGCTCGTCGACCTTCCTTTTCAACAGGTACCCGGGTAGCCGTTACGTACAGCTAGTGCCGCTGGCGTGCTTGTGATTATGGATTTATCCAGTAACTCACTGTCGGCGTATTGTCGAGTCTTTAGAGTCCCACACAGAGGGTTTCCCTGGTTCAGGAGAAATGATGTAGTATCCGTATTGGATACGTGCAGGATCTCGATCGATTGATGTACTTTGTACTCGGATTTTCGATCGGACAGTTGGTAATACTAGCCGGCTCGGGTTTGAGCCGGATTATTAAACCAGGTATTGATTTAATAGTTTACATATATGTATTTCGATATGTATATTCTAGTATTACGTTCTTCGTGTTATTCTATCTCTTTGGGCATTCGTGTTTTTATCCGAATGCAGGTATGTATATACAGCAAAAATAATGCAGGCATGGTGAATGGCATGGCTTCAATAGTTCACAAATGAATTCTTTATTCATTTGTGGTTACTATTGAAGCATGGCTACACTTGTTTATTCATAAGAATTCATACACAAAACCTTTGTGTTGATTTTCTCTCACTTGCATGCTTCATTATTTTTGAGCTCCCATTTTGGCTTCACCCTCCTTCCTCCTCTTGAGTTTCCTCCACCTTCATCATCTTCCTCTTCACTACCCTCTCATGAGTTGAGAAACAAGTGAAGATGCAAGAAAGAGATAGCAAAACACTTAGATCATCACACTACATCCTAGACAACTTGGTTTAGCAACCCAAGTTCTCTAGTTGCTCCACTTGATATATAGTGTGGAGCTAAAGCCATGAATCATATCTCTCGGATGGATCATCTACGACAAAGGAGGACCGGAGAGAAAAATCGATCGCGGAGAACCAAAGGAGCCAACAAAGAAGATCAAGCATGTTCAAGGTGGCCACTTGGAGCTAACGAAGAGTAAAGAAGACCGAAGGACTTGGATCGTTTCGTGAGACTTCTTTCATAGTAGTTAGTTCATCTCTTTTAGTTTTGCTAGATAGGTTTATGGAAAGATCCGGGTTTTCATTGGGTTAACTTAGCGTCGTTTTTGAAATCGTAAGAAAATTTTTGTTCCGCAAACCACCATGTTCGATGGCTAGGGCGTTAAGGTAACCCAACATGGTATCAGAGCCAACCCATAAACCCCACACTAGCAAGTTTAAACAATGTTAAAACAATGAAACCGAAACAACTTCGTAACATTGAAACCAAACTTCAAGTTTCTGTCGATTTTTCAGAGGCTTCAAATTTTTTTTAAGCAAGTGTAGAGTGATCCTTTGACTGTGAGATTAACCCTGAACAAAAACGAATCAATTCTATAAAGTTTTGGCGGGGCAAACCTTTAAAAAATCTGGCCTCACCGGTTTTCTTGTGGTGGATTGCCTCGTGTTTTGGTCTGTTATATCGTGGAGTTTGGTTTCAGGTGTTGTTTGTTTTTGCCCAAGTTTGATGTTCTGTTGTTTTTCAGTTTGTGGCAATTCGGAGTGTTTTGAATTTTTTATATTTTAACAATTGTTTAATTATTATCAGTACTTAGATTAGCATCTACGACCGTGAATGTCATTTGATCGGTAAACCCGTCTATCTGCTATATGTCCTTTTAGACGAGTTTATGAACATGACATTCACATTGATGTTCTGTGGTTATGCTTTTATTGTGGTTGGATTGTCATGGTGGATAGCCGGTGGTGCAATGATTTAGTACAGTTTGTATTCATTTGTTATTGCGGGGCGAGCGTCCGACATGTGGACTGCCGTCTTTGCCGGGTTGTATATTATTTGTTTGGGGCACGACCGGGTTGAGGTCGATGTCACCATTTGTACATATTATTTTTATTTTCTATACTAGGATTACCCCACAGTGGAGTGCACGAATAGCCGGGTTCTAGAAGGCAACAAACCCGCATCTCATGGCATTGAGACGGAAAGGGCTTCATTCTAGAATTGGCGGGCTATTCGCCACACTTGTAGGGGGTATAGGATGACCCATGGAGGAGCGCCCAAGTTACCGATTTCGTGAAGTGCTGGGTGACCCATTCACTTTGTTGGAGTGGGTTGCCTCACTTCTGAGATTGGTGGGTAACTTGCAGCGTTCGTAGGGGTCGGTTTTCATTGCACAGGCTATCTGCACGACTGGGAACGTCGGGTTTTATTTGCGGCTCAAATACAACCCGGGGCTCCAAGATTATCCACCTTTCTGTATTGTTGGCTGAGATTCTATGATGTTGCTTATTATCATGCTTGGGATGAATGTTATATATACTAGTAGATGTTGTATATGTTTTGTACCCACGCTAGTCCAGCCCCCATTCTGTCGTTAGTTAAGTAACCTAACGGGTGATGATGGGGCCCCGTGGCGAATGCGGATGGCATATACGTACATCATATTTTCGTTCTTTTCTGGTGTGATAGGTTAAATGATGGGACCGCATTAATTTTGAGTAATGCAAGAAAAGAAACCTGAAAAGATGTTGTTGGAACAAATTTCGAAAAACTATAGTTATATTCTTTCTCTTTGCATAGTGGTATTCGGTCATGAATATCGAGCATCTCATTCAACGAGGCAAGAGCCGAGATCCCTTCACGGGGAGTGACCTCTTGAGCAAAAGTTTATACCGTAGATTACTCGGTTTTCTTCAAAACCACTATTTTTCAAAAGCGGAGCTTAAACCACTCTTTTTCGAACTGCTCAAGTTCCTTCAACGATATCAAGTTCATTACGTTAACGGGTTTTCGCCAAAATCCCAGTCGTAGCCCTCCGTCATTTCGGATTGGTAGTGCTTAGTATTTGTGTTGCGTATTTCGATCTTTAGTCGAGGTGTAGTGTTCGGTAACTATGTAATACTTTTCTGTTGCATCTTAATGCGATTGGTTAGAATAGTCGTACGATCATTTTGATCTTTAGTCAAGGCTCATGCGGGTGGGTCTAATGCAATCAAGATAATGACGGGTAAAACTTGAGTAGGACTTTTTGACATTTTGATCTTTAGTCAAGGTCACTTGGGTCCTAGGGGCAAAAACCACATTGGGAGTTTCAAATATACAGGAAACATGAAGATTTAGCATACATTCTAGAGTGTGGTGACTAGAGTGGACTCCATCTAATGCATTACACGATGATAGTTGGATCCCGATCCCACTGATGAGTAGGATTACTCTCGAGACATTATTTCACTTAACAATCAATGATATAAACTAAGTAGGTGTCTAGAATGGTGTTAGCGGGGTTACGCCTCCATGAAAAAGAGGTTATGTAATTAAGGAACTTCGCGAAAGCGTTGGAAAACCTCCCTCGAAGTACCGATACTAGCCTGGCCGAAAGGATAAGCAAGTATTGTGACGAGCGATTAATCCTGACTAGTTCTTCTTTTAAGGTTTGAAGAAGAATTTGAGGAAACATTGGGAGCCGTCCTGGTTAGATAAATCAATAACCAATCTAATCTTGCAAGAGCGCATGCTGAATATTTCTTTTCTCTCTCTAGGTAGCAACCATTTCACGCCATAATCAAGATAATAAAATGCATCACTTGACTGATCCGAATTCTTATTTAGGGCTGGGGAACGTCAGTTCAGCTCTAAACTATGACAACAGTCATGAGTATGAGCTTGGGAAAGAGGATTGCATGGATTCCTTAATGACCCCAACGAAGAAGAAGCACACTATTGTGTCTTCTTCAGGTGCTTTTGTTATTCAGAACTGTTTTTCGGTCAGTCCTACATCTTGGGTACTAGATACCGGATCAGGATCTCATATTTGTAATTTATTGCAGGGACTGAGAAAAAGTAGGATAGTTGGACCAGGTTATATGTCCCTCAGAGTAGGGAACAGAGCATAAGTTAATGCTGCTGCCGTCGGTGAATATTACCTAGCATTGCCAAGAGGCAATACTATGATTTTGAACAATTGCTACTATGTACCTTCCATGGTTTGCAACGTCATATCGGTTTCTTTACTTGATAAAGATGGATATAAGTTTGTTCTTGATAGAAATATCATGAACATTTACCTTAATCAGGTATTGGTTGCAGAAGGTACACTGTGTAATGGTATCTATGTTCTTAATCAAAATACAGTTCTCAACATACAAAACACACGCAAAAGGAAGAGTTCATAAGTGAACGAATCCTACTTGTGGCATTGTAGACTTAGTCATATCGGAGAGAAAAGATTGAGAAAGTTGCATAAAGATGGATTTTTGGATACGTTCGGGTTTTCATCTTATGAAACTTGTCAGTTTTGCCTCATAGGAAAAGTGACCAAATCTCCGTTCACCAGACACGGAGAAAGAGCAGCAGAGCTCTTGGGACTCGTACACAGTGATGTATATGGTCCAATATCTATACATGCAAGGGTAGGGTTCTCGTAATTCATCACATTCACTGATGATCTCTCTAGGTTTGGGTATGTGTATCTTTTGAAACACAAATCTGAAACTTTTCAGAAATTCAAAGAATACAGAAATGAAGTAGAGAACCAAACTAGCAAAAGTATCATGATCCTCCGATCTGATAGAGGAGGGGAGTACTTAAGCACCGAATTCCAAGATCACCTAAAACAGAATGGAATTCTCTCTCAGCTAACTCCTCCGTATACACTACAGCACAACGGTGTATCGGAGCGGACGAACCGCACCCTATTGGACATGGTTCGCTCCATGATGAGTAATGCCGAGTTACCTCTTTCATTCTGAGGATTTGCGCTTGAAACAGCAACCTACCTATTGAATCAGGTTCTATCTAAATCTGTGCCTAAGAATCTATATGAAGTATGGAGTGGAAAGAAACCATGTCTTAAATTCATTAAGATATAGGGTTGTCCATCTTATGTGAAAACACAGAAGCCGGAAAAACTAGAGGCACGATCAGTTTTATGTAAGTTTATAGGATATCCAAAACATTCGTTGGGATATCTGTTCTACCACACCGAGGAACAGAAGGTGTTAGTTACTTGCCACGCAACCTTTTTAGAGAGGCAATTTCTTGCAAAAGAAACAAGTGGGAGAGCGGTAGAATTGGAAGAAATTCCAGAAAGACAAACTATAACTGAAGGTTTAATAGAACCAGTAGATTCAATAATCCCAGATGAACCTCAGTCACTCCGCAGATCTGGTAGGATTTCTCATCCACCCGAGAGATACTACGGTTTTCTCATAGACGGGGATCGAGAGGATTGCATCTTGGAAGAAGATGATCCTACTAGTTTCAGGCAAGCCATTATCAGTAGGGACTCTGATAAGTGGCTGGATGCTATGCGATCCGAAATGGAGTTCATGTACGCCAATGAAGTGTGGACCTTGGATATTTCTCCACCTGGGGTAAAACCCATGTGATGAAAATAGATCTACAAAAGGAAATTTGGTGTAGATGGGCAGGTGGAAACCTATAAGGCTAGACTTGCTGCAAAAGGTTTTCGTCAAATACCAGGTGTGGACTATGACGAAGCATTTTCTCCAGTGGCTATGCTCAAATCCATTCGGATCCTATTTGCCATTGTTGCTTTCCATGACTATGAGATCTGGCAGATGGACGTAAAAACGGCTTTTCTAAACGGATGTTTAGAAGAATGCATTTATATGGATCAGCCGGAAGGTTTCGTAGACAGTGGGAGCAGCGGAAAGGTGTGCAAGTTGCTTAAATCAATTTATGGATTAAAACAGGCATCGCGGAGCTGAAACATCTGTTTTGATGAAGCAGTGAAGGAATTTGACTTCTTCAAGAATGAGGATGAGCCTTGTATTTATAAGAAAATTGTAGGAAGAACTGTTGTGTTCCTAGTCTTGTACGTGGACTACATTATTTTGATAGGAAATGACATTCCTATGCTACAATCTGTCATGCTATTCTTATCACAAAGGTTCTCCATGAAGGACCTGGGTGATGCCTCGTACATTCTGGGGATTAAGATCTACAGAGATAGATCCAAGAGATTACTGAGACTTTCACAGTCTATGTCTATAGAGACCGTACTAAAGAGATTTTGTATGGAAGATTCCAAGCACGGTAATATACCCGCATTGCACGGAATCACCCTCTCAAAGGAGATGTCTCCCAAGACTGACGAGGAGAGGGTTCGCATGAGCACTATACCCTATGCTTTGGCGGTAGAATCTATAATGTATGCGATGCTATGTAAAAGGCCAGATGTAGCTTATGCGCTAAGCATGGTGAGCCGGTATCAGTCGAACCCAGGTGAGGACCACTGGACAGCAGTAAAGAACATTCTTAGATACCTGAGAAGGACTAAGGAGATGTTCTTGGTTTACGGTAATGGAGACCTAAAGGTCGAGTCCTTTACTGATTCAAGCTTCCAGAGTGATAAGGATGACAACAAGTCTGTCTCGGGTTTTGTGTTTACCCTCAACGGAGGGGCAGTGTGTTAGAAGAGCTCCAAACAGGATACCGTTGCAGACTTGATGATGGAGGTTGAATACATTGCTGCGAGCGATGCCGCAAAAGAGGCAGTCTGGATGAAGAAGTTCATTAGTGAACTTCAGGTAGTTCCGTCCATTATTGACCCAATACCTTTGTATTGCGATAACAATGAGGCTATAGCTTTAGCGAAGGAAACACGGTCCCATCAGAAATCCAGGCATATCTTAAGGCGGTATCACCTGATCGGGAAGATCATTGATCGCCGGGAGATCGAGGTATAGAGAGTGGACACAAAAGACAACACTGCGGATCCATTCACCAAGGCCCTTCCTCAAGCACAGATCGAGAGACATTTTGAGATGTTGGGTATGCGGTACACCAACAGCTGGCCCTAGAGCAGACATTGGATACACGGTATGCCAATATATGGCCTTAGTGTAAGTGGGAGATTGTTGGATATGTATGCCCTAGAGGCCATTATTGTATATGTATACATGTGGATGCTTGTACATATATATATACAGAACACTCTTGCTCGATATGATAGTACGCTATTTGGTTTGACTTTATCTTAACATTTGTATGTTTTACTTGCTATTACATATCTTTTATACACGTTGATAAAGCCTGTAGGATCATTGCTAGACTACCTGCATTGTGATGGCGATCATACTTGTGGGAGCTGGGTAGTCGGTACGCACATCCTTAAATGGTCTCTAGTCGTGGGAGTATCGAGACTGGGCATCAATATTCCGGAGTAGACTAGTGTATACATTTCTAGACCCCGACGAGGGGCGATGGTTTGGTCCCGCAACCATTGGTCTTTAGACCTAAGATCATATACAGGCAGTCACTGGGAGTGAGTACACCGGGCGAACTCGCCGAGGACTTCCAAATGGTACTATACCTATCGTCAGATGGAAGTTCTCAGGTGACATGAGTATAGGTTAGTCTTTAGAACTGAGATCGTCATTTTTCTCGTGTGAGTTCCCACTGTGCTTTGATCACTACCCTACCACGGCTCAACCGAGTCGTGAAAACAGGTTTTGGTTGGGTACAGCCCCTAGCCACATGGAGGCAGTGAGCGATTGTCGGGGATTCGTGTCTCCCGGTATTGGGAGTCGATATCGCACTGTGTTTGATTGGCCAGGAACATAAGACCTTGGCCAAGGAAGTTGGGATTTACTGATAGGCTGATCAGCAGTTTCCCGGATTGGTCCTAAGCCGCATTAGCATGAATTACCGGGTTATTAGGGTCTGACGTTTACCACCCTCCAGACCCGGTATGCGATACTCTCAGACGAAGAGACCGGACTGTACGGAGATTGTCACAGATAGGCTCAGTAGGGATCCGGATGAGTTTGCTCATCAGCCTTCCTTTTCGACAGGTACCCGGGTAGCCGTTACGTACAGCTAGTGCCGCTGACGTGCTTGTGGTTATGGATTTATCCAGTAACTCACTGCTGGCGTACTGTCGAGTCTTTAGAGTCCCACACAGAGGGTTTCCCTGGTTCAGAAGAAATGATGTAGTAGCCGTATTGGATATGTGCGGGATCTCGATCGATTGATGTACTTTGTACTCGGATTTTCGATCAGACAGTTGGTAATACTAGCTGGCTCGGGTTTGACCCGGATTATTAAATCAGGTTTTGATTTAATAGTTTACTTATATGTATTTCGATATGTATATTCTAGTATTACGTTCTTCGTGTTATTATATCTCTTTGGGCATTCGTGTTTTTATCAGAATGCAGGTATGTATATACAGCAGACTGTAATCCGTATTTTATTACAGATTACCTACTAGAAGGTGGACACCTCATCATGGACTTTTCCATTTATTGATAAATGGAAATGAGGTAAAAATTAAGGAGAGGGAGGCATGGTGAATGGCATGGCTTCAATAGTTCACAAATGAATTCTTTATTCATTTGTGGTTACTATTGAAGCATGGCTACACTTGTTTATTCATGAGAATGCATACAAAAAACCTTTGTGTTGATTTTCTCTCACTTGCATGCTTCATTATTTTTGAGCTCCTATTTTTGCTTCACCCTCTTTCCACCTCTTGAGTTTCTTTCACCTTCATCATCTTCCTATTCACTACCCTCTCATGAGTTGAGAAACAAGTGAAGAGGTAAGAAAGAGATAGCAAAACACTTAGATCATCACACTACATCCTAGACTACTTGGTTTAGCAACCCAAGTTCTCTAGTTGCTCCACTTGACATATAGTGTGGAGCTAAAGCCATGAATCATATCTCTCGGGTGGATCATCTACGACAAAGGAGGACCGGAGAGCAAGATCGATCGCGGAGAACTAAAGGAGCCAACAAAGAAGATCAAGCATGTTCAAGGTGGCCACTTGGAACTAATGAAGAGGAATGAAGACCGAAGGACTTGGATCGTTTGGTGAGACTTCTTTCATAGTAGTTAGTTCATCTCTTTTAGTTTTGCTAGATAGGTTTATGAAAAGATCCGGGTTTTCATTGGGTTAACTTAGCGCCATTTTCGAAATCGTAAGAAAATTTTTGTTCTGCAAACTACCATGTTCGATGGCTAGGGCGTTAAGGTAACCCAACAAAATCTTGCCATCCTTGTGCAGCAGTTACCGATAATTCCCGAACCTATTTCAGGATCTAAATCAGTTATAAGTGTCTGACTCAAGTCTGAGTCTAAATCTAACTTGAATCCAAACTCAAACCAGAATCTAATTAAAACATGAATCCAAACTCTAACATGTATACTTGAACATGAACCTGAATATCAAACCTGAATACAAGACTTGACTTGACCGAAACATGCGAGTAATCAAAGCACAGTGGGAACTCACACGAGACAAATTATGATCTCATGTCGACAGACTATCTGTACACATGCCATATGAGAACTACCATCTAACGCTAGGTATAATATCATCTAGCAGTTCTCGGCAAGTCCGTCCATTGTACCCACCCCCAATGAGTGCTTATATACAATCTTAGGTGAAAACACACCAATGGCTACGGGACTAACCATCTCCCCTCGTCAGGGTCTAGAAACGTATACACCTGTCTATTCTGGAATATCGATACCTGTTTCGATACTCCTACGACTAGGGACATTTTAAAGATGTGCTTATAGACTACCTAGTCCCCATATATATGATCGCCATCACAACGCTGGTAGTCAAGCAATAATCCTATGGGCTTTATCAACATGTATAAGCAATACGTAATAACTAGTAAAACATATGCACATGTTAAGATAAATGCAAACTAGATAGCATACTATCATTTCAAGCAAGATTGTCCTGTACATATATATATCCGTAGCATCCATTATAAATAATGGCCTCTAGGATATACATATCCTACAATCTCTCACTTACACTAGGGCCAGTTATTTGTATAACGCATCCCCAACATTTCGAACAGCCGCTCGAACTGTGCTTGAGGTAAGGCTTTCGTAAATAGATCCGCTGTGTTTTCTTTTGTGTCCACTCTCCGAACCTCGATCTCATTACGATCCACGATCTCCTTGATCAGGTGATACCGCCTCAAGATGAGTCTAGATTTCTGATGGGACCTTGGTTCCTTCTCTAAAGCCATAGCCCTATTGTTATCGCAATACAAAGGTATTGGATTGGCAATGGACGGAACCACCTGAAGTTCAGAAATGAACTTCCTCATTCAGACCGCCTCTTTTGCGGCATCATTAGTAGCTATGTACTCAGCTTCTATCGTTGAGTCTGCTACGGTGTCCTGTATGGAACTCTTCCAACACATTACCCCTCCATTTAGGGTAAACACATAACCCGAGACGAATTTAGAGTCATCCTTGTCACTTTGGAAGCTAGAGTCGGTAAAATCCTCCATCTGGAGGTCCCCAATACCGCACACTAAGAACATCTCCTTAGTCCTTCTCAGGTACTTGAGAATGTACTTTACTGCTATCCAATGGTTCTCACCTGAGTTTGAATGATACCTGCTTACCACACTAAGTACGTAAGCTATGTTTGGTCTGGAACATAACATCACATACATTATAGATCCTACCACCGAAGCGTAGGGTATAATGCTCATGCGAGCCCTCTCTTCATCAGTCTTCGAAGATATCTCTTTAGAGAGGGTGATCCCGTGACAAGCGGGTAAATTACCTCGCTTAGAATCTTCCATACTAAACCTTTTTAGTATAGTGTCAATATACCCAGACTGTGAATATCCTAACATTCTTTTAGACCTATCACGATAGATCTTAATCCCTAGAATGTAGGAGGCATCATCCAAGTCTTTTATAGAGAACTTCTGTGACAAGAAGAGCTTGACCAATTGTAGCAAAGGGATGCCATTCCCTATTTGGAGTATGTCATCCATATATAATACGAGGAAGATGACTGCTACTCCTACAATCTTTCTATAAATGCATAGTTCATCTACATTTTTGATAAAGTCAAATTCTTTGACCGTCTGATCAAAGCAGATGTTCCAACTCCGCGATGCCTGCTTTAATCCATAAATGGATTTAAACAACTTGCACACCTTTCCACTACTCCCACTATCTAAAAAACCATCTAGCTGATCCATGTAAACGCATTCTTCTAAATTTCTATTTAGAAAAGCGGTTTTCATGTCAATCTTTCAGATATCATAGTCATGGAAGGCAGCAATGGCAAATAGGATCTGAATGGATTTAAGCATAGCTACTGGAGAAAAGGTTTCATCATAGTCCAATCCAGGTCTTTGACGAAAGCCTTTTTCAACAAGTCTAGCTTTATAGGTTTCTACCTGTCCATCTGCACCAATCTTCTTTCTGAAGATCCATTTACATCCAACAGGTTTTACCCCAGGAGGAGCAACATCTAAAGTCCATACTTCGTTGGTGTACATGGATTTCATCTCGGATCTCATAGTATCTAGCCACTTCACCGAGTCTTTACTTGTGATAGCCTGCTGAAAACTAGTAGGCTCATCATCGTCGATGATGCAATCCACTCGATTCTCGTCTATAAGAAACCCATAGTATCTCTCAGACGGATGAGAATGCCTACTAGATCTGCGTAGTGGAGTCGGTTTGTCGAGCTCTATTAAAACCTCAGGTTCTACTAAGTCTTCAGCATTAGTTTGTGGTTCTGGAATTTCTTCCAGTTCTACCGCGCTCCCACTAATATCTTTTGCAAGAAATTCGTTCTCTAAAAACACTATGTGGCGAGCGACAAACACCTTTTGTTCTTCAGTGTGGTAGACAAGATATCCCCATGAATTCTTTGGGTATCCCAAAAACTTGCATAAAAATGATCGTGCCTCGATCTTGTCCGGATTCTGCTTTTTGACAAAGGCTGGACACCCCCATATCTTAAGATACTTAAGACATGGACTCTTCCCACTCCACTTTTCATATGGAGTGGTGGGCACAGACCTAGATGGAACCCTATTCAATAGGTATGCAGCTGATTCCAGCGCAAAAACCCAGAAGGAAAGTGGAAACTCAGCACTACTCATCATGGAACGCACCATATCGAGTAGCGTGCGATTCCTTCTCTCTGGTACACCATTATGCTGAGGTGTATATGGAGAAGTAAGCTGAGAAAGAATTCTATTCTCTTTTAAGTATTCAAGGAAACTAGCACTTAAGTATTCTCCACCCCGATCAGATCGAAATATCTTGATACTTTTACCTATTTTTTCTCCACTTCATTCATATACTCCTTGAATTTTTCAAAGGCCTCGGATTTATGTTTCATTTTTCATTAAGAATATATGTCCTTACCTTGAGAAATCATCAGTAAAAGTGATGAAATAGGAGTAACCGCTTCGTGCATGTGTTGATATCGGACCACATACATCGCTGTGTATGAGTCCCAAGAGCTCAGTGGCTCTTTCTCCATGTCCTGTGAACGGAAATTTGGTCATCTTTCCTATGATACATGATTAACAAGTTGCATATGATATATATTCGAACGGATCCAAATTTCCATCCTTATATAACTTTGTCAACCTTATTTCATTAATATGACCAAGTTTACAATGCCATAAGAAAGCTTGGTTTGAATCTGGAACCGTTCTTTTAAGTGTGTTTTGGACATTGAAAACTTGATGTTGATTGAGTATGTATATACCGTTATCCAGTGTGCCTAACCCAATCGGTTTTTGATTTAGGTGAATGTTCATAACATTTCATTCAAGTGCAAAATTATATCCTTCATTAGACAACAAAGATATTGATATAATATACAGGATACTTGGTACACAAAAACAGCTATACAACACCAAAATGTGTCCACTCGTCAAACCCAGGTGATAATCTCCCACTGCAACAGCATCTACCTTTGCTCTGTTGCCAACCCTGAAGGTCACATCACCAGCCTTCAGCACTCTACGGTTTCTCATTGCCTGTAAAGAATTACAGATGTGAGAACCTAAACTGGTATCTAGTACCCATGATACAGAGTTAACTGAAAAATAGTTTTCAATCACGAACACACCTGAAGCCGAAGCATCATCTTGCTTCGTGTCCTTGCCTTTGGCTTTCGAAGCTTTGTAATCTTTCTTCCAGTGACCCTTCTTGTAACAGTAGTAACACTCATCCTTTCCAGCTTTCACACTTCCTGAATTGTTCGTTCCTTGCACCATTTTGACACCTCCTTTCAGTTTGGTGGAGGTCTTCTTTTTCTTCCCCTTAGCTTTTGCTTTGGATTTAGACAAAGAAGATTCCCTAACAATAAGAACATGTGTCTTCTCCTTTTTCAATGAGCTCTCAGCTCTTCTCAACATGTTGAGGATCTTTGGAAGATCAGCTTCCATCCTGTGCATATTGAAATTCAGCACGAACTGAGATAAGGTGTGAGGAGGGGCTGTAAAATCAAGTTAATGTATAACTCGTTCTCTATTACGCATCCCAGGTTTGCGAGCTCTTCAATGAGATTGGTCATCTTTAGAACATGTTCTCCTACAAGTGATCTAACAGCTAATCTCATCTGAAATAATTTATTTGAGATCTTGTACCTTACGATATGAGAGTGCTCTCTATACAAATCCTTGCAATGTATAAAAATGGATTATATGTCCATTTTCTCGTGCTGCTTTAGAAGTTCATTGTTCATTGAAGCCAACACAATGCTCCTAGCTTTTTTCGCAATATAGGTCCTATGTTTTGCGGACCTCGATGTTCGCAACCGTGGAATCTGACCCTGGGATCTAGGGATCAGTACTGGTGAGGGCATATGTCACTTTGTCATAAGTGAGTGCAATATTGACGTTCCTCAGCCAATCTTTATAGTTTAGCCCAATCAGTGTATTTTTTCGAGTAGTAGTTTATGTCCCATCATGGTTGCTGCCAGAGAAAAAGAAAAGAAACACTCTGTCACGACTCATAATTTAGCACGTGGCCGGCACTTAAATCACGCAACGTCCAAAGGCATAACGTAATTCAAGTAAGCCGAAACCCAGAAAATCTAAATCTTTTTGTGGAAAATAGTGGGGGTGCGGTTTTGAAATAAAGGTATAATGAAATAAAGTTTATCTATAAATGCATAACTAATGATATAAGAAAATGCAAGTAGAATGTACTAAAATTGAGAACATTTTTCGTCGTTTAAAAAAATTTTGGGCAGCACCTCCCTTGTATATTTTGATCCAAAACAATATAGATACAATAAAAGGCATCCCCAAGCCGGAGCTAGCTCTTCGCCAAATGGCGGAACCATAGCCACACAAGCAATGTATACGACGCCTAACGGCGAAGATCAACCCAGAACGAACAAATAAATAAGCCAGACATCAAAACCTCTAAGAAGCAAACATAAAAACCATCGCTCTAAGTCTCGCAACCACAAGTCTGTCTAAGTCTACCAATATACAAATTCTAGTTTCTGACTGATGGAGTTTATCTAGATACAACAGAATATAAAAGTAAGAGAGTGGGAACGATCCAATATGTGTCCCACCTTCCAAAGCAAAACACCCTGGATGAAGCTGTGTGCCAGCGATACCGCTACTGATCTAAGCGGTCATACCTGCAAAAAAATGTGGCACAACGGGGGTGAGTTGCCAACTCGTGAGTAGAAAAAATCAGCAGGTAGAAATCGAATAAAATAACAATTTCCTAGGTCATACTATATCATGAAGGTAATACTATGATATCTAGAGTGACCATGTATGCATATATGTCAACAAAAGAGTAAATGCCAATAGCATGTAGAAATAAACATCTGACATCATATGCATTTTTGCATGTGGATATCATCCACGTGTCCATCAACGACACAAATCAATATCATGGAACCTGAGAGTCCAACATCGACACTCGAATTATCATGAAAAAATATGCCTATATGTATGAGAATATCAACCACGTGTGTCTATCAACGACACATCAAAATCATGGAACCTAAGTGTCCAACATCGACACTCGAAACATCATGAAACCCGTGTCCAGTATCGACACGTAAATCCTCATATCTCTGTCTCTCGGGCTCCGTCAGTCTGGATCGGCCCATAAGTATCTCACAACTCCGGTCGGTATCCTCCGGATAACCACCGAGCCCAAAACTATCACCGGTAGGTAGTGCTCCCCCTGTTAGGCTCATCGTCTACACCTCGAGCTTCTTTCCCTGGGTTACCTCACTGGGTCCACCATGTACCCGCAAACGGTTCGTCCAACTCCTCGAATCGGGTCTCGAAAACAAATCTCAGAACCGAGAAAACTCATGGTGGACGCATCGAAATATCATATCAAGAGAAACCGGGTTTTTAAAACAGTACATACTTTCTTTTGAAATATAACTATGGTTCTCAAATCCAGAATCTCATGAAAATAGCATCTCAATGCCTATAATCATAAAGCATGATGTATGCAAACATAGAACAGAAATGTGAGCATATCAGTATATCATGCCTATGAGTCATGTGATGGTACTGAACAATAAATGTACTTTACAATTCAGAGTAATAGCATGATATAGCAATTTTACTGTTTAAGTGACATAGCAATTACCGATGATAATTGTGTGTGAGCCGGCAAATCTGTGTAAGTGTAACATGCGCATCATCAATAATTGTGCAGGTGTACTAGCAGACGATATCATAACAAATAATGGAAGCACAGGTATATACAATGCAATGAGAATATCATAAACATAGAAGAAAAGTAAACCGTAAGCGCCACATTATAAAATATACTTATCTAATTTAACATCTACATAAGGGACTAACTAAGGCAGTGTAGAAAGGGATTAAAATATCTATAACATATCCGAATCGATAAATCTATCAATCGGCCATCCAGTCTGATAGCATCACGTACGGTATAATCCATCGTACGGCATCCTCGAGTCAAGGGTATGGATGAAACATCCGATAAAACTCATCGCGTACGGTAATCCATCGTACGGCGGCACTAAACAAAAATAAGGATTCTATCGATCTATACAACAATGAAGGTACAGATCTAAAGTCTCGTACGACATATCACTCATTATTCTCATAATTGTATATATGTACACATATCTCTCAAGTCACATCCGTATCAATCTCATATCATGTCTTGGTAAAATTATCTATATTCTCATACTTCCTCGCATCCGTATATCGACATATTAAGCCAAGTCATTTTATTTCATCATATAATTTTTTCATCACGTCAATATCTCACATCAAGTCATCTTGCATACACATCATATCTAATTAATTTCACAACACATTTATCTCAATCTCATGTCGTGTTTATCGATATCATATCATGCCACTATAAATCTCATAATTGTCGTCTTTCAATCACTTATATATATCACGATTCACATTCACATTTCATATTCTCATATATCAATCCGAGTCTTCCTTATTTATTATATCATTTCACGCTAAATTCCTGATCATCTCCGTGGGTTTGTACATAGGTTTTCTCCAAACTACAATTTATATATCACTTATCCATATCAATGGTTGCGGTGGTGCTATACGCCATCCACCCGACTTCCCCCGTATATATAAATCTACTCACCTGCTAAACTCCTTGTTTAGCCATAGTCGATGTGCTTCGTCGTCTTGGAAATCCACGCGAAGGTACCTATAATAAATACACAATCGCAATACCATTAAAATCAAGTCCGAAAACCGATACGGCACACGAATTGCTTATAGGTTAGAACCAATAGCTTATTCTTGCAAAAACAACCCAATAACCTTCGTTGTTGACGTACAAACTTCTAACGACCAAATACAATATCAAATACCAAAACCAAGTTCGAAAATCGGAAAACCGAAATCAGCAACGAAGGAAATCACTCCCACATTTCACCCTAGGGCAAACTAGGGAATTTTGCATATAGGGTTACTCTAGATATCACATAAGGAAGACATGATCCAAAAATCGTCGCATTCCACCACAATGTGTCCGCAATTTGCGGCCACAAACAATATATCTGCGGCCAGAATAGATGGGAAGGGGCTCGGGTTTCTAGGGAAGGTTCCTGGTTACCTGCTCGACTTACTATGATGGAAACTTTATTTATAGGTCTCTCGGGTCATCCCAGATTACAAAACATCATCACAATCTGTCGAAATTTCAATGCCGGGAAAATTCTAAGTTCTGGTTTTGGGTTTCTAGTCTTATAGTTTGGTCAGGAAAATCACCACCTAAGTCTTGTAAACACTCACTGCACCTCACTTGCATCTTTACAATTCAAATCACCTACTAAACCTCAACCAAGAAAATTCTAAGATCACTAAACATGCTAAATCAAACACTAAACTAAACTAGGAGGTAAAGAAACTAATTACAAGGTGGGAAGTGAGAATTATACCTCATGAGAGCAACTCAAGAAAAACCCTAGATGCCAAAAGTCTCTGAAATCCAAACTTGAAAGGTCCACAGGGTTTAGGAAGAGGTGGGGATCCCTTTTAATGAAGGTGGCATGAAGGTTTGGTGAAGATTTGTAGATGTTTTCATGGGGTAGAGGAGATGGAGGAAGCATGAAGATGAAGAGGAAGAAGGGGTTGAAGAAAGATGAGTTGAAGAAATAATGGATGAGAGAAGTCAAGTGCAGGAACCATGCTACTCTCTCTCTCATGGCATGTTACGCCTCAAGTTATGAGTGTATCCCCCCCTCTCTCTCCTCAATCATGCCACCTTTTCTTTTTCTTTTCTTTTCTTTTCCCCTCTCACAAATAGAACCAAACACAATGAAAACAACATGCAACCAAAATGTAAAATGATATGGTGCACTAGCCATGGAAAAAGTGAAAAATACGGATTTGGCCTAATCGCGATTAGTAGTGCACTAATCAAGTTTAATTTAAACTGTATATAATTAATTATAAAAATGCCAAAATCCGATAAATATCTTTATAATTAATAAATCATTTTAAATTTCCAATTATTTTGTAATACCCGGTTCTTTTATACACCAATATTCATATTTTATAAGAAGGGTTAATTACAAATTTATTTATTTATAGCTATAAACCATTTTAAATATTTTAAAACCCCATTTTCCTTTTATCAATAAAACCCTAAAACCCAAACCCTATTATATCTTATTTTTTTCCCTCAACCCATCTTCCTTTATAAACTTATTTTCCTTTTCAAAAACCCCCAGCCCATTTTTCCCTATTTTATTTCTTTAAGCCCGGCCCCCTTCCTTTTCTTATTTATTCTTTGATTTTGTTTCTCTGGCCCGGCCCAACTCCCTCAGCCTGAGCACAGAACTTCAGTTTCATTTTTTAATTAATTCTTAACCCTGGCCCAACCCAGCAGCCCAACGGCCGGCGACCCGTTGCACCCTACCCGACCCGCCTTCTCCTTCTTCCCAACGGCTACCACACATTTTCCCGCTCCTTGTTTCTCGCGATCCGCCTCCTCCGCCCATGCTCGCGCGCCGTTACTCCCCACGACGCGCGACCCCCGTCTCCCCTATCTCTCCTCTCGTACACACCCACACACTCTCTTCCTCATCTCGCTCTCTCTCTCCCTCGTTCTCCTTCCTCCTCCTCTCTCACTCCCACTCCCGACCCACGCCACATCACACCGACGCCGCGCTCGCCCCGTCACCATCGCCGGCATCGCACTTCTCTCCTCTCCCCTAAAACCTCAAGCTTCTCTCCTCCTCTCCGCTCCCCATCCTACCTGCAACCCGTCAAACCCATCATCGTCGACGAGCTCCCTACTGCCCCGAGCCGTCTCATCGACTCCGCCGCACCCTCCTCGTCGTCAGCAGAACCACCATCGCCTCCCCTGATCAACCGAAGCCCTTGTCTCCACCCTCCATCAGCCTCTACAGAACCCCACACTGCACACCCGAGCTCGGCCATCCGTACCTCTCGCCGGCGAGCCTCCTCTCACCGGGATCGCCTCGTCGACACCCTACGTCGTCATCATCATCATCGTCGCCACCAGATCTCCCTCTCTCTCTCTCTCTCTGTGTCTCTCTGTTCTCACCCTCTCTCTCTCTTTCTCAATCTCTCTCTCTCTGTTCTCTCTCATTCTCACTCTATCTCTCTCTGTCTCTCTTCCTCACTTTCTCTCTCTCTCTAAATCTCACACTCTCTCTCTCTGCAATTCCTCTCCCCTACTCTGACCAACCATTCCGCGGACGAGATCCTCTAGTTGCCTGAGCTCGAACCAAGCCGCCGCTGCCGAGGACTCGAGCTCGAGCCAAGTCGAGCTGCCGTGCCGCGTTCGTGTCGCGATCGCGCCGTTGCCGTACCGTCGTCAATACGTCACCAGGCAAGTACTTTACTTGCTACATGCTAATCTATTTATGTTACAAACTCCATTCGTATAGTTTGCAATATTACAATTTCATGATAACTTATACGATTTACCTGTTCGATACATGATCCTAATGATAATACTCACCTAATTTGATGGAACTGGATTGTTTATATTGGCCCGTGTAGTGATGAATACCTTGTACAAATTTCGCTGGAAAATACGACTATTAACAACTAAAACGACTACCCCCAAGTATACCTGTAAAACTGGAAATCCCTTGTACCTGAAAACCGTTAAAATCACCATAAATTATATACACACTGGAATGATGCGTTCAAGGTCTCAAATCGAAGCCGACTCGATGAACTATAACCCGATGCAAGTTTCTAATTGTTTCTGTACTTAAACTGTGACAATATTTGGATTGGAGTGCGACTCTGGACTGCAGTCCAGAGCGACTCTGTTTACTGTGTGCTGTCCCGTAATTAGCACCACCCTGTTTTCTTAACTCGTAGGTTCCGTAACTCCACTGTTTATTAAAGGTGAATCTGTTATCTAGATAACACAAGTGGTTTCATTCTGTTTCGTCATCGTTTGCTATTTAATCTGTAATTTAAAAGATCGGGACGTATAACAGTCCCAACAGAATCAGAATTGACATACTAGTATTGAACAGTGTATTTCTCCTGACGTACAGACGCGATTGAAGATCCGTCGGTTGCGTTGAAAACCTTATTGGAAACCCTAGATTTCACTCAACTGTAGCATCACTAAATTCTGATCCCAACTGGGATTAAAATGCATTACGAAACGGACTTCCGATTCTGAAACCCGATTCCCAGTCGTGAACGCTTAAAATGAAATGGCCATAACTAGTGATCCGGAAACCCGATTGGCGTGAAACTAAATTCGCTGGATAGATAATCAAGCATACTATTTATTCCCCATTCATTGTTTTGCCAAACTGTAAACTTATGATTTATGATAAATCGTGCAAGTGGTAGATTACTGATTCATAACATCCTAATCATGTTTTACATACTGTTTACGCGTCATATCATACATATGTCACTGCATTGATAACCTAATGATAATGTGCAATACCCAGTGTTAGGTATTAGTGATGATTGTGGCAAGTACGTTAGTGTTCGTGTATAAGTGAATAAGTGAAAGTGACACGTACTTGTACACAATCAGTGAACCTTATTATTCTATTGCATTGTCGACGTCTGTGGGACGCGTGTACGTGTGACTATAAGTGGTATGGGACACTTATGGAAGCTCTAGCATGGGTGTCACAGATAAGGCACCATATACTGCCATTTATCTTAGGTATTAGTCGGGACGTGCTTGATGGAGGTCCTGCCTCCAGTTCTCGCGCAGACTTGTCACAGACCGATTGGTATTTGAGGTTATGGTTAGCGTTTGATGTAGACCACGGGGTGTGGGGTAGTTTGAGTGTGAGTTCAACAGAATCTCGGGAGTCCCTTGCCGGCTTATATATATAGAGATATATGGAGATTTACAGGGTACATGATTATTACCGTGAGTTACATGTTTGGCCCGTGGTCCCTTGCCCTTGGGTCCTACCCTTGGGTGGAGGATACTCGCGAGTGGTTGACTCTCACACTTGGACTGACGATAGGCTTAGTGACCTGTACAGTAAGACTTAGAGACTGATAGGGATGATAGCATCAATATACATACTTACTGTGTAGACATACTTGGCATATTATTTTACTGCTTTTACTGTTCCACTGCATTGATTACTGCATGTTCATACCTATACCGTCATTGATTTACTGTATATATATTTATTATCACTGTTACAGTTGTCACTTGAATTTATAAATTATATTGCTATTATGTCGCTCTGACGACCTGAGTATGCATTCTCAGTGTGAGGAGAGGATTTAGCCTGGACCAGGACTAGACGTACATCACGGACATCTTGATTTGCTATCCAGAGTTATACCCTTTTGTTTCCCATCAGGTCAGTTCTTTATATTGTATTGGTTCAGTTACTGCATTTCTCATTACCTGCGCATTATTTACTGTTTACCACATAAAGCTAGAAGCCGAAGTGTGACTACGGCAGGACATTCCCTTGACCGTAGGAGCATGGCTGGCCCTGTCAAGCCCTCGTATTCCGTATTTTGGGAAGCGGGACGTGACATATTTCCTAAATATTGGTATATACTTATACCATTTTACGAAAAACCCCTATTCGCAATTCGAACAGTTTTCGTGAAATATATTATTTTAATATTTAAATTAAAAAAATAATATTTTATATTTCTGAAATGTTACATACTCAGCGTATGCTCTTACAAGATTAGATTGGTTTATTATCTTATCTAACCAGGATGTCTCCCACTCCTTGAATTGTCCATCAAATCTTTAAAAGAGAATTAGTCGAGATCATTTACACTTTACAAGTTCGCTAACCGTTCAGCCAGGTAGGAGTTGGTACTCCGAGGGAGGTTACCCTTGCTTTCGTATAGACGTAATTAAAATAAACCTCATTTCCGCAAAAGCGTAGCCCCATTAACACTTTCTAGACACCTAATATGTTAGCTAATTGTGAAGTGAAAAATAACTCTCAATAGTAATCCTATTCATTAGTGGGATCGGGATCCAACTATCATCGTATGATGACCTAGATGGAAGCAACTCTAGTCACCACTCTCTAGAAGGTATGCTCAATATTTAAGTTTCTTTTACGTTTTAAACTCCCGATGTGGTTTTTTCCCCAAGCTCTTATGACCTTGATGAAGGCCAACAAATCATAAGACGCGAGTCAAGTTCTTCCCGTCATTGTCCTGATTAATTTAGACCCACCCGTACTCGCCCTTTACAAAGGCCGAAAAAGTTGTACGACTGTCCTAAACCAATGCATCTATCCATACTACAAACAAGCGACATACCGCTACCTTTCACTATACCTTAACGAAGGCCAACAAACATAGCATGAATACGATGTGCTACTCATTTGAAATGACGGAGGACTACGGCTGGTTTTTGCAAAAACCTTGAACGCAATGAACTTGATATCGTTGAAGGAATGATAGCTTTAAAAAGGAGTGGTTCAAGCTCCGCTTTTTAAACGAGTATTTTGAAAAGAACCGAGTGGTTATTCAAATTGTTCTAACATCATTTTAGGTTTATTTTCTTGTGTCAATTAATATTAATGCGGTCCCATCAATTTAATACTGGGTTTTTCCTGCACCTTAGCCATCTACCGTGGCCGATGCGGAAAAAAACTGGCGTTTAAAATTTTTGGCGCAAACAAAACCCCGTCCAAGATCGAAACCATAAACCTATACTAGAAACTAAAGAAGCTAAACTAAAGGGTTAGAATTTTTATACCAAAAGAACCAAGTCCTTCGGTCTTCCGTCATCCTCCTTAGCTCCTTGAGGCATGCTCGAGTGAACTTGGTCGCCGGTCTTACTCCGTCGAAGATGATCCACCCGAAGGATGTAGTCATTGCTCTAGCTTCACAAAATGAATGCAAGTGAAGCAACTAGGGTTTCTAGATTGCTAATCTAGAAAGCCTAGGATGTAGTGAGTGATCTAAGTGTTGGTCTATCTTATCTCACCTCCTCTCATGATTCTCAACACATGAGACGGTTGAGAGGAGGTGGAAGATGAAGGTGGAGGAAACCATGAAACTCAAGAGAGGAGTGAAGCACAAAATGGTGAGAGGAAGATGGCATGCTCAAGAGAAAGAACCATCTCAAAAAATAATGAGCTAACCATAGAGAGAGAAAATGAGCATGCTTGGTTTTGTAAAAACCTATTTTCCAATTTTTAAAAACAAGCCATACTTGAATAGTATGCACAAATGAATTAACAATTCATTTGTGAACAATATGCAAGCATGGTTCTCACCATACTCCTCATTCTCAATTTCCACATCATTTACCATTTTCAAATAAATGGTCAAACCCAAAAAAATGAGGTGTCCACCTTCTAGAATGTTTTCCGGAAAAACACGGATTAAATTCTACTGTATATACATACCTACATTCGTACCGAAATACGAATACCCAAAGAGATATAACACAAAGAACATAATACTAGAATATACATATCGAAATATATATGTAAATTATTAAATCAATACTTGATTTAATAATCCAGCTCAAACCCGAGTTGGCTAGTATTGCCAACTGTCCAATCGAAAGTCCGGGTACATAGTACAATCAATCGATCGAAACCCTGCACGTATCCAATACGGCTACTACATCATTTCGTCAGAACCAGGGAAACCCTCTGTATGGGACTCTAAAGACTCGTCAATACGCTGGCAGTAGGTTTAACCACAAGCACGTTAGCGGCACTAGCTGTATGTAACGGCTACCAAGGTATTGAGAGAAAGGAAGGCCGACGAGCAAGCTCATCCAAACCCCTACTGAGCCTGTCCGTGACCATCTCCATACAGTCCGGTATGTTCGTCTAAGAGTATCGCATATCGGGTCTAGGGGGTGGATAAAGTCAAACCCCTAAAAATGCGATATTTCGTGTCGGTATGAAGCCCATCACCTACTGAGAATCTACTGATCCAAATCAGTAATTCTCGTCCACCTCGGCCGAGGATTTCTAGTGATGGCCATCTGTGCATAACGCGACATCAACCCCCAATACCGGGAGAGACGAATCCCCGACGATCCGCTCACTGCCTCCAAGTGGCTCGGAACTGTACCCAACTAAAAGCTGTTTGCATGACTCCTTTGAGCCGTGGTAGGGTAATAATCAAAGCACATAGTGAACTCACACGAGAAAAATGACGATCTCAGGTCGACAGACTAACCTGTACTCATGTCACCTGGGAACTGCTATATGAAAATAGGTATAATACCAACTAGCATGTTCCCGGCGAGTCCGTCCAGTGTACTCATAACCCAATGAGCACCTGTATACTATCTTAGGTGACTAACTGACACACTTGGCTTGTGAGACCGGCCACATCCCCTCATGGAGGTCTCGATAAGTATACACTAGTCTACTCCGGAGTATCGATGCCCAGTCTCGATACTTCCATGACTAAGGACATTTAAGGATGTGCTTATAGACCACCCAGCTCCCACATATATGATCGTCATAATAATGCTGGTAGTCAAGCAAGAATCCTATAGGCTATATCAACATGTAATAGTGATCTGTAATGCCACCTAATGCTATACATGATGATAAAGACAAACCAGATAACATACTATCATCTTAAGTAAGACTATTCTCCATGTATAGGTCCACCCTCAATCATCACAATCGATAATTGACTTGAGGGTACTATAGCCAACAATCTCCCACTTGCACTTAAGGCTAATTATTGCGATGCCTCATACTCACAGCCCATGTGATACCGAACACCCAACTTCTATACTAATCAGTCTCGCAAAGCCCATTTGCGAAACTTCGAGAAATAGCCTCAGTGAGTGGATCCGCTCCAGTGTTTCTATCTTTATCTCTCTATATCTCAACTTCACGGAGAAAGATTATCTCCCGAAATGTGCAATACCTGTCTTAGAATTTGTCTGGATATCTGATGGGACCCAGTTCACAACTGAACTCAAAATCCAACAAACTACTTAGACTGTATCATCTACCGAATTTAATCAGTAACCTACGCCATATCCTTCTCAGTATCCGCTTGGACCACCTGTCGAACATACTGTCCCTCAAAAGAAGGAAAACTATAACTATGACAGCCACTCTGTCATCCAGGTCACCTTGGAAGCCTAAAATGATAACCGCCTCCCGAAGGAGCCTGCCATTACCATATACCAAGAACATCCACTTGTGTTCATAACTGCTTCCTAATGTTTCTCCAGAATTGGATTAATATATGTTTATTGCAGCCAGTACAAAAAAATATCTGGTGTGGTACTTGACATTTCATGATTAACTCAATTGCCTCAGCAAGTGATATGCCAATCATGCAGATCCCTCTCCTCATCAGTCTGAAAGACAACTCTTTAGAGAGGGTGACTCCATCACCTGCGGGTACACCACCACGCCAGGAGTCGTCCATTTTAAAATACTTTAGAATAGTGTCAAAGTACCCAAATTGGGACACTTCCCAAATCTAGATCTAAAACCATAGATCCAGTAACCAGAATCCCTTATATTTTATCCAGATCCTGTGTGGAGAAACACCTTGTGACAACCACTGTATAACCGATCGCAGTATAGGAATATCACTTCCTATCAAGAGCATGCCATCCAAATACCAGGACATCACTCCCTACTACCTTCTTATCAGGTCTATATGTTATTCTGATGAAGTCAAACTCTATGACTGTCACATAAAAAATAGACGATCTATCTCCACTATATATGCTTCAGTCTATAAATAGACATAAGCTCCTTGCCCACTATGCTTCCGCTGCTCCCACTGACTACAACAACCCTCTCGCAGAGTCATATACACATGCACTTCTAAAGATAGTTTAGAACGAAGTTATACTCATCTTCCTGCCATATCTCATAGTCTAGAACTGTTGGAGATAGTGCCCTCAGAGTCAATTATTGGATCACAGGCACGTGATTGCAATGATTGAGGGAGGACCTATACCGGTAGGACAGTCTTACTCAAGATGATAGTATGCTATCTGGTTTATCTTTATCATCGTGTACTGCTTTAGGTGACCTTACAGGTCACTATTGCACGTTGATAGAGCCTCTAGGATTTTTGCTTGACTGCCAGCAGTATGAGGGCGATCATATACGTGGGAGCTGGGGTCTATAAGCACATCCTTAAAAGGTCCCTAGTCGTAGGAGTTTTGAGACAGGGCATCGATACTCCAGAGTAGACTAGTGTATACAGTCGAGACCCCGACGAGGGGCGGTGGCCGGTCTCACAAGGTACTGGTGTCAGCTGGTTCACCTAAGATGTATACAGGTGCTCATTGGGTTATGAGTACACCGGACATGACTCGCCAGGAACATGCTAGTTGGTCTTATACCTGACGTCAGATAGCAGTTCACTGGTGACATGTGTACAGGTTAGTTCATCGACCTGGAATCGTCATTTGTCTCGTGTCAGTTCCCACTGTACTTTGATTACTACCCTACCACGCTCAAAGGAGACGTGCAAACAGGTTTTAGTTGGGTACAGTCCCGAGCCACATGGAGGCAGTGGCGGATCTGCATGGGTTCTTCTTTCCCGGTATTGGGGGTGAGGTCGCGCTGTGTCTAGGAGAGCCATTACACGAAGTCCTTGGCCAAGGCAGGAGATTTACTGGTGGGTATTCCAGTAATATCTCAGGGTGTTCCGGGCTACACTCCGACACGACTTTTACCGCTTTTGGGGGTCTGGCTTTTACCAACCCCCTAGGCCCGCCATGCGATGCTCATAGACGAACGGACCGGACTGTACGGATAATGTCACTGACAGGCTCAGTAGGGTGTCAAGATGAGTTCGCTCACAGACGTCCCTTTTTGTCAATAGCTGGTAGCCCGTCACGTATGGCTAATACCTCTGACGTGCTAGTGGTTAAATCCACAGCCAAAGTATTGACTAGTCTTTAGAGTCCCCCACAGACCAGTTTCTCAAGTTTCGGGCGAAACGCTGCCGAGGCCGTATGGAGATATGGCAGGGTTCGATCAGATACGTGCGGTATTGCACGGATCACGATCGGACGGATAATACTAGCGGGCTTTGGTTTAAGCTGGATCCTAGTATTATACAGTGTAGATTTTGTCTCTTTGCATTTGTATTCAGTGGGAATACAAATGCGGGTATGTATATACAGTCGCGGGGTTTTCCTGTAATTTATTACGGTATCGGTTTTCTGAAGTTGCCAGTTTGCATTCCGTTTCAGCCAGTTTTCCTTTCTTTCTTTCGTTGGCTGATATTTGATGGAGGGGTTATTTGCAAGTGTGCAAATTATCATTTGTGGAGGGGGTTACTTGTATTTATAGCTTCATGATGGTTCTTGCATTATTAGATTCTTTTTGAGTCAATTCCTTTGCATTTATGAGATGGGATTTAGAAAGGAAATGAGGGTGACATTAATTCCTCTTGATCACTCATTTCTCCTTTTGCTTTTGAGATTCCATTCATATCATTTTTTCCTCCTCCCTTTATCCATGGCCGGCCACACACATTTGAGGGGGGTGATTTTTGAGTGAGAGGTTTTGATCTCATTTTCATTTCATTGCTAGAAAAATGTGAGCACCATTTTCTTCCATACTTCCTTTTCTTCACCTCCATAAAAACAAAGGCAACTTCACCCCAAGAGACAAATCACTACTACACTTAGCCTACAACCTTTCTTGGGCACGTCGGCTTGCCAACTTCATGCGCGAGTTGCCTCGGTCCAGAGGTGGGAGCCCGTAAAAGAACCCGGCGATGTGGTGCCCGTTCCGACGAGGAGTTGAAGATAGGAGATTCCGCGAGGAGATCGGAGTGGAGGCCGAAGACCGAAGGACACAGATCGCTCGGTATAGCATTCTACCCCACCTCGTATTTTCTAGAGTTAGTTTAATGGCCCGATCCGGGTTTAAAGTGCGCGGTGGTGCCGGTTTACTAGTTTTGTGAAAAGTTTCGTTTCCGCATTCCGGCGTCGGATTGACGGCCGGGGCGCCGCCGTGCACTTACACTGGTATCAGAGCCACGCCATTAACCTAGTCAAGCTTGCTCTAACGTGTTTACAAGTTCGATCGATCGGAATTTCCAAAAACCGTGTTTTCATTGCATCAGTTTTCTGTCGAAATTTTTTTAGCTCAGAAAATTTTTCAGTACATTGCAGAAACACGTGCAGGGAATTATAAGCATTCTATAAAAAATTGGTTGCGTGACGTCATCATGCCACCGCGGAACTGCGGCCAAACCCATGCTTGGGCCGCGGTTCCGCCGCCATTTTGACCCCTCTCTGCACCAAATTTCTACAGTGGCTTTCTATGATGAAATTAGGGTTTTTGGTTTATACTGTTTGGGCCCAGATTTTCTTTGAGTGCTACAGTAGTGCTTGGGGCCCACTTCGGTAAATTTGATCGATAGAAAAGTTTAAACATGTTAGTTCACAGTATTTACATTATATCTGCGACCGTGAATGTCATTTGATCGGTAAATCCTGTCTAACTGCTATAGCCCTTTTAGACGGATTTGCGAACGTGACATTCACGTTGATGTTCTGTGTTGTGCTGTGATATTGCGGATTGGTCGTGGGGGATAGCCTGGATGCAATGTTAGTACAGTTTCGTTTTATATGTACATTTGATATTGCGGGACGAGCGTCCGACATGTGGACTGCCGTCACTGCCTGTTTGTATATTATTCTTTTGGGGAACGACCGGGATGAGGTCGATGTACCCGTTGTATATTTTACTTTCTGTACTAGGATTACCCCGCGGAGGGGTGCACGGATAGCCGGGTTCTAGAGGGCAACGAGCCCGCATCTCATGGCTTTGAGACGGAGGGGGCTTCACTCTAGAATTGGCGGGCTATTCGCCGTACTCGTAGGGGGTACAGGTTGACCCAAGGAGGGTTGCCCAAGTTACCGGATTCCGTGAAGTGCTGGGTGGTCCATTCACATTGCTGAAGGGGGCTGCCGCGCTTCAGGTTTTGGCGGGTAACTTGCCGTGCCCGTAAGGGTCTATGATTTCATTGCACAGGCTATCCACACGACCAAGGGAACGTCGGGTTTCAGTAGCGGCGCTATGAAACCCGGGGATCCTAGATATCTGTATTGTTCTATGCTGCTTATTACATTTCTTTGATGTTGCATTTTATCACTCCTTGAGCGAATATTATATATTGATATATATACTAGTAGATGTTGTATATGTTTTGCATCCGTGCTAGTCCAGTCCCTGCTCTGTCGTTAGTTAAGTAACCTAACGGGTGATGACGGGACCCAGTGGCGAATGCGGGTGGCATATACGTACATCATTATTTTCGTTCTTTATTGGTGTGATCAATTGATGGGACTGCGTTGATTCGGATCAATTCAAGCTAAACAAACCTATTCTGATGTTGTTGGAACACTTTTCAAAAAGCTGTTATTGCATGAGCGTTCTTTTTTGTTTTGCACAGTGGTATTCGGTTATGAATATCCAGCACCTCAGTCGACGAGGCAAGGGCCGAGATCCCTTCACCGGAAGTGACGCCTTGGACAGAAGTTTGCGTCAGGGTAATAACTTCACTATAGCCGATTGCCTTTTGCTTTGCATCGTGGTATTCAGTTGGAATATCCTGCACCTCATTCTACGGGGAAAGAGCCGAGATCCCTTCACCGGGAGTGACCTATTTAGCAAAGGTTTTCGCCACTATATTTTTATAAAGCTATCCAGTTCCTTCAACGATATCAAGTTCATTACGTTAAAGGTTTTCGCCAGAAACTATTCGTAGCCCTCCATCATTTCAGTTAAATATTCGGTAGTATTCAAGCTATGTATTTTGACCTCACGCCAAGGAATAGTGATTGGTAGCTGCCGGATATTTATCTGTTGCATAGATAGATGCGTTAGTTTGGGACAGTCGTACTACTATTTTGGCCTACGTCAAGGGTATGTACGGGTGGGTTCAAATTAACCTGGATAATGATGGGTAGAACTTGACATGTGACTTATGACATTTTGACCTCACGCCAAGGTCATAAGAGCATGGGGTAAAAAATCACATCGGGAGTTTCTAAAGAAACTGAAACTTGCCAGATATGCGCATACCTTCTGGAGTGTGATAACGTGAGCGGATTTCGTTACGTTATCATGCGATGATAGTTGGATCCCGATTCCTTCTGATGAGTTGGTTTACTTCTCGGGTGATCCCGACTAATTCTTCTTTTAGGTTTGGAGGAGAATTTGACGGTACAGTGGGAGGTTTCCTGATTAGATAAAGTGATAACCATTCTGATTTAGGTTAGAGTGCACGCTGAGTGTTTTTTTTCTCTCTCTCTTTGGCAGTGACCATGACCCGACCCTTGACTATGACTCAGTGACCAAGTTGACCGAACCTTCTTATAAGACTAGCTTTTGGATTGTCAGAGTTGCAAACCTCATTGCCACTCCTACTTTTACCCTTTTCTCCAGGACACCCTGTATTACTACGAACGTCCACTTCCATTGGATAAAACCATCGTATGGTTATATACGAACTCGAAGGAATTTATTCGAGGATGGTTTCTGGTACTGAAGAAAACGAATAGGACTATTCAGTTGTCTTTTCCTTTTACCTTCTCTCAGGTTGCGAGTGCTCCTTGGATTAGGGGACAGTACACTTATTACGCAAATTGGATAGTCTTCTTCCAAACCATAGGCAGGTGCCGACCGGTAGGGAATGAAGAAAACCAATTAGCATAACGATGGTGTACAGAAGGTATTAAGTTAAGACAAATAAATGGATTAGTAAGAGGGCAAAGTAAATTGCGAATGCTATTCACAACCAAACCAAGTATTTCATTACCATTCCCACTTCACCTTTGTATTTCTCCAGAACACTCCGTATCGCTACGAAGATCCACATTTTATTGGATATTCCATCGTATGGTTATATACGAACTCGAAAGGAACTTGTTCCAGTTCGGGGATGGATTCTGGTTCAGGAGAAATAGGAATAAGGTTTATTCAGGTATCTTTTATCTTCACCTTCTCTCGTATTACGAGTGTTCCTAGGATTAGGACAGTACACCTATTATTCTTATTGGATAGTCTTCTTCCAAACCATAGGCTGGTGCCAAACGGTAGGGAAGGAAGAAAACTATTTGGCCTAAAGGGGTGTACAGAAGTTAATGACTAAAGACATATAAAGGGATTTGGAGAGATGGCAAAGAAATATATGGTTACAGTTGTGAATCTGGATAATGGAAGAGGCATTACTAGGAATACCCGGATACCCCATCGAAACATTTCAATGTTTCAGTTTCACTGTGTACTGTTAAAAGAAAACTGATTTCCCAATTAGACACTTGCTCCAGGGTATGTATTTACCAGGTTTGATTCTCACATCTGTATGGTTTTACAGATGATGAGTGGGAGTAAGTTATTGGGAATTAGGTGATTATCCTCATTATATCGGAATTCGTTGTAATTGGTGGTATTTGAGGAAACCACCTGGGTTGTTTGCCGGACGGCAAATATTTGGTTTTGAATATCCGTTGTTATGCACCAATTTCAAATTGATATATCTGTACGTCTAATTTTATAGAGTGAGATATACCTTTTTGAAATTATGTCTATGACATTTACCTATATCAGTGGATGGTTAGGTAAGGAGCATTGAACAGCGGTGTAATTCTTCTTAACCATAAGTACAGTTTTCAACCTATGACACACAGTGAATGAGTCACTAGACTCAGGGGACTTATACAGAGTATTGTATATTGTCCAGTGTCCATTAGGACAGAGGGATTGGTCCTCGTACTATATTCGGTTTACTTATGACTTCTCTAGTTTTTAGACAAGTGTTTCGTAGAAACACAGGGTCCAAGTTTTGAGAAGTTATAGGTATAAGAGTAAAGTAGAGAACCAGGTATTGCAAGTATCGGGATTCTTCAAGGTGATCGAAGATATAGATACTTGTGTGTGGTATTCAGTTAATAGTAATGATTAAGAGAACTTGCTTCTCTTTCAGGTTACTTGTAATTGGAAGCATTCCTAAGTTGAGTAACGCTGATCGGTCTCCTTCCATTTAGTTGACATGCACTGAAGACAGCTGCATGATTTGAATCTGGTTCAATTAAATCAGTGCCTCTGTTTCTATATTGGATATAGAACAGTTCATATCTTGATATTGTTAAGGTACGGGGAGTTGTCCAGCTTATGCTTAAAACCAGACTCTAGATAACTCAAGGCACGTTTCTGTAATGGCTGTTTCTGGGTTGACCCAGGCTATGACGAGGGTTGACTTTCTACCATTAGGAAGATCAATAGTGATATTGTTCTTGACTCGCCACAGTTTTAATAAAAATGGATTTTTTCAGAAAACAGTAGTGGGAGTATGGTAGAACTGGAAGTGATTCCAGAACCGCAAACGATTACTGAAAATTTGATAGGAACCTAAAGATTCAATCTGTATTGACATTCCATTGGCCACTCCGCAGATATGGTGGGTAACCTCAGGCACCCGAGAGGTACTCCGGTAGCCTCAAGGACGGTGACAGGGAGGTTCTTGTTTACCGAGACTTGCCATTGCTGTTGTTCCAGACTGTGAGACCCGGCAGGAGGATGAGTATAGCGTCATTCTAGACTAGCTTTAGAAGTGTACGTGTATATGACTCTGCCAGAGGGTTGTCATAGTCAGTAGGAGCAGCGGAAGCATTGGTGGACAAGTAACTTATGTCTATTTATAGACTAAAGCAGATATAGAGGAGATATATCATCTATTTCTGATGTCACAGTCATAGGTTTGACTTCATCAGAATAGGGAATAGATCTGTTAAGAAGGTAGTAGGGTGTGATATCCTGCTAAGTGGATGACATACACAGAGTAGGAAGTGATATTCCTATACTACGATCGGTTATACTTTGGTTGTCACACAGTGGTTTCTCCACATGGGACTTGGATATAATATCAAGACTTTCTGGTTACTAGATCTATAGATCTAGATTTGGGTGGTTTCCCAATCAGGGTACTTAGACAGTATTCTAAGAGTTTTTAGAATGGACGACTCCTGGCACGGTAGTATACCTGCAGGTGATGGAGTCACCCTCTCTAAAGGTGTCTTACAGACTAAAGGGGAGAGGGATGTGCATGATTGGCAGATCACTTGCTTAAACAATTGAGTCAATCATGAGATGTCAAGTACCACACCAGATGTTGGTTTTGCAGTAGATGCAATAAGTTGATATTGATCCTATCCTGGAGAAACATTCGGAAGCGGTTTTAGAACATAAGTGAATGTTCTAGGGATATGATAACGGCAGCCTCCTTTAGGAGACGGTTATCATTCCAGGCTTCCAAGGTGACCTGGATGACAGAGTGGTTGTCAGTGTTATAATTTTCCCTCTGACGAGGGGCAGTATTTTGGACAAATGGTCCGAAGTAGATACTGAGGGAGGCATGGCGCAGGATACTGATTATGTTCAGTTGATGATACAGTCCAAGAAGTTTTGATTTGGAGTTCATTTATGAACTAGGTCCCATCAGATATCCAGACACATTCTAAGACAGGTATTGCTCATTTCGGGAGATGACTTTCTCCGCGAACTTGAGATAAAGAGAGAAATAGAAAGAAACATCACAGCGGATCCACTCACTGAGGCTATTCCTCGAACGCAATAGTTTCACAAATGAGCTTTGTGAGACAGAATAGTAGAGGAGTTGGGTGTTCGGTATCACACGGGCTGTGAGTATGCGACATCGCAATAATTAGCCTTGAGTGCAAGTGGAAGATTGTTGGAGATAGTGCCCTCAGAGTCAATTATTGGATCACAGGCACGTGATTGCAATGATTGAGGGAGGACCTATACCGGTAGGACAGTCTTACTCAAGATGGTAGTATGCTATCTGGTTTATCTTTATCATCGTGTACTGCTTTAGGTGACCTTACAGGTCACTATTGCACGTTGATAGAGCCCCTAGGATTTTTGCTTGACTGCCAGCAGTATGAGGGCGATCATATACGTGGGAGCTGGGGTCTATAAGCACATCCTTAAAAGGTCCCTAGTCGTAGGAGTTTTGAGACAGGGCATCGATACTCCAGAGTAGACTAGTGTATACAGTCGAGACCCCGACGAGGGGCGGTGGCCAGTCTCACAAGCCGCTGGTGTCAGCTGGTTCACCTAAGATGTATACAGGTGCTCATTGGGTTATGAGTACACCGGACAGGACTCGCCGGGAACATGCTAGTTGGTCTTATACCTGACGTTAGATAGCAGTTCCCTGGTGACATGTGTACAGGTTAGTTCATCGATCTGGGATCGTCATTTGTCTCGTATGAGTTCCCACTGTACTTTGATTACTACCCTACCATGCTCAAAGGAGACGTGCAAACAGGTTTTAGTTGGGTACAGTCCCGAGCCACATGGAGGTAATGAGCGGATCTGCAGGGGTTCGTCTCTCCCGGTATTGGGGGTGAGTTCGCGCTGTATCTAGGAGAGCCATTACACGAAGTCCTTGGCCAAGGCAGGAGATTTACTGGTAGGTATTCCAGTAATATCTCAGGGTGTTCTGGGCTACACTCCGATACGACTTGTACCGCTTTTGGGGGTCTGACTTTTACCAACCCCCTAGGCCCGCCATGCGATGCTCATAGACGAACGGACCGGACTGTACAGATATTTTTACTGATAGGCTCAGTACGGTGTCTGGATGAGTTCACTCATAGACGTCCCTTTTTGTCAATAGCTGGTAGCCCGTCACGTATGGCTAATACCTCTGACGTGCTAGTGGTTAAATCCACAGCCAAAGTATTGACGAGTCTTTAGAGTCCCCCACAGACCAGTTTCTCAAGTTTCGGGCGAAACGCTGTAGAGGCCGTATGGAGATATGGCAGGGTTCGATCAGATACGTGCGGTTTTGCACGGATCACGATCGGACGGATAATACTAGCGGGCTTTGGTTTAAGCCGGATCCTAGTATTGTAGAGTGTAGATTTTGTCTCTTTGCATTTGTATTCAGTGGGAATATAAATGCTGGTATGTATATAAAGTCGCGGGGTTTTCCTGTAATTTATTACGGGATCGGTTTTCTGAAGTTTCCAGTTTGCATTCCGATTCAGCCAGTTTTCCTTTCTTCCTTTCATTGGCTGATATTTGATGGAGGGGTTATTTGCAAGTGTTCAAATTATCATTTGTGGAGGGGGTTACTTGTATTTGTGGCTTCATGATGGTTCTTGCATTATTAGATTCTTTTTGCGTCAATTCCTTTGCATTTATGAGATGGGATTTAGAAAGGAAATGAGGGTGGCATTAATTCCTCTTGATCACTCATTTCTCCTTTTGCTTTTGAGATTCCATTCATATCATTTTTTCCTCCTCCCTTTATCCATGGACGGCCACACACATTTGAGGGGGGTGATTTTTGAGTGAGAGGTTTTGATCTCATTTTCATTTCATTGCTAGAAAAATGTGAGCACCATTTTCTTCCATACTTCCTTTTCTTCACCTCCATCAAAACAAAGGCAACTTCACCCCAAGAGACAAATCGCTACTACACTTAGCCTACAGAATTTCTTGGGCACGTCGGCTTGCTAATTTCGTGCGCGAGTTGCCTCGGTCCAGAGGTGGGAGCCCGTAAAAGAACCCGGCGATGTGGTGCCCGTTCCGACGAGGAGTTGAAGATCGGAGATTCCGCGAGGAGATCGGAGTGGAGGCCGAAGACCGAAGGACACGGATCGCTCGGTATAGCATTCTACCCCTCCTCGTATTTGCTAGAGTTAGGTTAATGGCCCGATCCGGGTTTAAAGTGCGTGGTAGTGTCGGTTTACTAGTTTTGTGAAAAGTTTCGTTTCCGCATTCCGGCGTCGGATTGACGGCCGGGGAGCCGCCGTGCACTTACAAGAACAACAGTAGTAGCAAGTTTGGGTAATCAAAAAACTCCCTGTCACCGTCTCTGAGGAGACCAAAGTACTTCTCGGGTACCTGAGGTTACCTACCAAATCTGCGGAGTGGCTAATGGATTGTCGAATCCAATTGAATCTTTAGGTTGTAATAAATTTTCAGTAATCTTTTGTGGTTCTGGAATCACTTCCAGTTCTACCATACTCCTACTATTGTTTTCTGAAAAAGAATTCATTTTACTAAAACTGGTGACGAGTCAAGAATAATATAACTATTGATCTTCCAAATGGTAGAATGTTAACCCTCGTCAATGTCCGGGATAACCCACAAACTTCCATAACTAAAACGTGCCTAGAGTTTATCCGGATTCTTGTTTTAAGTATAAGCCGGAAACTCCATATAGCTTAACATCGTTAAGATATGAAACCATTCTATATACCATATAGAAACAAAGGCACTAATTTAATTGGAACCAGATTCAAAATACTTGCAGCCGTTTCCAGTGCACATCAACTAAATGGAAGGAGGCCAATCAATCTTACTCATCAAGGAATACACCCACATATGAGTAACCTGAGAGAGAAAGAAGTTCTCAAAACTATTACTTACAACGGAATACCTAGCACAAGTATCTACATCTTCGATCACCTCGAAGAATCCTGATACTTGCAACATTTGATTCTCTACTTTATTCTTATACCTATAACTTCTCAAAATTTGGACATTGTATTTCAATGAAATACTTGTCCAAAACTAGAGAACTCAAAAGTAAACAGAATATAGTACGAGTACCAACCTCTTTGTCCTAATAGACACTGGACAACATACAATACTTTGTATAAGTTCTCTGAATTTAATAACCCAAACCCTGTACGTTGTAATTTGAAAACTGTACTATGGTTAAGAAGAATTACACTGCTGTTGAATGCTCCTTACCAAACCATCAACTGATATAAGTAAATGTCATAGACATAATTTCAAAAAGTTATATCTCACTTTATAAAATAAACGTACATATATATCAGTTTGAAATTGGTTCATCACGACGGATATTCAAAACCAAATATTTGCCATCAGGAAAAACCCAAGTGATTTCCTCAAATATCACCAATTACAAAGAATTCTGATATGTTGAGGATACAATCACCCAATTCCCAATGTGTTACTCCCACTCAGTATCTATAATGCCATACAGATGTGAGAATCAAAACTGGTAAATACATACCCGGTAGTAAGAATCTAATTGGGAAAACAGTTTTTAATTAATATCGCACACTAAAATTGAAACATGAAGATGTTTTGAAGGGGTATCCGGGTATTCCTAGTAATGCCTCTTCCACTATCCAGATTCATGACAGTAACCGTATATTTTACCCTCACTCCAATCCCTTTGTATGTCTTTACTTATTATCTTCTGTACACCACACTTAGGCTAAATGGTTTTCTTCCTTCTCTATCTTTCGGCACCAGCCTAAGATTTGGAAGAAGACTATCCAATAAGCGTAATAGGTGTACTCTCTTAACACCAGGAGCCCTCGAAACCTGAAAAAAGGTAAAGAGAAAAGACAACCGAATAATCCTATTCAATTTCTCCAGAACCAGAAACCATCCTCGAACTGGAACAAGTTCCTTCGAGTTCGTATGTAACTATATGATAGCATATCTAAGAAATATGGATCTTCGTAGTGATACGGAGTGTTCCGGAGAAAAGAAAAGGTGAAGTAGGAGTGACAGGGGTATACACCGTTTCGTCATGAATGATAGCAGTCACAATTTCCTTTGCCCTCACTCTAATCGCTTTATATGTCTTTACTTATTACCTTCTGTACACCACATTTGGGCTAATTGGTTTTCTTCCTTCCTGTCACGACCCAGAATACTAGCTCATGACCAGCACTCAAATCACGCCATGTCTAAAGGCGTCACGTAATTCAAGTAAGCTGAAACCTAGAAATCTAAACCTTTTTAAGAAAAATCAAGGAGGTGAGGTTTTGAAATAAAGGTATAGTGAAATCAAGTTTTCTTAAATGCATAGAAAAGGAATGTGAATAATGCAAGTGAAATTTACTAGTTTTAAAACCTGTTTCATCCTTTAAAAATTTAGGCAGCACCTCCTTTGTATATTTTGATCCAAAACCACAATACAAGATAATGATAAAGGCATCCCCAAGCGGGAGCTAGCTCTTCGCCAAACAGCGGATCACAACCATGCAAGACAGTAAATATAAGTATACGACGCCCCATGGCGAAGTCCACCACAAAAGATAAAGAAATAAGCAAGACATCAAAATCACAAGTAGCGGAAATGTCACGACCCGAAAGTACGGAACATGACCGGCACTTAAACTACGAACGTCTCGAGGCGTACGTAATCTAAGTAAACCGAAAACCCAGAAATCCAAACCAAGAAAAGTAGTAGAGTGCAGGAAAAACCAACTTAAAGCAAGTAATTTCAATAGCATAAGCCGAATTATGCGGTTTTTAAAACATCAAAAATTTACTGAAAATTTCGGCAGAGTCTCCTTTGTAAATACTGGCTCCCAAACGGGATACAACATGAATAGTATACGAAATCAATAAAAGGCATCCCCAAGCGGGAGCTAGCTCTTCGTCAATCGACGGTCACAACCACACAAGCAATATAATATACAACGCCAACGGCGAGGATCAAAAACTCAAAAGGGAACTCAAAACCACCAGAAATATAACGAGCGACTCTAAGGTCGAAAGAATAAACAACACTGGTCTCTATCTCAATAGATACATGTTTGGTTGATGGAACTTCTAGATACAACAGAATAATGATATACAAGATATATAATGGGGGTATGATACAAGTAAACCCACCTACTAGCAAATCACCCGAATGAAACTGAGCCCGCAAGCCGTAATGAAACCTGTACGGAAAACCTGCAAGAAACTGGGGCACAACGGGGGTGAGTTGCCAACTCGTGAATAGAAAAACATCTACGCACAGAAATCGCATAAATAACGCAACATAGGTCAATGATCATAATATATCCTCAAATATAAGTATAACAGGCAGCCTATAACAATGGCTAGGGTAATATCTAACCCGAGTATAATTTCTTGTGCCCGTGTCAGTGCCTCAGGTAGCAATATATCATATGAATGAGGTGTGAATGCATGAAACAGAATACATGTAAACGAAGAAACTGTTTTCATAAATTAGTGAGATTTCCTTCGTATTTTTAAACTGAGGTATCATAAATGAAATCAGCATCAACAGTGTCTAGCATCGACACAAAACATAAATCTCACTGTCTCGAAATATCAATGTCTCAATCTCAATATCTAGGGCGCCGTCAGTCCAGACCGGCCCCTACCATCCATCTCAAGACCACGACGGTATCCTCCGGATATCCGACGCGTCGGGTAATATCACCGGTAGGTAGTGCTCCCCAGCCAGGCTCAACGTCAACACCACATTCCTCTTGCCCCGGGGTACCATACCGGGCCCACCATGTACCCGTGACGGTTCCTCCACTCCTCGACACGGATCTCCAAAACCACAGCAAACTCATGGTGGACGACACTTTACATCACTAGAAAACCGCAACATTTTATATTTTAAAAGATCATAAGTTGTAAATTTTGCGGCTTTCCCCGAAATCCAGAAATATCATAAATCTCAAGAAATCATCACAAGTGCATATGTCAATGATAATGAACTAGGCATGAACCACTGAATAACAGTATGCATGAAGTGGTAGGTAATAACTACAATGTCTAATATGACATATAAGGGAAGTACACTAATATCATGTCAACACTACTAGCTAACAATCTAAGTCAAGCAATTATATTCTCTAAAGTGTACGTGACATTGCAATTACCGATGAAGATGTGTGTGAGCCGGCAAGTAGGTGTACGTGGTACATACGCATCATCGGTAATGGTGCTGGTGTCCTAACAGCATGATATCAATAATGGAATATGCAGCAAAATAAATATGCGAGGCAGAGCGAACAACAATAATGTGCGGGAGCTGAATACTAGACACAACGATAACTAATCTGCAATAATCTAATATAAGTCCTACAAATGGTGCCTTTTTGAAATAACACGAATCGTGGGGTTTTGAAAATAGGGGCTACGGTGTTTTTATGAAAAGATACGTCGTTTTTGAAATATCCGTAGATTCCCTTGAGCTGTCTTTAAAAATGCCCACGATTCGTTAATTTTTGAAATAGGTAAGAAGTCTAATCTAATCTAACAACTACACTAAACTATACGGCTGAACTAACAAGCTGAACTACAGGTAAGGAAACCGCCTATCATCTGAGTCGATACATATACATACCTGTATATGTATAGTCGGTGATCCCGCCTCAATAATATCATATCCGATACCATATCTATAATCAGGCATCCCAAGTCAAGATTGCGGATCAATCATCAATATAGCTCGTACGTAAATCCGTCGTACGGCATCCCAATCTGGGTACGGGTCAATATCACATTCATCATACTATTCACCTGGTATCCTCTTTATCAAATATCATGATCGGGGTACTGATCTACGTCTAGTACCATACTGATACCGCCTACGTATGCATGGACGTGTGTGAAACACTACGTCAAGGACCCGCTACAACGTCATGTCGTATCTAAGATACGAACCCTGCTATATCACTGATCTCACGGCCTCAAATCAAATCTCATCGACTCAGCTCAATCCCAAGTATCATCCTCAATCCGTATGTGAACACATAGTCCCATACCCATGTGAACACATAACTATAAAGAATCCCATGAGCACATATCAATAGGAATGTATGCAAGTATGTATGTGTGTATGTGTAGTGCAACACTACCCTAGGGTTCGCAACACTAAAAATAGTCCAACACACCAATATCCATCCTAAGCATCGATATTAATCCTAAATAACATATAATAATTATTGGTGTGTATACGCATCCGTATACACCACCACGGACTGCGGGGGTGCTATACGCCATCCACCCGACTTCTCCCCGTAGATATAAATCTACTCACCTGGTCCTCGCTAGCCGGTGCCGACGTCGCCACGCGCTTGCTTGTCGTCTCGAAGTCCACATGGGGGTACCTACATATCATAACGTACCATATCTCATTAAGATCCGACTCATGATCAAAACGACGCACGAATCCCACATAGGTCAAAACCTATGGTTGCTTTCACAAATCAACCCAAAAACCCTCGACGTCGGCATACAACTGCCAAACCATCGAGAAAAACCCAAATACACTCATTTGCACATTCACGAACACTAATTTTAATATAAACTAGGTTAAAACTCACAAAAACGCCAATTTCACTCAAAAAGTCATTTTTCCGAAAATCTAGCAAGCAAAATTACCCGTTTTAGTGCAAAAATCGATGTTTAAATAATTCTAGCGGCCATAATACTTATTAAATAACTTAAATAAGTCATGAAAACCATTTCCATAATTTAATCACATAAATTTGCATAATTTCCAAAATCCTAGATTGCAAAAATATCAATTTTAACACTTTTTATTGTAAAATTCACAATTTTACAATTAAACTTGGTTTTGCATATATTAAATGGTTAAACCACTCATGGAAACCTTAATGATGTGCTAAAAATCCTAACTAGATTTTAATCCCACGTTTTTTATTTAATTTCTAAAACCTAGTTAGCAATTTAGCAGAATTATCACCATTTTTAAACTAACAAATTAACAACTAGTAACCAAATTAGGTTTTGCATTCAATTACATGTTAATCCCCTCATTACAATCATAAGCTAATGATAAAGAACCTAATTTAATTCAAACCCTAGCTTCAATTCAAAATTCCCAATTGAATTTCCAAACATTCAATTAAACCCACAATTTAACACCTAATTAGCTTCATTAAGGAATTTAAATCAAAAAAAAATGAATAATGGGTCAAAAGTTATACCTCACAAACCATGATCAAACTTGAATTCTAGACCTCCATTTTGAAATCCTTGCACCAAGATCCATGCTAAAGGAGATGAGGGAAAATGGGTAGGAGTCGGATTTTGATTTCGGTGAGGTTTTAATTCATTTTTTTTGACAAATTTTTTTTTGATGGAAAGAGAGGAGAAGAAGGAAGGGGGGCTGCTGTTGGCCTGCACAATTTCGTTCAGAAATTGTGGGTGGGTGAGGGAGGAGAGAGAGTGGGGTGGAAAAAGTGAGAAGAAAAGTCAAAGTCAACTCAATTTATATCATTTTCTACTCTTTTCTTTTCTTTTCTTTTCCTTTGCAAACCAAGTGGGGAAAAATAGGGGGGCTGCTGAATTCAGCCATGGGGAGGAGTAAGTGGGTGTGTGTGGGTGTGGGTACGGGTGTGGGGTGATGAAAAATGATAAATACAGTACCCCAAACATCCATTTACGCTAAAAAAAAGCCTTTTTTCTTCAATAATTTCTAAACCGTTTTGGCAAATGATTTCGTTCCAAAAACCACATGATAAATTTTTATTTAATGTTTTATGATGCACAAAATTTGTTTCAACTCATTCCAATTTGTAATTTTCCCTAATTAAATGTATTAGTGACGGCTTAAATAATAATAAAATAATATTTTTTTCAGAAAATTTGAAATTTCACCAGCGGCTCAATAAACACCAATTAATAGCAATTGCATAGCTAGAATATGTATATTTAATTTTTATAATAAGATATTTGTATTTTGACTTTTTACAGAAAACCCTCTCATTTTACCGATTTTCCGAAATTTCACCGAAACGATTTTCAAAATGCTACAGGAAAACCCCTCGCTCTAAGTCTCGCAACCATAAGTCTCACTAAGTCTCATTACTTATACAATTACTAAATTTGATTGATTGAGTTGACTAGATACAATATAAAATAAGAATGCAATGGTGGTACGATCCGGCATGTACCACCTACCAAAACAAGTCGACCGAATGCAACTGTGTGCCAGTGGTGCCGCTACCGATCCATGCGGCCAACCTGTAAGAACTGTAGCACAACGGGGGAGTTGCCAACTCGTGAGTAGAAAACATCATCAGGTAGAAATCGAATAAATAACGACTCCTAGATCAACAATATCATAAAGGTAATACTATGATATCTAGGGTGACCGTATCTGTATATGTGCCAATAATATAAACAATGCCTATGAGCATGTGGATAACATCCAATAGTAATATAAATGCCTGTATGCATATGGATCTCGTCCACGTGTCAACCGATGACACAACAATATCATGCATGTAAATATCATAAAAAGCATATGTATGAAAATATGAGGATATAAATCAACATGTGTCCCTCGCGACACCTCAAAATCATGGAACCTGAGTGTCCAGTATCGACACTTGAAATATCATGAAACCCATGTCCAGCATCGACACGTAAATCCTCATATCTCGGGCTCCGTCAGTCCGGATCGGCCCATATCATCTCACGACTCCGGTCGGTATCCTCCGGATATCCGCCGAGCCCAAATACTATCACCGGTAGGTGGTGCTCCCCTGCCAGGCTCACCGTCTAACAATACAAGTCTTCTCGCCCCGGGGTACCTCACCGGGTCCACCATGTACCCGCATACGGTGCCTACCGCTCCTCGAATCGGTTTTCACATGCCATTCTTAGAACTGAGAAAACACATGGTGGACGCACTGAAGTATCATATCAAGAGAAACCGGGTTTTTAAAATAATACATACTTCTTTTGAAATAACGACGGTCCTCAAATCCAGAAATCTTATGAAAATAGCATATCTCAATGCGTATAATCATAAAGCATAATGTATGCGACATATAACAGAATGTAAGCATATCCGTATATCATGCAACATGGAACAATAATATGCATATATCGAGGGAAAAACCGCTCTTTTAAATGATCCAGTTTTCAAATATATCATGCAGTTCCCAATTTCTCCAATGTCAAATGCAACATCGTATAAAGGTGCATATGTAACTATAGCAAGTAAATTATGCAAGGAGTCATTGTTAGTTGTATGTATGCCCTAGAGGCCAGTATTGTACAGATGATGTATATTATATTGGATGCTTAGACATATATAGAGAGGACTTTCTTGCTCGATATGACAGTATGCTATCTGGTTGCTCTTTACTTTAACATGTATACTTGTCTCTTTATACTGTCTTATCGTTACATGTTGGTAAAGCCCTTAGGATGTGTACTTGACTACCTGGACTATGATGCGGATCATACTAGTGGGGACATGGTAGTCCATAAGTACATCCTTCAAGGTCCTTAGTCGTGGGTGTATTGAGACGGGACATCGATATACCAGTGTAGACTAGCGTATACGCTTCTCGACCCATGAGATGGGCGATGGATGATCCCATATCCATTGGTGTTTGACATCAGAGATGGTATACGGGTGCTCAGTGGAGACTGGGTACACTGGACGGACTCGCCGAGAACTCCCAGATGGTATTATACCTCACGTCAGATGATAGTTCTCTGGTGACACTTGTGCAGGTTAGTCTGTAGACCGGAGATCGTCATAGAGTCTTGTGTGATTTCCACTGTGCTTTGATTTCCACCTTACCACGTCCATGAGGGCATGCAAAACGGTGGTTTTTAGGTACAGTCCCGAGTCACATGGAGGCAATGAGCGATAGGATGGGTTTCGTCTCTCCCGGTATTAGGGGTTGATGTTGCGCTGTGCTCGATTGGCCGTAACAGGGAAGTCCCTGGCCAGGGCTGATATAGAGATTTACTGGTAAGTGTTACCAGTAGTTTCTCGACCCGTTATGAGCCTCACATCGGCATGACTTATCGGTTATTGGGGTCTGACGTTTACCAACCCTAGACTTGATATGCGATATATCAGACGAGGAGACCGGACTGTACGGGAAGTGTTACCGGCAGGCTTTTACAGGAGTTGGAGCGGGCTTGCTTGCTGATCTTCTGATCGCTCAATACCCGGGTAGCCGTTACGTCCAGCTAGTACCGCTGACGGCTTGTGGGTGCTTGATGTGATCATCACCTACTGCCGGCGTATTGACGAGTCTTTAGAGTCCTACATAGAGGTTTTACTGGCTCAGGCAAAACGAAATTGGAGCACGTATGTGATATGTGCAGGACCGAGAATAATGCGTGTATGTGATACCGTATTCTATTCTCGCGACTTTATGTATCAGTCGGTTATATATGATATAGCCGGGTTATCGAATCATGTGTTGATTCGATAAGTCGATATATTGGATGTTAGTCGGTTATATGAGATATGACCGGATTATTAAGTCAAGTATTGATTTAATAATTAAGTGTATAATTGTATATTAGATATACTAGTTTACATTTACTAACACATGTTCACTTAGGGTTTTTTCTCACATGTACACATCTTTACTATATATATGATATATATTAAAATGTGTTATCTTTTTGTATCATGGTTGATGATACATCATACTTGGGTGTATGAGACTTACACCATACTATCTTTTATGTTGGATTTTAATATTCAAAGTAATTACAAAATTAGTGGAGGATTAGCTAAATGCTTGAAGCTTGTGGAAACATTTGACTAATTCCTCTAAATTTATTTTTACTATGGATATTTCTTAACCCAACCATAAACTTTAGCCATGGATATGGCTCTACAAGGGTTAGTATATGATACTCACTCACCATGGTCAGCCTTATCACTTGATCATTATCCTCATCTCTTTCTTTTCTTCTTCTTCTTCATTTGCAAAGAGAAAAAGCTTGCTAGGGTTTGATCCAAAGTGAGATAGATTGTGAGAAATAAAATTCTAAAGAGAACCCACTTCCTATTTCTCCATCCTCTACTAGACTAGCACTTTAGTTTAGGGTGTTTACTTCACTAATTCTCAAGTTAGTGAAGTAGAAGCTTGAGTTGGCATCCCCTCGACGTAGATCATATTCGGTCTCGAAGACTTTAAGCAAGGACGCGTCTTTCGCCTCGTGAAGCCATGCAAGGGTCCGGGAGAACCACGATTCCAGCGAAGGGACTTCAACAAGGAGCAAATGAAGTGAAGGACTGATCTACAAAGGTTGTATTTCGTGTTCCCTTAGAAGTAAAGTTGTTTACTTACTATTAGTTTCGCCTAAACTTTAGTATACGATCTTGCTTAGGGTTGTTCGGCACATAAAAATTTAATTTTGGCATGGTCGATACCTTGCAGAGCCTTGTTAGTGTGCCTAGTAACCCTACAGTGGTATCAAAGCCTAGCTAGAACATTAGGAGATTTGTTAACGAAGTTAAAACTCCGAACGAACCCGAACACGTCAAGATAACCCCCTCTCTGTACATTTTTTAAAAACTGGGTTTTTTCTGAATTAAAAATACCTAAAAAATTCAGCAGGGTTTTCTAAGAATTGTGGTGAAACACGACTGCATGCGCCTTACAATCAACTGCGGAACCGCGGCCGTACCCTGCTTGGGCCGCGGTTCCGCGGCCGTACAGAGGATATATGCACTAAATTTTTCGCTGTAATTTTTATCTCTGTTGTTTGTATTTTCTGGGTATTTTTAAATTAACTCAAGTGTTGAGTATTTTGGGGTTTATTTTGTAATCGTCGATTCGATCGGAGAATTTAATTTTGTTCTGTTTTTCCGGATAATTTAGAAAGTTCTAAAATGTTCGAACGGATATCATTAACTCAATTTTTCCCGGCACGAAAAACATTCAAGTGTTGAATTTTTCTCGGGTTTAAATCTTTCGGAAATACGTGCATGTGATGCGATGGACCCTCTAGAAGAAAACAAATCTTAACTCGATTATGTGACCGTCTTGAACTGCCTTTTGAACCTTAGGGTTTGGGGCAGTACGGCATGCCACATGTGAGGCGTTGGCTTGAGCCTTCTACGGCTGGACCGTTGCTACTGTTACGTATTCTAGAATTTTTAAACTCCGCTCAAGTGTTGAGCTATTATGGAAATCTTGGGTATTTGATTATTCGACCGGAAATTTTAATATTGTCTATATATCTGGAATGTGATACAATATGTGGAATTCATACTGTTAGGCATGAAATGCGAAGTATGTGATATTTCGGATTTACGATGTCTAAAGAGATTATGGATTCCAAATGTTGTACTTTTACATTTTCTTTTCTGTGACCGTAAGTGTAATATGTGATATCGCCGGTTTCGTTGCTATATGTCAACGACAATTGGGATGCGCATATTTACTTACATTGATGACATGTGATGTTATGTGTTGCTGGATATGTTATATTGGATCGTCGCGTTTTGAATAGCCGGGGTTTTTTTATGTGAGATGAGAGGTTTTATTTTCATTCATATAAAATAAAATGTATGTAATATTCTTTTATTGGGGCACTTCCGGGATGAGGTTGATGTCACCTTTTGTATATTATTTACTTTTCCGCACTAGGATAGACCCAAGGAGGAGAGCACAAGTAACCGGGTTCTGGAGTCCAGTGGGAGACCAACTTGAGGAGTCGAGTCCGGGTCTCCTAACTCTAGAATTGGTAGGGTTGCTTGCCTCTCTCGTAGGGGTTTAGGGGTGTGGGTTTGGCTATTCATCGCGACCGTGGAATCCGTGTTTTATAAAGGCTCAAAATAAAACACGGACGTCCTAGTATATCCAATATTTCATATGTTTCTTCTGCTGCGATATCTGTGATGTGATCATGTGATGTGATGTGATAAATACTGTATATAGTATATATAATATATTATATAGGCGTTACTTATGTTTTACACCCGCGCTAGCCCTGCCCCGCTCTGCCGTTAGTTACCTAGCCTAACGGTGTACGAGGGGACATCGAGGCGAATGCGGATGGCATAAATGTACGTCGTATTTATCTGTGATGTTTAGGTGACTTAAATGATGGGACTTCATTAATGTGATTAATGAAAGAAAAGAAACCTAAAAGATGTTGTAGAATCAAAAAAAAATTCAAAAAGGGTAGCTACAGTTTTGCTTTGCATAGCGATATATATGATATATCCCGCACCTTATTCGATGAGGAAAGAGCCGAGATCCCTTCACCGGGAGTGACCTCTTTAGCAAAACTGGCAGATGCTACAACACTCGGTTTGCTTTTGAATGCTTTTGGAGTTTTGCTTTGCATAGTGATGTATATGATATATCCTGTACCTTATTCCATAAGGAAAGAGCCGAGATCCCTTCACCGGAAGTGACCTCTTTAGCAAAACTAATAAAAGCCTCAAAATCACTCCATTTCAAAATTCACTCGATTCTACAACGATATCAAGTTCATTATGCAATAGGTTTTCAGAAAAACCTGTCGTAGCCCTCCGTCATTTCAGATAAGTCCTGCTCAGTATTCGTGCTGCGTTTGTTGACCTTGTCAAGGCGTAGTGTGCGGTAGCTGACCAGTATTTACCTGTTTATGCATATGATGCAAATTGTTTTAGGGTAGTCGTACGGCCTTGTTGACCTTGTCAAGGGTCGTGCGAGTGGGTTTAATTCAATCAAGAAATGACGGGTTGAACTTGACTTACGGTCTATGGTTTGTTGACCTTGTCAAGGTCATAGATCGTTTGGGGCAAAATATTATCGGGAATTTCAAGTGTTGAGATTTGCAATGAGATTGCATACCTTCTATGAGATAGTTGGATCCCGATACCCACTGCGAGTAATTGTTACTCTCGGGAGAGTTTTACACAGGACAATTAGCCGATCAAGTAGGTGTCTAGAAAGGTGTCAATGGGGTTACGCCTCTGGGAAAACGAGGTTTACTTTAATTAGGTCCGTGCGAAAGCACGGGGAACCTCCCTCAAAGTACCGACACTGGCCTGGCTGAAAGAATGGCAAAATTGTAGGGTGTAATTAATCCCGGCTAGTCTTTCCTTTTAGGGTTTGAAGGAAGATTTGATAATTTATACAGTGGGAGCCATCCTGATTAGATAAAATAATAACCAATCTGATCTTGAAAGAGCATACGCTAAATTGTTTTCTTCTCTCTCTCTCCAGATAGCGACCATATCATGCCTTAATCAAGATAATAATATGGATGTATTGACCGAACCCGCATGTTATACTGTGCTGGGGAACGTTGGTTCCGTTATTTCTTATAAGAGTTATAAGACTGAACAGGATATAGGGGAATACCAGGATTCCTATGCCACCCGTGTGAAGAAAGTACATGTTGATGCATTTTCTTCGGGTGTGTTCGTTACAGAGAACTGTTTCTCCATTTCCTCTACGTCCTGGGTATTAGATACCGGGTTAGGATTCCATATATGTAATCAGTTACATGGGCTTAGGAAAGGTAGAGAACTTGGAGAAGGTGATAAAGACATAAGGGTTGGAAATGGTGCAATTGTTGCAGCTAAAACCGTCGGGGAATATCACCTTGTATTGCCAACTGGTAATACATTGATTCTGAACGAATGCTATTTCATGCCGAACCTGATATGCAACATTATATCGGTTTCTTTGTTGAGTAAAGAGGGATATAATTTTGTATTACAGGATAATTTTATGAACATTTTCCTAAACCAAAAGTTGGTTGGATCAGGCACGTTGTGCAATGGCATTTATGCTCTAAATCAATCAACAGTTCTGAACATAACAAACACACACAAGAGGAAGAGTTCAGAAATGAACGAATCTTTCTTGTGGCATTATAGACTGGGTCACATCAATGCGACACGACTAGCTAAGTTGCATAAGGATGGATATTTAAATCCGTTTGAATTTTCATCTTATGACACTTGCCAGTCATGTCTCAAAGGCAAGATGACCAAAACTCCGTTTACGGGACACGGAGAGAGAGTTACAGAACTCTTGGGACTGGTACATAGTGATGTATGCAGCCCCATGTCTACACATGCCAGGAATGGTTCTGCGTACTTCATTACATTCACTGACGATCTCTCTAGATTCGGATATGTGTTCCTGATGAAACACAAATCAGAAGCTTTTGAGAAATTTAGAGAATATAAACAAGAAGTCGAGAACCAAACCGGGAAAAGTATTAAAATCCTACGATCTGATCGAGGAGGTGAATACTTGAGCAATGAATTCCTGGACTTCCTAAAAGAGAATGGGATTCTCTCTCAGCTGACTCCTCCATATACACCACAACACAACGGTGTATCTGAACGGAGGAACCACACCCTATTAGATATGGTGCGCTCTATGATGAGCACAGCTGAGTTACCTATTTCCTTCTGGGGGTATGCACTGGAGACAGCAGCATACCTATTGAATCAAGTTCCATCTAAATCTGTACCTACCACACCATATGAGATATGGAGTGGGATGAGACCATGTCTTAAACGAGTTAAGACATGGGGTTGTCCGGCCTATGTCAAAACGCAAAATCAGGACAAACTCGAGGCACAGTTAGTTCTATGCAAGTTTGTGGGATATCCCAAACATTCACATGGATATCTTTTCTACCATACTGAGGAACAAAAAGTGTTCGTTTCTCGACATGCCACCTTTTTAGAAAAGGAATTTCTTACAAAAGAAATTAGTGGCGATGAGGTAGAACTGGAAGAAATTCCGGCTATACAAACTCAAACTGAAGATTTAGTGGAACCGGAGGATTCGGTAGTTCCCAATGAACCTCAGCCTCTCCGCCGATCTAGTAGGGTTCATCACCCACCTGAGAGATACTACGGTTTTCTCATGGACGGTGGGAGCGAGGATTGCATCATGGTTGATGATGACCCAACTAGCTTCGAGCAGGCCATCACGAGTGGGGACTCAGTGAAATGGCTGGATGCAATGCGGTCCGAGATGGAATCCATGTACACCAACAAAGTATGTGTAGGGTTCCTAGGCACACTCATGAGGTTCCACAAGGCATCAATCATGCCAAAATCAAAATTTTAGGTGCCGAGAAACCCTAATGAAGATCGTTTACTAGAGGTAAGGCGAAACTACAAGCAAGCAAACTACTTTGCTACTAAGTGAATGGGAATACAACCTTTGTAGATCCGGTCCTTCACTTCTAAAGATCCGTGTTGACGTCCCTTCGCTGCGATCACCGGGATCCCGGACCCTAGCGTTGGTTTCATCGGAGAAATGAGCGGGCTAGGTCGTTGACTTCGAGGCCGAAGATGATCTACGTCGGGGAGACTCAAACTCAAGCTATTCCTTCACTTGGTCAAAAACTTCGTGAAAAAAACACCCTATACAACATGGCAAGTGGTAGAGGATGAAGAAATAGGAAGTGGGTTCACTTTGGATTTGGATTTCTCACTCTTAATCTTCACTTGAAAATTTTCTAGAAGGCTTTCTTCACTTGAAGAAGAAGATGAAGAAGAAAGAAAAGAATAAATTATGAATAATAGAAAATCAATAATCAAGTGAAGTCTATCATCTTGCAACCATGGGTGAGTTAACTTTTGTAGAGAATAAACTAGAGTTTAGGTTGATGGTTAGGTCAAAGAACAAAACAAAATGGTTAGACTTTTTCAAAGATGCTATGAAGCTTCAAGCCAAAACAAGAAAAGCCACCATTTAGTTTTTCCAAAATAAATAAATAAATAAAACAAATAAAACCCTAACCATTAACCTAAATATGGTGTAAGTCATACACACACCCAAGTTTGCATGTATCATCAATCATGATACAAACTAGTGCACAAACATATATCATATATACAACTTGTGCACATCAAGTGAGAAAATCAATCTTAAGTGAACAAATACTAGTTAATGTAAAGTAATATATCAAATATATAATTATACATTAAATCATTAAATCAATACTTGATTTAATGATCCGGTCATATCGCATATAACCGACTAATATGTAGTGTATTAATATATCGAATCAACACTTGATTCGGTAACCCGGCTATATCACATATAACCGTCCGATGATACAAATCGCGGGAATAGAATACAGTATCACATACTGGTATTATTCTCGGTCCCGCACATATCTCATATGCGCTCCTATTTCGTTTCTCTTGAGCCAGGAAACCCCTGTGTAGGACTCTAAAGACTCGTCAATACGCCGGCAGTAGGTGATGATCATATCAATCACCCACAAGCCGCAAGCGGTCTGCTAAACGTAACGGCCACCCGGGTATTGAGAGATTAGAAGATCAACGAGCAAGCCTTCTCACACTCATGTGAATCCAACCAGTAACACTTACCGCACAGTCCGGTCTGTTAGTCTGATATGTCGCATATCTCGCCTAGGGGTGGTAAATGTCAGACCCCAGTAGCTTGATAAGTCATGCCGATGTAAGGTCCATAACAAGCACGAAACTACTGATAACACTTATCAGTAAATCAGTGCAACCCTGGCCAGGGATTTCCAGTTATGGCCAGTCGAGCATAGAGCAACATCAACCCCCAATACCGGGAGAGACGAATCCCCTCCTATCGCTCATTGCCTCCATGTGAATCGGGACTGTACCCAAAAACCACCTGTTTGCACGACTCAGTAGAGCCGTGGTAGGGTGGAAATCAAAGCACAGTGGGAGACACAAAAGACTCTATGACGATCTCGGGTCAACAGATTAAGCTGTACCAGTGTCACCAGAGAACTGCCATCTGACGTAAGGTAGAATACCATCTGGGAGTTCTCGGCGAGTCCGTTCTGTGTACCCAGTCTCCACTGAGCACCCGGATACGATCTCTGATGTCAAACACCAATGGATATGGGATCATCCATCGCCCATCACATGGGTCGAGAAGATATACGCTAGTCTACTCTGGAATATCGATGACCCGTCTCGATATTCCCACGACTAGAAACATTGAAGGATGTACTCATTGACTACCCAGGCCCCACTAGTATGATCTACATCATAGTCCTGGAAGTTGAGTACACATCCTAAGGGCTTTATCAACATGTAATAGAGAGACTTCAAGTATACATGTTAAGATAAAGAGCAACCAGATAGCGTACTATCATGTCGAGCAAGAAAGTCCTACCTATATATGTCCCAGCATCCACTACAGTATACATCTCATGTACAGTAATGGCCTCTAGGGCATACATATAACTAACAGTATGGACTTTGGAAGATGCTCCTGAAGGGGTAAAATCCATTGGGAGCAAGTGGATCTTCAAGAAAAAACTTGGTGTAGATGGGAAAGTGGAGACTTTCAAAGCTAGACTTGTTGCAAAAGGTTTTCGTCAAAGACCAGGTGTGGACTATGACGAAACCTTTTCTTCAGTGGCTATGCTTAAATCCATCCGGATCATGCTTGCCATCGCTGCATATCATGACTACGAAATCTGGCAAATGGATGTTAAGGCCGCCTTTCTAAACGGTGATTTAGAAGAGTGCGTGTACATGACTCAGCCGGAGGGCTTCGTAGATAGTGGGAGAACCGGGAAGGTGTGCGAGCTGCTTAAATCCATTTATGGATTAAAGCAAGCATCGCGGAGTTGGAACATCTGCTTTGACGTCATTATCAAAGAGTTTGATTTCGTCAAAAACGTAGATGAATCTTGTATCTACAAGAAGGTGGCAGAGAGTAAGGTTGTCTTCCTCGTATTGTACGTAGACGACATACTCTTGATAGGAAATGATATTCCTATGCTGCAATCGGTCAAGCTCTTCTTATCACAAAGATTCTCAACGAAAGATTGTGGTGATGCCTCCTGCATATTGGGAATAATGATCTATAGAGATAGATCTAAAAGGATATTGGGATTGTCCCAATCCAGGTATATTGACACCATACTAAAGAGGTTTTGTATGGAAGAGTCCAAACGTGGGTTTTTACCCACAATCTCAGGGCTCACTCTCCCCAAAGAGATGTCTTCCAAGACTGATTTGGAGAGAGCTCGCATGCAAGGGATACCCTATGCTTCGGATGTAGGCTCTATCATGTACGCGATGCTATGTACCAGACCCGATGTAGCATACTCACTAAATGTAGTGAGTAGGTATCATGCTGATCCTGGAGAGAGTCACTGGACAGCTGTGTAGAGCATTCTCAAGTACTTGCGAAGGACTAAAGAGATGCTCTTGGTGTATGGTAACGGAGAACTCCAAGTGGAGTCATTTACCGATTCGAGCTTCCAGAGTGATAAGGACGACTCTAAGTTGCAGTCAGGATTTGTCTTTACCCTTTACGGAGGGGCGGTTAGCTGGAAGAGTTCCAAGCAGGAAACCGTGGCAGACTCGACGATGGAGGCTGAATACATCGCTGCCAACGATGCTGCCAAAGAGGCTGTCTGGATCAAGAAGTTCATTACTGAACTTGGAGTGGTTCCATCCATTGAGCATTCAATACCTTTGTATTGCGATAACAATGGAGCGGTGGCTTTGGCCAAGGAACCCAGGTCCCATCAGCAATCCAGGCATATTCTGAAGCGGTATCACCTGATCCGGGAGATAGTTGATCGCCGGGAGATCGAGGTCAGGAGGGTTGACACGAAGAACAACACAGCGGATCCACTCACAAAGGCCATTCCCCAGATACAGTTTGAGAGACTCTTCGGGATGCTTGGTGTGCGATACTACAGCAACTGGCCCTAGTGCAAGTGGGAGATTGTTAGTTGTATGTATGCCCTAGAGGCCAGTATTGTACAGATGATGTATATTATATTGGATGCTTGGACATATATAGAGAGGACTTTCTTGCTCGATATGATAGTATGCTATCTGGTTGCTCTTTACTTTAACATGTATACTTGTCTCTTTATACTGTCTTATCGTTACATGTTGGTAAAGCCCTTAGGATGTGTACTTGACTGCCTGGACTATGATGCGGATCATACTAGTGGGGACATGGCAGTCCATAAGTACATCCTTCAAGGTCCTTAGTCATGGGTGTATCGAGACGGGGCATCGATATACCAGTGTAGACTAGCGTATACGCTTCTCGACCCATGAGATGGGCGATGGATGATCCTATATCCATTGGTGTTTGACATCAGAGATGGTATACGGGTGCTCAGTGGAGACTGGGTATACTGGACGGACTCGCCGAGAACTCCCAGATGGTATTATACCTCACGTCAGATGGCAGTTCTCTGGTGACACTTGTGCAGGTTAGTTTGTAGACCCGAGATCGTCATAGATTCTTGTGTGATTCCCACTGTGCTTTGATTTCCACCTTACCACGTCCATGAGGGCGTGCAAAACGGTGGTTTTTGGGTACAGTCTCGAGTCACATGGAGGCAATGAGCGATAGGAGGGGTTTCGTCTCTCCCGGTATTAGAGGTTGATGTTGCGCTGTGCTCGATTGGCCGTAACAGGGAAGTTCCTGGCCAGGGATGATATAGAGATTTACTGGTACGTGTTACCAGTAGTTTCTCGACCCGTTATGAGCCTCACATCGGCACGACTTATCGGTTATTGGGGTCTGACGTTTAGCACCCCTAGACTTGATATGCGACATATCAGACGAGAAGACCGGACTGTACGGGAAGTGTTACCGGCAGGCTTTTACAGGAGTTGGAGTAGGCTTGCTTGCTGATCTTCTGATCGCTCAATTCCCGAGTAGCCGTTACGTCCAGCTAGTACCGCTGACGGCTTGTGGGTGCTTGATGTGATCATCACCTACTGCCGGCGTATTGACGAGTCTTTAGAGTCCTACATAGAGGTTTTACTGGCTCAGGCAAAACGAAATAGGAGCACGTATGTGATATATGCAGGACCGAGAATAATGCGTGTATGTGATACCGTATTCTATTCTCGCGACTTTATGTATCAGTCGGCTATATATGATATAGCCGGGTAATCGAATCAAGTGTTGATTCGATAAGTCGATACATTGGATGTTAGTCGGTTATATGAGATATGACCGGATTATTAAGTCAAGTGTTGATTTATTAATTAAGTGTATAATTGTATATTAGATATACTAGTTTACATTTACTAACACATGTTCACTTAGGGTTTTTTCTCACATGTACACATCTTTACTATATATATGATATATAATAAAATGTGTTATCTTTTTGTATCATGGTTGATGATACATCATACTTGGGTGTATGAGACTTACACCATACTATCTTTTATGTTGGATTTTAATATTCAAAGTAATTACAAAATTAGTGGAGGATTAGCTAAATGCTTGAAGCTTGTGGAAGCATTTGACTAATTCCACTAAATTTGTTTTTCTATGGATATTTCTTAACCCAACCATAAACTTTAGCCATGGTTATGGCTCTACAAGGGTTTTTATATGATACTCACTCACCATGGTTAGCCTTCTCACTTGATCATTATCCTCATCTCTTTCTTTTCTTCTTCTTCTTCATTTGCAAAGAGAAAATGCTTGCTAGGGTTTGATCCAAAGTGAGATAGATTGTGAGAAATAAAATTCTAAAGAGAACCCACTTCCTATTTCTCCATCCTCTACTAGACTAGCACTTTAGTTTAGGGTGTTTACTTCACTAATTCTCAAGTTAGTGAAGTAGAAGCTTGAGTTGGCATCCCCTCGACGTAGATCATTTTCGGCCTCGAAGACTTCAAGCAAGGACGCGTCTTTCGCCTCGTGAAGCCATGCAAGGGTCCTGGAGAACCATGATCGCAGTGAAGAGACTTCAACAAGGAGCAAATGAAGTGAAAGAACGATCTACAAAGGTTGTATTTCGTGTTCCTTTAGAAGTAATGTTGTTTACTTACTATTAGTTTCGCCTAAAATCTAGTATACGATCTTGCTTAGGGTTGTTCGGCATATAAAAATTTAATTTTGGCATGGTCGATGCCTTGTAGAGCCTTGTTAGTGTGCCTAGTAACCCTACAGTCATATCATGATGCAGCAATTCTACTGTGTAGTGATATGGCAATTATCGATGATGAAGTGTGTGAGCCGGCCAATCTGTGTAAGTGTAACATACGCATCATCGATAATGGTGTAGGTGTACTAGCACTGGTATGTGGAATGCAATGAGAGTGACATGAACGTAGCATAATGTAAATCGTATGCGAAACACTACCAGGTATACGTATCTACCATATATCCGAGCCGGTGAATCTAACAGTCCCTCGAATGGTGTGAGCCCCATGCGGGCGGCATCTAGCCTCACAACATCACGTACGGTACAATACATCGTACGGTATCCTTTAGTCAGGGGTATGGATCAATCATCACAAAACTCATCACGTGCGGTAAATCATTATACGGCGGCATTAAACCATCGGGGATCCTATCATCCTATATGACAATAAGGGGTACGGACCTAACGTCTCGTATGATATATCACTCATGATTCATAACATTTATATATATCTATATGCCTATGTCCTAGGTCACATCCATAACAACTCATATCAGGGGACCGGCAAAGGTATCAATCATCTCAATCAACTCGCATCCATATATCGACAAATCAATCAAGTCATCATATCATCTCGTATATCCTTTTCACCACATTAATATCTCATATCAAGTCATCTTACATATACATTCTATCATATACATCAAATGTCATGTTACTCTAAAATTCATATTATTCTAGTGTAACTACATATCTATAAGTCGTGATTCACATTCACTTTTCATATCCTTATAGCTTTCATCTCATATATTCATATGTATATATTCAATCATTCATCTTTAACTATCTTTTAACCATATTCCTAGTTTTCAAATCTAGGTTTCTACGACTGTACCCTATAGATCGGTTTCCATCAAAAACTTGCAGGGGTGCTATACGCCATCCACCCAACTTCCCCCATAGATATAGATCTACTCACCTGGTCCTTGCTCTCCGAAGTCGATGACGCCACGTTCCGTCACCTCGGAATCCACGCGAAGGTACCTACATATATACACACACGATATCGTAAACCGAAATCACGCACGAAAACCAAAACGACGTACGAATCGCTTATAGGTTAGAACCTATAGCCTACGCCTGCAAAACCACCAAACAACCCCCGTCGCTGACGTAAAAGCATCAGACGACGGAACACAATATCAAATACCAAATCCCAAATTAAAATGAAGACGTAAAACAATGCAGCAACTAAAGAAAATGGTCCCAGATTTTACCCTAGGTGAAATTAGCCAATTTTGCATATGGGAAGGGTCTAGTTTGCAGATAATAAAGCCCTAGAACAAACAAGATCACATTTGCTCCCACCCTGGCCGCAAATTGCGGACAGGAACATTAAAATTGCTGCCAAGATGCAAAGGTTTGGGCTCTGTTCTTCAGGGTAGCTTCTAAGTTGCCTGCACAACTCACAGTGTTTGCTAAACAATTTTCAGGTCACTCGGGTGTTAGCAGATCTCTAAAACACATCACAATTCTCAAAACTTCCCGATATCGGGGTTTCTAGGTTTGTGAAATGGGGGTTTACTCTCAGGTTTAATCCAATATATCATCACTACAAGGGTTGTATGGACTCTAATAACCTCAATTACACTTCACCACTCAAGAATTTTCTCAAAACCCTAACTTGGAATTTTCAAAGTTCACTAAACAACACTTAATCGATTCAAAACATGCATGGACACTAATGTGAATGAAATACTATGCTAATGGTGATGAAATTACCTCATTTGGCAAGTCAATAATTTTCTTGAGTTGCCCCAAGTGCTCAAAATCCAATTTTTCTTGGTCTAAAGTGTTTGTAGTGGGCTTGTGAACATTTTTAATGAAATGGAGATGGAGTTTTGATGAATTTTTGGTGGTGTTTTGTGGGGATGAAGTGGAGGTGGGATGCGGGCAGCCATGGTGAAAGGAGGGGAGAGAAGAAAGATAAGGATGATGAATGAAACAAGAGCCATGCCTAAGGTTTGACCCCTCACCCTCTCTCTCTCTTGCCCATACCCAATTCTATATTCATTTTCCTTTTTCCTTTTCTTTTCCTTTTTCTTTTCTTCTCTTTATCTATTCTCTTCTCAAATAAAAACAAGGCCATGCAAGGAAAATGTAACAAATGTGAAAAATGTCTTGGTGCATGTCACATGCACAAAACAAGCTTAATGCACGATTAGTGATATTTAATTGCGATTAGCCTAAAAATTGTATATAATCAATTATAAAATTTCATAATTTGCTTAAATAAAATAAAATACCCTCTTTTCAGTAATTCCTAAAATTTTCCAAATATTTTCCTTTTTATCGGTATTTAATTACACCGCATATTAAAATATTCACAATATTTATTATTTAATTATTTAAATTCCCAAAAATAATATTTTATTTTTCTGAAATGTTACAGTCTTCCTCCTTTAAAGAAATTCCGTCCTCGAATTTAAATTTAAACCCCCAAATACTAAAACATTTCAAAATTCAACTCCAACAACGGGGCTCCGAGATCACGGAAGATATAAAAATACCATAGCACATCGTGTGCGCATGAAAACGAGTACGAAACTCAAAATCGAACTCCGTCAAGCGTCACGCAAACCATTGGATTTGCACGCATATCATCGGAGTTCCAATGGAGATACAGATCTCGAAATCCACTGCTGAAATTCAATATACACTAGTCAAATACTATAATACATATATAGTACGCATCCCTGGAAAAATCCTTTAAACTGAATAAAACACATGCAAAATCTTTTATGAATCACCGTGTGATGCGTAACTCACGGCACATGTGATGGACGCTCATTTGTAAAGTAATAAATATATGCTCATATTGGTTTGTCTAAACATACGTTCCGCCTTTTTGAAATATCCCAAAAGATTTTTCTTGTAAACATTCGTGTCGCTTACGGACACGTTTAATGCATGCAAAATACTCGGGTACTGTCCTCAGATCAGTCATGTTCGGCTACTACATAATATAGTACCTATCATGAAAACAAAGTGCCTCAAAGCAAAATCAGCCTCAAAAGGCGTATCCAATAATCACGTGTGTCTGGTGAGCACGGGAATCAAATCCAAATACAAGTGCTACGAACGTGCACAAAATCAAAACTAAGTGCAACAGGTGTGCACGAAAGCATCTGTCCAGTGCAATGGGTGTGCACGACAACAACATCTAGTGCATCTATAGTGCACGAAGATCTCAATCCAGTGCAACTAACATGCACGAATGAAAATCCCAAATCGAGTGCATCCGGTGTGCACAAAATCACATCTCATATCATGCGTCCAACATGCACGAAAATACCAATCTGGTGGACCAAGTGCACGAAATACAAATACGGTGCAACCCATGCATGAATACTCATCAATAGCACAACTTTGTATATAAAAACAACACCGAGTGTACCAAGGTGTATGAAATCAAAAACGTGTGCAACTATGTGCACAATATCCGTATCAATGCACTGCAAGCATATATGAGCTATACCGAGTGCAAAAATCAAATCAAGTGTGTACCACACGCACAAAATCAACTCAACTGTATGAAATCCAAGAAATCATAACCACGTGCTACCAAGGCATAAAACCGATATCAAGTGCAATAAATATGCATAAATCATAAACCAACACAACGGTGTATAAAGCATATCTCAAGTGCAATAACTATGCACCAAATATAAATACCCAGTAAGTGCAGCCATGGTGCACGAAAAAAATATCATGAAACTCAATCATCAAAACTCAAATCCAAACGATATAAGCGTGATACTCGGATCACAAACGCAAATCGCAACAAAAGACATTAAGGTAAACCTTCTACAATATCAAAAAATGTCGATGCGCCCCAGAAATGGCAGAGTAAGAACATCTGCTTGCCTCCTGCCCACAGTCTGGCGTCCTCTGTCTCTTGGTCCTCATTTCTCTGTGGATTACCAATCTCGAAATCCATCGGCTCATCGGCCCGGTCCGGTGTACTAACGGAAACGATCCGCTCTAGTACTTCTCTGGTCATCTCTCGGCCAATTAGTATGACCACTCATAAAGCAGTACGTCACTAGCGTCGGCCTTTGGCCCTCTGAATACACGTGACACATCTGATCCTCGGTGCAAATCTCATCGCAGCAGTGTCCTGGAAGGAACTTGCTCAGGGTCTCTCCCGATCTCGCCTATGCCGAGCTGTACGGAGGCTAGTACTCTTGCATAATCTTTTCTCATTTTCTGGACATCTGCGTTCTCAGCACTGCATCTCCTCGGGAACTGGCCATATCCTAACACCTCTGTATACACATTAGATCTCTAATCTCGACGGGGAGTAACAACAGCTCGTCAGCATCTCGCACGAACCTCTCGTTCCACTCGTCTTTATCATCATCCACTTCGACGTCATGCCATATTATCTGTGTACTGTAAACGTTCTCGGCTACATTCAATCCGAAGTCTCTTACACGGACTTGAAATCACGAACTCGGTATCTTCATCACTCTGTAGAAGATCTCTAGCCGAACACGTCCCCGGGAACTCATCCATACTATCGGAGGAATACTCAATACTCATCCGTTTTCGATCAGCTCACAATACATCTGAGTGAGGTCCTCTATCTGAAGCTGGTTAACTTGCTGATCTCTTATCACATGATATTCGGACGACGTCAAACTTTTCGACCGATTCGTTAAAGTCCCATAATTCCCCGAAAGCTCAACACCATAGCACAGTTTAATAATATCCAGTACACGCCACAGTACCTATGGACCAACCGTAGAAAGGAAAACCCAAACCTCACTGATGGCACCGCTAAACTGCCGCAAACCGTAAGATTCAAAAGTGGTTACATGGGCATTATGTCGAGTTAGGGTTTCATTCTTCTAGAGGGTCCATAGAATTACTTGCATGTTCATCCGAATACCTTAAATATGGAAAAAAGGGTTTCTGACATTCGTTCGAACTTTTTAACTTCGCCTAGACCACACGTGAATACCCTTCATCCGCATGCTAAATAATGCCTCAATCCTCCAGGAAAGACGATACATCCACGGTCATCTCTGGATTGGTCTACTCTAGATCTGAGTAAGACTCTCCACACTGGAAATCTTCAACTCAACTGGGCCTGTGTCGGTGCATCAATCTGACGAATCACCTTCGTCTCTTAACCCGGGATAGACTAGCTATCATCTGTCGCATCTCTGCCTGGAAGCTCCAGCGATCTGAGCTCATAAGCTCTGGAAGCGACATCCCATCTATCTCACCAACAACTGGGTCATCTGTCCGCACGGTAGGCGACATTACAATCTCTGAGGTATGATGTACATCGACAGTCCTCTCATAACTGGCAGCCTCTATCAATGGCCCGATCATCCGGTGCAGAACCAAACACTCGCCTCAACAAGAGGTCACAACACAACACTACATCGAGACGTTCCCATGTTACCAGAAAAAAAAATGGTCAGTCCTCGTCCATGACGAGCTCGCTCTAACCGCAACACTAGCAGCAGCTCAATCTACGCTCAAACCATGGTGAAAGGAACCTCAATCGCGTATTGAAGAAAACAGATCAAGGGCATGACAGGAAACGACAGATCCAGAATGGATACATGATCATAAGAAGAAACAGCATCAATGAAAGTATGATCATGGAAATGAACAGAATCAAGGATCTCAAATGGATGTATAATCATGGGTATGAAAAGAATCACAGATCTCAAAATATGTACATCCTAAGGTTTCTTAAGTGGAGTATCGTATCGTAAATATGCCGTGGAACATACGTACGGTACGTCACTCTACCCAAGCTATCTACTCTATCAATCAGGGTCAGCCTATGTAACGAAAGTTCGGGTTTAACACCCCCCCCCCCGTTCAAGTCTAAGTTCCTTAAGGTCAAGCCTAGGTTCTGAAATAAACGTATGCCCTAGACTCCGCATAGTCAAACATAGACTCGAACCAAGATTAAACCAAGCGCTCTGATACCAACTTTGTCACGACCCGGAATACTAGCTCATGACCGGCACTCAAATCACGCCACGTCTAAAGGCGTCACGTAATTCAAGTAAGCTGAAACCCAGAAATCTAAACCTTTTTAAGAAAAATCAAGGAGGTGAAGTTATGAAATAAAGGTATAATGAAATAAAGTTTTCTTAAATGCATAGAAAAGGAACATGAATAATGCAAGTGAAATTTATTAGTTTGAATACCTGTTTCATCCTTTAAAAATTTGGGCAGCACCTCCTTTGTATATTTTGATCCAAAACCACAATACAAGATAATGATAAAGGCATCCCCAAACGAGAGTTAGCTCTTCGCCAAACGGAGGATCACAACCATGCTAGACAGTAAATATAAGTATACGACGCCCAACAGCGAAGTCCACCATAAAAGATAAACAAATAAGCAAGACATCAAAACCACATGTAGCGAAAAACCCTTCGCTCTAAGTCTCGCAACCACAAGTCTCACTAAGTCTCATTACTTATACAATTACTAAATTTGATTGATGGAGTTGACTAGATACAATATAAAATAAGAATGCAATAGTGGTACGATCCGGCATGTACCACGTACCAAAACAAGTTGACTGAATGCAACTGTGTGCCAGCGATGCCGGTACTGATCCATGCGGCCAACCTGCAAGAACTGTGGCATAACGGGGGTGAGTTGCCAACTCGTGAGTAGAAACATCATCAGATAGAAATGGAATAAACAACGACTCGTAGGTCCACTATATCATAAAGGTAATACTATGATATCTAGGGTGACCGTATCTGTATATGTGCCAAAAATATAAACAATGCCTATAAGCATGTGGATAACATCCAAGAGTAATATAAATGCCTGAATGCATGTGGATCTTGTCCACGTGTCAACCGATGACACAACAATATCATGCATGTAAATATCATAAAAAGCAAATGCATGAAAATATGAGGATATAAATCAACATGTGTCTTTCGAGACACCTCAAAATCATGGAACCTGAGTGTCCAGCATCGACACTCGAAACATCATGAAACTCGTATCCAGCATCGACACGTAAATCCTCATATCTCGGGCTCCGTCAGTCCGGATTGGCCCTCGGGCTCCGTCAGTCCGGATCGGCCTATATCATCTCTCGAATCCGGTCGGTATCCTCCAGATATCTGCCAAGCCCAAATACTATCAATGGTAGGTAGTGCTCCCCTGCCAGGCTCACCATTTAACAATACGAGTCTTCTCACCCCAGGGTACCTCACCAGTTCCACCCTGTACCCGCAGACGGTGCATACCGCTCCTCGAATCGGGTTTCACATGCCACTCTCAGAACCGAGAAAATACATGGTGGACGCACTGAAATATCATATCAAGAGAAACCGGGTTTTTTAAACAATACATACTTCTTTTGAGATAACCACGGTTCTCAAATCCAGAAATCTCATGAAAATAGCATATCTCAATGCGTATAATCATAAAGCATGATGTATGCGACATATAACAGAATGTAAGCATATCCGTATATCATGCAACATGGAACAGTAATATGCACATATCGAGGGGAAAACCGCTCTTTTAAATGAATCCAGTTTTAAAATATATCCTGCGGTTTCCAATTTCTCCAAAGTCAAATGCAACATCTTATAAAGGTGCATATGTAACTATAGCAAGTAAATTATGCAAGGAGTCATATCAAGATGCAGCAATTCTACTGTGTAGTGACATGGCAATTATCGATGATGAAGTATGTGAGCCGGCCAATCTGTGTAAGTGTAACATACGCATCATCGATAATGGTGTAGGTGTACTAGCACAGGTATGTGGAATGCAATGAGAGTGAAATGAACGTAGCATAATGTAAATCGTATGCGAAACGCTACCAGGTATACGTATCTACCATATATCCGAGTCGGTGAATCTAACAGTCGGCATCTATCCTCACAACATCACGTACGGTACAATACATCGTACGGTATTCTCTAGTCAAGGGTATGGATCAATCATCACAAAACTCATCACGTACGGTAAATCATCGTACGGCGGCATTAAACCATCTGGGATCCTATCATCCAATATGACAATGAGGGGTAAGGACCTAACGTCTCGTATGATATATCACTCATGATTCACAACATTTATATATATCTATATACCTATGTCCCAGGTCACATCCATAACAACTCATATCAGGGGACCGGCAAAGGTATCAATCATCTCAATCAACTCGCATCCGTATACCGACATATCAATCAAGTCATCATATCATCTCGTATATCCTTTTCATCACATTAATATCTTATATCAAGTCATCTTACATATACATTCTATCCTATACATCAAATGTCATGCTACTCTAAAATTCATACTATTCTAGTGTAACTACATATCTATAAGTCGTGATTCATATTCACTTTTCATATCCTTATAGCTTTCATCTCATATCTTCATATGGATATATTCAATCATTCATCTTTAACTATCTTTTAACCATATTCCTAGTTTTCAAATCTAGGTTTCTACGACTGTACCCTATAGATCGGTTTCCATCAAAAACTTACGGGGGTGCTATACGCCATCCACCCAACTTCCCCCATAGATGTAAATCTACTCAACTGGTCCTTGCTCGCCGAAGTCGATGATACCATGTTCCGTCGCCTCGGAATCCACGCGAAGGTACCTACATATATACACACAAGATATCGTAAACCGAAATCATGCACGAAAACCAAAACGGCATGCGAATCGTTTATAGGTTAGAACCTATAGCCTACGCCTGCAAAACCACCAAACAACCCCCGTCGCTGACGTACGAACATTAGACGATGGAACACAATATCAAATACCAAATCCCAAATTAAAACGAAGTCGCAAAACAATGCAGCAACTCAAGAAAATGGTCCCAGATTTTACCCTAGGTGAAATTAGCCAATTTTGCATATGGGAAGGGTCTAGTTTGCGGATAATAAAGCCCTGGAACAAACACGAACACATTTGCTCCCACCCTAGACGCAAATTGCGGCCAGGAACATTAAAATTGCGGCCAAGATGTAAGGATTTGGGCTCTGGTCTTCAGGGTAGCTTCTAGGTTGCCTGCACAACTCACAGTGTTTGCTAAACAATTTTCAGGTCATCCTGGTGTTAGCAGATCTCTAAAACACATCACAATTCTCAAAATTTTTCGATATCGGGGTTTCTAGGTTTGTGAAATGGAGGTTTGCTCTCAGGTTTAATCCAATATATCATCACTACAGGGGTTGTATGGCCTCTAATAACCTCAATTACACTTCACCACTCAAGAATTTTCTCAAAACCCTAACTTGGAATTTTCAAAGTTCATTAAAAAACACTTAATTGATTCAAAACATGCATGTGTTGGATATAGTGCCCTCACAGTCAATTATTGGATCACAGGCATGTGATTGCAATGATTGAGGGAGAACCAATACCGGTAGGACAGTCTTACTCAAGATGATAGTATGCTATCTGGTTTATCTTTATCATCGTGTACATGCTTTAGGTGACATTACAGGTCACTATTGCACGTTGATAGAGCCCATAGGATTCTTTCTTGACGGCCAGCTGTATGATGGCGATCATATACATGGGAGCTGGGGTCTATAAGCACATCCTTAAAGTGGTCCCTAGTCGTAGGAGTTTCGAGGCTGGGCATCGATACTCCATTAGTAGACTAGTGTATACAGTCAAGACCCCGACGAGGGGCAGTGGCCGGTCTCACAAGCCATTGGTGTCAGTTGTTTCACCTAAGATGTATACATGTGCTTATTGGGTTTTGAGTACACTGGACAGGACTCGCCGGGAACATGCTAGTTGGTATTATACCTGACGTCAGATAGTAGTTCCCTGGTGACATGTGTACAGGTTAGTTCATCGACCTGAGATCGTCATTTGTCTCGTGTGAGTTCCCACTATGCTTTGATTATTACCCTACAACGGCTCAAAGGAGTCGTGCAAACAGGTTTTAGTTGGGTACAGTCCCGAGCCACATGGAGGTAGTGAGCGGATCGGCAGGGGTTTCGTCTCTCCCGGTATTTGGGGTGAGATCGCGTTGTATCTAGGAGAGCCATTACACGAAGTCCTTGGCCATGGCAGGAGATTTAGTGGTAGGTATTCCAGTAGCATCTCAGGGTGTTCTGGGCTACACTCCGATACGACTTGTACAGATTTTGGGGGTCTGAATTTTACCAACCCCCTAGGCCCGACATGCGATACTCATAGACGAACGGACCGGACTGTACAGATATTGTCACTGACAGGCTCAGTAGGGTGTCAGGATGAATTCGCTCATCGACCTCCCTTTTGGTCAATACCTGGTAGCCCGTTACGTATGGCTAGTACCACTGACGTGCTAGTGGTTAAATCTATAGCGAAAGTATTGACGAGTCTTTAGAGTCCCCTACAGATAGTTTCTCAAGTTTCGGGCGAAACTTTGTAGAGGCCGTATGATATATCGCAGGGTTCGATCACATACATGCAGTAGTACATGAATCATGATCAGGCGGATCATACTAGTGGGCTTTGGTTTAAGACGGATCCTAGTATTAGATTTGTTGGATTACATTAGTCTCATCGCATTCGCATTCGGTCGGAATACGGATGCAGGTATGTATATACAGGTGAGGGGTATCCTTGTGATCCGTCACGAGTTTACTTTAGATGTTGCCGTATTTTTTTATTGTTGTAAACATTTGGGTTAATGTTTACAAATGGAAATAATGAGCTCAAAATCATGATAAGGAGCATTAATTGTGACACATGCACAAGTGATGGGTCATGGTCTCTTTACTTGTGCATATGTCACATTATTGTTTATTTGATGTGTTGAAATGATAAGTAGAGAGAGAAAGGGCATCCATAAGGGTGTGGTTTGCTCTTGTATTTTTCATTCTTGCTCTCACTCTCATTATCATCACAACACATAAGAAAAAGAAAAGGAAACTTCTTCTTCTTCCTCTTCTTTCTTGAGCTCACTATCTCCTCACTAATGGCATCCACTAAATCCTCAAGAGACAAAGTGATCACACACATTCTCTACTTCACCTTGGACACATCGGCTAGCAAACTTCGTGTCCGAGTTGTTTCGGACGAAGCGGGAGCCCGTAAAAAGACTCGAAGATGTGGTGCCCTTTCCGACGAGGAGACCGGATATCGGAGTTGCCGCAAAGAGCTAAGGATGGTAGCTAAATACCGAAGGACACGGATTGATTGGTATAGCTTTTCTAAACTTTCTCTAGTTGCTAGTTATAGGTTAATGGTTCGATCCGGGATTAAAGTCTGCGATAGCGCCGGTTTCTAGTTTAGAAAAAGTTTTCGTTTCCGCATTTTGGCCTCGGACAGACGGCCGGGGCGCTACCGTAAACTTACAGCATGGACACTAATGTGAATAAAATACTATGCTAATGGTGATGAAATTACCTCATTTGGCAACTTAAGAATTTTCTTGAGTTGCCCAAAGTGCTCAAAATCCGATTTTTCTTGGTCCAAAGTGTTTGTAGTGGGCTTGTGAACATTTTTAATGAAATGGAGATGGAGTTTTGATAAATTTTTGGTGGTGTTTTGTAGGGATGAAGTGGAGGTGGGATGAGGGCAGCCATGATGAGAGGAGATGAGAGAAGAAAGATGAGGATGATGAATGAAACAAGAGCTATGCCTAAGGTTTGACCCTTCACCCTCTCTCTCTCTTGCCCATACCCAATTCTATATTCATTTTCCTTTTTCCTTTTTCCTTTTTCTTTTCTTTTCTTCTCTTTACCTATTCTCTTCTCAAATAAAAACAAGGCCATGCAAGGAAAATGTAATAAATGTGAAAAATGTCTTGGTGCATGTCACATGCACAAAACAAGCTTAATGCACGATTAATGATATTTAATCGCGATTAGCCTAAAAATTGTATATAATCAATTATAAAATTTCATAATTTGCTTAAATCAAATAAAACACCCTCTTTTCAGTATATCCAAAAATTTTCCACTTTATCGGTATTTAATTATAACGCATATTAAAATATTCACAATATTTATTATTTAATTATTTAAATTCCCAAAAATAATATTTTATTTTTCTAAAATGTTACACTTCCCTACCCTTCGGCACCTGCCTAAGATTTGGAAGAAGATTATCCAATAAGCGTAATATGTGTACTCTCCTAATACCAGGAGGTTACTCCTTACCTAACCATCAACTGATATAGGTAAATGTTATAGAAATAATTTCAAAAAATTATATCTCACTTGTTGGAGATAGTGCCCTCATAGTCAATTATTGGATCGCAGGTACGTGATTGCAATGATTGCGGAGGACCTATCCCGGTAGGACAGTCTTACTCGAGATGATAGTATGCTATCTGGTTTGCCTTTATCAGTCGTGTACATGTTCAGGTGACTGATTGCATGTTACACTTTGATAGAGCCCTTAGGATCTTGCTTTACTACCAACAGTATGATGGCGATCATATACGTGAGAGTTGGGTAGTTTATATGCATATCCTTAATTGTGGTCCCTAGTCGTGGGAGTTTCGAGACAGGGCATCGATACTCCGGAATAGACTAGTGTATACAGTCGAGACCCCGATGAGGGGCGGTGGCCGGTCTCACAAGCCACTGGTGTTAGTTGGATCACCTAAGATGTATACAGGTGCTCATTGGGTTATGAGTACACCGGACAGGACTCGCCGGGAATCTGCTAGTTAGTATTATATCTAGCGTCAGATAGCAGTTCCCTGGTGATATGTGTACAGGTTAGTTCATCGACCTGAGGTCGTCATTTGTCTCGTGTGAGTTCCTACTGTGCTTTGATTTCTACCCTACCACGGCTCAAAGGAGTCGTGCAAACAGGTAGCTTTTGGGTACAGTCCCGAGCCATATGGAGGCACGTGAGCGGATCGGCAGGGGATTCGTCTCTCCCGGTATTGGGGGCGAGGTCGTGCTGTGTCTAGGAGAGCCATTACACAAAGTCCATGGCCATGGCAGGAGATTTACTGGTAGGTACTCCAGTAGTATCTCAGGGTGTATTGAGGCTTCACTCCGACACGACTTATACTGCTATTGGGGGTCTGACGTTACTAGCCCCCTAGACAGATATGCGATACTCATTGACGAATGGACCGGACTGTATATACATTGTCACTGTTAGGCTCAGTAGGGTTTTCGGAGGAGTTCGCTCATCGGTCTCCCTTGAGTTCGCTCCTCGGCCACCCTTGAGGTCAGTCCATGGGCAGCCGTTACGCATAGCTAGTGCCGCTGACGGTTTGTGGTTAAACCCACTGCCAGGGTGCTGACGAGTCATTAGAGTCCCCCACAGACAGTTTCCCAAGTTCGGGCGAAACGTTGTAGAGGCCGTATGGTTTTATGGCAGGGTTCGGAAAATGCACTTGCGTTTACGCACGTGTCGATTTTTCGGACAGATGATACTGGTCGGCTTTGGTTTAAGCCGGATCCGAGTATTATATTGAGTAGGTATAATATCTTTGTCTCAGTTGCATTTGTATTCGGTCGTAATACAAATGCGGGTATATTTATACAGTTTCGGGGTTGTCCTGAAATTCGTTTCAGGATCACTTTTAGAAGTTGCCAGTTTCCAGTTTTCTATCAGCCGTCTTTTAACATTTGGTTAAAGACGGATTTATCTTTTCTACAGATGCGGTGAGTCAGTGTTCTAGAATATTCTAGATGAGGTGACTAGGCTTATTGGTGTAGGGTTTTCATTGGTTGCATTTATTAAAGGGTGACTAGGTTTAGTGAGTCATGCTTTGTATTAATGCATTCTTGTTTTGCTTAAGATATTTTGAGTGAGAAGCTTCATACCTTATGGTCACTACTTGCTCCTACGGTCACCTCCCTCTTCTATATTAGTGCACACCCCTCTCTCTCCTCATACTCTCTCTCACTTGATAGTTTTTCATGGTTGGAAAAAAGATTATGATAGATTTGGGGTGTATGGAATCCACAGCTCATTTCATTCCATCACCCAATTCCCTCGGCAACTTCATTAACCGATCGTCCACGGATTTGGACGAAGTGAGACAAAGTCATCTACTCATTCTCTACATCATTCTTGGTCGTCTCTTTTAGCAAACTTGACGATCGAGTTGCCTCGAGTCAGAGGCGGGAGCCCGTTTAAAGAACCGATCATGTGGTGCCACCTCGATGAGGAGATCGGAGATCGACGAGATCGGAGCAGCCGCAACGGAGCGTGGGATGATGGTTGAAGAACGAAGGACTCGGATCGTTCGGTATAACCTTTCTACACTCTTTACAGTTTGTTAGTTTAGCAATAATGGCAGATCCGGGTTAAAGTATACGATAGCGCCAAGTTAAAATTTTTTGTTCCGCATTTGGCGTCTGTAGACTGCCGGGGCGCTAGCGTAGACTTACATCACTTTATAAAATAAACGTACATATATATCTGTTTGAAATTGGTGCATAACGAAAGATATTCAAAACCAAAAATTTGACATCAGGCAAAACCCAGGTGATTTCCTCAAATATCACCAATTACAACAAATTCCGATATGTTGAGGATACAATCACCCAATTCCTAATGTCTTACTCCCACTCAACATCTGTAACGCCATACAGATGTGAGAATCAAAACTGGTTAATACGTACCCTGGAGTCAGAATCTAATTGGGAAAACAGTTTTCAATTAACATCGCACAGTAAAACTGAAACATGAAGATGTTTCGAAGGGGTATTCGGGTTTTCCTTGTAATGCCTCTTCCACTATCCTGATTCATGACAGTAACCATATATTTCCTTGCCCTCACTCCAATCCCTTTATATGTCTTTACTTATTACCTTATGTACACCACACTTAGGCTAAATGGTTTTCTTCCTTCCTTATCATTCGACACCAGCCTAAGGTTTGGAAGAAGACTATCCAATAAGCGTAATAGGTGTACTCTCCTAACACCAGGAGCCCTCGCAACCTAAGAGAAGGTAAAGAGAAAAGACAACCGAATAATCCTATTTAATTTCTCCAGAACCAGAAACCATCCTCGAACTGGAATAAGTTCCTTCGAGTTCGTATGTAACTATACGATAGAATATCCAAGAAATGTGGATCTTCATAGTGATACGGAGTGTTCTGGAGAAAAGCAAAGGTGAAGTAGGAGTGGCAGGAGTATACGCGGTTTCGTCGTCAATGATAGCAGTCGTAATTTCCTTTGCCCTCACACTAATCCCTTTATATGTCTTTATATATTACCTTCTGTACACCACATTTAGGCTAATTGGTTTTCGTCCTTCCTTACCCTTCGGCACCAGCCTAAGGTTTGGAAGAAAATTATCCAATGAGCGTAATAGGTGTACTCTCCTAATACCAGGAGCTCTCGCAACCTAAGAGAAGGTAAAGAGAAAAGACAACTGAATAATCCTATTCAATTTCTCCAGAACCGGAAACCATCCTCGAACCGAAACAAGTTTCATCGCGTTTTTATGTAACTATACGATGGCATATCCAATAAATGTGGATCTTCGTAGTGATATGGAATGTTCTGGAGAAATGCAAAAGAAAAGTAAGAGCGGCAATGAGTTATGCGACTATGACAATCCAAAAGCCAAAGTGTTTTAAGAAGGTTCGGTTAACTTGGTTCATGAGTTTTAGTTTAGAGACAGGTCATGGTCGCTGCCAAAGAGAGAGAGAGAGAAAAGAAACACTCAGCGTGCACTCTAATCTAGATTAGATCGGTTAATCAATTTATCTAATCAGGACGTCTCCCACTGTTTCCTCGAATTCTCCTCCAAACCTAAAAGGAGAATTAGTTGGGATCATCTAAAATCATCCGAGGAGTAGCACCTACTCAACAGTGGGAATCGGGATCTAACTATCATCGCATGATAATTTGATGGAAGCCACTCAAGCCACCATACTCCAGAAGGTATGCGCATGCCTGGCAAGTTTCCTGTATGTTTGAAACTCCCGATGTGGTTTTTACCCCTAGGACCTAAGTGACCTTGACAAAGTCAACAAATCAAAGTCCTAGTCAAGTTCAACCTGTCATTATCTTTATTACATTAAACCCACCCGCACGAGCCCTTGACGGAGTCAACAAGGCTACGCGACTGTCCTAATCAATCGCATAATATGCTACAAACAAGCACCGCTTAGCTACTGTACACTACGCCTTGACGGAGTCAACAAACACAACACGAATGCTAAACACTACTCGTACGAAATGACGGAGGGCTACGGCTGGTTTTTGACGAAAAACCTTTAATGTAATGAACTTGAACTCATTGAAGGAACCGAGTGGTTTTACAAATATATAATGCGCAAACTTTTGCTAAAGTGGTCACTCCCTGTGAAGGAATCTCGGCTCTTTCCTCATCGAATGAGGTGCAGGATATTCCAAACTGAATACCACGATATAAAGAAAAAGAATCGACTATAGTGAAATTATTACGATGACGCAAACTATTTCCCAAGAGGTCACTCCCGATGAAGGGATCTCGGCTCTTGCCTCATCGAATGTGGTGCTGGATATTCTGAACCGAATACCACTGTGCAAAGCAAAAGGAAACGTCCTGTAATAACAGTTTTTTAAAAATTTGGTTCCAACAACATCAAATAGGTTTGTTTTTCCTTGCATTAATCAGAATTAATGCAGTCCCATCAATTAATCCATATACACCACAGAAAAGGAACGAAAATAAAATGTACGTATATGTCATCCGCATTCGCCACTGGGCCTCGTCATCACCCGTTAGGTTACTTAACTAACGACAGAGCGGGGGCTGGACTAGCGCGGGTGCAAAACATATACAACATCTACTAGTGTGTGTGTGTGTGTGTGTGTATGTATAACATTCATCCCAGGCATGATATAAGCAACATCACAGAATTGCAGCCAACAACACAGATTGGTGGATAATCTAGGAGCCCCGGGTTTCCTTTGAGCCGCAAATGAAACCCGACGTTCCCCGGTCGTGTAGATAGCCTGTGCAATGAAAACCTGGACCCCTACGAGTGCGGAAAGTTACCTGCCAATCCCAGAAGTCAGGCAACCCCAGTCAACAAAGTGAATGGGCCACTCAGCACTTCACGGGATTCGATAAATTGAGCGCCCCTCCGTAGGTCAAACTATACCCCCTACGAGTGCGGCGAATAGCCCGCCAATTCTAGAGTGAAGCCCCCTCCATTTCAATGCCATGAGATGCGGGCTTGTTGCCCTCTAGAACCCGGCTATTCGTGCACTCCACCGTGGGGTAATTCTAGTACAGAAAAGAAAAGAATATACAACGGTGACATTTACCTCAACCCGGTCGTGCCCCAATAAAAGAATATACAAACTGGCAGAAACGACATTCCACATGTCGAACGCTCGTCCCGTAATACTGAATATACAAATAAACTGAACTGTACTACTAGCATTGCATCACTGGCTATCCACCACGACAATCCAACAACAATATCAGCACAACATAGAACATCAACATGAATATTATGTTCGCAAACCCGTCTAGTTGAACATATAGCAACTATTCGAGTTGTACCACTTAATAATATTCACGGTCGCAGATAACATCACATGTACTGATAATCACACAGTTTAAAATTTTGATCAACTAAAACTTTCCCAAATTGGCCCTAAATACAAAACAACACTTTAAACAAATCTGGGCCAAAACTAAATATCTCAAAAATCAAATTTCCATGTAATAGAATGCCAGAAAAATTTTTGTGCACACTTCCCACTAAACGACCGCGGAACCGCCGCAAATAGGCACAAAATACGGCGGTTCCGCGGCGGTTTAAATAGATCATGTGCCCAAATTTTTTCTTTACTTCTAAATATACCTGCACAGATTTTTAAGATACACTAAAAGATTTTTTGAACACTTTTCAAAATCGACAGCGGGCACAGGAAAATGGAAATTTGATTCGGAAAAATTGGTCGATCGATATTCTAATCTTGTGCAAACTAGCTAGTATTCGTTTATGGGTGGCTCTGATACCATTGCTGGGTTTCGCCTGCGTGCTGCCCATCTACCGTGTCCGATGCGGAACAAAAACCAGCGTTTAAAATTTTTGGCGCAAACAAAACCCCGTCCAAGATCGAAACCATAAACCTATACCAGCAAACTAAAGAAGCTAAACTAAAGGGTTAGAATTGTTTTACCAAAAGAACCAAGTCCTTCGGTCTTCCGTTATCCTCCATAGGTCCTTGATTCATGCTTGAGTGAACTTGGTCTCCGGTCTTCCTCCGTCGAAGATGATCCACTCGAGGGATGTAGTCATGGCTCTAGCTTCACATAATGACTGCAAGTGAAATAACTAGGGTTTCTGGGTTGCTATTTTAGAAATCCTAGGATGTAGTGAGTGATCTAAGTGTTGGTCTATCTCATCTCACCTCCTCTCATGATTCTCAACACATGAGAGGGTTGAGAGGAGGTGGAATATGAAGGTGGAGGAAACCATGAAACTCAAGAGAGGAGTGAAGCACAAAATGGTGAGAGGAAGATGGCATGCTCAAGAGAAAGAACCATCTCACAAAAATAATGAGTTATCCATCGATAGAGAAAATGAGCATGCTTGGTTTTGTAAAAACCTATTTTCCAATTTATTAAAACAAGCCATACTTGAATAGTATGCACAAATGAATTAACAATTCATTTGTGCACACTATGCAAGCATGGTTCTCACCATACTCCCCATTCTCAATTCCACCTCATTTACCATTTTCAAATAAATGGTCAAACCCAAAAAATGAGGTGTCCACTTTCTAAAATGTTTTCCGGAAAAACACGGATTACATTCTATTGTATATACATACCTGCATTCGTATCGAAATACGAATACCCAAAGAGATAGAATAACACAACGAACATAATACTAGAATATACATATCGAAATATATATATGTAAATTATTAAATCAATACCTGATTTAATAATCTGGCTCAAACCCGAGCCGGCTAGTATTATCAACTGTCCAATCAAATTTCCGGGTACATAGTCCAATCAATCGATCGGAACCTTGCATATATCCAATACGGCTACTACATCATTTCGCCAAAACCAGGGAAACCCTCTGTGTGGGACTCTACAGACTTGTCAACACGCTGGCAGTGGGTTTAACCACAAGCACATCAGCGGCACTAGCTGTACGTAACGGCTACCCAGGTATTGAGCGAAAGGAAGGCCGACGAGCAAGCTCATCCAAACACTTACTGAGCCTGACCGTGAGAATCTCTATACAGTCCGGTCTGTCCATCTAAGAGTATCGCATATCGGTTCTAGGGGGTGGATAAAGTCAGAACCCTAATAACGCGATATTTCGTGTCGGTATGAAGCCTATCACCTACTGAGAATGTACTGATCCAAATCAGTAATTCTCGTCCACCTCGGCCGAGGATTTCTGGTGATGGCCATCCGTGCACAACGCGACATCAACCCCCAATACCGGGAGAGACGAATCCCCGACGATCCGCTCACTGCCTCCATGTGGCTCGAGACTATATCCAACTAAAACCTGTTTGCACGACTCCTTTGAGCCATGGTAAGGTAGTAATCAAAGCACAGTCGGAACTCACATGAGACAAATGACGATCTCAGGTCGACAGACTAACCTGCACCCATGTCACCTGGAAACTGCTATCTGAAAATAGGTATAATACCAACTAGCATGTTTCCGGCGAGTCCGTCCAGTATACTCATAACCCAATGAGCACCTGTATACTATCTTAGGTGACTAACTGACACCAATGGCTTGTGAGACCGGCCACCGCCCCTCGTCGGGATCTCTATAAGTATACACTAGTCTATTCCGGAGTATCGATGCCCAGTCTCGATACTTCCACGACTAGGGACATTTAAGGATGTGCTTATAGACCACCCAGCTCCCACGTATATGATCACCATCATACTGCTGGTAGTCAAGAAAGAATCCTATGGGCTCTATCAACATGTAATAATGATCTGTAATGCCACCTTATGCTGTACATGATGATAAAGACAAACCAGATAGCACACTATCATCTTGAGTATGACTGTTCTTCCCGTATAGGCCATCCCTCAATCATCACAATCGCATGCCTGCGTTTCAATAATTGACTTGAGGGCAATATAGCCAACAATCTCCTACTTGCACTTAAGGCTAATTATTGCGATGTCGCATACTCACAGCCTGTGTGATACCGAACACCCAACTTCTCTACTAATCAGTCTAGCCCGTTTGTGAAATTATTGCGTTCGAGAAATAGCCTCAGTCAGTGGATTCGCTCCAGTGTTTCTATCTTTATCTCTCTATATCTCAACTTCGCAAAGAAAGACTATCTCTCGAAATGAGTGATACCTTTCTTAGAATTTGTCTGGATATCTTATGGGACCTAGTTCACAATTGAACTCCAAATCCAACAAACTTCTTAGACTGTATCATCTGCTGAATTTAATCTGTAACCTGCGCCATGTCCTCCTCAGTATCCACTTGGACCACCTGTCCAACATATTCTCCCTTAAAAGAAGGAAAACTATAAATCTGACAGTCACTCGGTCATCCAGGTCATCTTGGAAGCCTAAAATGATAACCGCCTCCCGAAGGATCCTGCCATTACCATATACCAAGAACATCCACTTGTGTTCATAACTGCTTCCCAATGTTTCTCCAGGATTGGATTAATATATGTTTATTGCAGCCAGTGTAAAAACAATATCTGGTGTGGTACTTGACATTTCATGATTAGTTTAATTGCCCAAGCAAGTGATATGCCAATCATGCAGATCACTCTACTCATCAGTCTGAAAGACATCTCATTAGAGAGGGTGACTCCATCACCTGCGAGTAAACCATCACGCCAGGAGTCGTCCATTCTAAAATACTTTAGAATAGTGTCAAAGTATCCAAATTGGGACACTTCCCAAATCTAGATCTAAAACCATAGATCTAGTAACCAGAATCCCTGATTTTTTATCCAAATCATGTGTGGAGAAACACCTTGTAACAACCACTGTATAACCGATCGCAGTATAGGAATATCACTTCTTATCAAGAGCATGGCATCCAAATACCAGGACATCACTCCCTACTACCTTCTTATTAGGTCCATCTGTCATTCTGATGAAGTCAAACTCTATGACTGTCACATAAAAAAAAGACGATCTATCTCTGCTATATCTGCTATAGTCTACAAATAGACATAAGCTACTTGCCCACTTTGCTTCCGCTGCTCCCACTGACTACAACAACCCTCTGGCAGAGTCATATACACGTGTATTTCTAATTCTAGTTTAGAACGACGTTATACTCATCCTCTTACCAGATCTCATAGTCTAGAACAACAGTAGTGGCAAGTTTGGGTAATCAAAAACTCCTTGTCACTGTCTCTGAGGAGACCGAAGTACCTCTCGGGTGCCTGAGATTACCCACCAAATCTGCGGAGTGGCTAATGGATTGTCGAATCCAATTGAATCTTTAGGTTCTATTAAATTTTCAGTAATCGTTTATGGTTCTGGAATCACTTCCAGTTCTACCATACTCCCACTAATGTTTTCTAAAAAAGAATTCATTTTACTAAAACTGATGGCGAGTCAAGAACAATATAACTATTGATCTTCCAAATGGTAGAATGTTAACCCTTGTCAATGCACGGGATAACCCACAAACTGCCATAACTGAAACGTGCCTAGAGTTTATTCGGATTCTGGTTTTAAGCATAAGCCGGACAACTCCATATACCTTAACATCTTTAAGATATGAAACCATTCTATATACCATATAGAAACAAAGACACTAATTTAATTGGAACCAGATTAAAAATACATGCAGCCGTTTTCAGTGCATATCAACTAAATGGAAGGAGGCTAATCAACATTACTCATCAAGGAATACACCTATATATGAGTAACCTAAGATAGAAACATGTTCTCAAAACTATTACTTACAACGGAATACCTAGCACAAGTATCTACATCTTCGATCACCTTGAAGAATCCTGATATTTGCAACATTTGATTCTCTACTTTATTCTTATACCTATAACTTGTCAAAATTTGGACATTGTATTTCAATGAAATACTTTTCCAAAACTAGAGAAATCAAAAGTAAACAGAATATAGTACGACTACCAACCCCTTTGTCCTAATGGACACTGGAAAACATAGAATACTTTGTATAAGTCCTCTGAGTTTAATAACTCAAACCCTGTGCGTTGTAGGTTGAAAATTGTACTATGGTTAAGAAGAATTACACCGCTGTTGAATGCTCCTTACCTAACCATCAACTGATATAGGTAAATTTCATTGACATAATTTTAAAAATTTATATCTCACTTTATAAAATAAACGTACAGATATATCGGTTTGAAATTGGTGCATAACAACGGATATTCAAAACCAAATATTTGCCATCAGGCAAAACCCAGGTGATTTCCTCAAATATCACCAATTACAAAGAATTCTGATATGTTGAGGATATAATCACCCAATTCCCAATGTCTTACTCTCACTCAGTATCTGTAACGCCATACAGATGTGAGAATCAAAACTAGTAAATACATACCATGGAGTCAGAATCTAATTGGGAAAACAGTTTTCAATTAACATCGCATAGGGTTACCCCAAGGCCACCACTTGGTGGTCTCGAGGGGTGGGCTTGACCTTTGGTCACCCTACAGGGTTACCCTAGGATATCCATGCTTCACCCTATGGCTTCTCGGTTCAAACCGTGAGCCCGCGGGGTGTGCAAACATGTTATAACTTCAATTTTAGGGACGGTTTTTGTCAGCAGTTCATGTGCGACAAAACCGGCGGATTTCCAACATCGCTACATGCTATCTAAGGCTTATGGAGTGGCTCTAATACCATGTAAGTCTATGTTGCACACTCTACAGGATTTGTAAAGAGGCGGAATTTTCAAAAAACGATTTTGAAGCATGCAACAAAGACAATAAAACTAAGAACTACCATAAGCCCTAATAGCAAAAACTTTATAGATGTTAATCTACTATGTTAGAAGTTTATACCAATAGATACATGTCCTTTGGGTCTTCTTGATCCTCTTCTTAAGCTCTTTTGAAATCCTTAATCAAGCTTGGCCGTCGGCCTCCTCGATCCTAGATGATCCACCCGAAGGTTCTTGATTCAAGCTTCCACTTCTAAAAGAAGTAACTAAACAAACTAGTTTGCTAATCTAGTTTGTTTAGGAGATGTAGAGATTGTTAGTAGTGTTTTTATATCTCTAAACCCTATGTATCTCAACACATAAGAAAGGTTTAGGGTTGAGGAAGAAGAGAGGAGAGAGAAGGAGCTCAAGAAAATGGAGGTTGTGAGAAAAAACTCAAGACCATTTTCTTTTGTGAAATCATTTTCACAATTAAAAATGGGAACCATAATTGAATAGTAAATCCAAATGAATTAAAGCCATACCTCACACCATTCTTATTTTTCACATAACCGTTCACCTCATTTCCAAATATTAAATAAATGGTTAATACGTGAATGAGGAGTCCTCCTTCTAGAATGTATTTTGTATAAATACAAAATACTTTCTACCGTATATACATACCCGTATTCGTACCAAAATACGAATACACTAGAGATAGAATAATACTAGTAATATAATATTAGCATTAAATCAAAATCTGATTTAACAACCCAGCCTAATCCTAAGCCTTCTAGTATTACAACCCGTCCGATTAAATTTCACACAACTAGTACACGAAATTAATCGGAACCCTGCACGTATAAACATACGGCCTCTACATCGTTTCGTCTGAACCAGGGAAACCCTCTGTGTGGGACTCTAAAGATTCGATAGTATACTGGCAGTAGGTTTAACCATAAGCGCGTTAGCAGCACTAGCTGTACATAACGGCTTCCTAGGTACTTGTCGAAAAGAAGGCCAACGAGCAAACTCAACCGAACCCCTACCGAGCTTAACCGTAACAATATCTGTACAGTTCGGTCTGTTCGTTTGAGACTATCGCATACTGGGTCCGAGGGTGGTTATCGTCAGACCCCTACTAACCCGATAAGTCGTGCTGATGTGGCTCAAGACTATCCGAGAAACTAATGATCAATCTATCAGTAATTCTTAACTTCCCTGGCCTGGGGCTTATGGTGTTGACCAATCAAACACGGTGCGACATCAATTCTCTATACCGGGAGAGACGAATCCCGAACAATCACTCACTGTCTCCATATGGCTCAGGACTGTACCCAACTAAAACCTGTTTGTACGACTTAGTAGAGCCGTGGTAAGGTAGTCATCAAAGCACAGTGGGAACTCACATGAGACCAATTATGATCTAAGGTCAACAGACTATCTTTACACATGCCACATGAGAACTGCCATCTAACATTAGGTATAATACCATCTAGCAGTTCTCGGCGAATTCGTCCAGTGTACCCACCCCCCAATGAGCACATGTATACAATCTTAGGTGAAAACACACCAATGGATGTGGGACTAACTATCGCCCCTCGTTGGGGTCTAGAAACGTATGCACCAGTCTACTATGGAATATCGATGTCCTGTCTCGATATTCCTACGACTAGGGACATTTTAAGGATATGGTTATGGACTACTCAGCCCCCACATATATGATCACCATCACAACACTGGTAGTCAAGCAATAATCCTACGGGCCATATCAACATGTGTAAGCAATATGTAATAACTAGTAAAACATACGCACATGTTAAGATAAAGGCAAACCAGATAGCATACTATCATTTCGAGCAAGATTGTCCTCTGTGTGTGTGTGTGTGTATAGCATCCATTACAAATAATGGCCTCTAGGGCATACATATCATACAACTTTGGTTGGCTTCTATCAAGGTTATCACATGATGATAGTTAGGTCCGGATTCTCACTGATAAGTAGATATTACTCCTGTGAGATTTTCACTTCACAACTAGCTAACCCATTAGGTGTTGAGAAAGGTGTTAATGGGGTTATGCCTCTGCGGAGTTTATTTAATTAGGTCCGTGCAAAAGCACGGGGGACTTCCCTCAGAGTACCAACACTGGCATGGTTGAACGGTTAGCGAACTTGTGAAGTGTACATGATCCCGACTAGTTCTTCTTTTAGGGTTTGAAGGAGAATTCGAGAAAACGGTGGGATCCATCTTGATTAGATAAATTAATAAACCAATCTAATTTTGATAGTGTACATGCTGAGTGTTTCTTTCTCTCTCTGGTTTGCGACCATGACTGACTTTAAACTAAAACTCATAAACCATGTTAACCAAACCTTTTTACGTTCTAGCTTTGGAATGTCATGATTCACGAAAAAGTTGCATATGTTCATGCCGCTCCTACTTTCCCTTTACCTTCTCTAGAACACTTCGTATCACTACAAAGATCCATATTGCTTGGAAAGGTCATCCCGTATAGTTACATACGAACTCGAAAAAATTTATTTCAGTTCGAGAATGGTCACAGGTTCTGGAGAAATTGAATTGTATAATTATGTTGTCTCTTTCCTTTACCTTCTCTCGAGTTAAGAGCTCCTTGTAATAGGAAGGTACACCTGTTACGCTTTTTGAATAGTCTTCTTCCAAACCTTAGGCTAGTGCTGAAAGGCAGGGAAGAAAGAAAACTAACTAGCATAAGTATGGTGTACAAAAGGTAAGATGTAGAGATATATAAAGGGGTTAAAGTGAGGGCAAAGGAAATTACAACTAGTGTCATGAATCTGAGCAGTGGAAGAGGCATACTAGGAATACCCAGCCACCTCCTTGAAGCATTTTTATGTTTCAGTTTTCCTGTGTGGTTGTAATTGAAAAATGTTTTCCAATAATTCTGACTCCTGGGTATATATATACCGGATTAGAATCCTATATCTGTAAGGCATTACAGATGCTAAGAAGGAGTAGAATATTGGGAAATAGGTAATTTGATCCTCAATATCAGAATTCGTAGTGATTTGTGTTATTGGGAAAATCACATGGTTTTTCCTAATGACAAACTTTTGGTTTTGAATAACCATTGTTATGCACCAATTTTTAAAATGATATTTCTGTATCTTTATTTAATAAAGTGAGATATTAATTTTGAAAACATGTTTTGGATATTTACCTTTATCAGTTGAAGATAAGATAAAGAGTATTGAATAACGGTATAGACGTTCTTAACCAAAATATAGTTTTCAACTTACAACACACGGAATTTGAATTATTGAACTCTTGGGACTTATACATGATATTGTATGTTGTCCGGTGTCCTTTAGTACAACAGGTCGATACTCTTACTTCATTCTATTTTACCTATGAGTTTTATGGTCTTAGACATGCATTCGTTGAAATGAAAGGTACAAAGATTTTAAGAAGTTCATAGGGTATTAGAATAAAGTAGAGCACCAAACGTTGGAAGTATCAAGATTTTTCGAAGTGATCGAAGATGTAGATACTTATGCTAGATATTCTGTTGTGGTAATATTGAGAATTCGATTCTCTCTCTCAGATTGCACATCCATGGATGCACTCCATGACGAGTAATGTTGTATGGCCTTCTTCCATTTAGGTGATATGCAGTGGAAACAGCTGCATACCAATTAAATATGGTTCCATCTAAATTAGTGCCTTTGATTCTATATCGACATAAATGGGTAGCATAACTTGAGGTTATTAGATATAGAGTTATCCGGTTTCTGTTTAAAAGCAGAATCCGTACAAATTCAAGGCACGTTTCAGTGACGACAGTTTGTGGGTTATCCCAAGTTTTAGCAAGGGGTTTAATTTCTACCATTTTCAAGATCAATAGTTACATTGTTCTTGACTCGCCACTTTTTTTATAAAAAGAAATTCTTTACAAAAGAACTAGTAGGAGTATGGTAGAACTAGAAGTGATTCCAGAACAACAAACAGTTACTAAAAATTTAGTAGAACTTAAGGATTCAATTAAACTCGACAAACCTTAGCCACTCCGCTGATTTAGTAGGTGACCTCAGCCACCTGAGAGATACTTCGGTTTCCTCATAGACGGTGACATGGATGTTTGCATCATGGTGATGATAGCCCTACTAATTATCAGCAGGCCATGGGAAGTGGTGACTTCTGGATGATGGCTGGATGCATTATATCCAAGTTGGACTCCACGCACTCCAGCAAATTTTGGATTTTGGACATTGTTGGATGCTCCTTAAGGGATAAAACCCATTAGAAGCAAATAGATCTTTCGAGATCAGTGCAGGTGGAAAGGTAGTAACCTAATAAGGTTAGACTTATAGCAAAAGGTTTTCATCAAATACCCGCTGTGGATTGTGATGATGTTTTTTCTTCAGTTTCTGTGATGAAGTCCATATGGATATAACTTTCCACTGTTGTTTTTCCATAACTATGATATCTGGCAGGTAGATGATTATAACGTCTTTCTAAATGAGAATTTAGAAGTGCACGTGCATATGACTCTGCTAGAGGATTATCATAGTCAGTGGGAGCAGCGGATGGTGTGCAAGTTGCTTATGTCTATTTGTAGACTAAAGCAGGCATAGCGAAGATGGATTATATGTTTTGATGTGACGGTCAAGGTGTTTGACTTCATCAAAACAACAGATGAACCTGGTAAAAAGGATGTAGGGAGTACTGTCCTGATATTTGGATGACATACTCCTGATTGGAAGTGATGTTCCTAAACTACAATTGGCCAAACTATGGTTGTCACAGATGTTTCTCCACATAGAATCTAGATAATGTATCAAGAATTCTGGTGACTAGATCTATGTTGATAGATCTAGATTTAGAAAGTGTCCCAATCTGTGTACTTAGACACTATTCTTAAGAGGTTTAGAATGGACGACTACTGGCATGGTAGTGTACCTACAGGTGATAGAGTCACCCTCTCTAAAGAGATGTCTTATAGAATGATGAGGAGAGGGACTCGCATGGATGACATTCTACTTGCTTTAGCAATTGAGTCAATCATGCGATGTCATGTACCAGACCAGATATTGCTTTTGCACTTGATGAAGTAAACAGATATTAATCCAATCTTGGAGAAACAAAAGGAAGAAGTGAAGAACATGTGAGGATGTTCTTGGTATATGGTAATGGCATCCTCCTACAGAAGGAGGTTACCGGTTCTGGCTGTAGGGTTTGTCTAGCGCCATGCCTAGGGTTTGGCTTGCATCAAACATGCTATAACAAAAATTTAGGGGTGCTAAACAAAACCAACCATGAATCGAACTAGAAAATTAAGGTAACAAGAACTAGTATCACATACTATCAAGTGTCTAACACTAATAGGTGGGTAATACAACCTTTGTAGACCTCCTCTTGTGACTCCTTAGATCAATTTGGTGTTTGGACCGGTCTGCTTGAGTTCTTCGAAGTCTACGATGATCCACCACGGAGTCCCTTTGTACAAGCTCCTAGCTTCACTTGAACCAAATGGAAGTGGAGCCAACAACCTACACTAGTGGGCTAGACTAATATAGATTGGTGATGTGGGTTTGGATCTCACTTAAAAAACCTTTCCTTTTATGTTCTTCACTCACTTGAAAAAGCTAGAGAGCTTGAATGAGGAAGAAGAAAGAGGAGATGGCTTAGATTAACTCTAGTGATAATAAACATAATCAAAAGAGAGAGAGGGTTATCTCATCCCAAACCATAGTTACAAAATATCTAGATATTTTGATACTTGAGTTTAAGCATAACAATGGGCAACAAAAATCATAGGAAATGAAACCATGGTTTTGACTTTAGTCAACACAAAAGAAGAGTGTAGAAAGTCAACCATGATTTTATCCCCATTTTGTTTTTCTCAATAATCAAAATATATAAATATGTCACCATGTAAGTCTTGCATTGCCATCACCAATGTATCATCAACCATGACACATGTATGCATGCATGTGTGCATCCATATCAACATATACATACACTCATGCATGCATCATAAAGAAATAGGTTTTAATAAATGTGCTAATGGACTTAATATTAAATCAATACTTGATTTAATAACCCGGTCATATCACATACGACCTGTCCAATAGTAAACGCCGGATTAAAATACGGTAACAAATACATGCATTTAATCGAGCTCCTGCGCATATCCCATATGCACCCCCACATCTTTTTGCCTGAGCTAGGAAACCCCTTTATGGGACTCTAAGACTCGTCAATACACTAGCAGTAGCCAGTGATCATATCACATACCCACAAACCGTCAGGGCATAAGCTGTACGTAACGGCTCCCAGGTATTGAGCGATTAGAAGAAACACAAGCGAACTTGTCAAAACTCCCGTCGAGCCAACTGGCAACACTTACTGTACAGTCCGGTCTCTTCGTCAGATATGTCGCATATCGAGTCTAGGGATGGTATCATCGACCCTATAACTCAATAAGTCATGCCGGTATTTGGCTCATAACAGATCAAGAAACTACTGATAGCACTTATCAGTAAATCTCATCAGCCCTGGCCAGGGACTTCCTGTTATAGCCAATCGAGCATAGCGCAACATCAACCCCCAATATCGGGAGAGACGAAACCCCTCCTATCGCTTATTGCCTCCATGTGCCTCAGGACTGTACCTAAAATCCACCTGTTTACACGACTTAGTAGAGCCGTGATAGGGTGGAGATCAAAGTACAATGGGAGGACACACAAGACTCTATAACGATCTCGGGTCTACAGACTAAACTGTACCAGTTTCACCTGAGAACTGCTATCTGACGATAGATATAATACCACATAGGAGTTCTCGGCGAGTCCGTTCAGTGTACCCAGTCTCCACTGAGCACCCGTATACAGTCTTTGGTGTCACCACACCAATGGATATGGGATCATCCATCGCCCATCATATGGGTCAAGTAACGTATACGCTAGTCTATTCTGGAATATCGATGCCCCGTCTCGATACACCCATGACTAGGAACATTTCAAGGATATGCTTATAAACTACACATGTCATACTAGTATGTTCTGCATCATAATCCCAGTTGTCAAACAAATATCCTAAGGGCTTTATCAACATGTACCAAATGAGTAATGTGCATGATCAAGTGAACATGTTAAGATAAAGAACAACCAGATAGCATACTATCATGTCGAGCAAGAATGTCCTCTAAATATATATATATACACATACCGATACATCCACTATCATATAATGGTCTCTAGGGCATACATATATCCAACAATCTCCCACATGCACTAAGGCCAATTATTGGCGTATCTCATACCCAACATCTCAAAAATTCGCTCATGCTGCGGCAGAGGGAGGGCCATGGTGAGTGGATCCACGGTGTTATTCTTTGTATCTACTCTCCGAATCTCGATCTCGCGACGATCAACTATCTCCCGGATCAGATGATATCGTCTCAGGATGTGTCTAGATCGCTGATGGGACCTGGGCTCTTTGGCCAACGCCATAGCCCCATTATTATCACAATACATTGGTATTGGATCAATAGTGGTTGGAACTACTCCTAGCTCCGAGATGAACTTCCTCATCTAGACGACTTCCTTGGCAGCATCATTGCAACACTCAACTTACATAGTGGAGTTTGCAACGGTATCCTGTTTGGAACTCTTCCAACATACCGCCCCTCCATAGAGGGTAAATACAAACTCTGAGATATATTAGCTATCATCCTTATCACTCTGGAAGCTCGAATCGGTAAAGTCCTCCATTTGGAGATCCCTGTTACCATACACCAAGAACATTTCTTTAGCCCTTCGCAAGTACTTAAGAATGTTCTTCACAGCTGTCCGGTGATTCTCCCCTGGGTTGGATTGATACCTGCTTAGTACACCCGGTGCATAAGCTACATCAGGGCGTGTACATAACATCGCATACATTATAGATCCTACGGCTGAAGCGTAGGGTATAATGCTCATGCGAGCTCTCTATTCATCAGTCTTTGGGCAAAAGTCCTTGGAGAGAGTGACTCCATGACAAGCTGGTAAGGCACCCCGCTTGGAGTCTTCCATACTAAACCTTTTTAGGATGGTGTTAATGTACCTAGTTTGGGACAATCCCAACAACCTTTTAGATCTATCCTTATAGATCTTCATGCCCAGTGTGTACGAGGTATCACCCAGGTCCTTCATGGAGAACCTTTGTGATAAGAACAGTTTGACCGATTGTAGCATAGGAATATCGTTTCCTATCAGAAGAATGTCATCCACGTACAATATGAGGAATGTGATAGTACTTCCTACAATCTTCTTATAACACAAGGTTCATCTAGATTTTTGACGAAATCAAACTCTTTGATAACATCATCAAAACAGATGTTCCAACTCCGTGATGCCTGCTTTAATCCATAAATGGATTTAAGCAACCTACATGCTTTCCCGCTGCTTACACTATCAATGAAGCCCTCTGGCTGATCCATATAAACACATTATTCTAAATCACCATTTAGAAAAGCAGTTTTAATGTCCATCTGCCAGATTTTATAGTCGTAGTGAGCAGCAATAGCAAGTAGGATACGAATGGATTTAAACATGGCTACAGGAGAAAAGGTTTCGTCATAGTCCAGCCCTGGTCTTTAACGAAATCCTTTCTCCATAAGCTTTTCCTTATAGGTCTCCACCTGCCCATCTACATCGATCTTTCTCTTAAAGATCCATTTGCACCCTACGGGTTTTACCCTAGAGGGTACAACATCCAAAGTCCATACTTTGTTGGTGTACATAGACTCCATTTCGGATCTCATGGCATCCAGCCACTTCACAGAGTCGCCCCTCGTGATAGCTTGCTGAAAACTGGTAGGGTCATCATCATCCATGATGCAGTCTTCTCCATCACCATCAATGAGAAAACCGTAGTATCTCTCTGGTGGGCGAGAAGTCCTACCAGATCTACGGAGTGGTTGAGGTTCATAAGATTCTGTTGCAACATCAGGTTCAACCAAGTCGTCGTTTGTAACTTGTGTCTCTAGAACCTTTTCTAGATCTACCACATTGCCATCAGTATCATTTGGAAAAATCTCATTTTCTAAAAATGTGGCATGTTGAAAAACAAACACCTTTTGTTCCTCCTTTTGGTAGAAAAGATATCCAAACGAATGTTTTGGATATCCAACAAATATACATTTGACCGATCGTGTCTCGAGTTTGTCTGGATTCTGCTTTTTAACAAAATCCGGACAACCCCAAATCTTAACTCGTTTAAGAGATGGTCTCTTCCCATACCATATCCCATGTGGAGTAGTAGACACGGTCTTGGTTGGAACTTTGTTCAACAGAAAAGCTGCAGTCTCCAATGCATGTCCCCAAAAGGAGAGAGGTAACTCAGCATCCCTCATCATGGATCATACCATATCTAATAGGGTACGATTCCGCCACTCTGACACACCATTGTGATGTGGTGTGTAAGGGGGAGTGAGCTGAGAGAGAATCCCATTCACTTTTAGGAAGTTTGAAAAATCTATACTAAGATACTCTCCACCTCGATCTGATCGAAGTATTTTGATGCTCATTTCTGTTTTTTTTTTCTACTTCAAGTTTGTACTCCTTGAATTTCTCGAAAGCTTTAGACTTATGCTTTAATAAAACACATGACCGAATCTCAAGAAATCATCAGTAAAAGTTATGAAGTAAGAAAAACCTCCTCTCGCATATGTAGACATTGGTCCACATACATCACTATGTATGAGGCCCAAGAGCTCTGTAGCTCTTTCTCCGTGTCCAGTAAATGGAGTTTTGGTCATTTTCCCTTTGATACAATATTGACAAGTCGCATAAGATTTATATACAAAAAGATTTAAATATCCATCTTTATGAAGCTTGTTTAGTCTTGTTTTATTAATATGACCAAGTCTACAATACCAAAGAAAAGCTTCATTTATATCTGAAAATTTTCTTTTATTTGTGTGTTGTATATTGAAAACTGTCTGTTGATTTAGGACGTATATCCCGTTATTAAGTGTACCAGAACCAATCAACTCTTGATTCGGTTTAATGTTCATAACATTATGCTGCAATACAAAATGATATACTTCATTGTCTAACAAAGAAACGGATATTGTATTACAAAGCATGCTAGGTACAAAATAACTGTTAGTAATATGTATGCCCTAGAGGCCATTACTATACATACGATGTATATTATAGTGGATGCTTGGACATATATAGGGAGGACTTTCTTGCTCGATATGATAGTATGCTATCTGGTTACACTTTATCTTAACATGTACTCAGATTGTCTCTATGTTACATGTTGATAAAGCCCATAGGATGAGTACATGACTACAAGGACTATGATGCAGATCATATTAGTGGGGACAGTGTAGTCGCTAAGTACATCCTTCAAATGTTCCTAGTCGTAGGGGTATCGAGACAGGGCATCGATATACCAGAGTAGACCAGCGTATAGCTTCTCGACCCATATAGATGGGCGATGGATGATCCCATATCCATTGGTGTTTGACATCAGAGACAGTATACGGGTGCTCAGTGGAGACTGGGTACACTGGACGGACTCGCCGAGAACTCCCAGATGGTATTATACCTATCGTCAGATGGCAGTTCTCTAGTGACACTGGTACATGTTAGTCTGTAGACCCGAGATCGTCATAGAGTCTTGTGTGATTCCCACTGTGCTTTGATTTCCACCTTACCACGTCCAAGAGGGTGTGCAAAATGGTGGCTTTTGGGTACAGTCCTGAGTCACATGGAGGCAATAAGCGATAGAAGGGGTTTCGTCTCTCCCGGTATAGGGAGTTGATGTTGCGCTGTGTTCGATTGGCTAACACAAGAAGTCCTTGGCCAAGGCAGTTTCAGAGTTATACTGGTAAGTGTTATCAGTAGTTTCTCGATCCGTTATGAGCCTCATATCGACACGACTTATAGAGTTACTGGTGTCTGACGTTTACCACCCCTAGACGAGATATGCGACATATCAGACGAAGAGGCCGGACTGTATGGTAGTGTTACTGATTGGATTCGCAGGAGTGTGAGCAGGCTTGCTTGTTGATCTTCTGATCACTCAATACCCGGGTGGCCGTTACGTTTAGCAGACCGCTTGCGGCTTATGGGTGTTTGAAATGATCATCACCTACTGCCGGCGTATTGATGAGTCTTTAGAGTCCTACACAGGGGTTTCCTGGCTCAAGAGAAACGGAGTATGTAACATCTTCAAAAATATAAAATATTAATTTTGGGAATTTTTATAATTTAATATTATTTTATTGATTATTTTAATATTAAATGCAAATAAATAGGAAAAATGTTAGAAAAATTATGAAAAATTATGGAAAATTCTAAAATGGGTTAATTATTGAAATTATGATATTTTTAAGTTGTTGTGATCATTTTGACACTAATTAGGTGCTAATCGCGATTAAAATCGCTAATCGGGTTTTTTTGGTAATTTTGTGCAAAACTTGCACATATCACATTTTCTACACTTGTACACTTTTCTTGCCATGGTTTTTCATTTGGGATCACTATTGATGTGAGAAGGTTTAGGGATTTAAAAGAAAAGAGAAGAAAAGAAAAAGGAAATGAAATGATGAGGGTAGGTGAGAGAGAGAGTGGACCCTTGACTTATAACCCTTAGCCATTTCTCTCCCTCTCATTTCTCTCCCTCTTCCTCCTTGGTTGCTGCTGCTGCTGCCCTAGCCCTCTCTCCCCTCCACTAAATCCTCTCACTTCATCTCAAAAACATATCCAAAATCCCAAACTCCTTTCATTAAAATTGTGCAAAATCCCTAGATCTACACATGGAGCTAAAGAAGTATGGATTTGGCCACTAGAGGGCAACTCAAGAAAATTCTTGAGTTGCTAATGAAGGTAATTTCTGAACCATTTGCTTAACTATAGCCTTTCCTATAACACCATATCAAGACTTTATCGATATTGTGTGATATTATGGAATTGAGGAAAACCTAGTTAGGGTTTGAGTGAATTGGTGTTGCATTATGAAATTGGGCTCAGTATTGATCTTACCAACACCCTAGTGTATGAATTAGAACCCCAAACCTGAAGCTAGAACCATAATACGGATTTTAGAAACCAATATCGGGAGAAAAACTGGAATCTGTCACTGTTAAATTGAATCTGCTATCATACGAGGAACCCTAAAATAATATTGATTGGGAATTGAGATGTGCAGGCAACATAGAGACAACACCCCAAACCCCAGCTCCCCATTCCAAACTGAGGCCGCCAAAACTCCCATTCTGGCCGCAAATTGCGGCCAGACCCTGATGAAACCACCTCGTTTTCTGTGTATAGCCTCATTTCATCATTTCTTGGCCCTGGGTACTTCTAGTTTTGACAGATTCTTCCTAGGGTGAAATCTGGGACATATATCCTATGTTGTCGTTTTGGATTCGTGTTTCCGTATTCCGTATTTTTGGATTCTGAAATGGTGGAATGTGTTTTGCCTCGACTATTGTCGTTTATACGACGATATAGAGGATTATGGATGGTTTTGAAGGCGTGCCATAGGTTCTCACCTATAGGCCCCTTATCGTATCGTTTTGGAGTTTATGCGCCGTTTTAGATTGGATTTGGTTTTAATGCGCGTATACGATATTTTGATGTGTAGGTACCCATGAAGACTTCGGACGACAAGCAAATACATGGTGATGTCCGCAAATGATGACGCAAGGTGAGTAGATTATATCTACGGGGGAAAGTCGGGTGGATGGCGTATAGCACCCCCGCAGTCCGTAGATAGTTTATTTTATAGTATTGTGATATTAGGTGTATTTTGGTTATGTAGGGTTAGAAGTGACTAGTGTAGTTCATAGTCGCGGACCCTAGGATAGAATTACACCTATACATATACCCTTGCGTTTCACATGTACTTACACTGTGACTGATGATATGTGACGACTTGGAGATGAGTCGATATTGTGGGCTTGGTGCCCTGAGATCGGTATTTTGATACGATTCATATGTGGGATATGACTTGTGATTCTTGCGGGCTTGGGATGTGTGTTTACCCCCGCATGCATACTTTACCGAGGTTACCATTTGTACTAGAGATAGAGTAGTACATCCAGACCTTATGATCTGATGATGGTGATATTTGTTATGAGATGAGACAGTGAGATTTTGACCTGTACCCAGCTTTTGGGAATGCCGTACGATGATTTACCGTACGAGCTGATATTGATGATAGATCCGCACTCATAGCTAGAGGATATCTTATGATATGACATTGAGGCGGGATCACCGACTATATATCTACATATATACTTAGACTCAGTTAGGTGGTTTCCACACCTACCCCTCCTGATTGACCGGATACTTAGATGTAGTTTGCATAGTAGATACTTTATTGTGCTGTTGATTACTAGATTTCCGTACATTCATGCTATTCGCATTGCTGGCATATGTTCATTACCATGTTATTATCATGCTGTTAGGACACCAGCACCATTATCGATGATGCGTATGTTTCACGTACACTATTTGCCGGCTCACACACTTCATCATCGATAATTGCCATGTCACTACACTGTAGTACTATTGCATTTGTGATATGATGCTTCATTCGACATATGCGCATTCCTATTCCATGTTGCATGATTTCCGATATGATTACCTTCTTTACATGTTGCATATATCATGGATTGATTGCATAGTACATCGCATTGGATTTACTTCCGGATGTTGGATTTTCATGTGATTTCTGGATTTGGGAACCGTGCTCTTTTCAAATAAGTAATCGTTTAAAAACCCGGTTCCCTTGATATGATATTTGGGGCGTCGCCCCGTGTTTTCTCGGTGCTAGAGGATGTACTGAGATAGGGTATGCTCCGGAATGACGGATGCCCGATGGATTGAGATAGGGTATGCTCCGGAATGACGGATGCCCGATGGATTGAGATAGGGTATGCTCCGGAATGACGGATGCCCGATGGATTGAGATAGGGTATGCTCCGGAATGACGGATGCCCGATGGATTGAGATAGGGTATGCTCCGGAATGACGGATGCCCGATGGATTGAGATAGGGTATGCTCCGGAATGACGGATGCCCGATGGATTGAGATAGGGTATGCTCCGGAATGACGGATGCCCGATGGATTGAGATAGGGTATGCTCCGGAATGACGGATGCCCGATGGATTGAGATAGGGTATGCTCCGGAATGACGGATGCCCGATGGATTGAGATAGGGTATGCTCCGGAATGACGGATGCCCGATACAGGAGGATTTACGTGTCGATGCTAGGCACGGGTTTCATGATGTTTTTCCATGATTTTGTTTATATCCTCACATTGCATACATGATGCTTATTGTCATTGGGTGACAGGTGGACGGGTTCCACATATATATACAGACATGGATCATATACAGACTGGTTTACACTTATCATACTTCATTTGTATATATAACAGGGTATGAGGGCGCTGTTATATATACCCTTACACCAATATTAGTGGAATGGGACGCTAATATATGTGTATTGATATCATTGATACTTCACCACATTTACTTCATGCAGCATACTCTACATTCATGACATGTTGTTACTTGAGTACCTGGCACCACATACATGATTAGATATTACCTTATCACACTCAGATGTACTCTTGTGGATTGTATTACTGATCGTTGACTTAGGATTATGTCTTGCATTCGATTTATCCTTGTAGATGTTTCTATTCACGAGTTGGCAACTCACCCCCGTTGTGCCACAGCTCTTGCAGGTTATGCCGTACAGGTTCTATTGCGGCATTTCTGGCACACTACCTTCTTGCGGGTGATTTGCTTTTGGTAGGTGGATTCTTTTGCATCAAGAATCCCCATTTTGTACTTATTCATTTATTGTATCTAGAAATGTCCATCAACCAAAACTTGTATATTCTTTCAGACCTAGATTTTCAGTGTTGTATATTTCGACCTTAGAGTCGCGCTTAGTTGTATTGCGGATTTCCTTGTTGCTTTGAGCTTTCTTTTGGATTTGATCCTCGCCACTTGGCGTTGTATATTATCATATCTTGCGTGGTTGTGACCGTCGATTGACGAAGAGCTAGCTCCCGCTTGGGGATGCCTTTATCATTTGCATATATTGATATCCTTGTTTTACCCCATTCGGGGCCAGTTTTACAAAAGAGACTCTGCCGAAATTTTTAGAAAAGACTTATTGTTTTCAAAACGTACCTTCGGCTTAGTTATTTAAAAACCTGTATTTCTTCACTTCTTTAAACCAGTTTTCCTTATTTATTCTTCAAAATGGTTTTAGATTTCTGGGCTTTTGGCTTACTTGGATCAGATGGAGTCCTATAGGCTTCATATGGTTCAAGTGCCAGTCACGTGCTCTTTTGGGTCGTGACAAAGTTGGTATCAGAGCGCTAGGTTGACCTTGGTTCGAGTCTAAGTTTGACTATGTGGAGCCTAAGGAGTTGTTTATATACGGAACTTAGGCTTGACCTTACGGAACTTAGACTTGGTTGAGGGGGTGTAAACCCGAACTTTCGTCGTTTTAGGATGACCCTTGGTTGATGGATTAGGTGACTAAAGTAGAGTGACGTACCGTTGGTATGTTCCGCGGCATACTTACGACACGCCACTCCACTTAAGGAACCTTAGGATGGACATTTGTTTTGAGATCAGTGATTCTTTTCATATCCTGGATTATACATCCATTTGAGATCCCCGATTCTATTAGTTCATGATCATACCTTCATTGATGCTGTTCCTTCCTATGATCATGTATCCACTTTGGATCTGTTGTTTCCTTTCTTTTCATTGATGTGTTCTCTTTGATACTCGATTGAGATTCCTGTCACCATGTTTGAGCGCAGTTTGGGCTGCTGCTAGGGTTACGGCCGGTGTGAGCTCGTTTGGTACGAGGGCCGACCTTTGTATTTTCTGGTGGCATGGGAACGTCTCGAGTTAGTGTTGGTGATTGTGACCTCTAGTAGAGGCGAGTGCTTGGTTTTGCACCGGATGATCGTGCCTTTGTTAGAGCTGCCAGCTGAGAGAGAACTGTTGATGTACAGTATACCTCAGGGATTATGATGTCGTCTATCGTGCAGACAGATGGACCAGCTGTTGCTGAGATTGACAGGATGTTGCTTTCGGTGCTTGCGAGCTGAGATTGCCGGAGCTTTCAGGCGGATATGCGACAGATGATAGCTAGTCTACCAGATTTGAGAGACGAATGTGATTCGTCCGGTTTTGGCGCCAGAGCGGGCCCAGTTGAGTTGAAGATTTCCAGTGTGGAGAGTCTTACTCAGACCTAGAGCAGGCTGATTCAGAGACGACCGCCATTGTGTTGCCTTTCCTGGAGGATTGAGGCATTGTTCGACGTACAGGTGTATGAGCCAGTTGTTGCTGCAAATGATGAGATATCGCCCAGATGATTGGAGCTACTGCAGCATGAGCATGTACTTAGAGAGATGATAGCGAGTCGCTAGTCACCGGAGGATGAATGACTAGGACGTGTGGTGAGTTCGCTTACCCCGATGCGAGGACATCAGGCGGATTGATTCCAGCTAGAGACGACTTCACGCAGGTTCGTTGAGAGTCGATTGAGACGATCGAATGTCAGGAGCCATTTTCCAAGTTTAAAGTATACGGAAAGACATGCAGGTGATTCTATGGACCCTCTAGAAGAATGAAACCCTAACTCGACTTAATGACCGTGTGACAGCCTTTGAACCTTAGGGTTTACGGCGGTTCCGCGGCGCCATTAGTGAGGCTTGGGTTTGCCCTTCTACGGCTGGACCACCGACGCTGTGGCATGTACTCGATACTATTAAACTGTACCCGAGATGTGAGCTCTTGGGGGATTTTGAGGATCTGACGAGTCGATCGGATGGTTCGACATCTTTCGGACATTGTGATGGGACACTGCTTGGGAGGCTCTAGATGCGAGGATAGCCGTCGGAGCGCAGTTCGTGCAGTCATGATGAGACGAGTCCGAATCAGTCGACATTGACGCAGAGTGAAGAAAAAGAGTTCGTACGAGATTTCGACGAGATGACGTTCCACTCCGCTGACATTGCAGATGTGATACACACCCCGAGGCGTGGTATACGGATATATCTTCCAGAAAGAAGCACGATAAGTATGCAGCCGTTCCGGAATGAGCTTTAGCTTCAGCATTGGATGATGACTTCCGGGCATTTCGGCAGGACTGAGATTTGAGAAAGGAACCTCGACAGGACTTTTCTGGAGTACGATTCGAGAAGACCTAGACCAGGAGTGGTCATTTTGCGTACATTCAGAGAGCCAGAGGCCGACGCCAGTGATATGCTGCCTTACGAGTGGTCGTGAGGTTTGACAGAGAAGTGCCAGAACGGAATCGTCCCTGTTAGCACACCTGACAGGGCCGATGAGCCGGTTGACTGTGAGATTGGTAAGCCCCAGAGGGGATAAGGACCCAGAGAGTCAGAGGACGCCAGATCGTGAGCAAGAGGCAGGTAGATATCCTGCGCTGCTAGCAGTGGATTGCACCGACTCCTTCTCGACCTCGAAGGAGAAACTACCGGAGACGGTATTTATGATTTGTGATTTTGTGATTCGATTATCACGTATCCGTCATTTTGGATTTCGGTAGTTTGGGCGTTCTGTTTACATGATTTAGTTTTGGTGACTGAGTTTCATGATATTGGCTTCATGCACCCACTGGATATTTATATATTTTGCGCAGAGTTTTCATGCATTTAGTGTTATGCTTTCATTCGTACACGATAGATGCACAGATTTGGATTTTCGCGCATGTTGGGCGCATGTTTTTAGATACGATTTTGGTGCGCACCCGATGCACTAAATCGAGATTTTTTTCGTGCATGTTAGATGCACCGGACCTTGGCTGTCAGGCACATACGTTGCCCATGACAGAGGTTTCGTGCACACCCGTTGCACCTAGATGTTGTTTTGTGCACCTGTTTAGCACATACTGGATTTTTGATTTCCGTGCGCACCAGACGCATAGGATTGTGTTACGTACATTTTTGAGATTTATTCCTTTTGGAGCAGTACCTTTTATGATGTTGGGTTTTTGCTTTCATGCTGAGTAGGACTAGTCGGTAGACGGTACCCGGTTATACCTTTCCATGTTTTACATCAGCTTTTTTTTTTACGTGTATAGAATGGATGTCTACATGTGTAGTTTCGATCCATATCATATCGGTTTGTATTGGATTTGACATTGTGTTTTTATATCGACTCCGATGATTGCGAGATGCTTGACGGAGTTTTGCTTTTGAGTTATCTGCTCATTTTTCATGCGCATGCATTGCGCTGTGACGTTTTGTGTGTTGATATTTTCGGAGCCCCGACAAATGGATTATTACTGAAATTGTTTTTTTGTATTTGGGGGTTTAAATTTAAATTCGGGGACCGAATTTCTTTAAGGGGGGTAGATTGTAACATCTTCAAAAATATAAAATATTAATTTTGGGAATTTTTATAATTTAATATTATTTTATTGATTATTTTAATATTAAATGCAAATAAATAGGAAAAATGTTAGAAAAATTATGAAAAATTATGGAAAATTCTAAAATGGGTTAATTATTGAAATTATGATATTTTTAAGTTGTTGTGATCATTTTGACACTAATTAGGTGCTAATCGCGATTAAAATCGCTAATCGGGTTTTTTTGGTAATTTTGTGCAAAACTTGCACATATCACATTTTCTACACTTGTACACTTTTCTTGCCATGGTTTTTCATTTGGGATCACTATTGATGTGAGAAGGTTTAGGGATTTAAAAGAAAAGAGAAGAAAAGAAAAAGGAAATGAAATGATGAGGGTAGGTGAGAGAGAGAGTGGACCCTTGACTTATAACCCTTAGCCATTTCTCTCCCTCTCATTTCTCTCCCTCTTCCTCCTTGGTTGCTGCTGCTGCTGCCCTAGCCCTCTCTCCCCTCCACTAAATCCTCTCACTTCATCTCAAAAACATATCCAAAATCCCAAACTCCTTTCATTAAAATTGTGCAAAATCCCTAGATCTACACATGGAGCTAAAGAAGTATGGATTTGGCCACTAGAGGGCAACTCAAGAAAATTCTTGAGTTGCTAATGAAGGTAATTTCTGAACCATTTGCTTAACTATAGCCTTTCCTATAACACCATATCAAGACTTTATCGATATTGTGTGATATTATGGAATTGAGGAAAACCTAGTTAGGGTTTGAGTGAATTGGTGTTGCATTATGAAATTGGGCTCAGTATTGATCTTACCAACACCCTAGTGTATGAATTAGAACCCCAAACCTGAAGCTAGAACCATAATACGGATTTTAGAAACCAATATCGGGAGAAAAACTGGAATCTGTCACTGTTAAATTGAATCTGCTATCATACGAGGAACCCTAAAATAATATTGATTGGGAATTGAGATGTGCAGGCAACATAGAGACAACACCCCAAACCCCAGCTCCCCATTCCAAACTGAGGCCGCCAAAACTCCCATTCTGGCCGCAAATTGCGGCCAGACCCTGATGAAACCACCTCGTTTTCTGTGTATAGCCTCATTTCATCATTTCTTGGCCCTGGGTACTTCTAGTTTTGACAGATTCTTCCTAGGGTGAAATCTGGGACATATATCCTATGTTGTCGTTTTGGATTCGTGTTTCCGTATTCCGTATTTTTGGATTCTGAAATGGTGGAATGTGTTTTGCCTCGACTATTGTCGTTTATACGACGATATAGAGGATTATGGATGGTTTTGAAGGCGTGCCATAGGTTCTCACCTATAGGCCCCTTATCGTATCGTTTTGGAGTTTATGCGCCGTTTTAGATTGGATTTGGTTTTAATGCGCGTATACGATATTTTGATGTGTAGGTACCCATGAAGACTTCGGACGACAAGCAAATACATGGTGATGTCCGCAAATGATGACGCAAGGTGAGTAGATTATATCTACGGGGGAAAGTCGGGTGGATGGCGTATAGCACCCCCGCAGTCCGTAGATAGTTTATTTTATAGTATTGTGATATTAGGTGTATTTTGGTTATGTAGGGTTAGAAGTGACTAGTGTAGTTCATAGTCGCGGACCCTAGGATAGAATTACACCTATACATATACCCTTGCGTTTCACATGTACTTACACTGTGACTGATGATATGTGACGACTTGGAGATGAGTCGATATTGTGGGCTTGGTGCCCTGAGATCGGTATTTTGATACGATTCATATGTGGGATATGACTTGTGATTCTTGCGGGCTTGGGATGTGTGTTTACCCCCGCATGCATACTTTACCGAGGTTACCATTTGTACTAGAGATAGAGTAGTACATCCAGACCTTATGATCTGATGATGGTGATATTTGTTATGAGATGAGACAGTGAGATTTTGACCTGTACCCAGCTTTTGGGAATGCCGTACGATGATTTACCGTACGAGCTGATATTGATGATAGATCCGCACTCATAGCTAGAGGATATCTTATGATATGACATTGAGGCGGGATCACCGACTATATATCTACATATATACTTAGACTCAGTTAGGTGGTTTCCACACCTACCCCTCCTGATTGACCGGATACTTAGATGTAGTTTGCATAGTAGATACTTTATTGTGCTGTTGATTACTAGATTTCCGTACATTCATGCTATTCGCATTGCTGGCATATGTTCATTACCATGTTATTATCATGCTGTTAGGACACCAGCACCATTATCGATGATGCGTATGTTTCACGTACACTATTTGCCGGCTCACACACTTCATCATCGATAATTGCCATGTCACTACACTGTAGTACTATTGCATTTGTGATATGATGCTTCATTCGACATATGCGCATTCCTATTCCATGTTGCATGATTTCCGATATGATTACCTTCTTTACATGTTGCATATATCATGGATTGATTGCATAGTACATCGCATTGGATTTACTTCCGGATGTTGGATTTTCATGTGATTTCTGGATTTGGGAACCGTGCTCTTTTCAAATAAGTAATCGTTTAAAAACCCGGTTCCCTTGATATGATATTTGGGGCGTCGCCCCGTGTTTTCTCGGTGCTAGAGGATGTACTGAGATAGGGTATGCTCCGGAATGACGGATGCCCGATGGATTGAGATAGGGTATGCTCCGGAATGACGGATGCCCGATGGATTGAGATAGGGTATGCTCCGGAATGACGGATGCCCGATGGATTGAGATAGGGTATGCTCCGGAATGACGGATGCCCGATGGATTGAGATAGGGTATGCTCCGGAATGACGGATGCCCGATGGATTGAGATAGGGTATGCTCCGGAATGACGGATGCCCGATGGATTGAGATAGGGTATGCTCCGGAATGACGGATGCCCGATGGATTGAGATAGGGTATGCTCCGGAATGACGGATGCCCGATGGATTGAGATAGGGTATGCTCCGGAATGACGGATGCCCGATGGATTGAGATAGGGTATGCTCCGGAATGACGGATGCCCGATACAGGAGGATTTACGTGTCGATGCTAGGCACGGGTTTCATGATGTTTTTCCATGATTTTGTTTATATCCTCACATTGCATACATGATGCTTATTGTCATTGGGTGACAGGTGGACGGGTTCCACATATATATACAGACATGGATCATATACAGACTGGTTTACACTTATCATACTTCATTTGTATATATAACAGGGTATGAGGGCGCTGTTATATATACCCTTACACCAATATTAGTGGAATGGGACGCTAATATATGTGTATTGATATCATTGATACTTCACCACATTTACTTCATGCAGCATACTCTACATTCATGACATGTTGTTACTTGAGTACCTGGCACCACATACATGATTAGATATTACCTTATCACACTCAGATGTACTCTTGTGGATTGTATTACTGATCGTTGACTTAGGATTATGTCTTGCATTCGATTTATCCTTGTAGATGTTTCTATTCACGAGTTGGCAACTCACCCCCGTTGTGCCACAGCTCTTGCAGGTTATGCCGTACAGGTTCTATTGCGGCATTTCTGGCACACTACCTTCTTGCGGGTGATTTGCTTTTGGTAGGTGGATTCTTTTGCATCAAGAATCCCCATTTTGTACTTATTCATTTATTGTATCTAGAAATGTCCATCAACCAAAACTTGTATATTCTTTCAGACCTAGATTTTCAGTGTTGTATATTTCGACCTTAGAGTCGCGCTTAGTTGTATTGCGGATTTCCTTGTTGCTTTGAGCTTTCTTTTGGATTTGATCCTCGCCACTTGGCGTTGTATATTATCATATCTTGCGTGGTTGTGACCGTCGATTGACGAAGAGCTAGCTCCCGCTTGGGGATGCCTTTATCATTTGCATATATTGATATCCTTGTTTTACCCCATTCGGGGCCAGTTTTACAAAAGAGACTCTGCCGAAATTTTTAGAAAAGACTTATTGTTTTCAAAACGTACCTTCGGCTTAGTTATTTAAAAACCTGTATTTCTTCACTTCTTTAAACCAGTTTTCCTTATTTATTCTTCAAAATGGTTTTAGATTTCTGGGCTTTTGGCTTACTTGGATCAGATGGAGTCCTATAGGCTTCATATGGTTCAAGTGCCAGTCACGTGCTCTTTTGGGTCGTGACAGAGTAGGAGCACATATGTGATACGTTTGGGACCGAGATTCATACGATATGAGATACTGTATTCTATTCTCGCGATTCGTGACATTGATCGGTTGTATGCGATATAGCCGTGTTATCGGATCAAGTGTTGATTCGATAAGTTGTTACACATGATATTAGTCGGTTTTAGCCGGATTATTAAATCAAGAGTTGATTTAATAATTTAATGTATAATTATATATTTGATATATTACATTACATTAACTAGTATTTGCTCACTTATGATTTCTTTTCTCACATTGGATACATTGATGTATATGTGATATATGTTAAATGTATCATGCTTGGTTACATATGCAACTAGGGTTTGTAGAGACTAAACCATGCTAGGGTTAAGATTAGGGTTTTTATTTATCTTTAAGTTATTCAAAAAGTATGGATAATTGTCATGGTTGATAATTATTGAAAGCTTGTAGAAGCTTCAATTCTTCTTTGACTTTATCCAATCCTTTTGTCTAGCTTGAGATATTTTTGACCTAACCATTAACCATAGCTTGTGGTTAACTCTCTACAAGGGTTAAGCATGACATGCTTAACCGTTGGTTATATTTCTAACCACACATATAATTGATTTGTATGAATTATTGTGATGAGTTCTTCTTCTTCTTCATCAAGCTCTATGAAAAGCTTGCTAGCTCTAATGGTGTTATGAGAAAAAGTGTGAGAAAATCAATTCTAAAGTGAGCCCAGATCCTACTTCATCACCCTTTACTATTTGCCATGTAGTATAGGGTGTTCTCTTCACAAAGTTCTTGACCTAGTGAAAGAATAGCTTTAGTTAGTGTGTCCCCGACGTAGATCATCTTCGGCCTCGAAGTCTTCGAAGCAAGCACGTTCGTATCTTCAACGGAGCCTCTCTAAAGTCCGGGTTTTGAGATCGCAGCGGAGGGGACTACTACACAGAGCTATTTGAAGTGAAGGACCGGTCTACAAAGGTTGTATTCCTTGCTCACTACATATTGCAAAGTTGTTTGCTTTAGTTCCCGTATTATTTCAGGTTAACGATCTAGTTTAGGGTTAGCTAAAATGGCAAAATTTTAATTTGGCATGGACGATGCCACCCGAAACCTTGCTGCCGTCGTAGGTAACCCTTCAGTGGTATCAGAGCCAGGCTAGAAATAAATACGGATTTTGTTAGAATCACGAAACCGAAACAACTCTGAAACTGAAACACGAAATCTATAGTTTCTCTCGATTTTAAAAGTTGTCAAAAAAATTTTTAAACAAGTACAGAGTGATGTATGGGATATATCATGAACACTGGGCATTCTATAGAAATTGGTCCGGTCACCACCTATGCCATATCGGCCAAAACCGAGCAACCCCCCCTGAATTTTTGCCTGTGTTCCAGTGACTTGGTTTTGGTCTTTCAGGTGTTGTTTATTTTTCCTAATTTTGCATGTGATGTAATTTTACAATATATGCAAATCGGAGTGTTTCGTATTCATAGTTTTAACATTGTTTAGGGTGTTTCACGTATTGTCTAGACAGTGTTAAAAAGTTCGATCAAATGTCAAAAACCCATTTTTCCAAGTTTAACGTATTCGGAAAAATATGCAAGTTGTGGACCCTCTAGAAGAACGTAAACCTTAACTCAATTTTGTGTCCGTCAAAACCATCACTTGAACCCTAGGGTTTGTGATAGTTTAGCGTTTCACATGTGAGGCATTGGTTTGACCCTTCTACGGCTGGTTCATAGGTACTGTGGCATCTTCTGGGTATTATTAAAACTGTGCTCAAGTGCTAAGCTGTCGGGAAATTATGGGACTTTGATGAATCGATCGAAGAGTTTAACGTCGTCCGGATATTATGTGATGGGATACAATATTTGGAATCCACAAGTAGTTATGAGATAACTAATTTGAATGTTATAAATCTAGCAGTTTAGTCTCATTTGATCGGTTGCCACGGGATTTTGATGCGATCAAAAGTCCGTCGCAATCACGTAGCGTACGCGGATACTTGCCGGTTAAACTTAATAGATAGACATACCCCATAGCCCCGACCAAGTGACTGTAGGAGAACCCCATCGCCAAAAGCATCCGTTCGGGTGCTCGCGGCAGCGGTTTTCCGCCTTAGTGCACTTCATCGACGGCATCGGGGGTGCGGCCGTCTACTAAAGTTTCCGACGAGCATTCAATCAGGATGTCGGGAATCTTGTTGAATTGCCCGACTAGATATTGAAAAGTGTTTTCGAGATCGAGACTAAAATATGGGGTTTATAATTGTTAGGCATGCGATGTCTAAGGAATTCATTTGGTTAGGCATACGATGTCTAACGTGGTTGCGGATTCCAACTGTTATAGTTTTTCACTTACTTTTCTGCGACCATAAGTGTAATATGTAAGTATCGCCTGTTTCGGTGCTATATTTCAACAAGAATTGGGATACGCATATTTACTTACGTTGATGACATGTGATGTTATGTGTTATTGTGGATATGTTATATTGGATCGTCATGATTGAATAGCCGGGGGTTTTATGTGAGATGAGAGTTTTTCATTTTCATTCATGTAAAATTCATTGTATGTAATATTCTTTTATTGGGGTACTTCCGGGTTGAGGATGATGTCACCATTGTATATTATTTTCTTTTCCGCATTAGGATAGACCCAAGGCGGGGAGCACAAGTAACCAGGTTCTAGGGTCCAGTGGGAGACCATCTCGAGGGGTCATGATCGGGTCTCCTAACTCTAGAATTGGCAGGGTTGCTTGCCGCTCTCGTAGGGGTCTAGGGGTGTGGGATTGGCTATTCATCGCGACCGTGGAATCCGTGTTTTATACTGGCTTGATATAAAACACGGAAATCCTAGTATATCCAATATTTCATATATGTTATTCTGCTGCAATGTTCTGTGATAAGATCATATTACTGCCTGAGACGAATGCTTATGTTATTTATATGTGATATATTATATATTGTTGATTTCGTTTCATATCTGATGCTTATGAAGCATAATAAAATGGTACTTCATTAATGAGATTAATGAAATAAAAGAAACCTAAAGATGTTGTGGAATCGAATTTTCAAAAACAGGTTGCTCTAGTTGTTGCTTTGCATAGCGGTGTTCCTTGTAGAATATCCAGTACCTTATTCGATAAGGAAAGAGCCGAGATCACTTCACCGGGAGTGACCTCTTTAGCAATAATTGGCAGATGCTACAACCCTCGGATTGTCGTTTGATTGTTTTTTCTAGTTTTTTCTTTGCATAGTCGTATTTGTGAAATATCCTGCACCTTATTCAATAAGGAAAGAGCCGACGATCCCTTCACCGGGAGTGACCTCTTTAGCAAAACTAGTAAAAGTCTCAAAAGCACTCCTTTTCAAAATCACTCGATTCTACAACGATATCATGTTCATTACGCAAAAGATTTTCTTAAAAACCTGTCGTAGCCCTCCGTCATTTCAGATAAGTACTACTTAGTATTCGTGCTGCGGTGGTTTGGCATGCGTCAAGGCGTAGTGTACAGTAGCTAACTAGTGCTTATCTGCTAGCATATGATGCGATTGGATTAGGGTATTCATACGACGTTGTTTGGCATGCATCAAGGGTCGTACGGGTGGGTTTAATTCAATCAGGAAATGCACGGGTTGAACTTGACTAGCAGACTATGGGTTGTTTGGCATGCGTCAAGGTCATAGCACACTAGGGGTAAAATATTATTGGGAATTTCAAGTGTTGAAATTTGCAATGAGATTGCATACCTCCTATGAGATAGTTGGATCCCGATACCCACTGCGAGTAAGAGTTACTCCTGGGAGAGTTTTACACATTACAATAAGTAGGTGTCTAGAAAGGTGTCAACAGGGTTACGCCTCTGGGAAAACAAGGTTTATATTAATTAGGTCCGTGCGAAAGCACGGGGAACCTCTCTCAAAGTACCGGCACTGGCCTGGCTCAAAGATTGGCGAACTTGTAGGGTGTAATTAATCCCGGCTAGTCTTTCCTTTTAGGGTTTGAAGGAAGATTTGATTAAAACAGTGGGAGCCGTCCTGATTAGATATATTGATAACCAATCTAATCTTACAAGAGCATACACTGAGTGTTTTCTTCTCTGTCTCTCTCCAGGTAGCGACCATGTCACGCCTTAATCAAGATAATAATACGGATGTATTGACTGAACCCGCTTGTTATACTGCGCTTAGGAATGTTGGTCCTGCTCCAACTTATAATCGTTATAAGACCGAGCAGGAAATAGAGGATTACCAGAATTCCCGTGCCGCACAAACGAAGAAAGTGCATGATAATGCATCTTCTTCGGGTGTGTTCATTACAGAGAACTGTTTCTCAGTATTCTTTATGTCCTGGGTATGAGATACCGGATCAGGATCCAACATATGTGATATGTTACATGGGCTACAGACAGGTAGAGAACTGAGAACGGATGATAAGTGTCAAGAGTTGGAAATGGTGCAAGTGTTGCAGCCAAGTTTATTGGCAGTTATCACCCTGTACTACCAAATACATTGATTCTGAACGAATGTTATTAGATACCGAACCTGATATACAACATCATATCAGTATCTTTATTTAGTAAAGAAGGATATAATTTTGTATTGTTGGATAATGTTTTGAACATTTTCCTATATCAAGAGTTGATCGGTTCAGGCACGTTATCTAAAAGCATATACGTTCTAAATCAAACTACAGTTCTTAATGTACAAAACACACACAGGAGGAAGGGTTCAGAAATGAACGAATTCTTCTTGAGGTATTGTAGACTAGGTCATATCCATGCGACCCGACTAGCTGAAGTTACAAAAAGATGCATATTTAAATCTGTTTGAATTTACATCATGTGAAACTTTCCAGTCATGCCACAAAGATAAGATGACCATAGCTCCGTTTATTGGAAACATAGAAAGAGTTAGTGAACTCTTGGGATTGATACATACTGATGTATGAAGGTCCCCTGTCTACACATGTCAGGACTGGTTCTTAGTACTTCATTACATTCACTGATGATCTCTCAAGATTCGCACATGTGTTCTTGTTGAAACACAAGTCTGAAACTTTTGAGATATTCAAAGTATATAAGTTAGAAGTAGAGAACTAAAATGGGTATAAGTATTATGTCCTATGATAAGATCAGGGAGGAGAATACTTAAGCACAGAATTCCTGGACTATTCTAAAGGAGAATGAGATTCTCTCTCAGCATTACTCCTCCGTATACACCACAGTATGTTGGTATATCGGGGCGGAGCAATCGCACCCTATGTGATATGGTGTGCTCTATGATGAGTACTACTGAGTTGCCTATTTCCTTTTGGGAGTTATGCACTTGAGAAGCTGCATACCTATTGAATAGGGTTCCAATCAAATCAGGTGCCTACCACTCCATATGTGATATGGTATGGGAAGAGCCCATCTCTTAAGGATGTTAAGATTTGGGGTTGTCCGGCCTATGTCTAAAAGCAAAATCCAGACAAGCTCGAGGCAAGGTCAGTTCTGTGGAAGTTTGTTGGATATCCCAAGCATTCGCAAAGGAATATCTTCTACCACACCGAGAAGAAAAAGGTGTTTTGTTTCTCAGCATGCCACCTTTTAGAAAGGGAATTTCTTGTGAAGAAATTAGTGGTCATGAGGTAGAACTGGAAGGAGTTCCAGCTATACAAACTGCAGCTGATGATTTGGTAAACCTGGAGGATTCAATAGTTCCCAACGAACCTCAGCCACTCCGCCGATCTAGTAGGGTTCCTCACCCACCTGAGAGATACTTCGGTTTCTCTATGACAGTGGGAGCGAGGATGGCATCATGAGATGATGACCCAACTTGTTTCGAGCAGGCCATCAGGAGTGGGGACTCTGTGAGAATGGTTGGATGCTAAGCAATCTGAGATGGAATCTATATACACCAACAAAGTATGGACTTTGGTTGCTTTATCTGAAGGGTTAAATCCCCATCAGGAGCAAGTATATCTTGAGAAGATTACTAGGTGTACATGGAAAAGTTGAGACTTTCAAAGCTATGCTTAAGTCCATCCAGATCCTACTTGCTATTGCTACATACCATAACAACGATATCTGGCGGTTGGGTGTCATGACTGCTTTTCTAAATAGTGATTGAGAAGAGAGAGTCAATAAGTACACAGCCAGAGGCCTTCGTAGACAGTGGGAGCAGCGGAAACGTGTACAAGTTGCTTTATGAGTTAAAGCAGACATCGCGGAGTTGGAACATCTGTTTTGATGTGGTAGTCAAAGTGTTTGACTTCATCAAAATAGTAGATGAACCTTGTATATACAAAAAGGTAGTAGGGAGTATGGTGATAATCCTCATATTGTACGTGGATGACATACTCTTTATAGGAAAGGAGTTTCCTATGCTACGCTCGGTCAATCTCCTTTTATCACATGGATTCTCCATATAGGATCAAGGTGATACCTCCTAAATCCTGGGTTTTGGATCTATGAGATAGATCTAATTGGATATTAGGATTCTCACTAGATGTAGTAAGATGGTATCAATAGATCCTAGGGAGAATCACTGGATAGGATCCAGGGTGGTAAGGTCGACTGAATGTCAGTCACAGGCATTATCTTTACCCTTAGTGGAGGGACGGTATGTTGGAAGAGTTCCAAGCTAGATACCGTGGCATACTAGACGATAAAGGCTGGTTACATGGCTACCTAGGATGGTACCAAAGATGTAGTCTGGATGTATATAAGTTCATGAGATGAACTTCGTTCCTACCATTGTGTGACAATGGAGTTGTGGCTTTGGCCAAGGAACCCCTGTCCCATCAGAGATCCAGACATATTCTTAGGCAGTATCACCTGATCATGGAGATGGTTGATCTCCAGGGAGATAAAGGTTAGGAGAGTAGACATAGAAGACAACAGGGTGGATCCACTCACAAAGGCTTATTCCCGATAGAGACTTTTATGGGATGGTTGAGTATGAGATACTTCAACCACTGCTGATTGTTGGGTATGAGATACTACAACAGATGGCCCTAGTGCAAGTGGGAGATTGTTAGTAATATGTATGCCCTAGAGGCCATTACTGTACATACGATGTATATTATAGTGGATGCTTGGACGTATATAGGGAATGCTTTCTTGCTCGATATGATAGTATGCTATCTGGTTACACTTTATCATAACATGTACTCAGATTGTCTCTATGTTACATGTTGATAAAGCCCATAGGATGCGTACTTGACTACCAGGACTATGATGCAGATCATACTAGTGTGGACAGTGTAGTCGCTAAGTACATCCTTCAAATGTTCCTAGTCGGAGGTGTATCGAGATAGGGCATCGATATACCAGAGTAGACTAGCGTATAGCTTCTCGACCCATACAGATGGGCGATGGATGATCCCATATCCATTGGTGTTTGACATCAGAGACAGCATACGGGTGCTCAGTGGAGACTGGGTACACTGGACGGACTCGCCGAGAACTCCCAGATGGTATTATACCTAACGTCAGATGGTAGTTCTCTGGTGACACTGGTACAGGTTAGTCTGTAGACCCGAGATCGTCATAGAGTCTTGTGTGATTCCCACTGTGGTTTGATTTCCACCTTACCATGTCCAAGCGGGCGTGCAAAATGGTGGCTTTTGGGTACAGTCCCGAGTCACATGGAGGCAATGAGCGATAGGAGGAGTTTCGTCTCTCCCGGTATAAGGAGTTGATGTTGCACTGTGTTCGATTGGCTATAACAGGAAGTCCATGGCCAAGGCAGTTTCAGAGATATATTGGTAAGTGTCATCAGTAGTTTCTCGACCCCGTTATGAGCCTCATATCGACACGACTTATCGAGTAACTGGGGTCTGACGTTTACCACCCCTAGACGAGATATGCGACATATCAGACGAAGAGACCGGACTAAACGGTAGTGTTACTGATTGGATTCGCGGGAGTGTGAGCAGGCTTGCTTGTTGATCTTCTGATAGCTCAATACCTGGGTGGACGTTACGTTTAGCAGACCGCTTGCGGCTTGTGGGTGTTTGATATGATCATCACCTACTGCCGACGTATTGACGAGTCTTTAGAGTCCTACACAGGGGTTTTCTGGCTCAAGCGAAACGGAGTAGGAGCACATATGTGATATGTGTGGGACCGAGATTCATACGATATGAGATATCGTATTCTATTCTCGCGATTCGTGACATTGATCGGTTGTATGCGATATAGCCCTCTTATCGGATCAAGTGTTGATTCGATAAGTTACACATGATATTAGTCGGTTATAGCCGGATTATTAAATCAACAGTTAATTTAATAATTTAATGTATAATTATATATTTGATATATTACATTACATTAACTAGTATTTGCTCACTTATGATTTCTTTTGTCACATTGGATACATTGATGTATATGTGATATGTGTTAAATGTATCATGCTTGGTTACATATGAAACTATGGTTTGTAGAGACTAAACCATGCTAGGGTTAAGATTAGGGTTTTTATTTATCTTTAAGTTATTCAAAAAGTATGGATAATTGTCATGGTTGATAATTATTGAATGCTTGTAGAAGCTTCATTTCTTCTTTGACTTTATCCAATCCTTTTGTCTAGCTTGAGATATTTTTGACCTAACCTTTAACCATAGCTTGTGGTTAACTCTCTACAAGGGTTAAGCATGACATGTTTAACCCTTGGTTGCATTTCTAACCATACATATAATTGATTTGGATGAATTATTGTGATGAGTTCTTCTTCTTCTTCATCAAGCTCCTTGAAAAGCTTGCTAGCTCTAATGGTGCTATGAGAAAAAGTGTGAGAAAATCAATTCTTAAGTGAGCCCACTTTCTACTTCATTATCCTCTACTACTTGCCATGTAGTATAGGGTGTTCCCTTCACAAAGTTCTTGACCTAGTGAAAGAATAGCTTGAGTTAGTGTCTCCCCGACGTAGATCATCTTCGGCCTCGAAGTCTTTGAATCGAGCACGTTCGTATCTTCAACGGAGCCTCTCTAGAGTCTGGGTTTTGAGATCGCACCGGAGGGGACTACTACACGGAGCTATTTGAAGTGAAGGACCGGTATACAAAGGTTGTATTCCTTGCTCACTACATATTGCAAAGTTGTTTGCTTTAGTTCCCGTATTATTTCTAGTTAACGATCTAGTTTAGGGTTAGCTAAAATGACAAAATTTTAATTTGGCATGGACGATACCTCCCGAAACCTTGCTGCCGTTATAGGTAACCCTTCAATAACATGGGTTCAAAACCAATATACAACACGACGGCAACCCTAGGTGATATTCTCCCACTGAAACTGCATGTACATTAGAACCATTTCCAACTTGGAGAGTGTGTTCATTAGTCTTCAAAACTCTGCTATTTCTCAAGCCCTACACAAAATTGCAGATATGAGAACCTGAACCGGTATCCAATACCCAGGAAGCAGAGTTTATGGAAAAACTGTTTTTAGTCATAAACACACCTGAAGCGGAAGCATCACCATGCTTCTTTTCGTTGAGATCAGCAATATACACGACACAATTCCGCTTCCAATGCCACGTCTTCTTGCAATAGAAACATTCTCCCTTTCCCGACTTCTCAACCTTAGATTTGTCTCTCCCTTATGCCTTCTTGATTCCACCTCTCGGTTTGGTGGGTTTCTTCTTATTCCTTCCCTTGGCTTTGGCTTTTGGGACGGAAAAGGAAGATTGTCCAATAATCAGAGAGGCAGACTTCACCTTAAGCGCGCTCTCGGCACTTCTTAACATATTGAGAAGTTCGGGTAGTAGCTTCTCCATGTTATGCATATTGAAGTTCACTATGAATGGAGCAAAGGCAGAGGGAAGAGACTGTAGAACAATATCAATATATTGCTCATTCTCCATTGTCCATCCAAGACCCTCAAGCTCTTCAATGAGAGCTATCATCTTTAAAACGTGATAACCTACTGGTGTGACAGGAGCCATCCGCATCTGAAACAACTTTCGAGACACTTCGTATTATAGGATACTAGATTGTTCCCCATACAACTCTTTTGGATGGAGAAAGATGGATTGGACATCCATCTACTCGTGCTGCTTTTGATGTGTATTTTCCATCGATGCAAGCGCGAAGTATTTGGCAGTAGCACAGTCAATATCCCACGTTTTGCGGATCTCCTTATCTGTAACAGAAGATTCAGGGCCTGGGCTGGAAGAGGCTGAGGCAGTGAGGACATATGATACTTTATCTTATGTGAGAGCAATGTTAATGTTCCTTATCCAGTCATTATAGTTCGGCCCGGTTAGCTTATTTTTCTATAACAAAAGCTTAAGTCCAGTCATGGTTATCTTCCATTAGGAGAGAGAAAATAATACACTCAGCGAAAGCTCTTGCAAAGATCAGATTGGTTATTATCTTATCTAATCGATGTCTCCCACTTCTTTTATCAAATTTTCTTTCAAACCTTAAAAAGAAAATTAGCCAGGATTAATTACATTCTACAACTTCGTTAACCGTTCAGCCAGGCCAGTGCCGGTACTTTGAAGGAGGTTCCCCGTGCTTTCGCACGGACCTAATTAAAATAAACCTCATTTTCCCAGAGGTGTATCCCCATTGACACATTTCTAGACACCTAATGGATTAGCTAATTGTAAAGTGCAAAACTCTCCTGGGAGCAACTCTTGCTCACAGTGGGATCGGGATCCTACCATAACATAGAAGGTATGCAATCTCATTATAAATTTCTACTCTTGAAACTCCCGATATGGATTTTACCCCTAGCACTCATGACCTTGGCTATGGTCAACATATCATAAGCACTAGTCAAGTTCCACCCATCATTTCATGATTAATCAGACCCACCCACATGACCCTTGGTTATGGTCAATATAATTATGTGACTGTCCTAATTAATCGCATCAATGCTGTTTAGGAAGACATCACTTAGCTACCGTACACTACGCCTTGGCTATAGTCAACATACGTAGCACGAATACTAAGTACTCAACTTCCTAAAATGACGGAGGGCTGCGAATGGTTTTTAAGAAAACCTTTAACGCTTTGAACTTGATATCGTTGTAGAATCTAATTGTTTTAAAATGAGTAGCTTAAGCTCCGCATTTTGAAAACTTTCTTTTTCACAAAAAGCCTAGTGGGTCTCAAATTCGATTCTACAACATCTTTTTAGGTTCCTTTTTCTTTACATTAATCTTATTAATGCAGTCCCATCATTTAAGTCCTTAAGCCATCAAAGAAAAGAAACGAAAATAGAACGTACGCTTATGCCATCTTCATTCGTCACAATGTCTCGTTATATACCGTTAGGTTACTTAACTAACGACATAGCGGGACAGGACTAGCGCAGATGCAAAACATAAGCAACATTTATCATATATCATATATATAATACACCATTCGTCTCAGTATATAAAGTGATCACATCACAGAATATCAACAGCAGAAGCACATATATGAAAATATAGGATATGCTAGGAGGTCCGTATTTTGTATTTAGCCAACAATAGAAAATACGGATTCCACGGTCGCGATGAATAGCCAAGCCCACACCCTTAGACCCCTACGAGAGCGGCAAGTGACCCTACCAATTTTAGAGTTAGGAGACCCGATCTCGACTTCTCGAGATGGCCTCCCACTGGAGCCTAGAACCCGGTCACTTGTGCTCCCCACCTTGGATCTATCCTAATGCAGAAAAGTAAATAATATAAAACAATGGTGACATCATCCTCAATCCGGAAGTGCCCCAATAAAAGAATATTGCATACAATGAATTTTACATGAATGAAAAGAAAAACTCTCATCTCACATAAAAATCCTGGCCATTCAATCACGACGATCATATACATCATATCTCAGCAACACATAACATCACATGTCATTAACGTTAGTGAGTATGCGTATCCTAATTGTGTTGGATATTTATGCCCTAGATTCCATTATTGTGTATGTATATATATGGATGCTTGGACATATATATGTACATGACAGTCTTGCTCTATGCTATTTGGTTTGACTTTGTCTTAACATGTGTATGTTTTACTTGCTATTACATATCTTTTATACATGTTGATAAAGCCCATAGGATCAATGCTAGACTACCTGCGTTTTGATGGCGATCATACTTATGGGAGCTGGGTAGTCTGTACACACATCCTTAAAAGGTCCCTAGTCTGCGAGCATCGAGACTGGGCATCGATATTCCAGAGTAGACTAGTGTATACGTTTCTAGACCCCGACGAGGGGCGATGGTTTGATCCCGCAACCATTGGTCTTTAGACCTAAGATCGTATACAGGTGCTCACTCGGGGTGAGTACACCGGACGGACTCGCCGAGAACTTCCAGATGGTACTATACCTATCATCAGGTGGAAGTTCTCAAGTGACATGAGTACAGGTTAGTCCTTAGACCTGAGATCGTCATTTGTCTAGTGTGAGTTCCCACTGTGCTTTGATCATTACCCTACCACGGCTCTACTAAGCCATGCAAACAAGTTTTGGTTGGGTACAGTCCCGAGCCACATGGAAGCAGTGAGCGATTGCCAGGGATTCGTTTCTCCCGGTATAGGGAGTCGATATCGCACTGTGTTCGATTGGTCAGGACCATAAGACCTTGGCCAAGGCAGTTGGGATTTACTGATAGGCTGATCAGTAGTTTCTCGGATTGGTCTTGAGCCACATCAACACGACTTATCGGGTTATTAGGGTCTGACACTTACCACCCCGTAGACCCGGTATGCGATACTCTCAGATGAAGAGACCAGACTGTACGGAGATTGTCACAGATAGGCTTAGTAGGGATCCGATGAGTTTGTTCGTCGGCCATCCTTTTCGACAGGTACCCGGGTAGCCGTTACGTACAGTTAGTGCCGCTGACGTGCTTATGGTTATGAATTTATCCATTAACTCACTGCTGGCATACTGTCGAGTCTTTAGATTCCCACACAGAGGGTTTCCCTGGTTCAGGCGAAATGATGTAGTAGCCGTATTGGATATATGCAGGGTCTCGATCGATTGATGTACTTTCTACTCGAACTTTCGATCGGACAGTTGGTAATACTAGCCGGTTCGGGTATAAGCCGGATTATTAAATCAGGTATTGATTTAATAGTTTACATATATGTATTTCGATATGTATATTCTAGTATTACGTTCTTCGTGTTATTCTATCTCTTTGGGAATTCAGATTTTTATCCGAATACAGGTATGTATATACGGCACACTGTAATCCGTATTTATTACAGATTACATTCTAGAAGGTGGCCACCTCATTATGCTTTTTCCATTTATTTGATAAATGGAAAATGAGGTGGAAAGCGTGAGGTATGGGAGGAATGGTGATAACCATGCTTTAATAGTTAACAAATGAATTTTTAATTCATTTAGAGTTACTATTGAAGTATGGTTGTTGATTGTTTATTCAAGAAATTCATACACAAAACCTTTGTGTGTAATTTTCTCTCTCTTGTGGCTTCATTATTTTCTTGAGCTCCCATTTTGCTTCACTCTCGTCCCTCCTCTTGAGTTTCCTCCACCTTCATCTTCTTCCTCTTCCTCTTCACTAACATTCTCATGAGTTGAGAAACAAGTGAAGAGGCTAGAAAGAGATAGCAAACACTTAGATCATCACACTACATCCTAGACTACTTGGTTTAGCAACCCAAGTTCTCTAGTTGATCCACTTGACATATTGTGATGAGCTAAAGCCATGGATCAAATCCCTCGGGTGGATCATCTACGATAATGGAAGGTCGGAGAACAAGCTCGATCCCGGAGGACCGATGGAGCCGGAAATGGAGATCAAGCATGTTCGAGGTGGCCACTAGGTGCACATGATGAGGAAAGAAGACCGAAGGACTTAGATCATTTGGTGAGGTTTCTTTCATAGTAGATAACACAACTTTAGTTTTGCAAGTTAGGATTATGATTAAGATCCGGTTTAGATTTATTCTAGAGCCAAGTTTCGTATCGTTAGAAAAAATTTGTTCCACATTTGGCCACGGGAGTTGGCCGGGGCACTAGGGTAACCCTTCATGGTATCAGAGCCAGCCCATAAACCCTAGACTAGCAAGTTTAAACAATGTTAAAACAACGAAACTGAAACAAGTCCGTAACATCGAAACCAAACTGCAGTTTCTGTCAATTTTTTAGAGGCTTCAAAATTTTTTTTAAACAAGTGCAGAGTGATCTATTGACAGAAAGATGAACACTGAACAAAAACGAGTCAATTCCACCAATGCATGGCCGGGCACATCCCTCAAAAAACCGGCCTGCTCGGTTTTTCCATGGTGGATTGCGTCGTGTTTTGGTCTGGGTTCTTATCTCAAGGAGTTTGGTTGTTTGGTGTTGTTTGTTTTTGCCCAATTTTGATTTTCTGTTGTTTTTCAGTACGGGGCAATACGGAGTATTTCGAAGTCGTTATATTTGACACTGTTTAATAGTTTACAGTACATTCACTTTTATCTGCGACCGTGAATGTCATTTGATCGGTAAACTCGTCTGATTGCTATACGTTCTTTTAGACGGGTTTGCGAACGTGACATTCGCGTTGATGTTTTGTGCTTGTGCTGTGATTGTGGTTGGATAGTCATGGTGGATAGCAAGTGGTGCAATGTTAGTAGTACAGTTTGTATTCATTTGTACTTTTGTTATTGCGGGGCGAGCGTCCGACATGTGGACTGCCGTCTTTGCCGGGTTGTATATTATTTTGAGGCACGACCGGGTTGAGGTTGATGCTACCATTTGTATATATTATTTTCTTTTTCTGTACTAGGATTACCCCGTGATAGAGTGCATGAATAGCCGGGTCTAGAAGGAAATAAGCCCGCATCTCAAGGCGTTGAGACGGAGGGGGCTTCATTCTAGAATTGGCAGGCTATTCGCCGCACTCGTAGGGGGTATAGGATGACCCACGGAGGGGAGACCAAGTTACCGGATTCCGTGAAGTGCTGGGTGGCCCATTCACTTTGTTGAAGGGGGCTGCCTCATTTCTGGGATTGGCGGGTAACTTGTCGCGCTTGTAGGGGTCCAGGTTTTCATTGCACAGGCTATCTACACGACCGGGAACGTCGAGTTTTATCTGCGGCTCAAATGAAACCCGGGGCTCCAAGATTATCCACCTTTCTGTATTGTTGGCTGAGATTTTGTGATGTTGCTTATTATCATACCTGGGATGAATGTTATATATACTAGTAGATGTTGTATATGTTTTGCACCCGCGTTAGTCCAGCCCCCGCTCTGTCGTTAGTTAAGTAACCTAACGCGTGATGACGGGGCCCAGTGGCGAATGCTGATGGCATATACGTACATTGTATTTTCGTTCTTTTCTGGTGTGATAGGATTAAAATGATAGGACCGCATTAATTTTGATTAATACAAGAAAAGAAACCTAAAAAAATGTTGTTGGAACAAATTTTGAAAAACTGACATTACAGACATTCTCTTTTGCTTTGCACAGTGGTATTCGGTTATGAATATCCAGCACCTCATTCGACGAGACAAGGGCCAAGATCCCTTCATCGGGAGTGACCCCTTGAGTAAAAGTTTGCGTCAACGTAATAACTTTCCTATAGTCGATTATTTTTGCTTTGCATCGTGGTATTCATTTTGGAATATCATGCACCTCATTTGACGAGGAAAGAGCTAAGATCCCTTCACAGGGAGTGACCTCTTTAGCAAAAGTTTTCGCCACTATATATATTTGTAAAAACCACTTGGGTTCCTTCAACGATATCAAGTTCATTACGTTAACGGGTTTTTCGCCAAAAACCCAGCCGTAGCCCTCTGTCATTTCGGATTGGTATTGCTTAGTATTCGTGCTACGCATTTCGATATTTAGTCGAGGCATAGTGTTTGGTAGCTATGTAATGCTTTTTCATTGCATATGCGATTAGTTAGGACAGTCGTGCGATCATTTTGATCTTTAGTCAAGGCTCGTACGAGTGGGTCTAATGCAATCACGATAATGACGGGTAGAACTTGACTAGGACCTTTTGACATTTTGATGTTTAGCCGATGTCACTTGGGTTCTAGGGGCAAAAACCACATCAGGAGTTTCAAACATACAGGAAACTTGCAGATTCAGCATACCTTCTGGAGTGTGGTGACTAGAGTGGATTCCATATAGTGCATCACACAATGATAGTTGGATCCCGATCCCACTGATGAGTAGGATTACTCTTGGGAGATTATTTCACTTAACAATCAATGCTATAAACCAAGTAGGTGTCTAGAACGGTGTTAGCGGGGATACGCCTTCAGGGAAAAGAGGTTATGTAATTAAGGAACTTTGTGAAAGCGTTGGAAAACCTCCCTCGAAATACCGACACCAGCCTGGCTGAAAGGTTAAGCAAGTATTGTGACGTGCGATTAATCCCAACTAATTCTTCTTTTTAGGTTTGAAGAAGAATTCGAGAAAACAGTGGAGGCCATCCTGGTTAGATAAATTAATAAACCAATCTAATCTTGTAATAGCGCACGCTGAGTGTTTCTTTTCTCTCTCTCCAGGTAGCAACCATTTCATGCCCTAATCAAGATAATAAAATGTATCACTTGACCGATCCGAATTCTTATTCGAGGCTGGGAAACGTCGATTTGGCTCTAATCTATGACAACAATCATGAATATGAGCAGAGGAAAGAGGAGAACATGAATTCCTTGATAACCTCATCCAAGAAGAAGCACACTATTACATCTTCTTTAGGTGCTTTTATTATTGAGAACTATTTTTTGGTCAGTCCTATCTCCTGGGTACTAGATACCGGATCAGGATCTCATATCTGTAATTTATTACAGGGACTGAGGAAAAGTAGGATAGTTGGGCCAGGTGATATGTCCCTCAGAGTAGGGAATGGAGCATGCTGCTGCCATCGGTGAATATCACCTAGTATTGCCAAGAGGCAACACTATGATTTTGAACAATTGCTACTATGTACCTTTCATGGTTTGCAACATAATATCAGTTTCTTTACTTGATAAAGATGGATATAAGTTTGTTCTTGATAGAAATATCATGAACATTTACCTTAATCAGGCATTGGTTGCAGAAGGTACACTGTGTAATGGTATCTATGTTCTTAATCAAAACACAGTTCTCAATATACAAAACACACGCAAGAGGAAGAGTCCAGATGTGAATGAATCCTACTTGTGGCATTGTAGACTTGGTCATATCGGAGAGAAAAGACTGAGTAAGTTGCATAAAGATAGACTTTTGGATACGTTCGAATTTTCATCTTATGAAACTTGTCAATCTTGTCTCAAAGGAAAGATGACCAAATCTCCATTCACCGGACACGGAGAAAGCGCAACAGAGCTCTTGGGACTCATACACGGTGATGTATGTGGTCCAATGTATCTACATGCAAGGGGTGGGTTCACGTACTTCATCGCATTCACTGAAGATCTCTCTAGGTTCGGATATATGTATCTTATGAAACACAAATCTGATGTTTTTGAGAAATTCAAATAATTCATAAACGAAGTAGAGAACCAGACTAGAAAAAGTATCAAGATCTTCCGATCTGATAGAGGAGGGGAGTACTTAAGCACGGAATTCCAAGATTACCTAAAAGAGAATGGAATTCTCTCTCAGCTTACTCCTCCGTATACGCCACAACACAACGGTGTATCGGAGCGGAGGAACCGCACCCTATTGGACATGGTTCGCTCAATGATAAGTAATGTCGAGTTACCTCTTTCATTCTGGGGATTTGCGCTTGAATCAGCAGCCTACCTATTGAATCAGGTTCCGTCTAAATCTGTGCCTAAGACTCCATATGAAGTATAGAGTGGAAAGAAACCATATCTTAAATTCATTAAGATATGGGGTTGTCCGGCCTATGTGAAAACGCAGAAGCCGGACAAACTAGAGGCACGATCAGTTTTATGTAAGTTTGTAGGATATCCAAAACATTCAATGGGATATCTATTCTACCGCACCGAGGAACAGAAGGTGTTAGTTACTCGCCACGCCACCTTTTTTGAGTGGCAATTTCTTGCAAAAGAAGCAAGTGGGAGCACGGTAGAACTGGAAGAAATTCCAGAGGGAAAAACTATAACTGAAGATTTGGTAGAACTAGAGAATTCAATAATCCCAGACGAACCTCAGCCACTCCGCAAATCTGGTAGGTTTTCTCATCGGCCCGAGAGATACTACGGTTTTCTCATAGACAGGAATCGAGAGGATTGCATCTTGGAAGAAGATGACCCTACCGTTTTCAGGCAGGCCATCATCAGTAGGGACTCTGATAAGTGGCTGGATGCTATGCGATCCAAAATGGAGTCCATGTACACCAATAAAGTGAGGACCTTGGATATTGCACGACCTGGGGTAAAACCCGTTGGATGCAAATGGATCTACAAAAGGAAACTTGGTGTAGATGGATAGGTGGAAACCTAAAAGGCTAGACTCGTTGCAAAAGGTTTTCGTCAAAGCCCAGGTGTGGACTATGACGAAACCTTTTCTCCAGTGGCTAAGCTCAAATCCATTCGGATCCTACCTACCATTCTGCCTTACATGACTATGAGATCTGGCAGATGGATGAAAAACGGCTTTTCTAAATAGAAGTTTTGAAGAATGCGTTTATATGGATCAGCCGGAAGGTTTTGTAGACAGTGGGAGCAGCGGGAAGGTATGCAAGTTGCTTAAATCCATTTAAAGATTAAAGCAAGCATCACGGAGCTGGAACATCTGTTTTGATGAAACAATCAAAGACTTTGACTTCATCAAAAACAAAGATGAGCCATGTATATATAAGAAGATTGTAGGACGAACTATCGTGTTCCCAGTCTTGTACGTGGACGACATTCTTTTGATAGGAAATGACATTCCTATGCTACAATCGGTCAAGCTATTCTTATCACAAAGGTTCTCCATGAAGGACCTGGGTGATGCCTCGTACATTCTAGGGATCAATATCTACAGAGATAGATCTAAGAGATTACTGGGACTTTCACAGTCCAGGTACATAAATACCGTACTAAAGAGTTTAGTATGGAAGATTCCAAGCGTGGTAACATACCAGCATTGCACGGAATCACCCTCTCCAAGGAGATGTCTCTCAAGACTGACGAGGAGAGGGTTCGCATGACAACTACACCCTACGCTTCGGCGGTAGGATCTATAATGTATGTGATGCTATGTACAAGGCCAGATGTAGCTTATGCGCTAAGCGTGGTGAGCCGGTATCAGTCGAACCCAGGTGAAGACTACTGGACAGCAGTAAAGAACATTCTCAAATACCCGAGAAGGACTAAGGAGATGTTCTTGGTTTACGGTAATGGAGACCTAAAGGTCGAGTCCTTTACCGATTCCAGCTTCAAGAGTGACAAGGATGACAACAAGTTTGTCTCGGGTTTTGTATTTACCCTCAACGGAGGGGCGGTGTGTTGGAAGAGCTCCAAACAGGATACCGTTGCAGACTCGACGATGGAGGCTGAATACATTGCTGCAAGCGATGCCGCAAAAGAGACGGTCTGGATGAAGAAGTTCATCAATAAACTTCAGGTAGTTCCATCCATTGTTGACCCAATACCTTTGTATTGCGATAATAATGGGGCTATAGCTTTAGCGAAGGAACCACGGTCCCATCAGAAATCCAGGCATATCATAAGGTGGTATCACCTGATCAGGGAGATCGTAGATAACCAGGAGATCGAGGTCCGGAGAGTGGATACAAAAGACAACACTACGGATCCATTCACCAAGGCCCTTCCTCAAGCACAGTTCGAGAGACTTTTTGAGATGTTGGGTATGCGGTACGCCAACAGCTGGCCCTAGAGCAGACATTGGATACTTGGTACGCCAATATACATGGCCTTAGTGCAAGTGGGAGATTGTTGGATATGTATGCCCTAGAGGCCATTATTGTATATGTATACATATGGATGCTCGGACATATATATATACAGGACAGTCTTGCTCGATATGATAGTATGCTATTTGGTTTGACTTTGTCTTAACATGTGTATGTTTTACTTACTATTACATATATTTTATACATGTTGATAAAGCCCGCAGGATCAATGGTAGACTACCTGCTTTGTGATGGCGATATACTTGTGGGAGCTGGGTAGTCGGTATGCACATCCTTAAAAGGTCCCTAGTTGTGGGAGTATCGAGACTGGGCATCGATATTCCAGAGTAGACTAGTGTATACATTTCTATACCCCGACGAAGGGCGATGGTTTGGTCCCGCAACCATTGGTCTTTAGACCTAAGATCGTATACAGGTGCTCACTGGGGGTAAGTACACTGGACGGACTCACCGAGAACTTCCAGATGGTAGTATACCTATCGTCAAGTGGAAGTTCTCAAGTGACATGTGTACAGGTTAGTCCTTAAACCTGAGATCGTCATTTGTCTCGTGTGAGTTCCCACTGTGCTTTGATCACTACCCTACAACGACTCTACTGAGCCGTGCAAACAGGTTTTCGTTGGGTACAGTCCCGAGCCACATGGAGGCAGTAAGCGATTATCATGGATTCGTCTCTCTCGGTATAGGGAGTCGATATCGCACTGTGTTCGATTGGTCAGGACTATAAGACCTTGGCCAAGGCAGTTGGGATTTACTTATAGGCTGATCAGTAGTTTCCCGGATTGGTCCTGAGCCACATCAGCACGACCTATCGGGTTATTATGGTCTGACGCTTACCACCCTCTAGACCCGGTATGCGATACTCTCAGACGAAGAGACCGGACTATACAGAGATCGTCATAGATAGGCTCAGTAAGGATCCGGATGAGTTTGCTCGTCCGCCTTCCTTTTCGACAGGTACACGGATAGCCGTTACGTACAGCTAGTGCCGCTGACGTGCTTATGGTTATGGATTTATCCAGTAACTCACTGTCGGCGTACTGTCGAGTCTTTAGAGTCCCACACAGAGGGTTTCCCTGGTTCAGGCGAAATGATGTAGTAGCCATATTGGATACGTGTAGGGTCTCGAACGATTGATGTACTTTGTACTCGGACTTTTAATCAGACAGTTGGTAATACTAGCCGGCTCGGGTATGAGCCGGATTATTAAATCGGTATTGATTTAATAGTTCACATATATGTATTTCGATATGTAAATTCTAGTATTACGTTCTTCGTGTTATTCTATTTCTTTGGGCATTCGGATTTTTATCCGAATGCAGGTATGTATATACGGCACACTGTAATCCGTATTTATTACAGATTACCTTCTAGAAGGTGGCCACCTCATTATGCTTTTTCCATTTATTTGATAAATGGAAAATGAGGTGGAAAGTGTGAGGTATGGGAGGAATGGTGATAACCATGCTTTAATAGTTAACAAATGAATTTTTAATTCATTTGGAGTTACTATTGAAGCATGGTTGTTGATTGTTTATTCAAGAAATTCATACAAAAACCCTTTGTATGTAATTTTCTCTCTCTTGTGTCTTCATTATTTTCTTGAGCTCCCATTTTGCTTCACTCTCGTCCCTCTTGAGTTTCCTCCACCTTAATCTTCTTCCTTTTTACTAACATTCTCATGAGTTGAGAAACAAGTGAAGAGGCTAGAAAGAGATAGCAAACACTTAGATCATCACACTACATCCTAGACTACTTGGTTTAGCAACCTAAGTTCTCTAGTTGCTCTACTTGACATATTGTGAGGAGCTAAAGCCATGGATCAAATCCCTCGGGTGGATCATCTACGAAAAAGGATGGCCGCAGAACAAGCTCGATCCCGGAGGACCGATGGAACCGGAAACGGAGATCAAGCATGTTCGAAGTGGCCACTTGGAGCACATGATGAGGAAAGAAGACCGAAGGACTTGGATCATTTGGTGAGGTTTCTTTCATAGTAGATAACACCACTTTAGTTTTGCTAGTTAGGATTATGGTTAATATCCGGTTTAGGTTTATTCTAGCGCCAAGTTTCATATCGTTAGAAAATTTGTGTTCCGCATTTGGCCACGGGAGTTGGCCGGGGCGCTAGGGTAACCCTTCAAATTGTCGTTGACCTATAGCAACGAAACCGGCGATACACCACATACTACACTTATGGTCGCAGAAATAGAATGTCAAACAACAATATTTGGAATCGACACTGCCTTTAGACATCAAAAACCCAGAATATCACATATTCTGGATTTCATGCCTAACAATGCAAATCTTACATTTAGGTCTCATCTATGAAAACACCTTTTCTAAAGAATTCGGGTAATTCAACAAGATTCCCGATTCCACCCTAGACCGAAATGTTAAATTTTCACGCAACTAATTACTTTTCACAAAACTAATTCGTGTAGATTCCAATTATTGTGTCACATTCACATAAACTGGGCGATGTTAAACCATTCGATTGATCGATCAATTACCCAAAAATTCACAGAGAAGCTCAACACCCGAGCAGTATTAAAAATACGCAGAAGCATGCCACAGTACCTATGGACCAACCGTAGAAGGGCCGACCCGTGCCTCACAAATGGCACCATGGAACCGCCGCTAAAGACATGTTTTGGTCGCGGTTCCACGCTCATTTGATCGAGTTAGGGTAACGTTCTTCTAGAGGGTCCTTATAATTACCTGCATGATATTTTGAATATTTTTAATCTGAAAAATTCCAACATTTTGAAAAATTTCCAGAGTGCAATTTTTGGAGTAATCGATGTTCGTTCGAAGTTTTTAATGTCGTCTAGGTTACTCTAAAGCTCTAGCTTGGCTCTGATACCACTAAAAGTCAGGCAGCCACCCCATCCAATGGGGTCACCGTGGCACCTACAGGTTCTTCAGCAGCTACTTTTTATGCATGCCCCCTCGCGAGGACTACAACCCGCCGAAACACCTTCCGGTCTCGGGACACCCTGGGGGTAAGAGCCGATGCTTCGCCACACTGTCACAAAGTGAGAACCCCCCATAGGTCGATATCCAATGCCTAGTAGCTCTGATACTACTATAGGATTTATCTAGCACCATGCCTAGGGTTTGGCTTGTATCAAACATGCTATAACAAAAATTTAGGGGTGCTAAACAAAACCAACCATCGAACTAGAAAATTAGGGTAACAAGAACTAGTATCACAAACTATCAAGTGTCTAACACTAAGAGATAAGTAATACAACCTTTGTAGACCTCCTCTTGTGACTCCTTGGATCAACTTGATGTTTGGACTGGTCCGCTAGTGTTCTTCGAAGTCCACGACGATCAACCATGGAGTCCCTTTGCACAAGCTCCTAGCTTCACTTGAACTAAATGGAAGTGGAGCCAACAACCTACACTAGTAGGCTAGACTAATATAGATTGGTGATGTGGGTTTGGATCTCACTTAAAAAACCTTTCTTTTTATGTTCTTCACTCACTTGGAAAAAGCTAGAGAGCTTGAATGAGGAAGAAGGAGGAGGAGATGGCTTAGCTTAACTCTAGTGAGAATAAACATAATCAAGAGAGAGAGAGAGAGGATTATCTCATCCCAAACCATGGTTACAAAATATCTAGATATTTTGATACTTGAGTTTAAGCAAAACAATGGGCAACAAAAACCATGGGAAATGAAACCATGGTTTGACTTTAGTCAACACAAAAGAAGAGTGTAGAAAGTCAACCATGATTTTATCCTCATTTTGTTTTTCTCAATAATCAAAATATATAAATATGTTACCATGTGAGTCTTACATTGCCATCACCAATGTATCATCAACCATGACACATGAATGCATGCATGTGTGCATTCATATCAACATATACATACACTCATGCATGCATCATAAAGAAATAGATTTTAATAAATGAGCTAATAGACTTAATATTAAATCAAAACTTGATTTAATAACCAGATCATATCACATACGACCCGTCCAATAGTAAACGCCCGATTAAAATACGGTATCAAATACACGCATTTAATCGAGCTCCCGCGCATATCCCATATGCACCCCACATCTTTTTGCCTGAGCTAGGAAACCCCTTTGTGGGACTCTAAGACTCGTCAATACGCTAGCAGTAGACAGTGATCATATCAATACCCACAAACCGTCAGCGGCATAAGCTATACATAATGGCTCCCAGGTATTGAGCGATCAGAAGAAACACAAGCGAACCCATCAAAAAACTCCCGTCGAGCCAACTGGCAACACTTACCGTACAGTCCGGTCTCTTCGTCAGATATGACGCATATCGAGTCTAGGGATGGTATCGTCGACCCCAATAACTCAACAAGTCATGCCGGTATTTGGCTCATAACAGATCGAGAAACTACTGATAACACTTATCAGTAAATCTCATCAGCCATAGCCAGGGACTTCCTGTTATAGCCAATTGAGCATAGTGCAACATCAATCCCCAATACCGGGAGAGACAAACCCCTCCTATCGCTCATTGCCTCCATGTGCCTTGGGACTGTACCCAAAATTCACCTGTTTGCACGACTCAGTAGAGCCGTGGTAGGGTGGAGATCAATGTACAGTGGGAGGACACACAAGACACTATGACGATCTCAGGTCTACAGACTAACCTGTACCAGTGTCACCTAAAAACTGCTATCCGACGATAGATATAATACCACATAGGAGTTCTCGGCGAGTCTGTTCAGTGTACCCAGTCTCTACCGAGCACCCGTATACAGTCTTTGGTGTCACAACACCAATGGATATGGGCCATCCATCGCCTATCATATGGGTCAAGTAACGTATACGCTAGTCTACTCTGGAATATCGATACTCCGTCTTGATACACCCACGACTAGGAACATTTCAAGGATATGCTTATAAACTACACATGTCCCATTAGTATGATCTGCATCATAATCCCAGTAGTCAAGCAAATATCTTAAGCGCTTTATCAATATGTACCAAATGAGTAATATGCATGATCAAGTGAACATGTTAAGATAAAGAACAACCAGATAGCATACTATCATGTCAAGCAAAAATGTCCTCTGAATACACACACACACACATACATACCGATACATCCACTATTATATAATGGCCTCTAGGGCATACATATATCCAACACTGGCTTCCTAGGTGACCTGGATAACAGAGTGGTTGTCAGAATTATAGTTTTACCCTCTTCTCAGGGGTAGTATGTTGGAAACGGTTCCAAGAGGGATACTGAGGTAGACATGGCGCTTAATGCTGATTATAATCAGTGGAGGATACAACCTAAGAAGTTTGTTGGATAAAGTTGTTCGTTTATGAACTTTGTCCTATCTTGTATCCAAATAAATTCTAAGGCAGGTATCGCTCATTTCGGAAGATAGTTGATCTCCGCGAAGTTAAGAAATAGAGAGATAAAGTAAGGAATATTGTAGTGGATCCACTGACTGAGGTTGTTTCTCAAACACGGTTATTTCTTAAACATTGTTTGTGAAACAATTAGTAAAGAAGTTTGGTATTCGATAGCACACAGAGCTGTGAGTATGCGATACTGCAATAATTGGCCTTAAGTGCAAGTGGGAGATTGTTGGATATAGTGCCCTCAAGGCAATTATTGTAATTGCAGGTAGGAAATTATGGTAATTGAGGGAGGACTTATATAGGTAGAACAGTCTTGCTCGAGATAATAGTACGCTATCCGGTTTGTCATTATCATTCATGTGTATACATTTTATTACGTGTCGCTAATACATAATGATAAAGCCTGTAAGATCCTTTCTTGACTACCAGCATTATGATGGCGATCATATACATAGGAGTTGGGTAGTCCATAAGAACATCCTTCAATGTTCCTAAGCATGGGAGTATCGAGACTCGGTATCGATATTCCACAGTACACTAGTGTATACTTTCTAGACCCCGACGAGGGGCGGTGGCTGATCTCACAAGCCATTGGTGTTAGGGCGCCTAAGATTGTATACATGTGCTTACTAGTGGTGAGTACACCGAACGGACTTGTCGAGAACTTCTATATGGTATTATACCCATCGTCAAATAGCAGTTCTCTAGTGGCATAAGTATAGGGTAGTCTTTAGACGTGAGATCGTCATTTATTTCGTGTGAGTTCCCATTGTACTTTGATTACTACCCTACCATGGCTCAAAGGAGTCATGCAAACATGTATCAGTTGGGTATTGTCCCGAGCCACATAAAGGCAGTGAGCGATCGAAAGGGATTCATCTCTCCTGGTATAGGGAGTTGATGTCGCGATGTGTTCGGTTGGCTATCACCATAAATCCCTGGCCAGGGTAGATGCGATTTACAGATAGGAGATCAGTATTTTCTTGGTAGATGATGAGCTTGACACCGACACGACTTATCGGGTTATTAGGGGTCTGACGTTTTCCACCCCTTGACCCGGTATGCGGCTCATGTATCATTTTCAATGATCAAGCATTCTTTGTTCCTTTGAGCCAGCTCAAAACAACCCTGAACCGTCTCAACTCTTGCCTGAAACGCTATGTTTTTTCACTGTCTGCATAGGACGGCTCAAGCTACTCGTTCGAAGTTGAAACGTCCCAGACACCCATTCGATGAATTCCTTGGTCTCGTAACTGTCCGTTCCTCTATTAAAACCAACCTTTCATTCTTTAAACTGCCAATTAAATTCTGATAACCTCAAACCCATTCAATTCCCCATTAAATTTCCTTTTAATGGCCTTTAAATCTCTTTTAATTCCTCGATCATAAAATTATCTCTCTCTTTCATTTTTTCCGTAGTCATCAAAACCTATTTATCCTCTAAACAATATTCTATGAAATCTTACTCCAAGAATCTCCATAAACCAATCGAAGATTCCTTCATCTAGATGTCGTAGCTTCGATCAAGTTCTTTTCTCTTTCAAACGGCGGTTCGGTTGTTATACTTGTTGGATATAGTGCTCTCAAGGCAATTATTGTAATTATAAGTAGGCAATTATAGTAATTGAGGAAGGACCTATACTGGTAGAAACAATCTTGTTCGAGATGATAGTATGCTATATGATTTGTCTTTATCATTCATGTGTTTACATTTTATTGTGTGTCACTAATACATAATGATAATGCCCGTATGATCCTTGCTTGACTACCAGCATTATGATGGTAATCATATACGTGGGAGCTGGGTAGTCCATAAGCACATCCTTAAATGTTTTTAGTCGTGGGAGTATCGAGACTGGGCATCGATATTCCAGAGTAGACTGGTGTATACTTTCTAGACCCCGGTGAGGGTCGATGGCTGGTCTCGCAAGCCATTGGTGTTAGGGAGCCTAACATTGTATACAGGTGCTCGCTAGAGGTGAGTACACCTAACGGACTTGCCAAGAATTTCTAGACAGTATTATACTTATCGTTAGATAGCAGTTCTCTGGTGACATGAGTACAAGGTAGTCTTTAGACCTATGATCGTCATTTATCTCGTGTGAGTTCCCATCAACCGTACCACGGCTCAAAGGATTCGTGCAAACAGGTTTTAGTTGGGTACAGTCCCGAGCCACATAGAGGCAATGAGCGATTGGAAGGGATTCACCTCTCCCAGTATAGGGAGTTGATGTCGCGTTGTGTTCGGTTAGCCATCACCATAAATTCCTTGCCAAGGTAAATGAGATTTACTTCTAAAAGATCAGCAGTTTCTCGGTGGGTGATGAGCTTGATACCGGCATGATTTATCGAGTTATTAGGGGTCTAGATTTTCCACCCCTAAACCCGGTATGCGACACTCTAATTTGAAGAGATCAGAATGTATGGAGATTTTCACTTACAGGCTTAGTAGGGTATGGACAGACTGGATTGTCGACCTCCTTTTGGACATATACCTGGGTAGTCGTTACGTATAGCTAGTGCCGCTGACGTGCTTATAGTTATGGATTTATCCAGTAACTCACTGCTAGCGTATTGTCGAGTCTTTAGAATCCCACACAAAGGGTTTTCCCGGTTCAGGCGAAACGATGTAGAGGCTGTATGTTGATACGTGTAGGGGTCCAATTAAATACGTGTACTGTCTACACAGACTTTAATCGGACATTTGATAATACTAGCCGGCTTAGAATTATGCCAGATTACTAAATCAAGTATTGATTTAATATATATATATATATATATATATATATATATATATATATATTCTAGTATTATGTTCGCTATTCATTTTTTCTCTCTGGTAATTCGTATTTTTATACGGATACTTGTATATATATTTTGATACACATATCGAGAGTTGTATTTTGTATTTATACAAAATACTTCTAGAAGGGGACACCTCATTAGGATTTTCTTTTTGTTAAAAAGAAAAGAAATAATGTACAGGAGGAGGCATGGTTGAGAAGAATGGGCACTATATTTTATTGTAAAAATCATTTGATAAAACTATTATTGTATAGCTCATTTCTTAGAGAAGTTATTCACCCTCTCCCCCCCCCCATCTCCCTCTCCTCCTCTCCTTCTTCATCTAGCTCTTGAGCTCTCTTGAGTTTGAAAATTGAGAGAAAAAGAAAGTGATAAAACTTTACATCTCTCCCACTCTATTCCTAGAAAGTTTAGAGTGTCAGTTGCTTCCTTAAAGTTCGCTTTGGAGCAAATCTGGAGATTGGATCGGTTTCCCTCATGTGGATCATCTTCGGTAAAGACGATCGTATCTCAAGCATGTTCCCGACGGGCATATAGAGCTTGGAGGGTTCTTCCACGATTGAGCGGGAACGCTAAAAAGTTTGTATGCTCGCAACCCAGTAGTTTATCTTGCATGTTTTGTTTTCTAGTTTCGTGTTTGGATCGATTCTAGGGTTACGGTTTCTAGTACTCGCATGAAATTTTTGTTTTGCTTTCCGCCTTTGTTCTTCGCTTCCGCTATGAGAGCGCCGGGAACCCAGCAATACTGAATCGCGATGCGAGTAAGTCCTTTCCTCCATCGATCTCTTTCTTCATCTCTTTATCTCTCTCTTTTCCTTGTCTTGACTCCTCCACAAAACCGTTGCTCTTGTCTCGTAGAAATCCTTAATGAAATATTGGTTTTAATGCGGTTATACATGAATTTGTTAAATTTAATTGTTATTCTTGTTAAAATTATTAATCACCTAATTGCCTAACATGTTAATGACAACTTATACATGCTACATATCTAGAAAACATATATTTGACACTGTGAAATGAGCATAAACTTACACTACATTGTTATCCGAAATATTTAAATTTCAAAACCTGATCATCTGAACGAACAGGCTTTGAGCCGACTCAAAATAACCTGAGCCGACTCATACACCTAGAGAGTTAAAACCCACCTTTTGACATGTCATGAGTCATCTCAATTTGGACATAAGCTGTCTCAAGAGCAGGTCAAGCTGGCTCAACATAACATAAGCCATCTCTTAGTAACAGGGAGAAAAACCTGACATGCAAGTAATTGTTGAGCCGTCTCAATTCTTATTGAGCCGTCTCAATTCTTATGGAACCATCTCAAATTCTTGTCGAGCCGTCTCAAGAACATTTTGAGCCATCTCTTGGATCCAGAGATCCAAAACATAATTGTAGATGACTTGTGAGCCGCCTCAAGTAATCTTGAGCCGTCTCAAACTTTTATTCAAACCGAATCAACACCTGATATGTAATTTAATCTAATATATGTCTATATTGCAATATTATACATGTCTCATCTCATGCTATGTAATCTCTTTGATGAAACTACATGAATTATATGAATACCCTATTATATTCTTGACTTGATCTTGAACCATGAATACAATTTGGCTCGAATATTTGAAAACTTGACTTGAATACATTTTTACATTAATACATCTCGACATGAATACATGCAATTGACATGAACGTAACTCGAAAACATGAACTTGTACTCTCTCTTGTATTCATGGTTTTCTATTCAAGACTTGTGACAGTATTTATAACCTAGAAATCGTGGGGTGTTGGGGCAGTTTGAGTATGAATCTAACGAAATCTCAGGTGTTCCCCTAATACATGAATCCATAAATACTAACAATGCAATATGCAATCATGAGGGCCCGTGTTGCCTTGTGTAACATTTCAGGAAAATAAAATATTATTTTCGGAATTTAAATAATTAAAATAATATATTTTATGAATATTATAAAAATATGGAAATTTGTTTTAAGGAAATGGCAAGATTATATATGTATAGTTTGGAAAATATTTGGAAATTAATAAGAATTATTGATTTTGAAAGAATTTATATGACTTGGACATTTTATAAATTATTATACAATTATATGTATACGCGTTTAATACTAAACCCGTTTAATATTTCACTGATTATGCACTAATCATGTTTATGTACATGGCATGCAACAAATCATGTTGCAAAATACTTGTTACATTTTTATGAACCATGGCTTTAATTCTTCATTTGCTTATATATATGGTTTTTGTTTTTGTTTCAAAATAAAAAGAAAAGAAAAGAGAAGATATTTTAGAGGTAGAGAGAGAGAGACAAGGAGGACCATGAAGCATGAGCCTTGAGAGAAAGAGAGAGAGAGAGAGAGAGATTGCTATTAGACTTTTCCCACTTCATTCTCTTCATCTTTCATTTTCTTCACTCTCTCATCCTTCATCTCCCTCATCCTCTACCACCCTCAAACACCCCCAAATCCACACCAAAACACCTTGCTACCTTCATAAAAATTGATCACAAGCTCACTACAAACCCTATGGATGAAGCAAGTTAAGGTTTTGAGCACTTCGAGCAATTCTAGAATTTTCTTGAGTTGCCAAATGAGGTAAATCCTACATCCTTAGTTAAGAATTTGAGTTTCCTTACCTCTAATAATAGTTTAGAGCTAAACTAATGTAGTTTGGTGATCTTAGAATATTCCAAGATGAAGCTTGGGGATATTTAGAATTTTGAAGGTGTATTTGAGGTTTAGTAGAGGCCACAAACCCTTCTTGTGTTAAAATCCTTGGATAACTTAAGTTTAGAATTTTCCGATGTCGGTTTTGTGGATTTTTTGAGGATCAAATGAATTCTGGAGCAACTTTGGGGTATTTATAAGAAAAACAAACAACTATACTGACCTATTTAGACCATTAGAAGACCACCACAGGAGAACAAGACCCAAACTCCAAAATCCACCCGTTGCCACCGGTTACTGTAGCAACTTCTGGCGGCCAAATTTTGGAGTCTGATGTTGGGGTTTGGCCTGTAGCTCACACTCCTTATAACTTAGCTATTGTATTGTTAGTTTTGTCCTAGTCTACCTGTGCCAAAATCTGGGAGCATTTTGAGTTGGTTTTGACAATGTTTTTTGATATTTGAATCTTGGATTTTTGGATTTCTTGATGTGACTTGGTCGTTCGACGTACGCACGTTGACGTCGGATAGTATTTTGTTTTTTTAGCGCGCGTTGACCATAGGTTCTAACCTATGTGCGCTTCGCATGTCGTGTCGGTTTTCGAATCTTATTTTGATGCGATACGATATGTTTTGATTTGTAGGTACAAGCACGGGGATTTTCGGGACGACGAAAGAGGGCAAGGCATCTGTTAGGATCGACTAGAGCGAGGCGTTATAGGTGAGTAGATGTATATCTAAGGGGAAAGTCGGGTGGATGGCGTATAGCACCCCAGCAACCGTAGGTTAGGATATTTATATATACTTATATATTTATGTTGATATGGGACTTAGATACTTAGCAAATAGGGTTTAGGAGACTATAGATTGGTTAAGTGTAATCATGGGTAGGTATACTCTTAGTCTTTTCCCTCTTAGTCGTGAGCTTTGGTTTTATGTTGTCACACACGCACACACTTACACACTTGGTATGATATGTGTGTGTGTGTATATATATATATATATATATGCATATATAGGTTTGTGTATGTTCATATATGTGTGTGTATATATATATACATGTAAGATGAGGATATGATAGGTTATATGGATATGAGTTGATACGATCGAACTGGATGTCAGGAGATTATGATATATGATTTGAGTTGAGACATCATATATGATGCGATATATTAAAGGATCGTTGGGCGAAATATACATAACATGCGATAACATGTGACTTGATGATATAATAGAATGTACGTGACCTTAGATCCGTACCCTTGATTATGATATAGTACGATGGATGATACCATACGAATTATTATACATATGATATTGACCCGTACCCTCTATTTTGAGGATACCAGACGACAGACTATACCGTACGAGATGTTTATATGATGATGGATCTGCACTCTTGACACGAGAATGTCGTACGATGGACTATACCGTACGGGATGATATGAGGCTGGATCACCGACTGTTAGATATATCGACTCGGAAATTTCATAGATTTTCTTATCACCTTCGACTCGGTTCTTAGTTTAGTCTTTTAGTTGCTTATGTAGATGTTAGATTAGACTCGAGTCATACCATTTTCAAACTAACGAATCGTATGCATGTTCAAAGGACAAATCAAGGGATGCTACGGATTTTCAAAAGGTATTTCTTTTCTCAAAAACACTGTAGTCCCCACTTTTCTAAAAACAACGATTCGTGCTATTTTAAATACGGTAACCGTATGGCTCGTATATAGGTATATATATACTTTATTAATATTGTGTTTATTGTTTACTTCTGCTATACTCATGTTATTCTCATTACATTGTATATATACATGTGTTTCCATTAGCTGTTAAGATCTCATTTGCTAGGGCACATGCACCATTACCAATGATGCGTATGTTGCACGTACACTTGCTTGCTAGTTCACACATATCATCATCGGTAATTGACATGCCACGCACACTATAGAAACTGCCATGGATAAATATATGTTGTACCGCATTCATTACTGATAGTTAGATAACAATTCTGGTACTAATACACATCATGATTTGCATCATACATACATTGCTATAGTGATTTATCTCATATGATGTTTTCATAAGATTTCTGTATCGTGGATTTTGGAAATCGTAAAGTACAATTTGAAAACTTGAAATATTAAAAAAAAAGTGCGGCTTTCCCTTGATATGATAATTGTGTCCACCATGAGTTTTCTTGGTTCTGAGCTTTTTCGAGTACTCGATTCGAGGAGTTGGATGAGCCGTCTGCGGGTACATGGTGGACCCGGTAAGGTACCCGGGGCGAGAAATTTGTGAGGATGACGATGAGCCTATCAGGGGGAGCACTACCTACCGGCGATAGTTTGGCGCGGCGGATATCCAGAGGATATCGACCGTAGTCATGAGATCAAATGATACGGGGCCGATCCGGACAGAAGGATCCCGAGATACGAGGATTATGTGTCGATGATGGACACGGTTTTCATGATATTTTCGAGTGTTGATTCTTGGCACTCAGGTTTTAATATGATTTATTGTGTCGTTGTTGGACACGTTGGATGATGCATTTATACATGATGTACATGACATGTTACTACATTATGATACAGACACGAGTAATTTAGTATTGCATATATGCTTATATCATTACCTTTGTTATCACTCGATATCGCTATATCATTATTATCTTACTGTATGACCTAGGAGATCGTCATACATTCTGTTTTTACTCTGTGATGTCATCTACTCACGAGTTGGCAACTCACCCCCGTTGTGCAACAGTTTCTTGCAGGTTCGGCCGCTTGGATCAGTAGCAGTATTGCTGGCACACAGTTCCATCATGGTGTTTTGCTTTGGTAGGTGAAACATACATTGGATCATGACCATTCTTGTACTTTTATATTATTCATTTGTATCTAGTTAAAAACACCATCAACCAGACTATATATATTTGTAGATTTAGAAGCCATAGTTGTTTATTCTTTCGGACATAAAGTCACGCTCATGTATTTTTTCTTATTTCTGTTTTCTTGATGATGTTTCGGTTTCTTTACTTTTTTCTGTGTTTGATCTTCGCCTTAGGGCGTCGTATACATATTTGCGTGTTTGTTTCCGCCAATTGGCGAAGAGCTAGCTCCCGCTTAGGGATGCCTGTTATTATTATTGCTTGTATTGCTTTCGGGTTAAAATTTACAAAGGAGATACTGCCGAAATTTCAAACATCGAAAAGTGTTTTCAAGACTGATATAAACATTACATTTTTTATGTTATTACTTATACTTGTAAAAGAAGGACTTGATTTCATTATACCATTATTTCAAAACTCCACCTCCACTATTTTCCCTAAGAAGGTTTAGATTTCTGGGCTTTTGTCTTACTTGAATTAGGTGGGGTCCTATAGAATTCACATGATTCAAGTGCAAGTCATGTGCCTTTTCCGGGTCGTGACATAGTTGGTATCAGAGCGTTTTGATTAACCTTGGTTCGAGTTTAGGTTTAACTATGGAACCTAGGCTAGACTTTATGGAACTTAGACTTGACTGAGGGGGTATTAGACCCGAACTTTCGTCGCGTAGGTTGTCCTTGGTTGATGGAGTAGGTGACTTAAGTTGAGTAACGTACCGTGTGTATGTTCCGCGGCATACTTACGATACGCTGCTTCGCTTAACTAGCCTTAGGATGTACATTTCTTAGGCACTGTATTTCTATTCGTTTCTATGATTTATCCTCATCGATATCGGATCGTGGTTTCCGTTACCTTGGCTATATGAGCAGAGAGAGCTGCGGCTAGAGATACGGTCAGAGCGAGCTCGTCTAGGACGAGGACCGACCGGGATGTATTCCGGTGGTATATGAACGCGTTGATATATTGTTTTACTAGTATTTTCCGTTGACACGAGCGTTCAGGATCTGCACTAGATGATCAGGCTATTGCTAGAAGCCAGCAAGATTGTGAAGATTTTTAATGTACCGTCTACCCCAGATGATCGAGGCATTGTCTACCGTGCGAAAAGCCAAGCCAGCTGTTGCTGAGTTTGACAAATATTGCCCCCAGACTTGTGAAGCTAATTCCACATGAGTTTACGGGTGGAGATGTGATAGAAGATCGCTGGTCACTCTTGGATAAGTGACTAGGACACTTTGTTCGTTTGGATGCTCCGATGCGAGGTCATCAAATTGACTAGCTTCAGTTAGAATGGGACCTCACTCAGACGTGTAGTGAGTTGATTGAGAAAGGACAAGTGAAAGCGCATTACCCCGATGACTTGGATGAGTTCCTGAGGACGCAATTAGCCAGATGCCTTCTACAGGATATTAGAGATGCTGAGTCTTGGCTTCGAAAGAGACTCTAGATATGTCTACAGCCAATTAGAGCGCAGTCCATAAACTAGGAAGAGATGATTCTGAATTGGTCCATATTGAAGGGAAGCAGAGTAAAAGGTTCGTGCGAGATTTTAAATAGTTGGCATTCCTCTCTGTTGATGTTAGAAACTTGATACGCATGTTGAGGCATTGAATACGGCCACCTTTCCAGAAGAAAGTCGTGATGAGATTACAGCTGTCCCAGAACAAGAAACGGATTAAGTAAAGAGTGCCAACATCTGGGCAGTCCGGCAGGGATGGGATCGGAAGAGACCCGGACAGGATCTTTTGGGAATAATTCACGATAAAGTCTTGGACACAGGATCGAGTATATCGCGCACACTCAGTGGGCCAGAGATTACCATCATTGATGTGATACGTTACGAGTGACCATGTTAATTAGTCAGGAGATCTCCAGAGAAGCGCCAGACCGTGGGCAAGAGGCGAGTATATATTCTTGCTCTGCCAGCCTTGGATGCACCGGCACCTTTCGACATTGGAGGAGGGGCACCTCGACGTCAGTTATTATGAATTGCGCCTTGGTGATTCAGATATCACGTTTTCTTCGTTTTGATTTCGGTATTTTGACGGTTTGTTTTATGATTGATATTTCTTATGTGCACCACAGTTGCACTTGATTCGTATTTTTATATATCAGTTGTGTTGATTTCGTTTTTGTGCATACCCATTTGCACTTGATGTCGATTTTATACACTCAGAGATACTTGATTTGATTTCATGCATATAGTATTGCACATGATTTTGACTTATGTATTCGGTGTAGTTTACACGCATTTTCAGTACTTCGATATGGTTTTTTGCACACAGTTGCACATGCTTATGAGTTTATATGCCGCGGTATACTTGATTTGATTTGGCGTATGTCATATATCATTGACTTCTATTTTGATATTCGATATTTATTTTCGTGCACCCTAGTGCACTGGATTTATGTTCTGTGCACCCCGTGCACTTGATTGAGATTCTTGCGCATACTTGGCGCACTTGACGTGATTTTGTGCACACCAGATGCACTTAATCGAGATTCTTCATGCACATTAGATGCACCCGGTATTGTTGTCTGGCACACCCGTTGCACTTGACAGATGTTTTCAAGTACACCCGTTGCACTTGGTTTTCGTTTATGTGCACCTTCGTAGCACCAGTATTTGATTCTGATTTCCGTGCGCACCAGACGCACGTGGCATTCTTTGTATACATTTTTAGGATTGATTTCTTTCGAGAGGCATGTTTTATGATATGTACTAGATGGTTTAATAACCGAGCAGGACTTGTCTGAGGACAGTTTCTGAGTATTTTTGCATGCATCGATATTTACCGAAGGGATTTTCAAAAGAGCTATAGTCTCAATATTTTCCTATATGTCCATGATGACACGAAACTTTACGAAGAAAACCCTTCTAAACCATTTTCAAAAGGCGGGACATATATGTTAAACAAAATATATGTAGATATATATAGCTATTTTCTTTAAAATGCACGTCCGCTACTTGTGCCGTGATTTGCGCATCACACGGTGATTTGAAAAGGATTTTGCATGCACTTTTATCCGGTTGTTCAGATAATCTCACAAGGTGCGTACTATATATATGTTATAATCTTAGTTATATCATGTTTGATTTTCATAATAGATTTTGACATTTGCATTTTCGTCATAACTCTGATGATTGCGTGACGCTTAACGGAGTTTCGATTTTGAGTTTTGCGCTCGCTTTCATGCGCATAGGTTGCGCTATAATATGTCTTATGTATTCATGACTTCGGAGCCCAGACAAATTGATTGTTTTGCTGAAATGTTTTAAGTAATTGGGGGGTTTAAATTTAAATTCGAGGACCGGATTTATTTAAGGGGGAAAGATTGTAACATTTCAGGAAAATAAAATATTATTTTTGGAATTTAAATAATTAAAATAATATATTTTATGAATATTATAAAAATATGGAAAAAAATTTTAAGGTAATGGCATGATTATATATGTATAGTTTGGAAAATATTTGAAAATTAATAAGAATTATTGATTTTGAAAGAATTTATATGACTTGGAAATTTTATAAATTATTATACAATTATTTGTATACACGTTTAATACAAAACTCGTTTAATATTTCACTAATTATGTACTAATCATGTTTATGTACATGGCATGCAACAAATCATGTTGCAAAATACTTATTACATTGTTCCAAGAAGGCTTTGACCCACCACGCGGGAGGTGTGGAATACTGAAACAGAGAAGCATAAATCGCAGGATACAACCCAAGCTTCAGTAGTTCTGACTTCTTTGCCGATAAGATATATCGGGCCCATTGCAGGTAGCCGAACGAGTGACGGGGAATCAGACCTATATTGTACGGCTGTCCCCAAGGGCGCGACTCACCTTGGCATATACGCCGCCCTAGAATATCCAAAGCCATCGGCGGTTGTATAGGTATTGCAGTCATAGAGGGCTGAAGACAATCCTCTGAAGTCCAATTAACCACCTCCACAGCATAGTTCACTGGGGTTGGGTCAGCATAGTGAATCGCCGAAATGGCCTATGAAGGTGTTGCGCAAGAGAAACTGCGTCGACCCATAATGATCTGGTTATACCATGTTCCCCACAAATGAAGATTCTTGTGTTCCGGGTCATGGTCTCTGATCAACGCAATAACCTCCCGGTCTACGGGCGCTTCAGGAAATCCACCTTCGGAGCGAATGAACGGAAAGGAAGTGTCGAAAGTCATGCCGCCTGTGTAAAAAAGGGACAAAAGTTAACTGTCAGTGCTATAATTTAATTTAAATTCTGACGCTTGGTACTTTAGAATTTGTACCACACTGCAATGCAGTGGAAAGGGGACCAAAGGGGGGACCCATAAAATCTAGATGACAATTCTTCAATTAATAAAAAAGCCTCATCATTTGATAAGACTGTTATTTAAATGAGGAGATCCTCAAGAAAATTCTCATTAAATAAGAGATCCCTCGGGAAGAGGAGTAAATCTCCCTTTGAGAGCAATGCTCTGTGATAGAGTGACACATGTCAAACTTTGATCATGAAGGAATAAAAATTCCTCAAGAGCCTGACTCTGTAAAGATGATGGAAAAACCCATCAGAAAAAAATTAAAATCAATTTTTTATGAATTAAAGATTTTGAGATCTTCAAGATCTATGAACAAACTCTAAGAGTTCTTTATGAGCAAAGCTCTGTTCATTCATGGGCTAAGAAACCCCAGGAAAGATCTCCTTAGATCTATGGGTTCAAGAGAGCAAAGCTCTGGTAATGAAACCCTAAAAGGGCTTTCTTTAGATCAAAGATCAATGGAGAGCAAGGCTCTATTAATGGATGAAACCCTAGATTCTTAAATGATCTTTTAAAAGATTTAATCTTTACCTAGATTTTAGCAGAGTTTTGACTCTTGAAAAGTTCTTAAGCAGAAGAGCTATGCTCTGAATAAAAATTATCAAAGGAAGAAGATGAACAGAATTATCTAAAAGGCCAAGGGTCCTATTTATAGGCATAAATAGCCGTTTCAACTTCTGAGTTGATCTAACGGCAGCGATTCTGCCACCGCTGCACTCACGTGTAGGCCACGTGACCGCAATGGTGGGGGGGCATTTGTTTCCCCCAATCAGAGCAAAGCTCTATTTGAAATTTAAATTTCAAATTGAAGCAATGCTTCAGATGCAGTGCCAAGTGCGCTGCGCCCAAAGCAGCGCACCACGTGTAAGACACGGATGCGCTAGCGCTAGGTGCGCTGCGCTCTAAGCAGCGCACCACATGCAAAGAACGGGTGCGCTAGCGCTAAGTGCGCTGCGCTCTGAGCAGCGCACCACGTACAAGACACGGATGCACTAGCGCTAGGTGCGCTGCGCTCTAAGCAGCGCACCACGTGCAAACCACGGGTGCGCTAGCGCTGGAATTAAAAACTCCCCACCGTTAGATCAAAAGATCTAATAATAATGATAAATCATTAATTAATCAGAATTAAATTCTGTTAAGCAAAGATTCCTCAAAATCTTCTAAATAACAAGATTGTGCTCTGTAAATCAGAGCACCGTTGGATCAATGATCCAATGGTAAATAAAAATTACCAAAAGACAGAATAAATTCTGTATGGAAAGATTTATCAATCTTGTAAAAAACAAGAAGATTGCCTTCTGTAACACAGAAGCCCTAGGATCAGAGATCCAATGGTGGGGAAATATCCCCAAATTAATCAGAGAAAGATCTCTTTAACTGATTCAACAAATCAGCTTGCCCTATATAAAGGCCCCAAGACTTCCAGTCTGATAAAGAAACCCCCCCCATAAACTTTGAAAAATTCAAAGATAAAGAGCAAGCTCTTGCAAGAAGATATTTCTTAAAGGTAAAGATGATGGATGATGAACACAGAGATGAAATCATCTCATAGAAAGAAAAATTCATTTCTTTAAACAGATCATAGATCTACAAGACGAAAAATCTTTCACAAAAGAGATCAAAAGATCTCATCATAAAATAAAAGAAGAATATAATTCTTCTCACAGATCATGGATCTATAAAGGCAAAACCTTTCATCAACATAAGAGATTGAAAATATCTCCTGCAAAAATAAGAACTGTTGTTCTTAAATCTTGAAACAAAGTCTCTTTTAAAAGAACATAAATTTGTTCCCAGATCATAAAATTGATCAGATGCACTTTGCGATTTTGAAATGTGCCTTGCGCTCTTGAACTGCGCTTCTGCGCTCTCTGGACTGGCGCTCAGCGCCAAATGCGCCACGTGTCAATCACATATGCGCCAATTAACCACTAGCGTTTTGCGCTCTTGAAATAGCGCACTGCGCTCATGGGCTAGCGCTCAGCGCCAAGCGCACCACGTGTCACTCATGAGTGCACCACTAAACTGAAAGCGCAATGCGCTTATGGACCAGCGCTCAGCGCTCATAAACCGACATCGTGTGCTCATCATCTAGCGCCTAGCGCTGAGTGCGACACATGTCCCTTACATGTGCGCTACTTGGCAGTAGCGCACCGCGCTCTTTGACTGGCGCAAAGCGCCTAGCGCGCCACGTGTTGCGCTAACAGAACATAAATTGTTCTTTAATAAGCCCATAGCTCTGATGAATGCTCAGCATTCAATACAAGATAAAAACATTGTTAAAAGGGCCAAGGCCAAATAAAGGCTCAACAGCCCAAAATAAAAATGTTAAACATTTATTGGACTTCGCGCAAGATTGGCCATAAGTCTTCAACTCATATTAATTGAGCCCATCTGCTCATGAATATTTTAACAGATCTTAGTCCCAAATTGGACTACAGATCTTTCAACCAACTCACATCGGTTCGAGGGCACATCTCTTTACTCCTCTGATATTTGTCGTTGTAATCCTTCAACGTCTTCAGAGAGGTGACGGGTCCCGACAACCATACATTTCATGGACTGTGAGGTCCTTAAACTCACGGACTATGATGTCCTTAACCTTGACTGTGAGGTCTTTAAACTCACGGACTATGATGTCCTTAACCTTGACTGTGAGGTCTTTAAACTCACGGACTATGACGTCCTTAACCTTGACTGTGAGGTCTTTAAACTCACGGACTATGACGTCCTTAACCTTGACTGTGAGGTCTTTAAACTCACGGACTATGACGTCCTTAACCTTGACTGTGAGGTCTTTAAACTCACGGACTATGACGTCCTTAACCTTGACTGTGGGGTCTTTAAACTTACGGACTATGATGTCCTTAACCTTGACTGTGGGGTTTTTAAACTCATAGACTATGATGTCCTTAGCCATAGACCGTGACGTCCTTAAACTAATCAACCGCAATGTCCCTAAACTAAACAATAGAGTCCAAATGCTCTTTTGTTGGATCTAAACAATCCCTTTAAGTTGATCTTAGTCTAAAATTAGACTAATGTATCCTTAACATACGTTTAAGTTGATCTTAGTCCCAAATGAGGCTAACGTATCCTTAAACCCAACCCCCGAACCCAAATCTAAGAAGATACGGATTTGGACTAACCGCGCCCTTCGGGCGACAACATAAATTAGTCTCCGTATACAATCCACGGGCAACCAAAAACAAAATAAACACACACACGACACGAAATGACCATCTGGAGAAGGAGAAAGTTGTTATCGCGATGCGGTAGCGTAATTAACTGCAGGGGCTTGCGCCTGCAGGGAAGAGCGTCCCCACAATCAAAAACCCCTCAAACGAGGGGGAATCTGACGAAGTCTGGTACATCGGCCGCATCCGTTTAAACCTTCGATACATGGTGTCATAAATCAACTTGGCATCTTCGGAGAGGTGGACGGATATCACCAATTAGCATCTGTCCCGAAATTCAGGTGAGACGTTTATCGCGTCTCTCCACGTCTTTCGGCGGGGAAAAGATTCTGGAACGTCCGGTAGGACCATTTCCTCTTTCCACTCCACACATCTTGTGTCTTGTTCGCGAACGAATCGTGGTTTGCTATGGTTGCCCTTGGGTTCGAGGTACTAAGATTTGGTGTCTTGCTCGGTGCAGAAAACGAAAGATCAATGGCATTTACCTGCACAAAATGTTCCAGCTGCAACTGCAACTCCCGTTCCGCCCCATCTGGGGGTGTAACCTACGGCCCCCAAGCGGCCTCCCTTTTTACGATGCCGGTAGAGCAGGTAACGCAGGTTACCACCGGGTTGTTCTTCGGGACCATGCTCTTACCAGTGAGCATTAACATCCCGCTGCTGCAAGAAGCGCAGAAGAAGTCGGTCTTTGATCGACTCACCACCACCACGACCTATCTCAACGGGTTATCCAATGCCAAGCCGACAGCGTCAGTCTTCGATAGGCTGAGCTTGAACTCCAATGGGCCCGTCAATAAGCCTACGATACCTGAAGCGGCCATCCCAAAACGGATAGCCATTCCTGCTCTCGAGGTCACTAAAGAAGCTTCTCCCGTCAAAAGATCAGTCTTTACGAGGCTGGCCACTCCGACTCCCGTTCCTGCTCAGAGGTCTGTATTTGACAGATTGGACACTGCTTCTCAGCGGACATCAGTCATCAAAAGGCTGACACCGGCAACAACCCTCCGTCAGAACAGGAGGCATGACAAAGCCATCCCCATAGCTGAACCAACACCATCTGCGCGACATGCTCGCCGTCGTCACTGGCGCCGAGTAAGGAAGGCTGGGGGCAGCTCTCCGTCTGGATTTACTCCACCAGCTCCAACGGTAGAGATCGATGCTGTTGTTCCAATCGGGAACAGCTTTGAACTGCTTAACAAGGTGTGCAGGAACTCTCCTACGGCAGTGCTGAAGAGATATCCTCCACCCGTGGAGAATGCACCGAAGGCGAAGCCAGAACAACCCCCTCAGCGGCTGTCCTCCAAAATTTATAAAGTCTGGCGACAGGTTCAGGACTCAGTAATTGATCAAGATTACTCTCGCCGATAGATAAAGATAAACTTTCGGCAAGAAAAGGACCATCTTGTCAAGCCACAAAAGGCAACAGCTACCTGGGTGCCCGCTGCAACGGCCCCCTCGACTTCAACTGCTCATAAGAGAAGAAGTCCAGAGAAAATCCCTGAGTCTGCGACGAATCGCAAGACTACTGAACCTAAACGCCCTAAGTCTGGGGGCATGGTGGTGCATACCGTCTGTATGGCATCCGGAAAAGAGGATAGCCGTATCTCCACAGGTCATCGACCGCTTACGCGATCAGTGACTAAGGCTCAGGAGCAACAACAACAAAAGCTCTAAGATATGTTAACAGCTATGGCCATACTCACAGGACCGAAGCAAGCCCAGAGACATCCTCGGAGCAACGCCGTGAGCAGGAAACTGATACCGAATTCCTTCGGAGAATGCTTGAGAAGAAAGACAAAGAGGCCGCGGAACAAGCGGCCAATATAAAACAAATGGCCCTTCTATTCCAAGATATGGTGGGCATGATGTTACAGCTGGAACCTCCAGCTGAAGACCCCCCCGATCATCATTGAAGATGACAAAGGGGAGACATCGAACCCTCCTCCGGCTCTTTCAGCAGCCAAAGAGGAAACAATCTCTAAGGCCGCTCTAGATAATTACATTGCTCAGCAAATACGAGCTCACCAGGCAAATGAAGTGGCTGGGTAGGTCGTTAAGACTGGACGACCATATCCAGGCTGGTATGACTAAATAAGGTACCCGCCGGGATATACGATCCCTAAATTTCATGTATATAAAGGGACGGGGAATCCACATCAGCATGTTGCTCAATTCAGAGTCTTGTGCGGCAACACTGGAGGTGATGATAAACTTCTGCTCCGCCAGTTTGTTAGTAGCTTGTCAGAAACGGCGTTCGAGTGGTATTCTAAACTTCCAAATTACTCTATCAAGACATTTGCGGAGATGGAGATACTATTCACCCAGCGTTTCGCAAGTGCTGGTGAACGCACCCCAATAACGGCATTGATCAATGCCAGGGTGAAGCCAGGAGAGACATGGGTTCAATACGCAATACGATGGCGGAATCTGTGGTCAAAGTGCGAACAGCGCATAGAGGAAGCTCCAGCCGTAGGCATGTTCGTAGGAACCCTTGACCCTCAGGCGACCATTTCTAAATTCATGATGTTCTTCAAGCCGACCACTTTCCAGGCTTTGATCGACAAGCTGGCCCAAATGGACCAGATGGGCCATAGACCGCTCTCTTCAAAGACGGAGCTTCGCAATGAAAAAGGGAAAGGAAAAGAAACTTTCATCACCAATACTCAACAACAGCCGAGCAATTTAAAGCCGGTTGTTCGCCAAAACAATATGCGTCCACGCCCATCCATCGAGGAGAGACTGGGACGTCCTTACTCGTTTCCCTAAGATAAAACGAGGAGACTGTTCGAGCTGGCAGTGCGCAACAGACTTATCAATCTGCCGGATCCAAAACGTCCGTTGTAACCAGGCGATGTCAACAATCCTAATTACTGCCCTTATCACCAAGTAGTAAGCCATCCAATCGAAGATTGCTTCGTCTTCAAAGGCTGGATTGAGGACCAATACCAACAAGGCAAGTTCGCATTATCCGAAAACTGGAAGGTGAACCCGCCACAGCCTCATGCCCCTAAAAAGGTGGACATGCCGGGGGCATTGTGCTCATTCATAGAGAAATCCCCATGGACCGAAAATTCCGTAAACTAGAAATTCGCCTCAAATACGGCAACGATGGACCGAAACGTCCTTAAACTAACAACGGACCGAAATGTCCTAAAACTAACAATGGACCACTATGTCCTAAAACTGGCGTTGGACCGAAACGTCCTTAAACTAACAACGGACCGAAACGTCCTTAAACTAACAATGGACCACTATGTCCTAAAAATAGCTGTTGACCGAGACGTCGATAAACTACTGTAGACTGTAGCATTCCAAGGCTGACACAAAAAAAATATAAAGAATAAAAAAAAGAGAAAGAAAAAGAAAACGGTATGTCCATAAACAAAATGGGCACGGATGAAAACCCGAAAGGGCTCCGTGAGTAAAAACAGCAGGGCTACCGGCGAGTTTTTGTGAAAACCCGAAAGGGCGCAACCTCGTTAAAAGACACTTGCAAGGTCCTCTCGACCTTGTGAGGAGAAACCACCTGCATGAGATCCTTATGACTCACAAGGGAGCAACACACTTAGGGATCCCCACGATTCCTAAGGAGAAATTACACTTGCGAGATCCTCACGACTCATATGGAGAACCCTCTTATGAGACCCTTACGGCTCATAAGATTCAAAAGTCTTAAGCTACAGGGATCTGAACCTGTTCTTAAGCGGCCACCACAACCTCCAATGCTACCCTACAAACAGCTCAATGCCAAACCTTGTATACAATCCACGGGCGCGAATAAACATTTCCCTAACAAAGTCCCATCCATGACTAGGGATATGTTTGTATAGTGAACAGCCCTTGTAAGTCCTCTCGACTTATAAGGAGAAAGCACTCTTGTAAGATCCTTATGACTTATAAGAGACTATACACTTAGGAGTCCTCACGATTCCTAAGAAGAAAACGCACCTACGAGATCCTCATAACTTGTAGGGAGAAATACCTTTATGAGACCCTTACGGCTCATGAAGTCAAAAGCCTTAGTCAACAGGATCTTAACCCTGTTTGCTAAGCCACCTTTGATCGACATCGACAGAGGCAAATGATGATTTGCTCCTGGCAATATCCCAGTTGTAGCGGTGCTGATTCCGAAATCAGTGTCTAATCTGAAGCTTGCAGCGAAAAGCCAGCGAGCCACACGTGCATACGAAATAGCTGAAATGATGGGGCAACTTGCAAACAAAATCAGCAAGTAAAAATCTATGCATGCGAAATAGCCGAAATGATTGAGCACCGCGAGAAATAGTCGAAATGATTGAGCAATCGCGATTTTCGCGATATAAAAGATGAAATGATATAGCATCGCGGAAAGAAATAAAAAATCTTGAAAGAATGAAATTTTTTCCCTACAGGTAAAATTACATCGATCCCTGTATACAATCCAGGGGCACAAACAAAAAGGGAATCACACCTCCCCCTCCCCCAGGCTCCATCCGAAAGAGAGCAAAGTCTCGACGGTTCATAGACAACCTAGAGACCATCTCAACATTCGTCTCGTTACAGCAGACGCAACGTCAACAAAACAGAGTGACGACAAAATCCCAGCTCTACCTCAGCATTCGTCTCGATGCAGTAGACGAGATGTCACTACAGCGTCCTTCCTCCAACAGGATTCGGACATGCCAAAGCAAATGAAGCGAAGGCCAAATTCCTATCTTCAGGGTCTTGACGGTAACTCATATAAAACCTGAAAGACTACCGGAGATAATCCCGCATGGAGTGGTCACCACCTCGACATTCGTCTCGATACAGCAGACGAGGTGTCACTACAGCGTCCTTCCTCCAACAGAATTCGGACACGCCAAAGCAAACAAAGCGAAGGCCAAATTCCTAGCTTCAGGGTCTTGACAGTAACCCATATAAAACCTAAAAGACTACCGGAGATCATCCCGCATGGACTGGTCACCACCTCGACGTTCGTCTCGATACAGCAGACGAGATGTCACCACAGCATTCTTCCTCCAGCAGGATCTAGACGCGACAATCAAACAACGGATCCACGGCAAAGTCCCTAGTTCCAAGCCTCGACGGCTCACACGCAACCTAGAGACAACCGCGACATTCGTCTCGATACAGCAGACGCAATGCCAGCAAACGAAGCGAATGCCAAATTCCTAGCTTCAGGGTCTTGACGGCAACTCATATAAAACCTGAAAGACTATCGGAGATCATCCCACACCAGCGTGGAGTGGTCACCACCTCGATGTTCGTCTCGATACACCAGACGCAATGTCAACAACGGCATTCCTTCGCAGTCCAGCAGGATGCAGATGCAATGTCAACGAAAGACCTCACGGTCGAAACAAAGCGGAGTGATGGCAAAATCCCAGCTCCACCTCAGCATTCATCTCGATACAGCAGAAGAGATGTCACTACAGCGTCCTTCCTCCAACAGGATTCGGACACGCCAAAGAAAACAAAGCGAAGGCCAAATTCCTAGCTTCAGGGTCTTGACGGTAACTCATATAAAACCTGAAAGACTACCGGAGATCATCCCATATGGAGTGGTCACCACATCGACGTTCGTCTCGATACAGTAGATGAGATGTCACTACAGCGTCCTTCCTCCAACAGGATTCGGACACGCCAAAGCAAACGAAGCGAGGGCCAAATTCCTAGCTTCAGGGTCTTGACGGTAACTCATATAAAACTGGAAATACTACCGGAGATCATCCCGCAAGGAGTGGTCACCACCTCGACGTTCGTCTCGATGCAGCAGACGAGATGTTACCACAGCATTCTTCCTCCAGCAGGATTCAGACGCGACAATCAAACAACGGAGCCACGGAAAAATCCCTAGTTCCAAACCTCGACGGTTCACCAACAACCTAGAGATAACCGCAACATTCGTCTCGATACAGCAGACGCAATGCCAGTAAACGAAGAAAAGGCTAAATTCCTAGCTTCAAGGTCTTGACGGCAACTCAAATAAAACCTGAAAGACTATCGGAGATCATCCCACACCAGCGCGGAGTGGTTATGACTCATCAGGGCTCCCCAAAATGAGCCTAACCTCAAGTAAAAAGCGGCATGGAAAAATTCATAACGCTTGCTCTTCCGATGGTCAAACTGCCTAGGAGGATTTCTTGAAGACGTCTTGTCCAGCCCCCGAAGGGATCAGAGACACGACAGTCGCAAGGCTACTCGAACAGCAAGATTGCCTATCGAGGAATACATCAGCCGACGCGACGGTACGACGGACAAAACCCTAGTACCACAGACCCTAACAGACCTCTGTCGTAAAGAGCAGAGGTTAACTGTGACGTTAGGACATTCTTGCGAAAACTGCTCGATTCGTCTCGACTCATAAGGAAATTAGTGTCTTTGCGAGAACTTCTCGAATCGTCTCGACTCATAAGGAAAAGCTTTAGGCAGCAGGGATTAAAAAACCGGTTTCCTAAGCACTGGGGCCCTGCAAGTCGGTCCAAAATGGACTCTTGCATACTATTCACGGGCCACACTCTCCAAACTCGAATCTCGACAAGGAGGGAAACAACCACTTACGAGTCCTCTCGAGTTGTAAGAGGGAAAATTCTCTTGTGAGATCCTTACGACTTATAAGAGAAAAACACACTTAGGAATCCTCACGATTCCTAAGGAGAAAATACACCTACAAGATCCTCTCGACTCGTAGGGAGAAAAGTCTTTATGAGACCCTCACGGCTCATGAAGTTGAAAAGCCTTAGGCAACAGATCTGAACCTACTTCCTAAGCCATCGCTACCTCTCGAAGAATTCAAAACGGAATGCTCTCTCTATCATCTGCAGGCTACGATTACTAAAGTGACATGCCGATAACAAAGAAAAGAAGAAAGCAAAGAGATGACACATAACATTGCGAAAGAAATGTATATTTTATTCATGAATTCAATTGGGTACAGAATACATCTTATGCAAAAAAAAAAAAGAAGAATGGATACATTTTATTCAAAATTACAAATGGTACAAAAATAATTATTAAGAGGGAAACGCTTTCAATAGTCCAACCAGCCGCTCGTGCACTTCCCTCAGCCATTTTTCTCGGTCAGCTGCCGCGGCCAACTCTCCTTCGACCTGATCTCGTTGCTGCAAGTAGGACGAAACTTGCTCTTCGACGGCTCGTGTCACGACCCGAATGTACGGAATGTGAATGGCACTTAGATTACGAGATGTCTAAAGGCGTAACGTAACCTAAGTCAGTCAAAGCCCAGAAAAATCTAAACCAAATTCAAAAGAGTGAAGGAAAACCTTTTATGAAAACGACTTTAAAATCAATTAAGTTGTATTAATCCCTTTTTAAAAACATCAAAAAATTTCCGAAAATTTCGGCAGAGTCTCCTTTGTAAATACTAGCTCCCAAAAATTGGTACAACAAGATATATAACCTGTAATAACAAAATGGCATCCCCAAGCGGGAGCTAGCTCTTCGCCCAAGGCGGATCACAACCACACGCAATATATATGCAATATCAAGCAAATAAGCATAAAGAAATGTAAAAATAAGAAAAACACAACATCGGCTCAAGTGAGCTCGACCCCAAAGAAACCACATATACACAAATCTCTCAGTCTCATCACTAGGTCGCATATACAAATAAGAAGTGGTGGATGGAGAATACTAGATACAAAGATAGTACAAAAAGATAAAAGTGTCCTCGCAACCCACCTAAGAGCATTGTCACGAGTCTGAGCAAAAGAAGCCAATGATAAGATAAGCCCGCCGCTACGAGGCTGACGGGTCCGACCTGCAAGACTCTGTGGCACAACAGGGGTGAGTTGCCAGCTCGTAAATAGAATATAACATCTAATAAGGCTATCATAAGAATGCATCGCAATCTACATATCTAAGTATGATGCGATGCTACTAATATATATGCACATGGATGCAAAATCAATACGAAATCTTTAAGTGTTTAACGATAATCTCGGCATTCTTAACTAAAAAAATATTTGTACAATAGCTAAGGTACAATTAATGAAATCATTCGAAAACCGTGTCAAACATCGACACCAAATATGGAAGTATATCTGTCTCAATGTCTCACTATGTCAATATCTCAATACCTCGGGCTCCGTCAATCCGGATCGGCCCATATCATCAAATCTCACAACAACGGTCGGTATCCTCCGGATATCCGCCGCGCCAGACATCACTGGTAGGTAGTCTTCCCCTTCCAGGCTCATCGTCTACAACTCGATCTTTTTGCCCCGGGGTACCATACCGGGCCCACCATGTATCCGAGACAGTTCATCCACTCCTCGAATCGGGTCTCGAAATCCAACAGAAAACATGAAAACTCATGGTGCACGACACATACATCACGAGAAAACCGCAACTTTATTTTAAAAATGATGATAATAAACCTTTGTTAAATTCTTGCGGTTTTCCCTAAAATCCAGAAATCTCATCAATACTAAAATCCTCAAGAAAATCATAATACCCAACATGTTGTATATGATAAATGCTTATGATATCCAAGGTATGCAATGTGATTTGTGGCTAGAAATCTATATAAGTATGATGATGATGTGAGGTATATACATGCTATGCAATTCAATATATCATGTATGATGCAAGTGATTGATACAGAACTGAGAAGGTACTACAGTGCTCGTGGCATGGAAATCACCAAAGGCGTGTGTATTCACATGAATAGTGCACGTGCAACATGAGACAATGGTAATGGTATAAGTGTCCTAAGGGGTGATATCACACAGGTATATATAGATGACCAGAAAGCTATGCATATGAATGAGATGGATAACTAAATAACTATGCATATAGTTTGCAAGTAATAAAGTGATCCTAACTATGGGGCGTCTCGTGCCATCTAGACGATTTCCCCATAGATGTATACATCTACTCACCCGGACGCCTCGCTAATCTGATCCAACCATCGCTTTGCGTTTGCGCGCCGCGTCCGATATTTCCGCAACCGATCCTAAAATTGCATAACACAAACTTAAGATTACATATCAAGAAATGACACAAGTCACAAAATAAAAGAATCAACACTGACAAGTTAGGCACAACGTGCACTAAACGCGCGGAACACACACGAAAACCACTAAAAACTTAACTAAAATTGTCGTTTCGGGGCAACCGTCAAAACTAAAACCCGATTAACCCAAACTCCGCATTCGCACACCCTAAAAATCATAGGAGATGCTAATAGTATCGTCAAGATATCGCAATTAAATCACCTCCTAATTTTATGGAAAACCTAGTAAGCATTCACATATCAATTTCAATGCAAACATCGCGAATTAACGATATAGCGTTCACAAACTAGCATAAATTTCCAAACTAACCCATTAGATGGCCGCAATACTAAATTTAACCTATTTACAATGCTTCAAACCATAAATTTAAAATCAAACCCTTTTCTTGAATTTCGTTAACAAGCAATTACAACTAAATTAACACTTTAAATTTCTAATTTAGCATATTTAAACTACAATTTAACAACTAGATTAAAATTATACCTTACAAGTTGTGAACCTCTTGCACTTAGCCTCCAAAGTTGCCTCTTTTCTCCTTGTTTTAAACCAATTTGGGTTTGGGAAGAGGTAGAATAGGGGTTAGGTTTGAATTAGTGAAGAAAATTGTGGATTTTTGTGGATTTTTATGGATTTTTGCATGAATTTTGAAGTAAAAGAATTTGGGGGAAAATGGGGGGGGCTGCAGCAGGTTATTTTCGGCCTTGGGGTAGAGGAGGGAGTGTGTGTGAGTGTGTAGATGTTTCTAGGTTGAAAGAACCCCTTCTTAACTCATTAATGCATTTCACATCATTTCTTTTTTTTAAAGTTTCATTTTTAATTCATTTAAACCATAGAAAACATTAGAGTTGAAATGTCTTGATAAAATTTTGTTACTACTAGATTTTAGTTTATATTGGTTCTTAAGTATGTAATTTACCTATTTAAATTTGTATTTATCAATAATTTAATGTATTTTTAAAAGCTTAAAATAATATTAAAAATAATTAATTAAGGATTTTTTTTTAAATAACTAGAAATTTTTAAGTGAAAATTTAGTGACCAATTTCTAGCATTACCTTATAAAAATTTTGTATAATTAGGCCTATATTGAAAAATAATTATTTTGACCTTTTACGGAAAAGACTGATTATTTTACCGATTATCGAAAAACTGCCTAAACGATTTTCGAAGCGTTACAGTCTTCCCCCCTTAAAGAAATTGGGTCCCCGAATTTAGAATTTAACTACGCGTACGTTCAAAAAGATGGGGATATTTCTTCCTCATCTCGTCCTCGGTCTCCGAGGCGACCTCCTCGTTGTTCGGGCCACGCCAAAGAACCTTGACAGACGGTATAACCTTCGACCTCAATTTCTTCACCTGCCGATCCAAAATGACTACCGGCTGCTTGGTGAATGAAAAATAGCGCTCTAGCTGGATCGTCTGGTGCTGAATCACATGGGAAGAGTCATGAAGGTACTTGCGGAGCATCGAAACATGAAACACGGGGTGAACAGCTGGGAAGCTGGGCCGAAGAGCCAACCGATAAGCCACCGAACCGACACGCTCTAGGATCTCGAAGGGACCAACATATCTAGGACTAAGCTTCCCTTTCCGCCCAAATCTCATCACGCCCTTCATCGGAGAGACCCTCAGGAAAACATGATCGCCAGCAACGAACTCGAGTCGGCGACAGCGCCTGTCCGCATAAGATTTCTGTCTACTCTGGGCCGCTCTCATCCTGTCCCGAATCAGCTGTATCTTTTCAGTCGTTTCCTGAATGATCTGCGGCCCCAAAATACTGCTCTCCCTGAGCTCTGTCCAACATACGGGCGATCGATATTTCCTCCCATATAAAGCCTCGAAAGGTGCCATCTGAATCGTCTCCTGGAAGCTATTATTGTAGGAGAACTTGATCAAGGGAAAATGACGATCCCAGCTACCACCGAAGTCTAAAACACAAGATCTAAGCATGTCCTCAAGAGTCTGAATAGTACGCTTTGACTGACCGTCAGTCTGTAGATGAAAAGCTGTGCTAAAACTCAATTGGGTGCCCAAAACCTCCTGAGGTTTCTGCCATAATCGGCTGGTAAACTGGGTGCCCCGGTCGAACACGATGCAAGTCGCGAAGCCATGCAGTCGTATGATCTCATCAATATAAACCTGGGCGTACCGAGCAAATCCAAAAGTGGTCTTCACTGGCAGAAAGTGAGCCGCTTTCGTCAGTCGATCTACAATCACCAAAATAGAGTCATACCCTCGACTGGTCCTGGGTAGACCCACAATGAAGTCCATGGAGACCTGTTCCCACTTCCACTCAGGGATGGACAAAGGCTGTAACTCGCCGGCTGGCGTCTGGTGCTCATTCTTGACTTGCTGACAAGTCAGGCATCTCGATACAAAGTCTGTAACATCCTTCTTCATCCCGTCCCACCAGTAAACCTCTCTCAAATCACAATACATCTTGGTGGAACCTGGATGCACACTGTACACTGATCTATGTGCCTCCCCAAGAATATCAAGCCTCAGTCCCTCAGAATATGGTACGCACAGTCGAGTCCCAAATCGAAGTATCCCCTGGTCGTCAATCATGAACTCGGAAACTCTGCTCTGCCGAATCTGCTCGATAATCTCTAAAATACGGGCATCACCGGACTGTGTGTAGCACCTTAGAATGTGATTAGTGGCTATTTATACTTTAAGATATGGTTTTTAGTAAAAAGTTTACCAAAACGATTTTCAAATATTTTATCAAAATTAATGAATATTTTGTAAGAATTTTATTAAGCTTGCACACACATGTACATGTAAACTAGGGTTAAGTTTTAGGGTTAAACCATGGTGGACTAACCCATTTCTTTTAAGTTAATTTGTAATTATTAGGTGTTTTAGTTATTTCTTTTAAAATGTAAAATGATTTAAATTGTGGGTTAACTTGGAGAGAGAGAGAGAAAGAGAGCATTATGGCTTGCCCATGCTTACATTTAATGAGGAGAGAAATGGGGGTTTGACTCTCTCTCATATCTCTCATTTCTTGTTGTTTTTTGTTTTTTTCAAAACACTCATTTTTTTCTCACATCTCTCTCACTCTCACTCACACACACAACACCAACAACAGCTGCTGCAGAACCAGCAGCACAGCAGCAGCAGAAGCAAGCAGCAACAGTACAAACAGCAGGAGCACCAAGCAACAGCAGCAATAGCAAACAGTAGCAACAACATCAGCATCGTCAGCAACAGCAGCAGCATTGCAACGGCCCCTTCTCTTCTTCTTCTTCTCCTTCTCCTTGCACTTAGGATCCCTAGGGGTATAATCTCTGAACTCAATTCATTTTTGCTAAACTTATGAGTTATTTAGCTTCAGTTAGTGCTTATTATGAGTTTTAGTACTAGAAATGGTGATTTGAGTGGATATTTGGCCAAGTAGTGATTTTTATGGTTAGGTTAGCTTAACTAAGTGTTATTAGGCCCTTTTAACTGAGATTTAACACCAGATTTCACTAAAATACCATAGGGTTTCAATTTAGTGCAAATTTAACGTTTTAAGGTAAATTTTAGCCTTTCTGTAATATGCTGTTGACCCGGTTACTTCAGACAAAAACTGAGATTACTGGAGCATGTACTCTAGATCTAGACCACACACACGAAGCACGGGACCCTAATTCCCCAAGTTGGCCGCCGAAATATTCGTTCTGGCCGCAAATTGTGGCCAGATGGGAGATCTGGGTGTCGGGGTTTGTTGAGTTGGTGTCTGCTACATTTTTAAGGCCTGTGGTACATGCAACTTTTCACTTTTGTACCCGAGTCAAAATATGGAGCAAAATACCGTTTTTCCAATACGTTTAGCTTGCGCGACACATGTGATACGTGAGTAGGTTTAGTGTTCCTGCGTGTCGCGATGTGTCGGGGTAGTTTCAGACTCGTATACACACGTTTCAGCGTATCGGATACACAAGCGTTTAGTTCGCGACGCGAGTTTCTCGTTTGGGTTCGATATTGTGTTTTTGCAGGATTTTGCTTATATGTATTCTTTGTGTAAATTATAGGTTCGCAAGCGGGTACGTCGGACGCCGCAAAGAAGGGGAAGCAAGTGGTCGGCTACGCTTAGCACGAGACTAGGTGAGTAGATTTAACATCTACAGGGAAATCGCCTGTATGGCGTTAAGCGTCAGGGCGTGATAGGATATTGTAGTCGCATATATATTTATATGTATATTGCTCGTGCATATATACTATTGTAGCATACCCATCTTTTGTTGCATATAGAAATGGTAGTTATATGACACCGCACTGTCACTAAGGGTTTAAGCTGCACGAGCACTATTTGTATGTTACACTCACACCGTTAGTGATTGCCATGACACTCGCACTATAGGATTGCTACGAACCATACATCATTTTGACTATCGCATCATTGATGATTAGACAAGACTCGGTCACTTATTGGCATATATATATCTATTGATATACCCATATTTATGCACGCATACATTGCTATATCTATATTGCGCACAGACACATCATATATCCATATTGGTGCACACATACATTGATATATTCATACTCGCACACATGCATACTGTATATTCATACTGGTGCACACATACATTGATATCTTCATACTAGCGCACATGCACACTGTATATTCATATTGGTGTACACATACATTGATATCTTCATACTTGCGCACATGCACACTGTATATTCATATTGGTGCACACATATATTGATATATTCATACTTGCGCACATGTACACTGTATATTCATATTGGTGCACACATACATTGATATATTTATACTTGCGCACATGCACATTGTATAATCATATTGGTGCATACATACATTGATATCTTCATACTTGTGCACATGCACACTGTATATTCATATTGGTGCACCCATACATTGATAACTTCATACTTGCGCACATGCATACTGTATATTCATATTGGTGCACACACACATTGATATATCCATACTTGCGCACCTACGCACTGTATATCCATATTAGTGCACATATACATTGGCACACTCATATTTGCTTATATATCCACATGCACATCCATACCTATATACATACATATGTCACATACATTTGATGATATTGGCTTTGAATTCTAGAAAATAGGGACCGCATGAGATATTTTCAAAACTGGATCCATTTTAAAGGAGCGGTTTCTTTTTTTACTCTTAGTGGCATACGCCACATTGCATGGATTTACGCATTGAGTTTTGGATTCGTGTGATTTCTGGATTTGAGAACCGTGGTATTATTTTAAGAAAATATGCACTATTTTGAAAACCCGGTTTCTCTTGATATGATATTTCAGTGCGTCCACCATGAGTTTTCTCGGTTCATGAGAGCTTGTGTGAGTATACCCGATTCGAGGAGTGGTAGGCACCATCTGCGGAAACATGGTGGACCCGGTATGGTACCCCAGGGCAAGAAGACTCGTATAGTTAGAAGGTGAGCCCGGCGGAGGGACTAATACCTACCGGTGATTGGTTGGACCTGGCGGTTATCCGGAGGATACTGACCAAAGTTGAGAGATGGATACGGGACAACCCGTACTGCCGGGGCAGAGGGCCGATTCCGCAGATGGAACTCGTGGGCCGATCCGGACTGACGGAGCCCGATACTTGAGGATTTGCGTGTCGATGCTGGACACGATGATTTCTTGATATTTTCGAGTGCCGATGCTGGGTACTCGCGATTCTATGAGGTTTATAGGATTTGAGGGCCGATTAGAGTGACGGCGCCTGAGTTTTACTGGGATTTGGGTGTATTTGATGGACACCGGTTATTTTCTACGTTGATATTCCGTGTCGATGATATTTTACCCCATGCTCAGCATTCATTGTTATGCATCTCATCTTGTAGTTTTAGTACCTGATAGAGTACTTTTGCATGATTATTGCATACCCTGCTCATCATATATATATATATTTTTTCTTACACTTGTTATGCATGATTATTGCATACCATGCTCATCATATATAGATGTATTTGCTTACACTTGTTATGCATGATTATTGCATACCCTGCTCATCGCATATAGATGTTACCTGTTGGTATATGTTAGAGTATCGCAGTACGTGCATACTCGCGATTACCTTTATATGTTATCTACTATTCACGAGTTAGAAACTCACCCCCGTTGTGCCACAGTGTTTGCAGGTTCCCCCTCAGAGTAGTTGCGGCAGGGCTACTTTATTGTATCTTTTGCTACGGATACCACTGCAGTTGGCGCGTAAGCCCTTTTGCTGATGGTGGGTTTTTACGGTATCCGTTTATTTTCCAGTTGTACACACTATTGTATCTAGTACTCTCCATCTACTATTCATGTATTGACTTAGAGACCAGTTATGAGGACGATGTATATTATTTTGTACTCTGGTGTCGAGCTCATTATGAGCCGACTTTATTTATGCAGTTTTATCTTTCATGATATTTTTCCACTTATATTGCTCATTTCTTCGCTGCGGCGTCGTATATTATTATTATGGTGGTTTTTTCCGCCGTTGGGCGTGATTGCTCCCGTTTGGGGATGCTTTATTCTTATTGCATGTCATTTTTCTTATATCATGTCTTATACCCGATTTCAGGGCTAGTTTTTACAAAGGAGATGCTGCCGAAATTTTTAAGAAAACAACTTAAACTTTAAAAGAATTTTACTAAATTTCTCAAGGTTTTCTAAATGTTTAAAAAATGTTTTCATCAAATGTTTGAACACTCACTACTTTTAATGGTTTTGATTTTTGGGTTTCGGCTTACTTAGCCGTGTTACGCCTGTAGACGTTACGTGGTTACGTGCCGGTCATGGGCCGAACTTCGGGTCGTGACAAAGTTGGTATCAGAGCGTAGGTTTTACCTTTCGGAGTGTAGGATGACCCTGGTATGATGGAGTAGGTAGCTGAAGCAGAGTGGCGTAGCGTGTGTATGTTCCGCGGCATGCTCATGACACGGTACTCCGCCTAAATGACCTTAGGACTTATTGGTTAAAATTCCTTCATGATTATATACATTCTTGCGATTCGATTTCCGTATCCTTATCGAATCCTACTTTCTTTTCAGCCATTATGCCGCCAAAGACCTCGAGGGCGCAGAGAGAGGCTGCGAGAGCCGAGATTAGAGTTAACTCATCTGAGATGAGGACTGACCCGGGCAGTACACCCGTTGTACCAGAGCAGACTGTTCCTCCCACGACAGATCAGATCACCATGCTAGGGGACGGTATGCAGGAGATGCGCCAAATGATAGGGTCGTTAGTGGAGACACTTCGAGTGCAGCGACCAGAGGTAGTTCCACCCATTACAGGGACCGTGATGGTACCTACAGTGCAGGCAGTTTCCCCTGCAGCTACAAAGGTTATTACGGTATCGTTATCAGAGTTTATGAGGCTAAAGCCTCCGGTCTTCACAGGCACCGATGCAGCCTAGGACCCACAGTCTTTTATTGATAGGATAGCCCGGATATGTTGTTCACTCAGATGCTCAGATGCGAGATGGGTAGAGTTCGCGAGCTTTCGCCTGGAAGGTCTTGCGCAGAAATGGTGTGAGTCGGTCGAGAAGGGCAGAGCAGCAGGTCTTCCTCCTATGACCTGGACCGAGTTTGTGACGGTATTCCTTGCCCACATCCTTCTACAGAGTGTCAGAAATTCTAGAGCGCGAAGATTCGAGTCCTTACGTCAGACTCCGGAGATGACAGTGTCAGAGTACGACGTACTATTCATCGAGCTATCTGTTTATGCCCCGTATTTAGTGGCCACTGAGGAGATGCGAGTCAAGAGATTTGTTCGAGGCTTACTTACCTCACTGTTCCTTACGATCAACTCACAGCATTGCGAGACTTATGCAACATCTGTAGATGCAGCCCTATTAGTCGAGGAGCGCCTTGCTGAGACTTCGGTGGTTCCAGGGCCGAAGAGGGTTCGTACTGATACAGCAGCATGGAGACCTCCATTCGGACGCCGTGATAGACGTCGTACAGGTGGCAGAAACTCGGGGCGAGGTCAGATTTCAGCTCTTATCCTCAAGAGGGTCAGCAGTCATCGCGTGGATGCTTTGGATGTGGTAGTCCCCATCATCGCATCGGAGATTGTATCGGGATACGCCGGAGGGAGGCAGCAGTATCATATGTCACACTTCCGCCTTCTCCACCTCAGAGGGCGTTGCCTATTGTACCTACTGTTGCTCCGCGTCAGACTCATGCACAGAGAGGTCGTGGTCGTGGAGGATTTGCTCATATAGGACGAGGTGGCCAAGGCAGAGGACAGCCAGCTGCCGGTAGAGTACAGCCAGTTGCTAGTAGGGGACCGCCAGTCACAGGTGGAGGATATGCACGGGTTTTCGCTTTGACGCATCAGGACGTGCAGGCGTCCAATGTTGTGGTCTCAAGTACCCTTTCAGTATGTTCTGTTGACGCACACGTGTTGTTTGATCCGGGATCTACGCACTCGTACATTTCCACACACTTCGTGCCGAGTTTGGGTAGAGATTCTGGTTTGCTTGATCAGCCGCTTGTTGTGACCACCCCTGTGGGTGAGTCATTTATTGCTAGATACGTGTTCCAATCCTGTGTTGTCCGTATTGGCGAGAGAGAGTTGCCGTCGACTTGATCCTTCTCGAGATGTTGGACTTCGACGTTCTTTTGGGCATGGATTGGTTAGCCATGTGCTTTGCGTATGTAGACTGCCGCGAGAAGACAGTTAGGTTTTGTTTTCCCGGCGAGTCGGCTTTTGTTGTGCAGGGGGACCATGGTGCCGCCCCTCACAGTTTGATTTCTTCTCTTTGCGCTGGACAGCTTTTGAGGAAGGGATGTCAGAGATTTCTAGCTTATGTTTGCGATACTAGAGCTATAGATGTTCCGTTGGACCAGGTTTCGATTGTTCGTGAGTTCCCTGATGTTTTCCCTGACGAGCTTCCTGGGCTACCACTTGAGCGCGATATTGTTTTCTGCATTGACTTGATTCCCGGCACGAGGCCTATTTCCATACCGCCTTATCGGATGGCCCCAGCGGAGATTAGAGAGTTGAAAGGTCAGTTACAAGATTTGCTGGATAAGGGACTTATTCGACCCAGTGTGTCTCCTTAGGGTGCTCCAGTCCTGTTTGTCAAGAAGAAGGACGGCAGTTTGCGTTTGTGTATCGACTACTGCCAGCTGAACAGGGTTACCGTGTGGAACAGATATTCTTTACCACGCATCGACGACTTTTTCGACCAGCTTCAGGGTGCAGGATACTTTTCGAGTATCGACTTGAGAGCAGGCTACCATCAGTTGCGGGTTCAACAGGAGGATATTCCGAGGACGGCTTTCCGCATGCGTTACGGCCACTATGAGTTTCTGGTGATGTCGTTTGGACTCACCAACGCCCCAGCAGCGTTTATGGACTTGATGAACCGTATTTTCAGGTCGTATCTTGATTTGTTCATCATCGTATTCATTGACGATATTTTGGTGTATTCCCGGAGCCGAGAGGAGCACGAGCAGCACCTACGGATCACACTGCAGACTTTGAGGGAGCACCAGCTATTCGCAAAATTCTCCAAGTGCGCATTCTGGCTTGACAGCGTAGACTTCTTAGGTCATGTAATTACACGAGATGGTATATGTGTGGACCCAAAGAAGATCGAGGCCGTTCAGCGTTGGCCCAGACCCGCTTCAGTTACTGAGATCCGCAGCTTTCTAGGACTGGCCGGCTACTACAGGCAATTTGTACAAGACTTCTCCCGTATTGCTGTACCGTTGACCGGGTTGACCCGGAAGGGAGTTCCTTTCAATTGGACGGAGGAGTGCGAGCATAGCTTTCAGCAGTTGCGGACTCGTTTGACTACGGCGCCAGTGTTATCATTGCCTTCAGGATCGGGCGGATTTGTGGTCTATTGTGACGCTTCTCGAGTGGGGCTAGGGTGTGTATTGATGCAGCATGACAGGGTGATCGCGTATGCTTCTCGGCAGCTGAAGAAACACGAATAAAACTACCCCACTCACGATTTAGAGATGGCTGCAGTGGTCTTTGCACTCAAGATCTGGCGACATTACCTATACGGCGAGTCATGCCAGATATTCACTGATCACAAGAGCTTAAAGTATATATTTAACCAGCGAGACCTGAATCTTAGACAGCGCCGTTGGATGGAACTAGTAAAGGACTACGATTGCGAGATCTTGTATCACCTGGGCAAGGCCAAAGTAGTGGCTGATGCCTTGAGTAGGAGGCCCGGGGGTAGTCTATCTTGTTTGAGCGCCGTGCCGAGACAGTTGTCGGCAGATTGGCAGATTTTATGCGACAGCCGAGTGCAGTTCGAGTTCACTCCTATCGAGGGACAGCTTGCGCATGTTCGTGCATGCCCACAGTTGCTTGACCGTAAACAGGAGGCACAGTACAGTGATGACTGTTGTTCAGAGATCATGGCATAGATTGGAAAGGGCAGATTTTCCGAGTTCATGATTGATGATCAGAGGATACTGCGATTTGGGACTAGACTGTGCGTACCAGATGCTGAGGGACTGCGGTGTGAGATTCTTGAGGAGGCACATCGATCGGTGTACAGTATTCATCCGGGTTCCACCAAGATGTACCATGATATGAGAGACGTTTACTGGTGGGACGGGATGAAGAGGGACGTCACAGACTTCGTGTCGAGATGCCTGACTTGTCAGCAAGTCAAGGCCAAGCACCAGAGGCCCGTGGGAGAGCTACAGCCATTGCCCATTCCGGAGTGGAAATGGGAACAGATTTCTATGGACTTCATTGTGGGTCTACCCAGGACTAGTCGAGGGTATGACTCCATTTGGGTGATCGTGGACCGATTGAAGAAAGCGGCTCACTTCCTGCCGGTGACGACCACTTTCGGGTTTGCTCAGTATGCCCAGATATACATCGACGAGATCATACGACTGCAAGGAGTCCCGACATGTATCGTGTCCGACCGAGGCACCCAGTTTACCAGCCGACTATGGCAGAGGCCCCAGGAGGCTTTGGGCACCCGCTTGAGTTTCAGCACAGCATTTCGTCCGCAGACCGACGGCCAGTCAGAGCGGACTATTCAGACTCTCGAGGACATGCTCCGAGCGTGCATTTTAGACTTTGATGGTAGCTGGGATCATCATTTACCCTTGTTGGAGTTCTCCTATAACAATAGTTTCCAGGATACCATCCAGATGGCACCTTTCGAGGCCTTGTATGGGAGGAGATGTAGATCGCCCGTCTGTTGGACAGAACTCAGTGAGAGCAGTATTTTGGGGCCGCAGATCGTACATGAGACGACCGAGAAGATACAGTTGATTCGAGATAGGATGAGGACAGCTCAGAGCAGGCAAAAATTGTATGCTGATAGACGCCGCCGCAGATTAGAGTTCGCAGTTGGCGATCACATTTTTCTGAGGGTCTCTCCGATGAAGGGAGTGATGAGGTTTGGACGGAAAGGGAAGCTTAGCCCCAGATTTATAGGTCCCTTCGAGATCCTCGAGCGTGTGGGCGCAGTTGCATATCGTTTGGCTCTTCCACCCGACTTCCCAGATGTTCACCCCGTATTCCACGTGTCGATGCTTCGCAGATACCTGCATGACCCTTCTCACATGATTCAGCATCAAACCGTTTAGCTCGAGCGCGATCTTTCATTCACCGAGCAGCCAGTAGTGATATTGGACCGGCAGGTGAAGAAACTTCGATCGAAAGTCTTGCCATCTGTGAAGGTGCTTTGGCGCAGCCCTAATGGTGAAAATATCACTTGGGAGGCCGAGGGTGAGATGCGGAAAAAATTCCCTCATCTCTTTGAAGGTACGCGTAGCTATATTTTTAAATTCGGGGACGAATTTCTTTAAGGGGGGAAGATTGTAGCACCTTAGAATGTGATTGGTGGCTAATTATATTTTAAGATATAGTTTTTAGTAAAAAGTTTACCAAAACGATTTTCAAATATTTTATCAAAATTAATGAATATTTTGTTAGAATTTTATTAAGCTTGCACACACATTTGCATGTAAACTAGGGTTAAGTTTTAGGGTTAAACCATGTTTAGCAACCATGGTGGACTAACCCATTTCTTTTAAGTTAATTTGAAATTATTAAGTATTTTAGTTATTTCTTTTTAAATGAAAAATGATTTAAATTGTGGGTTGACTTAGAGAGAGAGAGAGAGAAAGAGAGCATGATGGCTTATTCATGCTTACATTTAAAGAGGAGAGAGAGGGGGGGTTTGACCCTCTCTTATATCTCTCATTTCTTGTTGTTTTTGTTTTTTTCAAAACACTCATTTTTTCTCACATCTCTCTCACTCTCACTCACACACACAACACCAACAGCAGCAGCTGCAGAACCAGCAGCACAGCAGCAGCAGAAGCAAGCAGTAGCAGCACAAACAGCAACAGCACCAAGCAACAGCATCAACAGCAAACAGTAGCAACATCATCAGCATCCTCAGAAACAGCAGCAGCATTGCAACAGCCCCTTCTCTTCTTCTTCTTCTCTTTCTCCTTGCACTTAGGATCCATAGGGGTATAATCTCTGAACTCAATTCCTTTTTGCTAAACTTATGAGTTATTTAGCTTCGGTTAGTGCTTATTATGAGTTTTAGTGCTAGAAATGGTGATTTGAGTGGATATTTGGCCAAGTAGTGATTTTTATTGTTAGGTTAGCTTAACTAAGTGTTATTAGGCCTTTTTAACTGAGATTTAACACCAGATTTCACTAAAATACCATAGGGTTTCAATTTAGTGCAAATTTAACGTTTTAAGGTAAATTTTAGCTTTTCTGTAATCTGCTGTTAACCCGGTTACTTCAGACAAAAACTGAGATTACTGGGGAATGTACTCAAGATCTAGACCCCACACTCGAAGCACGGGACCGCAATTCCCCAAGTTGGCTGCCGAAATATTCGTTCTGGCCGCAAATTGCGGCCAGATGGGGGATCTATATGTCGGGGTTTGTTGAGTTGGTGTCTCCTACATTTTTAAGGCCTGTGGTATATGCAACTTTTCACTTTTGTACCCGAGTCAAAATCAGGAGCAAAATACCGTTTTTCCAATACGTTTAGCTTGCGCGACACGTTTGATACGTGAGAGGGTTTAGTGTTCCTGTGTGTCGCGACGTGTCGGGGTAGTTTCAGACTCGTATACACACGTTTCAGCGTATCGGATACACACGCGTTTAGTTCGCGATGCGAGTTTCTCGTTTGGGTTCGATATCGCGTTTTTGCAGGATTTTGCTTATATGTATTCTTTGTGTAAATTCTAGGTTCGCAGGCGAGTAAGTAGGACGCCGCAAAGAAGAGGAAGCAAGTGGTCGGCTATGCTTAGCACGAGACCAGGTGAGTAGATTTAACATCTACGGGGAAATCGCCCGTATGGCGTTAAGCGTCAGGGCGTGATATGATATTGTAGTCGCATATATATTTATATGTATATTTCTCGTGCATATATACTATTGTAGAATACCCATCTTTTGTTGCATATACAAATGGTAGTTATATGACACTGCACTGTCACTAACGGTTTAAGCTGCCCGAGCACTATTTATATGTTACACTCACACCGTTAGTGATTGCCATGACACTCGCACTATAGGATTGCTACGAACCATACATCATTTTGACTATCACATCATTGATGATTAGACAAGACTCGGTCGCATATTGGCATATATATATCTATTGATATACCCATATTGGTGCACACATACATTGTTATATCTATATTGCGCACAGACACATCATATATCCATATTGGTGCACACATACATTGATATATTCATACACGCGCACATGCACACTGTATATTCATATTGGTGCATGTAAGTCCACGTTGCCCACCCCGGTGCTTACGGGGAGGCGGAAAACATAATAAAAAACGGATTTTTAATGACTTAGGCAACATGGACCTTGCTTGTGAGGATCTTTGCTAAACGAAAACTAGCTAAAGCAAACTAACAACTAGCTAAGTTGTAGAAAGGTTATACCTTGAGCTCGAACTCCTTCTCTCCTTGCTCGTCGGAATGGTAGAAAGGCCTCACCTTGCTTGTCTTCTTCCGTCAAAGAAGGATCCACCCGAAAGCCTCGACCTTTAGCTTCAACTCCAAGCTAGGAGTAACTAGAGTGCAAGAAATGCTAAGACTTGAACCCTAGAAGAGAGTAGAGAAGATCAAGTGAAGGTTTTTCTCAAGCTTTTTGTTTCTCAACACATGAGAGGGAGAGAGGATGAGCAAGAGAGAGAAAAGATATGAGAGAATGAATAATTAGTGAGCCATTCTCACTAATATGTGTGTAATATTTTAATTAATTAATTAGCTAGAAAATTGTCATGGTTTAATCAAGAGGTGACCATTATCATTTCAATATTAATGCAAATTGCAAGGATCAAAGAGCATCTTCCAAATGAAATGATCATGGTCAAATTGTCAACTTGGTCAACAAGTCAATGAAGTCAAAAGGTCAACAACAACAACCATGCACAATAAATAAGCTAATTATTAATTAACAATAATACACACAAAAGCAATAGGGTTAATAAAATGACAATAGTCATTAACCCTAAACAAGGTCCTCTCCCTCAATCTCAAGCAACTGTGCATACGCACCCGCATTCGTGATCCGAGGAACACGAACACAATGAGAAAAACCAATCTCAAACCATACACTAGGATCCGGCTTAAACCAAAGCCCGCTAGTATAAACTGTCCGGACAGCAAACGTGCACAAGTGCGCGGATGCGAACGAACCCTGTCGCAAAACCATGCGACCTCTACTCATTTTGCCTAAAGGCGAATAGCTCTCTGTGTGGGACTCTAAAGACTCGACACTACGCTGGCAGTGGGTTTAACCACAGACCGCAAGCGGCACTAGCTGTACGTAACGGTCCCCAGGCAGATGTCGATAAGAAGACTGACGAGGTGAACCCCATCTGCACTCCTACTGAGCCTGTATGTGACAGTCTCCGTACAGTCCGGTCTGTTCGTCTGATACATCGCATGGCGGGCCTAGGGGGCGGTGAACGTCAGTCCCCTAATAGCGGTACAAGTCGTGTCGGAGTGTAGCCCAGAACACCCTGAGATAACACTAGAAGCCTACCAGTATATCTCGCTTGCCCTGGCCAGGGACTACTCGTGTAATGGCTCTCCTGGACACAGCGCGATGTCAACCCCCAATACCGGGAGAGACGAATCCTGTCTAACCGTCACTGCCTCCAAGTGCTTCGGGACTGCACCCAAAAACAACCTGTTTGCACGACTCCTTTGAGCCGTGGTAGGGTAGTAATCAAAGTGCAGTGGGAACACACTCGAGGCGAAGTGACAGTGTCAAGTCAGCGGACTAAGCTGTACTCATGTCACCTGGGAACTGATAATTGACGATAGGTATATTACCAACCAACAGTTCCCGACGAGTCCTGTCCAGTGTACTCGTAGCCTAACGAGCACCCGCATACTATCCCAAGTACGACGTACTAACGGCTGTGGGACAGACCGTCTCCCATACTGGGATGAGAAGCGCATACGCTAGTCTACTCCGGAGTATCGATGCCCTGTCTCGATAGTCCAACGACCAGGGACCTGTATAAGGATGTGCTTATAGATTACCCAGCTCCCACGAGTGCGAGCGCCATCACAACGCTGGTAATCAAGCAAAGATCCTAAGGGCTCTACTAATATGTATACCAGCAATATGCTAAAAGAAACACATGCACATATTAAAGCAGAGACAAACCAAGTAGCATACTACCATTTCGAGCAAGATTGTATATAAAACTGTGAATATCCCAAGCTTCCATTAAGTAATATACAAACTAGTATGATACAGTAATGGCCTCTAGGGCATATACACTAACAATCTCCCACTTGCACTAAGGCCATGTACTGGCGTATCGAAGACCTATCATCTCGATCAGCCGCTCGAACTGAGTCTGGGGCAAGGCCTTGGTGAATGGATCTTCTGTGTTATCCTCTGATGCAACTCTCCGGACCTCGATCTCCTGGCGATCCACAATCTCCCTGATCAGGTGATACCGCCTTAAGATGTGTCTGGATTTCTGATGGGACCTGGGTTCCTTCGCTAAAGCTATAGCCCCGTTGTTGTCGCAATACAGAGGTATTGGGTCGACAATGGACGGAACCACCTGAAGTTCTTTCAAGAACTTCCTCATCCAGACAGCTTCTTTTGCGGCATCAGATGCAGCGATGTATTCCGCTTCCATAGTCAAGTCAGCAACGGTTTCCTGTTTGGAGCTCTTCCAACACACCGCCCCTCCATTGAGGGTAAAGACAAAACCCGACATGGACTTGGAATCATCCTTGTCACTCTGGAAGCTGGAGTCAGCAAAGGCCTCAATCTGCAGGTCTTTTCCGCCATACACCAAGAACATCTCCTTAGTCCTTCTCAGGTACTTGAGAATGTTCTTTACTGCTATCCAATGTTTCTCCCCAGGGTTTGACTGATACCTGCTTACCACACTCAGTGCATAAGCCACATCCGGTCTGGTACACAACATCGCATACATTATAGAGCCTACCGCAGAAGCGTAGGGTATAATAGACATGCGATCCCTCTCCAAATCAGTCTTGGGAGACATCTCTTTGGAGAGGGTGATCCCGTGACAAGCCGGTAGATTACCGCGCTTGGAATCTTCCATACTGAATCTCTTCAGTATGGTGTCGATGTACCTGGACTGAGAAAGTCCTAATATCCTCTTGGATCTGTCACGGTAGATCCGGATACCCAGAATGTATGAGGCATCACCCAGGTCTTTCATGGAGAACCTGTGTGACAAGAACCCCTTGACAGATTGTAGCATAGGAATGTCATTTCCTATTAAGAGAATGTCATCCACGTATAAAACGAGGAATACTACAGTTCTCGCTACAAATCTACTATAGATGCATGGTTCATCTGGATTTTTGATAAAGCCAATTTCCTTGACCGTCTCATCAAAACAGATGTTCCAACTCCGCGATGCCTGCTTTAGTCCATAGATGGACTTAAGCAACTTGCACACATTTCCGCTGCTCCCACTCTGAATGAAACCCTCTGGCTGATCCATATAGACACACTCCTCTAAATTACCATTTAGAAAAGCTGTCTTTACGTCCATCTGCCAAATCTCATAATCGTGGAAAGCAGCGATGGCAAGAAGGATCCGAATGGATTTCAGCATAGCTACTGGAGAAAAGGTTTCGTCATAGTCCAAACCAGGTCGCTGACGAAAACCCTTTGCTACCAGTCTAGCTTTATAGGTCTCAACCTGTCCATCTACACCAATCTTCCTTTTGAAGATCCACTTGCATCCTACGGGTTTTACCCCGTCTGGAGCAATGTCCAACGTCCATACTTTGTTGGTGTACATGGACTCCATCTCGGTCCGCATTGCATCCAGCCATTTTACCGAGTCGACGCTCTGAATGGCTTGCTGGAAGCTAGTAGGCTCATCACAATCTATGATGCAGTCCTCTCTATCCCCGTCAATGAGAAAACCGTAGTATCTCTCGGGCGGATGAGACTGCCTACTACTCCTGCGGAGTGGCATAGGAATGTCCTGTTCTTTTGAACCTTCTGGTTCCTCGCTTTCAGCAATGGTTTGTGGTTCTGGAATTTCTTCCAGTTCTACTGCGCTCCCGCTTATCTGATTTTCTAAAAACTCAGTTTCCAAGAAGCGGGCATGACGAGAAACAAGGACTTTTTGCTCCTCTGCGTAATAGAAGAGATACCCCTTGGAGTTCTTTGGGTATCCTACAAACTTGCACTGTACTGAGCGCGCCTCGAGCTTGTCCGCATGCTGCTTTTTTACAAAAGCCGGACATCCCCATGTCTTAAAGGATTTAAGACAGGGTTTCTTCCCACTCCACATCTGATATGGTGTGGTAGGCACTGTTTTAGTAGGAACTTGGTTCAAGAGATGTGCAGCTGTTTCCAGTGCATAACCCCAGAAAGATCGCGGTAACTCAGCCTTACTCATCATGGACCGTACCATATCCAATAAGGTTCGGTTCCGTCTCTCCGATACACCGTTGTGTTGCGGAGTGTATGGAGGAGTAAGCTGAGAGAGAATTCCGTTCTCTTTTAAATAATTCAGGAACTCGGCACTTAAGTATTCTCCACCTCGATCCGATCTTAGAATCTTGATACTTTTGCCGGTCTGTTTCTCCACTTCACTCTTATATTCCTGGAACTTTTCAAAGGCCTCGGACTTATGTTTCATTAAGAAGACATAACCGTACCTTGAAAAATCATCCGTAAAAGTAATGAAGTAAGAGTAACCGCTTCGCGCATGTGTAGACATTGGACCGCACACGTCACTGTGTACGAGTCCCAAGAGCTCGCTCGCTCTTTCTCCGTGTCCAGTGAACGGAGCCTTTGTCATCTTTCCCATGAGACAAGATTCACAAGTGGCATAAGACTGATACTCGAACGGATCCAAGTATCCTTCTTTATGTAACTTAGTCAACCGTGTCTCATTGATGTGACCCAGTCTACAATGCCATAAGAAAGCCTGATTAATATCTGGAGACTTTCTTTTGTGTGTATTCTGGATATTGAAAACCTGTGGTTGGTTTAAAACGTAAATACCGTTGTTTAATGTACCTAACCCAATCAAAACTTGATTAAGGTGAATGTTCACTACATTACTTACAAATGCAAATTCATAACCTTCTTTAAATAATAAAGATACTGAAATGATATTACAGGTTGCATTTGGTACATAATAACAACTACGCAAAACCAAAAAGTGTCCATCTGATAATCCCAGGTGATAGCCCCCCACGGCCTCAGCATCCATGCTAGCACCGTTCGCAACTCTGAGGGTCATGTCACCTGCCTTCAAAACTCTACGCTTTCTCAACGCCTGCAAAGAATTACAGATATGAGATCCTGATCCGGTATCCAATACCCAGGATGTAGAGTTTATTGATAGACAGTTTTCAATAACATACACACCTGAAGCTGAAGCTGCAACTCGCTTCAAATCCTGTGTTCTGGCTTTCCAAGCCTTGCAATCTTGTTTCCAGTGACCACTTTTGTGACAATAGAAGCATTCTTCCTTCCCCACCATCTTCCCCGCTACTTTTGTTGCTTTACCCTTTCCCTTCGTATCCACTTTACCGACACCGCCTCTTGGTTTGGCGGGGGCTTTCTTCTTCTTGCCCTTGGCTTTCGCCCTGGACCTAGAAGAGGAAGATCCTCCTACAAACAAAGTGGATGTCTCCCTACCCTTCTGTAGGGTGCCCTCAGCAGTCCTCAACATGTTCAGAAGTTCGGCAAGTTCAACCTCCTTTCCTTGCATGTTGAAGTTAAGAACGAACTGGGCGTAAGTGGAAGGAAGGGACTGGAGAATCAAATCGGTATAGAGTTCATTCTCCAACGTGGTCCCAAGGTCCGCGAGCTCCTCTATGGAGCCGATCATCTTAAGCACGTGGTCCGCTACCGATGATCCGACGGCCAACCTTGCCGAAAAAAGCTTCTTCGACACTTCGTATCTAGCGATACGAGACTGCTCTCCATACAGTTCTTTTGTATGGATAAATATGGACTCTAGGTCCATATTCTCGTGCCTCCTCTGATGTTCGTTGTCCATCGAGGCTAGTACGAGGCATCTGGCCCTCGCGCAATCTATCTCCCATGTCTTACGGATTTCTACATCCGCGACGCTGGAGGTGGGACCTGGGACAGGGGGAGCTTTGGTGGTAAGTATATACCCCAGCTTGTCATAAGTGATAGCCATCTTGACATTCCTGAGCCAATCTTTGTAGTTTGGCCCTGTCAATATATTTTTATCTAACAGTAACTTAAGTCCGGTCATGTTGAATGGTCGCTGCAATTAGAAGAGAGAAAAGAAACACTTTAGCATGATGCTCTTGCAAGTTTAGAGTGGTTTTTAGTTTGTCTAAACTGGATGGCTCCCACTGTTTGTCGAATCCCTTCTCAAACCATAAAGAAAAGGATTAGCCGGGATCATTCTCACCGTACAATACTTGCTTAACCGTTCAGCCAGGCCAGTGTCGGTACTTCGAGGGAGGTTTTCCAACGCTTTCGCGAAGTTCCTTAATTAAGTAACCTCTTTTCCCTGTGGGCGTAGCCCCGCTAACACCTTTCTAGGCACCTACTAGGTTTATAGCATTGATCGTTAAGTGAGAGTTTTTCCGAGGAGTAGCATATACTCACAGTAGGATCGGGATCCAAATATCATCGCATGACGAAACTGAAGGAATCCTACCAGAATCACCACACTCCAAATGGTATGCAAATCTAGCAAGTTTCAGTACTTATGAAACTCCCGATGTGGATTTTTGCCCCATGCTCTTATGACCTTGACTAAGGCCAACAAATCATAAGTCATATGTCAAGTTCTACCCGTCGTTATCCAGGTTAATTTGAACCCACCCGTATCTACCCTTGACTATGGCCAACAAGGCAATACGACTGTCCCAAACCAACGCATTCTATCTATGCAACATATGAATACCCACCAGCTACCAAACACTGTGCCTTGACTAAGGCCAACAAACACAGCTTGAATACCGTTGAATATTCATATGAAACGACGGAGGGCTACGGATGGTTTTGGCGAAACCGTGAACGTAGTGAACTTGATATAATCGATGGAACGAGATAGCTTTTAAAAGGAGTGGTTCAAGCTCCGCGTTTAAAAGTTTAGTTTTGAAAAGAACCGAGTGGTTTTCAAAGTGTTCCATTCGACTTTTACTTGGTTTATTTCTTGCATTAGTTCTTTTAATGCGTCCCATCATTTAATCCTACCATTGCAGAAAACAACCAAAATATAACGTACGCTTATGCCATTCGCATTCGCCACGGGGCCCCGTCATCACCCGTTAGGTTACTTAACTAACGACAGAGCGGGGGCTGGGCTAGCGCGGCTGTAAAACATAAGCAACGCCTAAATAGTTATTATATATAAATATATAGAAATGATAGACATTACAGATCACAGATGAATACATTGGATATACTAGGAATCCGCAATGCGTTCGAGCCTGCAACGTAAAGCGGATTACACGGTCGCGGTGAATAGCCAATACCCCACCCAAGACCCCTACGGGTGCGGCAAACTACCCGCCAAGCACCCGAAGCGAAGCAACCTCCCTCACCACCGTGAGTAGGCCACTCGGCGCTTCGAGATACCCGGTAGTTTGTGCACCCCCTCCATGGGTCTATCCTAGGAGAAAAAACAGTAAAAAGAATTATACAATGACGGCTACAACCCCGACCCGGTTGTGCGGCCATACAAATAATATTATTACATCAATTTACATGTTACAAATGAATGAAAGAAAAACAACGCTCATCTCACATCCACCCCGGCCATTCACCCGCGACAATCCAATCCATTCATATCCACAAACCAATAACAATCACAGATCACAGAGATGTATAACCCCGACTAATCGACTTATAGCGATTAGCCGACGTTCAATACATGCAAGCATCACAGATTTAACCGATGTAGTTAAAGTGTAGTGAAGTTCCGGAAAAATACGGATTTATAGGCCCCCAAAAGTAAATTTTAGTTCTGGAAAATCTGGGCACATATAACATATCATAAAAATCCCAAAACCAACACAGAAACACTCTGCACCAAAAACGATGCAGAGAGGGGACAAGACGGCCGCGCTTCCGCGGCAGGAGCTTCCTCTTGCCGCGGATCCGCGCTCCTCTAATCTCCTCTCTGGTTCGTATTTGGTGGTTTTCTATACAAAAGCCTGAAGTAATTTTTGGTATATAACAAATGTCATTTTGACCAGAAAAAAAATTAACAGAAACTAGGGTTTTGCAAAGTTTGGTTTTTGGATTTTCCGGTTTCGAAACTTCGTTACACTTTACTACTTAGCTAGTTTGAGTTTAGTTAGGCTCTGATACCAATGTAAGTCCACGTTGCCCACCCCGGTGCTTACGGGGAGGCGGAAAACATAATAAAAAACGGATTTTTAATGACTTAGGCAACATGGACCTTGCTTGTGAGGATCTTTGCTAAACGAAAACTAGCTAAAGCAAACTAACAACTAGCTAAGTTGTAGAAAGGTTATACCTTGAGCTCGAACTCCTTCTCTCCTTGCTCGTCGGAATGGTAGAAAGGCCTCACCTTGCTTGTCTTCTTCCGTCAAAGAAGGATCCACCCGAAAGCCTCGACCTTTAGCTTCAACTCCAAGCTAGGAGTAACTAGAGTGCAAGAAATGCTAAGACTTGAACCCTAGAAGAGAGTAGAGAAGATCAAGTGAAGGTTTTTCTCAAGCTTTTTGTTTCTCAACACATGAGAGGGAGAGAGCTTGAGGGAGAGGATGAGCAAGAGAGAGAAAAGATATGAGAGAATGAATAATTAGTGAGCCATTCTCACTAATATGTGTGTAATATTTTAATTAATTAATTAGCTAGAAAATTGTCATGGTTTAATCAAGAGGTGACCATTATCATTTCAATATTAATGCAAATTGCAAGGATCAAAGAGCATCTTCCAAATGAAATGATCATGGTCAAATTGTCAACTTGGTCAACAAGTCAATGAAGTCAAAAGGTCAACAACAACAACCATGCACAATAATTAAGCTAATTATTAATTAACAATAATACACACAAAAGCAATAGGGTTAATAAAATGACAATAGTCATTAACCCTAAACAAGGTCCTCTCCCTCAATCTCAAGCAACTGTGCATACGCACCCGCATTCGTGATCCGAGGAACACGAACACAATGAGAAAAACCAATCTCAAACCATACACTAGGATCCGGCTTAAACCAAAGCCCGCTAGTATAAACTGTCCGGACGGCAAACGTGCACAAGTGCGCGGATGCGAACGAACCCTGTCGCAAAACCATGCGACCTCTACTCATTTTGCCTAAAGGCGAATAGCTCTCTGTGTGGGACTCTAAAGACTCGACACTACGCTGGCAGTGGGTTTAACCACAGACCGCAAGCGGCACTAGCTGTACGTAACGGTCCCCAGGTAGATGTCGATAAGAAGACTGACGAGGTGAACCCCATCTGCACTCCTACTGAGCCTGTATGTGACAGTCTCCGTACAGTCCGGTCTGTTCGTCTGATACATCGCATGGCGGGCCTAGGGGGGCGGTGAACGTCAGTCCCCTAATAGCGGTACAAGTCGTGTCGGAGTGTAGCCCAGAACACCCTGAGATAACACTGGAAGCCTACCAGTATATCTCGCTTGCCCTGGCCAGGGACTACTCGTGTAATGGCTCTCCTGGACACAGCGCGATGTCAACCCCCAATACCGGGAGAGACGAATCCTGTCTAACCGTCACTGCCTCCAAGTGCTTCGGGACTGCACCCAAAAACAACCTGTTTGCACGACTCCTTTGATCCGTGGTAGGGTAGTAATCAAAGTGCAGTGGGAACACACTCGAGGCGAAGTGACAGTGTCAAGTCAGCGGACTAAGCTGTACTCATGTCACCTGGGAACTGATAACTGACGATAGGTATATTACCAACCAACAGTTCCCGACGAGTCCTGTCCAGTGTACTCGTAGCCTAACGAGCACCCGCATACTATCCTAAGTACGACGTACTAACGGCTGTGGGACAGACCGTCTCCCACACTGGGATGAGAAGCGCATACGCTAGTCTACTCCGGAGTATCGATGCCCTGTCTCGATAGTCCAACGACCAGGGACCTGTATAAGGATGTGCTTATAGATTACCCAGCTCCCACGAGTGCGAGCGCCATCACAACGCTGGTAATCAAGTAAAGATCCTAAGGGCTCTACTAATATGTATACCAGCAATATGCTAAAAGAAACACATGCACATATTAAAGCAGAGACAAACCAAGTAGCATACTACCATTTCGAGCAAGATTGTATATACAACTGTGAATATCCCAAGCTTCCATTAAGTAATATAAAAACTAGTATGATACAGTAATGGCTTCTAGGGCATATACACTAACAGTGCAAACATACATTGATATCTTCATACTCGCGCACATGCACACTGTATATTCATATTGGTGCACACATACATTGATATATTCATACTCGCGCACATGCACACTATATATTCATATTGGTGCACACATACATTGATATATTCATACTTGCGCACATTCACACTGTATATTCATATTGGTGCACACATACATTGATATCTTCATACTTGCGCACATGCACACTGTATATTCATATTGGTGCACCCATACATTGATATCTTCATACTTGCGCACATACACACTGTATATTCATATTGGTGCACACACACATTGATATATCCATACTTGCGTACCTACGCACTGTATATCCATATTGGTGCACATATAAATTGGCACACTCATATTTGCGTATATATCCACATGCACATCCATACCTATATACATACATATATCACATACATGGATGATATTGGCTTTGAATTCTAGAAAATAGGGACCGCATGAGATATTTTCAAAACTGGATCCATTTTAAAGGAACGGTTTCCCTTTTTACTCTTAGTGGCATACGCCACATTGCATGGATTTACGCATTGAGTTTTGGATTCGTGTGATTTCTGGATTTGAGAACCGTGGTATTATTTTAAGAAAATATGCACTGTTCTGAAAACCTGGTTTCTCTTGATATGATATTTCAGTGCTTCCACCATGAGTTTTCTCGGTTCATGAGAGCTTGTGCGAGTATACCCGATTCGAGGAGTGGTAGGCACCGTCTGCGGGTACATGATGGACCCGGTATGGTACCCCGGGGCAAGAAGACTCGTATAGTTAGACGGTGAGCCCGGCGGAGGGACTACTACCTACCGGTGATTGGTTGGACCTGGAGGTTATCCGAAGGATACTGACCAGAGTTGAGAGATGGATACGGGATGACCCGTACTGCAGGGGCCGAAGGCCGATTCCGCAGACGGAACCCGTGGGCCGATCCAGACTGACGAAGCCCGATACTTGAGGATTTGCGTGTCGATGCTGGACATGATGATTTCGTGATATTTTCGAGTGCCGATGCTGGGCACTCACAATTCTATGAGGTTTATTGGATTTGAGGGCCGATTAGAGTGACGGCACCTGAGTTTTATTGGGATTTGGGTGTATTTGATAGACACTGGTTATTTTCTACGTTGATATTCCGTGTAGATGATATTTTACCCTATGCTCAGCATTCATTGTTATGCATCTCATCCTGTAGTTGTAGTACCTGATCGAGTACTTTTCCATGATTATTGCATACCCTGCTCATCATATATAGATGTATTAGCTTACACTTGTTATGCATGATTATTGCATACCCTGCTCATCATAAATAGATGTATTTCCTTACACTTGTTATGCATGATTATTGCATACCCTGCTCATCGCATATAGATGTTACATGTTGGCATATGTTAGAGTATCGTAGTACGTGCATACTCGCGGTTACCTTTATATGTTATCTACTATTCACGAGCTGGCAACTCACCCCCGTTGTGCCACAGTTTTTGCAGGTTGCCCCTCAGAGTAGTTGCGGCAGGGCTACTTTCATGTATCTTTTGCTACGGATACCACTGCAGTTGGCGTGTGAGCCCTTTTGCTGATATGTGGGTTTTTGCTGTATCCGTTTATTTTCCAGTTGTACACACTATTGTATCTAGTACTCTCCATCTACTATTCATGTATTGACTTAGAGACCAGTTGTGAGGACGATGTATATTATTTTGTACTCTGGTGTCGAGCTCGTTGTGAGCCGATTTTATTTATGCATTTTTATCTTTCATGATATTTTTCCACTTATATCGCTCATTTCATCGCTACGGCGTCGTATATTATTACTATGGTGGTTGTTTCCGCCGTTGGGCATGATTGCTCCTGTTTGGGGATGCTTTATTCTTATTGCATGTCATTTTTCTTATATCATGTCTTGTACCCGATTTCGGGGCTAGTTTTTACAAAAGAGATGCTGCCGAAATTTTTAAGAAAACAACTTAAACTTTAAAAGAATTTTACTAAATTACTTAAGGTTTTCTAAATGTTTAACAAATGTTTTCATCAAATGTTTTAGCACTCACTACTTTTAATGGTTTTGATTTCTGGGTTTCGGCTTACTTAGTCACGTTACGCCTGTAGACGTTACGTGGTTAAGTGCCGGTCACGGGCCGAACTTCGGGTCGTGACACTGTGCCTCACGGATACGGTCAAGTAACTGTGGGCGTGCTCTGAAATGGGCCAACTGTCCCCCTGTGGGAGTAAACTTGAACTGCACTCTACTGTCACATAAAACTGCCAATCCGCCATCGACTGCATCTGTACTGTGCTCAAATAAGATAGGCAACCTCCGGGCCTCCTACTCAAAGCATCTGCCACCACATTCGTCTTGCCCGGATGGTATAGAATCTCGCAGTCATGGTCTTTTACCAACTCCATCCAATGGCACTGTCTCAGATTCAGATCTCGCTGCTGAAAAATATACTTCAAGCTCTTGTGGTCAGTGAATATCTGGCACGACTCGCCATATAGGTAATGGCTCCAGATCTTAAGTGCAAATATCACTGCAGCCATCTCTAAATCATGAGTGGGGTAGTTCTGTTCGTGTTTCCTCAACTGCTGAGAAGCATACACGATAACTCTGTCGTGCTGCATCAATACACAGCCCAGCCCCACTCGAGAAGCATCACAATATACCACGAAACCGCCCGATCCTGAAGGCAATGATAACACCGGTGCAGTAGTCAGACGAGTCTTCAACTGCTGGAAGCTATCCTCACATGCCTCGGTCCAATCAAAAGGAACCCCCTTCCGGGTCAACCCGGTCAACGGTGCAGCAATACGGGAGAAGTCCTGGACAAAACGTCGATAATAACCTGCCAGACCTAGAAAGTTACGAACCTCTGTAACTGATACCGGTCTCGGCCAACACTGCACTGCCTCGATCTTCTTCGGGTCCACACAAATACCATCTCTCGTCACCACATGAACCAAGAAGTCGACACTGTCTAGCCAGAATGCGCACTTGGAAAATTTAGCGAACAGCTGATGCTCCCTCAAAGTCTGCAATATGATACGCAAGTGCTGCTCATGCTCCTCCCGGCTCCGAGAATAAACCAAGATGTCTTCAATGAACACAATGATGAACTGATCAAGATACGGCCTGAATACATGGTTCATCAAGTCCAGAAATGTTGTCGGGGCATTGGTGAGCCCGAACGACATCACCAAGAACTCATAATGACCATATCGAGTACGGAAAGCGGTCTTCAGAATATCCTCCTTCCGAACACGCAACAGGTGATAACCCGACCGTAAATCAACCTTTAAGAAATACCCTGCACCCTGGAGTTGATCGAATAACTCATCAATGTGGGGTAGGGGATATCTGTTCCGCACAGTAACCCGGTTCAGCTGACGATAATCAATGCATAAGCGCATACTGCCGTCCTTCTTCTTAACAAATAGGACAGGAGCACCCCAAGGTGACACACTCGGTCGGATAAGCCCTTTATCTAGCAAGTCCTTCAACTGATCCTTCAGCTCTCTAAGCTCCGCCGGGGCCATCCGATAAGACGGTATAGAAATAAGCCCCGTACCGGGGATCAAGTCAATGCAAAACTCAATCTCGCGCTCTGGTGGCAGACCAGGCAGCTCGTCAGGGAATACATCAGGAAACTCTCTCACAACAGGGACCTGGTCCAACGGAACCTCTGTGGCGCTAGTATCACAAATATAGGCTAAGAATCCCTGACACCCTTTCCGCAAGAGCTGACCAGCGCGAAGAGAAGAAATCAAGCTGGGAAGGGTAGCGCTACGATCTCCCTGAATGACAAGAATCGTCTCACCAAGAAAACTGAATCTGACTGCCTTTTCACGACATTCCACAGATGCATAACAGGTGGCTAGCCAGTCCATACCAAGAAGAAGGTCGAAGTCTAGCATATCGAGGAGAATCAAATCAACTGAAGAATCTCTCTCCCCGATACGAACGGGACACGATCGGTACACAAAACGGGCAACAAACGACTCGCCTACCGGAGTAATAATGACAAGCGGCTGATCTAACGAAGAAGACTCTCAGCCCAACCTCAGTACAAAGTATGCGGATACATAGGAATGTGTGGAGCCTGGATCAAATAATACCCGTGCATCAAAAGAACATATTGGCAGAGTACCTGTCACTATGGCATTGGATGCCTGTGCATCCTGAGGAGTCAACGCGAACACTCGGGCTTGTCCACCACTAATAGCTAGTTGTCCTCTGCCTCTGTCGCCTCGTCCTCTCTGAACCGGACCGCCACGCCCACGACCTCTAGGAGCATCTGCCTGGCGTGGAGCCTCATCAGGGGTAGGAAGTAGAGCTCTCTGGAAAGGTGGTGAAGTTGGTAAGGTCACATGTGGCACTGTCGTCGCGCCCTGGCGCCCTATGGTACAGTCTCTGATATGATGGTACTGACTCCCGCATCGAAAACATCCTAGCGACGACTGCTGGGTCTACGGATAAGAACCAAATAACTAACCCCATCTCAATCCTCTGCCGCCGCCATCTCCCGGAAAGAATTTATCACGGCGTCTACCCACCTGCCGCTGGGCTGACGTATCAGTATGAATCCGCTTCGGCCCAGAAGCGACCGGAGTCTCAGAAATGCGCTCCTTCAAAAGTAAGGCTGCATCCATCGCAGCTACGTATGTGTCAAAGTGCTGGGTGCCGATGGCAAGGAATAAATGTGTGTCAAGTCCTCGCACAAACCTCTTTATCCTCTTCTCTTCAGTGCCCACTAGGTACGGAGCATATCGGGACAACTGAGTAAACTGTATATCATACTCGGACACTGTCATCCCAGGAGTCTTGAGCAAAGACTCAAAACTATGAGCTCGAGCATCTCTGACACTCTCCGGAAGAAAACGGGCAAGAAATGCAGCTGTGAACTCGTCCCAAGTCATAGGAGGTAGACCTGCAGCTCGGCCTCTCTCTACTGAATCGTACCACGTCTGAACAAGGCCCTCTAGACGAAAACTCGTAAACTCCACCCATCTATCATCAGAACACCTCAATGAATGGCAAATCCTAGTCATCCTATCGAGAAATGCCTGCGGGTCCTCTGTCGTATCCGTGCCGGTAAAAGATGGAGGTCTCAGCCTCATAAACTCCTGTAATGATACGGAGATAGTTGCAGTAGTAGCAGGAGCAACCGTCTGGGTAGTAGGTACAATCGTAGTCTGTGCGGTGGAAGGAACGTCCTCAGATCTCTGTGCCCGACTGGACTCAACTAAAGATCCCATCATCTGTCGCAACTCCTGCATACCAGCTTCTAATCTGGCAATACGGTCTGGAGAAGGCGGATCAATCTGACCCTGAGGGGTAGGCGTATCATCCCGCTCGATCCTCGCCTCAGACGAGTCTGCTTGAAGCTCATCCCTAGCGGCAGCCCGCTGAGCTCTCGTAGTCTTTGGCGGCATCGAAGCTGGAATAAGAAACAGGAGCGATAAGAACATTGCAATTGAATCAAGAGATGCATGGAATCAAGAAGGAAATACAAGCAATTATGTCCTAAGGTCACTTAGGCGGAGTACCGTATCGTAAGTATGCCGCGGAATATACACACGCTACGCCACTCGGCTTAAGTCACCTACTCCATCTACCAAGGGTCGTTCTACACTCAGAAAGGTAAAACCAATGGCTCTTATACCAATTTCGTCACAACCTAAATGTACGGAACGCGACTGGCACTTAGATTACGAGATGTCTAAAGGCGTAACGTAACCTAAGTCAGCCAAAGCCCAGAAAAATCTAAACCAAATTCAAAAGAGTGAAGGAAAACCTTTTATGAAAACGACTTTAAAATCAATTAAGTTGTATTAATCCCTTTTTAGAAACACCAAAATTTTTCCGAAAATTTCGGCAGAGTCTCCTTTGTAAATACTAGCCCCCAAAAATTGGTAAAACAAGATATATAACCTGTAATAAGAAAATGGCATCCCCAAGCGGGAGATAGCTCTTCGCCCAAGGAGGATCACAACCACACGCAATATATATACAATATCAAGCAAATAAGCATAAAGAAATATAAAAATAAGAAAAACACAACGTCGGCTCAAGTGAGCTCGACCCCAAAGAAACCACATATACACAAATCTCTCAGTCTCATCACTAGGTCGCATATACAAATAAGAAGTGGTAGATGGAGAATACTAGATACAAAGATAGTACAAAAAGATAAAAGTGTCCTCACAACCCACCTAAGAGCAATGTCACGAGTCTGAGCAAAAGAAGCCAATGATAACATAAGCCCGCCACTATGAGGCTAACGGGTCCGACCTGCAAGACACTGTGGCACAACGAGGGTGAGTTGCCAGCTCGTGAGTAGAATATAACATCTAATAAGGCTATCGTAAGAATGCATCGCAATCTACATATCTAAGCATAATGCGATGCTACTAATATATATGCACATGGATGCAAAATCAATACGAAATCTGTAAGTGTTTAAATACGATAATCTCTGCATTCCTAACTAAAAAAATATATGTACAATATCTAAGGTACCATCAATGAAATCATCCGAAAACCGTGTCAAGCATCGACACCAAATATGGAAGTATATCTGTCTCAATGTCTCACTATGTCAATATCTCAATATCTCGGGCTCCGCCAGTCCGGATCGACCCATATCATCAAATCTCACGACAACGGTCGGTATCCTCCGGATATCCGCCATGCCAGACATCACCGGTAGGTAGTCTTCACCTGCCAGGCTCATCGTCTACAACTCGATCTTCTTGTCCCGGGGTACCATACTGGGCCCACAATGTACCCGAGACGGTTCATCCACTCCTCGAATCGGGTCTCGAAATCCAACAGAAAATATGAAAACTCATGGTGGACGACATATACATCACGAGAAAACCGCAACTTTATTTTAAAAATGATGATAATAAACCTTTGTTAAATTCTTGCGGTTTTCCCCAAAATCCAAAAATCTCATCAATACTAAAATCCTCAAGAAAATCATAATACCCAACATGTTGTATATGATAAATGCTTATGATATCAAAGGTATGCAATGTGATTTGTGGCTAGAAATCTATATAAGCATGATGATGATGTGAGGTATATACATGCTATGCAATTCAATATATTATGTATGATGCAAGTGATTGATACAGAACTAAGCAGGTTCCACAGTGCTCATGGCATGGCAATCACCAAAGGCATGTGTGTTCACATGAATAGTGCACGTGCAACATGAGCCAATGGTAATGGTATAAGTGTCCTAAGGGGTGATATCACACAGGTATATATAGATGACCAGAAAGCTATGCATATGAATGAGATGGTTAACTAAATAACTATGCATATAGTTTGCAAGTAATAAAGTGATCCTAACTATGGGGCGCCTCGCGCCATCCAGAAGATTTCCCCATAGATGTATACATCTACTCACCCAGACGCCTCACTAATCTGATCCAACCACCGCTTTGCTTTTGCGTGCCGCGTCCGATATTTCCGCAACCGATCCTAAAATTGCATAACACAAACTTAAGATTACACATCAAGAAACGATGCAAGTCACAAAATAAAAGAATCAACACTGACAAGTTAGGCACAACGTGCACTAAACGCGCGGAACACACACGAAAACCGCTAAAAGCTTAACTAAAATCGTCGTTTCGAGGCAACCGTCAAAACTAAAACCCGATTAACCCAAACTCCATATTCGCATACCCTAAAAGTCATAGGAGATGCTAATAGTATCGTCAAGATATCGCAATTAAACCACCTCCTAATTTTATGGAAAACCTAGTAAGCATTCACATATCAATTTCGATGCAAACATCGCGAATTAACGATATAGCGTTCACAAACTAGCATAAATTTCCATACTAACCCACTAGATGGCCGCAATACTAAATTTAACCTATTTACAATGCTTCAAACCCTAAATTTAAAATCAAACCCTTTTCTTGAATTTCCTTAACAAGCAATTACAACCAAATTAACACTTTAAATTTCTAATTTAGCATATTTAAACTACAATTTAACAACTAGATTAAAATTATACCTTACAAGTTGTGAACCTCTTGCACTTAGCCTCCAACGTTGCCTCTTTTCTCCTTATTTTAAACCAATTTGGGTTTGGGAAGAGGTAGAATAGGGGTTAGGTTTGAATTAGTGAAGAAAATTGTGGATTTTTGTGGATTTTTGTGGATTTTTGCATGAATTTTGAAGCAATAGAATTTGGGGGGAAATGGGGGGGCTGCAGCAGGTTATTTTCGGCCTTGGGGTAGAGGAGGGAGTGTGTGTGAGTGTGTAGATGTTTCTAGGTTGAAAGAACCCCTTCTTAACTCATTAATGCATTTCACATCATTTCTTTTTTTTTAAAGTTTCATTTTTAATTCATTTAAACCATAGAAAACATTAGAGTTGAAATATCTTGATAAAATTTTGTTACTACAAGATTTTAGTTTATAATGGTTCTTAAGTATGTAATTTACCCATTTAAATTTGTATTTATCACTAATTTAATGTTTTTTTAAAAGCTTAAAATAATATTAAAAATAATTAATTAAGGAATTTTTTTTAAATAACTAGAAATTTTTAAGTGACAATTTAGTGACCAATTTCTAGAATTATCTTATCTAAATTTTGTATGATTAGGCCTATATTGAAAAATAATTATTTTGACTTTTTACGGAAAAGACTGATTATTTTACCGATTATCGAAAAACTGCCTAAATGATTTTCGAAGCGTTACATCTCGCTGAGCTGCCCCACGATTCTGTGCATCCCGCACGACGATGTCGAGATTCTGCCTCAGTGTTAGCCCGTCAGAGATGCATCGCGGAAGGCCTTCAAAGATAGCTTTCAACTGTACAACATTTGCATCAATCTGAGCGTGCAGCCGGGCAGACTCGCTTGAAGTCTCTTTGCATTCCTTACGTTTTAAGGCCGCCTCTTGTTCAAGATGACGGAAATAGGGAGTGCTCTGCTCGACCCATGCATCCCGCTGGGCGTTCACAGCCAGGACCTCTGGAGCAGGACGTCCGACCTCGAGCTCATGCAGGAAAGCCTCAATTTTCCTGCAGTGATTAACCCAAGACTCAATGACGCCTTCACTATGAAAGTTCACGAGCGTCACCAGCATAGGATTAACCTCCACGGCCAAATCCGCAGTGAATGTGGGAGTCTCCACGTCAAGCTCCTTGATGTAGTCGCTCAACATGCGCAGACTATTCACGGCGCCTTTGGAAGATGAACGTCGAGAAAAGGGGCCTGCAGGCATTACGACTCGAGATTCGAACGGAGCTGAAGTTGATATCACCGCTGCAAAAACAAATCACAGTCAAATGATGGTTCAAGAAATAGAGGAGGTTCATGAACAATGGAGTTTACTATACCGGTTGCAACAGGTGGAAAGACTGAAAGTACCGGCGGCGCAACTGTTGTTTCGTCTCCCCCTTCGAGCTGTAGGGCTGTAATTAAAACAAAGAAGAATTAGAAACGGTTTGACTACCCGTCAAAGAAAAGAAGAGACGTTAGCTGAAGGCTGTACTCACCAACGCCACTAGATGAGGCAATCTCTGATTGGAAAGAGAAGTGTAGGTGTAGCACCTGATACAGGTGATCAAAAAGGACTCCTGCAAGGAAACAGTAATGCAATGTCAGTACATAAAGCATACATCCTAACAATGAAAAATCCGCACCTTCCAGCATTTGAGATGGTACGAGAAAAGGTAAAGGAGAGGTCACCATTAAGGCAGCGACTGTAGATGCTTCCTCGGGTGAAACCCCAACGCTCATCACACCTGCATTAGAAATAAGAGAAACATTGTCAAAAAGAAATTAAAAGGGATTGCAGAATAAAGGGGGAAGTAATGACCTAAAATGTACCTGGCGAGTCGCCGGTCGAGACCTCGACAAGGGCGTCACTAGAGGCAGCAAATGCTTCCCCCTCCTCCATTGGAATGGTCTCGCCACCCATAGCCTCATCCCCCGATTCCACAAGAATCGTCATGACGCTCGCAGCGCCCGGCAAAGGCAAGGAGCCGCAAGGAGAAAGAGCGACGATTGGAGTAATGCCCGACTCTTGAGAAAGAGTGGCTACCTCGGGCTCGACGACTGTAGCCATCTCAACCACCGCTACCTCGGGCTCGACAATTGTAGCCATCTCACCTACCGCTACCTCGGGCTCGGCGATCGTAGCTGTCTCACTTGCCACTACCTCAGGCTCGGTGGTTGCCGCCACGACACCCACCACCTCCTCGGCAAGACTCGGCCCTGCAAAATAGGATATATGAGAATCTAAAAATTAAAACTTTGACAGAAGAACCCAACGTCACGTTACCTTGAGTCGATTTTCCGATTGCTTCCCGAGCAGCACGTGCTGCCTGTCTGTGGAAGGTGGACAAGGCAGCCGGAGCATCCTCTGAAGGAGTAGGGGCAAGGGCAACAGCACTGGAATCCGCACCCGCATCCAAGGTGGCGGTACGCTCCCTTGCCGCACGCATCCTACGCTTCCTCTCCACCCGGGCCATGAGGGCAGATCTTCCAAAGACCTCCTTCAACAGGACCTCCTCGTCCGCGCCAATAATTATCTCTGGAGCTGTTATGGCATCCGTCATCGGTTGTTTAAGTGAAGCTTCTTTCGGCAATACCGGCGGAACTGAGATAGCCGTCCCGGGAAGCATCTTCGCACCATCCTGTGAAGTCGGTGCCATGCTTGGAATAACCTGAGTAGAGGTAGTTCCTGTGATAAGAAGAAAAAGAAGGGTCAGATTACCCATAAGAAACGAGAGCGGAGACACGGTGAACCGAAATGTACCGATGCCTAAAGATGCTCGAATCCTCTCCTCCTCCTCGAAAGTATTGAAGGAAGCCGCTAGAGCCTCTTCAATGGAAATGCCTGGTGGAGAACGAGTGTCAGTCAAAACATCATAACAAAAACGTAAAAAGAAAGGGTACGATTGAAGTTTACTTAATTGTGCGAGGGTGGCCAGTCCCGCTTTATGGCTTGCTGATCGCTCAGAAGCGGCAAGGGTAGCCGCTAAATCAGTATCGTCCGGTGCTATGAACAGACCCTCGTTGGTCCCATATTCACTCAGGCCCTCGCTATAAGGAGCATGAGGCTCCTGGCCGAGTACAACGTCGACAGAAAAGATCGACTTTTTCTTCCTCTTCTGTGAGCGAGCTCCAGTCGCAGCCAGCACTAGCTTATGCTTGGTGGGCACTTTGGGATGACAAGTCCCGATATCTAAACCCACGCAAGACTCGGGGGAAGCTATATTCACCGTCTCCATGGGAGCACAGGGCACCGGTAGCTCAGGTCTATCATGCGGGACCTCGACCGCAGCGACTCCTCTTAGGGGAGGACGGACGATAGTCCGTCGCTTCAGAGGGATGCTTGGATTACCGGCAGGAGGTGCACCCTTACGGTCGAGCAACAATTTCTTTTCCTCCCTAATAACGACACCCATTGTGTGCTGATACCACACCATGTATACGTTTAGGGCCCTAGGAACACAACTTGGTTCACTAATGAAGAAAATGGACCTTGTGTTTAGGCGCATGAAGTAATGCAAAGCGCTCCAGATGCCCTCCTCAGTGTAAACTGGTTCTACCAGGAATGCCTCGAGCGGGACGCCCTGATTATAACTTGATTGCTGGGCAAAACGGTGAGGGTTATATCTAATGAACAGAGCCGAATCGTTATGCCTGAACACCAAATATCTCGTCCTGATGGAATATAGGTGGAGAATTTCCCGAGCTTTCAGGGTAGAAGCCCCATCCTTAAAGGTGTCCCGCAATGGCTGCGCCGTCTTAGCAGACTCCTTACCGATGGTCATAACCTTATCAACAAAGTTCATGCCATCCCCGACGGTACGTGGGCAAAGAATTACACCCCAAGCCTCTCGCTGGCTTGGCTCTATAATGGAAGCATTGACCAACCGCATGATCCGTGGAAAATTGCAAGTTTTATAGAAATGAGGTCGCTTGTGCATTCCGAAGGCACCGAGCACATGCAATTCAAGCCATGAAGTAAAGTAGTGCATCAGGAAGTTCACGGGCTGCACCCCCGGCTGAGTAGTATCAGCCGCCAAACTAAGGTCGTGATATAAATGATCCAGCCAGGCAATTCCAACAGCAACTTGTCACCCTTCAACCATCCGATGAGCTGGGTAAAAGACTGACGGCCTCATGTAGCGAGAGTGCATGGGAAGCGCGAACCAGCTTAACCACAAACCGAGGAACCCTAGAAAGAACGCTTCCTCGTCGATGCCCGGAGCAGCAATTTCTGAAAAAGGGATGATCGCGACGTTTGTAAGAAAGAATCCCTTTTGATCAGCTTCCAATATTGGCCGGCGATCCAAACCGAAGCCAAAAGGATCATCGAGTTTGGCAAACTTTTCACCCTAGCACAATAAAACTTCTGGGCGAAGAAAATGGGCGATGAATTCCGCAAAGCTTACCCCACGGTTTCCAGATTCAAGAAATAAACCTTCATAAATGTTTAGCACTTTGATCAAGCGAGGGAATCAGTGCTGAATGGCATTCTCTGGGTTTAGGGTTCCTAGGCACACTAATGAGGTCTCACAAGTGATCAAACGTGGCCAATTAAAATTTTACAAGTGCCGAGAAACCCTAATACGGATCGTTAACTAGATGTATAGGCGATGCAATGTAAATAAATTAATTTATAGCTAAAGGGAAGGGGCTACAACCTTTGTAGATCCGGTCCTCCACCTCCATGGCTCCGTGATGAAGTCCCCTCGCTGTCCATATCGGATCCCGGACTCTAGCATCGGCTTCATCGGAGAAATGGGCGGGCTAGGTCGTCGGCTTCGATGCCGAAGAAGATCTACGTCGAGGCAACACAAGATCAAGCTCAAACTTTACCAAGCCATGAAACTTGTGAAGAAAACACCCTATACTACTTGGTAAGAGGTAGAGGATGAAGAAATAGGAAGTGGGTTCACTTTGGAATTGGATTTCTCACTCATTTTCATAAGTTGCCATTGATGGAAGCAAGCTTTCTTCATTGTTGAAGATGAAGAAGAAAAAGAAAGAATATGATAAGTATTATTCAAAATAGAAAATAATATGAATACTTATCATATACCAACCATGGTCAAGTGTAAAGAGTGAACTAGGGTTAGGTTGAATGGTTAGGTTAAGGAAAAGAACAAGAATGGTCAAGCTTTCAACACTTCAAGAAGTTTCAACAAAACAACAAAATAAGACACCATTCTTTTTATTTTCCAAAATGAATAAATAAATAAATGAATAAGTAAACAAAACCCTAACCATTCATATAACTATGGTTTAATCATACACACAAACTCAAGTTAGCATGTATCATCAAACATGATACAAACAAGTGCACAAAAGTATATCACATATACAACTTGTGTACTTCAAGTGAGAAAATCCATTTAAAATGAACAAATACTAGTTAATGCAAATTATTATATCAAATATATAATTATGCATTAAATCATTAAATCAATACTTGATCTAACGCTCCGGTCATATCGCATATAACCGACTAGTATCCAATGTATCGACTTATCGAATCAATCTTCGATTCGATAACTAGGTTATATCGCATACAACCAATCGATACATTCATCGCGAGAATGGAATACGGTATCACATACACGCATTATTCTCGGTCCCGCACATATCTCATATGCGCTCCTATTTCGTTTCGCTTGAGCCAGGAAACCTCTGTGTTGGACTCTAAAGACTCATCAATACGCCGGCAGCAGATGATGATCATATCAAACACCCACAAGCCGCAAGCGGTCTGCTAAACGTAACGGCCACCCGGGTATTGAGCGATCAGAAGATCGACGAGCAAGCCCGCTCACATTCCTGTGAATCCAACCAGTAACACTTACCGTACATTCCGGTCTGTTCGTCTGATATGCCGCATATCTCGCCTAGGGGTGGTAAACGTCAGACCCCAATAGCTCGATAAGTCATGCCGACATGAGGTCCATAACATTCATGAAACTACTGATAACTCTTACCAATATATCACTGCAACCCTAGCCAGGGATTTCCTGTTATGGCCAGTCGTGCATAGCGCAACATCAACCCCCAATACCGGGAGAGACGAATCCCCTCCTATCGCTCATTGCCTCCATGTGAATCGGGACTGTACCCAAAAACCACCTGTTTGCACGACTCAGTAGAGCCGTGGTAGGGTGGAAATCAAAGCACAGTGGGAGACACACAAGACTCTATGACGATCTCGGGTCAACAGACTAAGCTGTACCAGTGTCACCAGAGAACTGCCATCTGACGTGAGGTATAATACCATCTGGGAGTTCTCGGCGAGTCCGTTCAGTGTATCCAGTCTCCACTGAGCACCCGCATACCATCTTTGATGTCAAACACCAATGGATATGGGATCATCCATCGCCCATCACATGGGTCGAGAAGATATACGCTAGTCTACTCTGGAATATCGATGCCCCGTCTCGATATTCCTACGACTAGGAACATTGAAGGATGTACTCATGGACTACCCAAGCCCCACTAGTATGATCTACATCATAGTCCTGGAAGTCGAGTACACATCCTAAGGGCTTTATCAACATGTAATCAGAGAGACAGAAAGTATACATGTTAAGATAAAGAGCAACCAGATAGCGTACTATCATGTCGAGCAAGAAAGTCCTACCTATATATGTCCCATCATCCAATACAATATACATCCTATGTACAGTAATGGTCTCTAGGGCATACATATAACTAACAATCTCCCACTTGCACTAGGGCCATCTGTAGCAATGGTTGCAGTATCACATACTCAACCATCCCATAAAAGTCTCTCTTTGGGAAAAGGCCTTTGTGAGTGGATCCGCCGTGTTGTCCTCTAAGTCTACTCTCCTAACCTTAATCACCCTGGAGATCAACTATCTCCATGATCAGGTGATGCTGCCTCAGAATATGTCTGGGTCACTGATGGGACCAGGGTTCCTGGGCCGAAACTACACTTCCATTGTCATACAATGATAGGAACCTAGTTCATCTTATGAACCAATATACACCCAAACTGCCTCTTTGGTAGTATCTTTAATAGCGATGTTACCAGCCTTTATCGTCTAGTCTGCCACGGTATCTCGTTTGGAACTCTTCCAACATACCGCCCCTCTACTGAGGGTAAAGACAATGCCTGCGACTGACATTCAGTCGTCCTTATCATCCTGGAACTTTTCCAGTGATTCTCCCCAGGATCGATTGATACAATCTTACTACAGCTAGTGAGAATCCTAACATCCATTTAGATCTATCTCATAGACCCAAATCCCAGGATTTAGGAGGTATCTTTTTGATCCTATTTGGAGAATCCTCGTGATAAGAGGAGATTAACCGATCGTAGCATAGGAAACTCCTTTCCTATCAAGAGTATGTCATCCACGTACTCTACGAGGATCATTACCATACTCCATACTACCCTTTTGTACATACAAGGTTCATCTACCATTTTGATGAAGTCAAACTCTTTGACTACCACATCAAAACAAATGTTCCAACTCCGCGATGCCTGCTTTATCCTGTAAAGCAACTTGCACACGTTTCCGCTGCTCCCACTGTTTACGAAGTTCTCTGGCTGTGTTCTTATAGACGTTCTCTTCTAAATCAGTATTTAGAAAAATAGTCATGACACCCAACCAACAGATTTCGTAATTATGGTATGTAGCAATGGCAAGTAGGATCTGGATGGACTTAAGCATCGTCCCTAGAAAAAGGTTTCATCATTATCCACGCTTGGTCGATGACGAAAACCATTAACAAGTCTAGCTTTGAAAGTCTCAACTTTTCCATCTACACCGAGTAATCTTCTCAAGATATACTTGCTCCTGATGGGGATTTAACCCTTCAGATATCGCAACCAAAGTCCATACTTTGTTGGTGTATATGGATTCCATCTCAGATCGCTAAGCATCCAGCCATCCTTACAGAGTCCCTACTCTCGATGACCTGCTCGAATCTAGTTGGGTTATCATCTCATGATGCAATCCTCGCTCCCACTGTCATCGAGAAACCAAAGTATCTCTCAGGCAGGTGAGGAACCCTACCAGATCGGCGGAGAGGCTGAGGTTCATTGGAAACTATTGAATCCTTTGGTTCTGTCAAATCATCAGCTGCAGTTTTGTATAGCTGGAACCTTTCCAGATCTACAGAACTTCCTTTACCTCGATCTTGTCCGGATTTTGCTTTTGACATAGGCCGGACAATCCTAAATCTTAACTTACTTAAGAGATAGGCTCTTCCCACACCATATCTTATATGGAGTGGTAGGCACAGATTTGATTCGAACCCTATTCAATAGGTATGCAACTTCTCAAGTGCACAATCCTAAAAGGAAACAGGTAACTCAGTAGAACTCATCATAGAGCACACTATATCTTATATGGTGCGATTGCTCCGCCCTGATACACCGTTGTGCTATGGTGTATTCAGAGGAGTAATACTGAGAGAGAATCTCATTTTCTTTTAGAATAGTCCAGGAATGCCATGCACAAGTATTCTCCTCCCTGATCTTATCATAGGACATAATACTTATACCCTTATTTTGGTTCTCTACTTCCAACTTATATTCCGTGAATACTTCAAAAGCTTTGGACTTATGTTTCAACAGGAACATATGACTGAATCTTGAGAGATTATCAGAGAATATAATGAAGTATAAAGAACCAGTCCTGGCATGTGTAGACAGGAGACCTTACATACATCATCATGCATCAATCCCAAGAGTTTATTAACTCTTTCTCTGTTTCCAATAAACAGGGCTATGGTCATCTAATCTTTATGACATGACTGGCAAGTTTCACAAGATGTAAATTCAACACTGATTTAAATATGCATCTAAAATGTAACTTCAGCCAGTCGGGTCGCATTGATGTGACCTAGTCTACAATGCCTCAAGAAGGATTCGTACATTTCTGAACTCTTCCTCTTGTGTGTGTTCTGTATACTAGGAACTGTAGTTTGATTTAGAACGTCAATGCTTTTAGATAACGTGCCTGAACCGATCAACTTTTGATACAGGAAATGTTCAAAACATTATCCATCAATACAAAATTTTATCATTTCTTTACTAATAAAGAGACTGATATGATTTTGTATATCAGGTTCGGTATCTAATAGCATTTGTTCAGAATCAATGTATTGGTAATACAGGATGACAGTGACCAACAGACTTGGCTGCAACACTTGCCCCGTTTTCTGTCTCATGAAACTTATCACCTGTTCTCAGTTTTTCTACCTTTTTGTAGCCCTATGTAACAGATTACATATCTGGGATCCGGTATCAAATACCCAGGATGCAGAGGATACTGAGAAACAGTTATTTGTAATGAACACACCCGAAGGAGATGCATCATATGCACTTTCTTCGTTTGGGCGGCATAGGAATTCTGGTATTCCCCTATTTCCTGCTCTGTCTTATAACAATTATAAGTTGGAGCGGGACCAACGTTCCCCAGCTCAGTATAACAAGCGGGTTAGGTCAATACATCCATATTATTATCTTGATTAAGACGTGATATGGTCGCTACGTGGAGAGAGAGAGAAGAAAACACTCAGCGTGTGCTCTTGCAAGATCAGATTGGTTATATATTTTATCTAATCAGGATGGCTCCCACTGTTTTTATCAAATCTTCCTTCAAACCCTAAAAGGAAAGACTAGCCAGGATTAACTACACTCTACAAGTTCGTCAATCTTTCAGCCAGGCTAGTGTCGGTACTTTGAGGGAGGTTCCCCGTGCTTTCGCACGGACCTAATTACAGTAAACCTCGTTTTCCCAGAGGCGTAACCCCGTTGACACCTTTCTAGACACCTACTTGATCGGCTCATTGCAAAGTGCAAAACTCTCCCAGAAGTAACAATTACTCGCAGTGGGTATCGGGATCCAACTATCATATAGAAGGTATGCAATCTCATTGCAAATTTCAACACTTGAAACTCCCGATAAAGGTTTTTACCCCTAGCACCTATGACCTTAACTATGGTCAACAAATCATAAGTACTAGTCAAGTTCTACCCGTCATTTCGTGATTAATTAGACCCACCCACATGACCCTTAACTAAGGTCAACAAAGTCACGCGACTGTCCTAACTAATCGCATCATATGCGGTGTAGGAAGACATCACTTAGCTACCGTACACTGTGCCTTGACTATGGTCAACAAACACAGCACGAATACTAAGTACTCTACTTCCTAAAATGACGGAGGGTTGCGAATGGTTTTTATGAAAACCTTTAACGCACTGAACTTGATCTCGTTGCGGAATCAAATGGTTTGTAAATGGAGTGTTTTTTTGAGGCTTTTCTAGTTTTGGTAAAGGGGTCACTCCCGGTGAAGGGATCGTCGGCCCTTTCCTCGTCGAATGAGGTGCGGGATATATCATATATATCACTGTGCAAAGCGAAAACTATAGAAGCAATCAAAAGACAAACCGAGTGTGTAGCATCTGCCAGTTATTGCTAAAGGAGTCATTCCCGGTGAAGGGATCTCGGTCCTTTCCTCATCGAATAAGGTGCAGGATGTTCTCAAAGGAACACCGCGATGCAAAGCAAGAACTGTAGCTACCTGTTTTATTTTGAAATTCGATTCCACAACATCTTTTAGGTTTATTTTCTTTCATTAATCTCATTAATGAATATCCCATCATTTAAGTCCACCTAAACATCACAGATAAATATAACGTACGCTTATGCCATCCGCATTCGCCTCGATGTCTCTTCTGCACCGTTAGGTTAGGTAACTAACGCCAGAACGAGGCAGGGCTAGCGCGGGTGTAAAACATAAGCAACGTCTATATAATATATCATATATACCATATATAATATCTATCTGAACAAATCATATGATCACATCACAGATAACGCAGCAGAAAATATCATATGAAATATTGGATATACTAGGATGTATGTGTTTTTAATACGAGCCAGTATAAAACAAGGATTCCACGGTCATGATGAATAGCCAATCCCACACCCTTAGACCCCTACGAGAGCGGCAAGCAACCCTACCAATTCTAGGGTTAGGAGACCCGGACTCGACTCCTCGAGATGGTCTCCCACTGGACCCCAGAACCCGGTTACTTGTGCTCCCCTCCTTGGGTCTATCCTAATGCGGAAAAGTAAATAATATACAAACGGTGACATCTTCCGCAACCTGGAAGTGCCCCAATAATAGAATATTACATACAAGTTTTTACATGAATGAAAATGAAAAACACTCGTCTCACATAAAAAAAACCCGGCTATTCAAACACAACGATCCAATAAAACATATCCAGCAACACATAACATCACATGCCATCAACGTAAGTAAACATGTGTATCCCAATTGTCGTTGACATATAGCAACGAAACCGGCGATATCACATATTACACGTACGGTCACAGAAAAGAAAGTGTAAAACTACAACAGTTGGAATCCGCAAACTCTTTAGACATCGCATGCCTAATCAAATGAATTCCTTAGACATCGCATGCCTAACAATTATAAACCCCGCATTTTAGTCTCATTATTGAAAACTCTTTTCAATATCAAGTCGGGCGATTCAACAGGATTCCCGACATACTGATCGAATGCTCGTCGCAAACTTTAGTAGGCAGCCGCACCCCCGATGCCGTCGACGAAGTGCACCAAGGCGGAACACCGCTGCCGCGAGCACCCGAACGGATGCTCTCGGCGACTGGGTTCTCCTACAGTCACTTGGTCGGGGCTATGGGGCGAGGCTGTCTATTAAGTTTACCCGGCGAGTATCCGTGTACGCTACGTGATTGCGACGGACTTTTGATCACATCAAAATTCCGTGGCAACCGATCAAGTGAGACTAAACCGCTAGATTTATAACATTCATTCAGTTATCTCATAACTGCTTGTGAATTCCAATTATTGTATCACATTCCGGATAAGATAGAAAATGTTAAACTTTCCGATCGAACAATCGAACACCCAGGTTTTCCCGAAACAGCTCAACACATGAAATAAGTTCAAATACATTTACTTCATGCCTCAGTACCAACGGTCCAGCCGTAGAAGGGTCAAGCCAACGCCTCACATGTGGCACGCCGTACTGCCCCAAACCCGAAGGTTCAAAGGATAGTTCAAGACGGTCACATAATCGAGTTAAGGTTTGTTGTCTTCTAGAGGGACCATCGCGTTACTTGCACTACTTAGAACGTCGTTAAACTACGGAAAAATCCAACAATTGGAAATTTCCCGGTAGGGGAAAAAGTGGGTATTTATATCCGGTCGAACTTTTTAACATATTCTAAAATTACCCGGAAAAACACATAGACAAAGTTTGATAATCCGATCGAATTTACGAACTCCCAATACAACCCAGAAAACTCAACTCTTGAGTGATATTTAAAAATTCCTAGAAAATCCAGAACCAAAACATAGGAATTACTGTGCAAAAATTATTGGACAATGAGACCATACGGCCGCGGAACCGCCGCAGAAGCCATGCTTCTGCCGCTGTTCCGCGGCAGTTTAGATGAATCAGAAGCTCGTTTTGCACCATAATTCTTAGATCTTCCTGCTGAATTTTTTAAGAATTTTTAATCTGGAAAAAACCCAGTTTTTTAAAAAAGTCCAGAGAGTAAATTTGTGTTAGGGTTTCGGTTCGATCGGACTTCTAACTCCGTCTACGCATCGCCTAAGGCTCTAGCTAGTCTCTGATACCACTGTAGGGTTCCTAGGCACACTAATGAGGTCTCACAAGTGATCAAACGTGGCCAATTAAAATTTTACAAGTGCCGAGAAACCCTAATACGGATCGTTAACTAGATATATAGGCGATGCAATGCAAATAAACGAATTTATAGCTAAAGGGAAGGGGCTACAACCTTTGTAGATCCGGTCCTCCACCTCCATGGCTCCGTGATGAAGTCCCCTCGCTGTCCATATCGGATCCCGGACTCTAGCATCGGCTTCATCGGAGAAATGGGCGGGCTAGGTCGTCGGCTTCGATGCCGAAGAAGATCTACGTCGAGGCAACACAAGATCAAGCTCCAACTTCACCAAGCCATGAAACTTGTGAAGAAAACACCCTATACTACTTGGCAAGAGGTAGAGGATGAAGAAATAGGAAGTGGGTTCACTTTGGAATTGGATTTCTCACTCATTTTCACAAGTTGCCATTGATGGAGGCAAGCTTTCTTCATTGTTGAAGATGAAGAAGAAGAAGAAAGAATATGATAAGTATTATTCAAAATAGAAAATAATATGAATACTTATCATATACCAACCATGGTCAAGTGTAGAGAGTGAACTAGGGTTAGGTTGAATGGTTAGGTTAAGGAAAAGAACAATGGTCAAGCTTTCAACACTTCAAGAAGTTTCAACAAAACAACAAAATAAGCCACCATTCTTTTTATTTTCCAAAATGAATAAATAAATAAATGAATAAGTAAACAAAACCTAACCATTCATATAACCATGGTTTAATCATACACACAAACTCAAGTTAGCATGTATCATCAAACATGATACAAACAAGTGCACAAAAGTATATCACATATACAACTTGTGTATTTCAAGTGAGAAAATCCATTTAAAGTGAACAAATACTAGTTAGTGCAAATTATTATATCAAATATATAATTATGCATTAAATCATTAAATCAATACTTGATTTAACGATCCGGTCATATCGCATATAACCGACTAGTATCCAAAGTATCGACTTATCGAATCAATCTTCGATTCGATAACTAGGTTATATCGCATACAACCAATCGATACATTCATCGCGAGAATGGAATACGGTATCACATACACGCATTATTCTCGGTCCCGCACATATCTCATATTCGCTCCTATTTCGTTTCGCTTGAGCCAGGAAACCTCTGTGTAGGACTCTAAAGACTCGTCAATACGCCGGCAGTAGATGATGATCATATCAAACACCCACAAGCCGCAAGCGGTCTGCTAAACGTAATGGCCACCCGGGTATTGAGCGATCAGAAGATCGATGAGCAAGCCCTCTCACACTCCTGTGAATCCAACCAGTAACACTTACCGTACATTACGGTCTGTTCGTCTAATATGCCGCATATCTCGCCTAGGGGTGGTAAACGTCAGACCCCAATAACTCGATAAGTCATGCCGACGTGAGGTCCATAACATTGGTGAAACTATTGATAACTCTTACCAGTATATCACTGAAACCCTAGCCAGGGATTTCCTGTTATGGCCAGTCGTGCATAGCGCAACATCAACCCACAATACCGGGAGAGACGAATCCCTTCCTATCGCTCATTGCCTCCATGTGAATCGGGACTGTACCCAAAAACCACCTGTTTGCACGACTCAGTAGAACCGTGGTAGGGTGGAAATCAAAGCACAGTGGGAGACACACAAGACTCTATGACGATCTCGGGTCAACAGACTAAGCTGTACCAGTGTCACCAGAGAACTGCCATCTGACGTGAGGTATAATACCATCTGGGAGTTCTCGGCGAGTCCGTTCAGTGTACCCAGTCTCCACTGAGCACCCGCATACCATCTCTGATGTCAAACACCAATGGATATGGGATCATCCATCGCCCATCACATGGGTCGAGAAGATATACGCTAGTCTACTCTGGAATATCGATGCCCCGTCTCGATATTCCTATGACTAGGAACATTGAAGGATGTACTCATGGACTACCCAGGCCCCACTAGTATGATCTACATCATAGTCCTGGAAGTCGAGTACACATCCTAAGGGCTTTATCAACATGTAATCAGAGAGACAGAAAGTATAAATGTTAAGATAAAGAGCAACCAGATAGCGTACTATCATGTCGAGCAAGAAAGTCCTACCTATATATGTCCCAGCATCCACTACAATATACATCCTATGTACAGTAATGGACTCTAGGGCATACATATAACTAACACTTTTCACCCTGGCACAATAAAACTTCTGGGCGAAGAAAATGGGCGATGAACTCCGCAAAGCTAACCCCACGGTTTCCAGATTCAAGAAATAAACCTTCGTAAATGTTTACCACCTTGATCAAGCGAGGGAATCGGTGCTGAATGGCATTCTCTGGGTTTAGACCCGTCATCACCAGTCGAGTAGCAAAAACATATTCATCTAGGGGAAAGATCTCCTCATAATGCTCCCCTCTGACAGGCAAAACGGAGATGTCCGCAAACTCTTCCAGAGAGATGGAAACTTCCCGATCTAGCATAAGAAAGGTATGAGTTGGAACATTCCATTGTTCCAAGAAGGCTTGGACCCACCACGCGGGAGGTGTGGAATACTGAAACATAGAAGAATAAATTGCAGGATACAACCCAAGCTTCAGTAGTTCTGACTTCTTTGCCGATAGGATATATCGGGCCCATTGCAGGTAGCCGGACGAGTGACAGGGAATCAGACCTATATTGTACGGCTGTCCCCAAGGGCGCGACTCACCTTAGCATATACGCCGCCCTAGAATGTCCAAACCCATCGGCGGTTGTACAGGTATTGCAGTCATAGAGGGCTGAAGACAATCCTCTGAAGTCCAATTAACCACCTCCACAGCATAGTTCACTTGGGGTGGGTCAGCATAGTGAATTGCCGAAATGGCCTCTGAAGGTGTTGCGCAAGAGAAACTGTGTCGACCCATAATGATCTGGTTATACCATGTACCCCACAAATGAAGATTCTTGTGTTCCGGGTCATGATCTTTGATCAACGCAATAACCTCCCGGTCTACGGGCGCTTCAGGAAATCCACCTTCGGAGCGAATGAACGGAAAGGAAGTGTCGAAAGATATGTCGCCTGCATAAAAAAGGGACAAAAGTTAACTTTCAGTGCTATAATTTAATTTAAATTCTGACACTTGGTACTTTAGAATTTGTACCGCACTGCAATGCAGTGGAAAGGGGACCAAAGGGGGGGCCCACAAAATCTAGATGACAATTCATCAATTAATAAAAAAAGCCTCATCATTTGATAAGACTGTTATTTAAATGAGGAGATCCTCAAGAAAATTCTCATTAAATAAGAGATCCCTCGGGAAGAGGAGTAAATCTCCCTTTGAGAGCAATGCTCTGTGACAGAGTGACACTTATCAAACTCTGATCATGAAGGACTAAAAATTTCTCAAGAGTCTGGCTCTGTAAAGATGATGGAAAAACCCATCAGAAAAAAATTAAAATCAACTTTTTATGAATTAAAGATTCCGAGATCTTCAAGATCTATGAACAAACTCTAAGAGTTCTTTATAAGCAAAGCTCTGTTCATTCATGGGCTAAGAAACCCCAGGAAAGATCTCCTTAGATCTATGGGTTCAAGAGAGCAAAGCTCTGGTAATGAAACCCTAAAAGGGCTTTCTTTAGATCAAAGATCTATGGAGAGCAAGGCTCTATTAATGGGTGAAACCCTAGATTCTTAAATGATCTTTTAAAAGATTTAATCTTTATCTAGATTTTAGCAGAGTTTTGACTCTTGAAAAGTTCTTAAGCAGAAGAGCTATGCTATGAATAAAAATTATCAAAGGAAGAAGATGAACAGAATCATCTAAAAGGCCAAAGGTCCTATTTATAGGCATAAATAGCCGTTTCAACTTCTGAGTTGATCCAACGGCAGAGATTCTGCCACCGCTGCACTCACGTGTAGGCCACGTGAGCGCAACGGTGGGGGGCATTTGTTTCTCCCAATCAGAGCAAAGCTCTGTTTGAAATTTAAATTTCAAATTGAAGCAACGCTTCAGATGCAGCGCCAAGTGCGCTGCGCCTAAAGCAGCGCACCACGTGTAAGACACGGATGCGCTAGCGCTAGGTGCGCTGCGCTCTAAGCAGCGCACCACGTTCAAAGCACGGGTGTGCTAGCGCTAAGTGCGCTGCGCTCTGAGCAGCGCACCACGTGCAAGACACGGATGCGCTAGCGCTAGGTGCGTTAGGCTCTAAGCAACGCACCACGTGCAAAGCACGGGTGCGCTAGCGCTGGAATTAAAAACTCCCTACCGTTAGATCAAAAGATCTAATAATAATGATAAATCATTAATTAATCAGAATTAAATTCTGTTAAGGAAAGATTCCTCAAAATCTTCTAAATAACAAGATTGTGCTCTGTAAATCAGAGCACCGTTATATCAATGATCCAATGGTAAATAAAAATTACCAAAAGACAGAATAAATTCTGTATGGAAAGATTTATCAATCTTGTTAAAAAAAAGAAGATTGCCTTCTGTAACACAGAAGCCTTAGGATCAGAGATTCAATGGTGGGGAAACATCCCCAAATCAATCAGAGAAAGATCTCTTTAACTAATTCAACAAATCAGCTTGCCCTATATAAAGGCCCCAAAACTTCCAGTCTGATAAAGAAACCCCCCCCCCTCCCATAAACTTTGAGAAATTCAAAGATAAAGAGCAAGCTCTTACAAGAAGATATTTCTTAAAGGTAAAGATGATGGATGATGAACACAAAGATGAAATCATCTCATAGAAAGAAAAATTCATTTCTTTAAACAGATCATAGATCTACAAGACGAAAAGTCTTTCACAAAAGAGATCAAAAGATCTCATCATAAAATAAAAGAAGAACATAATTCTTCTCACAGATCATGGATCTATAAAGGCAAAGCCTTTCATTAACATAAGAGATTGAAAATATCTTCTGCAAAAATAAGAACTGTTGTTCTTAAATCTTGAGACAAAGTCTCTTTTAAAAGAACATAAATTTGTTCCCAGATCATAAAATTGATCAGATGCGCTTTGCACTTTTGAAATGCGCCTTGCGCTCTTGAACTGCGCTTATGCGCTCTCTGGACTTGCGCTCAGCGCTAAATGCGCCACGTGTCAATCACGTATGCGCCAATTAACCACTAGCGCTTTGCGCTCTTGAAATAGCGCACTGCACTCATGGGCTGGCGCTCAGCGCCAAGCGCACCACGTGTCACTCACGAGTGGGCCACTAAACTGAAAGCGCAATGCGCTTATGGACTAGCGCTCGGCGCTCATAAACCGGCATCGTGCGCTCATCATCTAGCGCCTAACGCTGAGTGCGACACGTGTCCCTTACATGTGCGCTACTTGGCAGTAGCTTACCGGGCTACTTGGCAGTAGCGCATCGCGCTCTTTGACTGGCGCAAAGCGCCTAGCGCGCCACGTGTTGCGCTGACAGAACATAAATTGTTCTTTAATAAGCCCAGAGCTCTGATGAATGCTGAATCAGCATTCAATACAAGATAAAAATATTGTTAAAAGGGCCAAGGCCAAATAAAGGCTCAACAGCCCAAAATAAAAATGTTAAACATTTATTGGACTTAGCCCAAGATTGGCCATAAGTCTTCAACTCATATTAATTGAGCCCATCTGCTCATCAATATTTTAACAGATCTTAGTCCCAAATTGGACTACAGATCTTTCAACCAACTCACACCGGTTCGAGGGTACATCTCTTTACTCCTCTGATATTTTTCGTTGTAATCCTTCAACGTCTTCAGAGAGGTGACGGGTCCCGACAACCATACATTTCATGGACTGTGAGGTCCTTAAACTCACGGACTATGATGTCCTTAACCTTGACTGTGAGGTCTTTAAACTCACGGACTATGATGTCCTTAACCTTGACTGTGAGGTCTTTAAACTCACGGACTACGATGTCCTTAACCTTGACTGTGGGGTCTTTAAACTCACGAACTACGACGTCCTTAACCTTGACTGTGGGGTCTTTAAACTTACGGACTATGATGTCCTTAACCTTGGACCGTGACGTCCTTAAACTAATCGACCACAGTGTCCCTAAACTAAACAATAGAGTCCAAATGCTCTTTTGTTTGATCTAAACGATCCCGTTAAGTTGATCTTAGTCTAAAATTAGACTAACGTATCCTTAACATACGTTTAAGTTTATTTTAGTCCCAAATGAGGCTAACGTATCCTTAAACCCGACCCCCAAACCCAAATCTAAGAAGATACGGATTTGGACTAATCCACGCCCTACGGGAGACAACATAAATTAGTCTCCGTATACAATCCACGGGCAACCAAAAACAAAACAAACACACACACGACACGAAGTGACCATCTGGAGAAGGAGAAAGTTGTTACCGCGATGCGGTAGCGTAATTAACTGCAGGGGCTTGTGCCTGCAGGAAAGAGCATCCCCACAATCAAAAACCCCTCAAACGAGGGGGAATCTGACGAAGTCTGCTACATCGGCCGCATCCGTTTAAACCTTCGATTCATGGTGCCATAAATCAACTTGGCATTTTCGGAGAGGTGGACGGATAGCACCAATTAGCATCTGCCCCGAAATTCAGGTGAGACGTTTATCGCGTCTCTCCACGTCTTTCGGCGGGGAACAGTAGGTACAAGCGCGGGGATTTTTGGGATGACGAAAGAGGTCAAGGCATCCATCAGGATCGACAAGAGCGAGGCGTTGTAGGTGAGTAGTTGTATATCTATGGGGGAAGTCGGGTGGATGGCGTATAGCACCCCCGCAACCGTAGATTGGGATATTTATATATACTTATATATTTATGTCGATATAAGACTTAGATACTTAGCAAATAGGGTTTAGGAGACTATAGATTGGTTAAGTGTATACTCTTAGTCTTTTCCCTCTTAGTCGTGATCTTTGGTTTTATGTTGTCACACACTTACACACTTGGTGTGATATGTGTGTGTGTGTGTGTGTGTACATATTTAGGCTTGTGTATGTTCATATATATATATATATATATATATATATATACACACACACACACACACACATGTAAGATAAGGATATGATATGTTATATGGATATGAGTCGATATGATCGAACAGGATGTCAAGAGATTATGATATATGATTTGATTTTAGACATCGTATATGATGCGGTATATTAAACGATCGTTGGGTGAAATACACATAACATGCGATAACATGTGACTTGATAATATAATAGAATGTACGTGACCTTAAATCTGTATCCTTAATTATGATATACTACGATGGATGATACCGTACGAATTATTATATATATGTTATTGACCCGTACCCTCGATTTTGAGGATGCCGTACGACGGACTATACCGTACGAGATGTTTATATGATGATGGATCCGCACTCTTGACTCGAGAATGTCGTACGATGGACTATACCGTATGGGATGATATGAGGCTGGATCGCCGACTGCTAGATATATCGACTCGAAAATATTATAGATTTTCTTATCACCTTCGACTCGGTTCTTAGTTTAGTCTTTTAGTTGCTTAGGTAGATGTTAGATTAGACTCGAATCATACCTATTTTTAAACTAACGAATTGTATGCATGTTCAAAGGACAAATCGAGGGATGCTACGGATTTTCAAAAGGTATTTCTTTTCTCAAAAACACTGTAGTCCCTACTTTTCTAAAAACAACGATTTGTGCTATTTTAAATACGGTAACTGTATGGCTCGTATATATGTATATATACTTTATTAATGTTGTGTTTACTGTTTACTTCTGCTATGCTCATGTTATTCTCATTGCATTGTATATATACATGCGTTTCCATTAGCTGTTAAGATCTCGTCTGCTATGGCACATGCACCATTACTGATGATGCGTATGTTGCACGTACACTTGCTTGCCGGCTCACACACATCATCATCGGTAATTTCCGTGCCACGCACACTATAGAAACTTCCATGGGTAAATATATGTTGTACCGCGTTCATTATTGATAGTTAGATAACGATTCTGGTAGTAATACGCATCATGATTTGCATCATGCATACATTGCTATAGTGATTTATCTCATATGATATTTTCATGAGATTTCTATTTCGTGGATTTGGGAAATAGTAAAGTACATTTTGAAAACTTGAAATATTAAAAAAAAGTGCGGTTTTTCCTTGATATGATAATTGTGTCGACCATGAGTTTTCTCGGTTATAAGCATTTTCGAGTACCCAATTTGAGGAGTTGGATGAGCCGTCTGCGGGTACATGGTGGACCGGGTAAGGTACCCGGGGCGAGAAATTTATGAGGATGATGATGAGCCTGGCAGGGGGAGCACTACCTACCGGTGATAGTTTGGCGCGGCGGATATCCGTAGGATACCGACCATAGTCGTGAGATCAGATGATATGGGTCCAATCCGGACAGACGGAGCCCGAGATATGAGGATTATGTGTCGCTGATGGACACGGTTTTCATGATATTTTCGAGTGTCGATGTTTGGCACTCAGGTTTTATCATTATTTATTGTGTCGTTGCTGGACACACGTTGGATGATGCATTTATACATGATGTGCATGGCATGCTACTACATTATGATACAGACACGAGTACTTTGGTATTGCACATATGCTTATATTATTACCTTTGTTATCACTCGATGTCGCTATATCATTATTATCTTACTGTATGACCTAGGAGATCGTCATACATTCGGTTTCTACTCGGTGATGTCTTCTACCCACAAGTTGGCAACTCACCCCCGTTGTGCCACAGTTTTCTTGCAGGTTCGACCGTTTGGATCAGTAGCGGTATTGCTGGCACACAGTTCCATCAGGGTGTTTTGCTTTAGTAGGTGGAACACATATTGGATCATGACCACTCTTGTACTTTTATATTATTCAGGTGTATCTAGTTAAAAGCACCATCAACCAGACTATATATATTTGTAGATTTAGAAGCCATAGTTATATATTCTTTCGGACTTAGAGTCACGCTCATGAATTTATTCTTATTTCTGTTTTCTTGATGATGTTTCGGTTTCTTTACTTTCTTTCTGTGTTTGATCTTCGCCTTAGGGCGTCGTATACATATCTGCGTATTTGTTTCCGCCAATTGGCAAAGAGCTAGCTCCCGTTTGGGGATGCCTATTATTATTGTTGCTTGTATTGCTTTCGGGTTAAAATTTACAAAGGAAGTGCTACCGAAATTTCAAACGTCGAAAAATGTTTTCAAGAGAGATATAAACATTACATTTTTATATGTTATTACTTATACTTGTAAAAGAAGGACTTGATTTCATTATACCATTATTTCAAAACTCCACCTCCACTATTTTCCCTAAAAAGGTTTATATTTCTGGGCTTTTGGCTTACTTGAATTAGGTGGGGTCTTATAGACTTCACATGATTCAAGTGCCAGTCATGTACTTTTTCCGGGTCGTGACACCTTGCCCCTGGGGCTCTACCCTTGGGTTTGGAATATTTTAATGACGATTGAAGTCCCGTTACTAACACTCTTGATTCGGGCCCGTAATTCCTTACCCCTGGGGCCCTACCCGAGTTTGAGAATACTCTTGAGATTGGTTGATATTCACACTTGAATTGTCATTAAGTTAGTTTACTTTGTAGATACCTATTAGGGCCCATTAATATTCACTTCATGTTCACCATATGCACTTATTACATACTTACGTTGACTAACGCATGCTATACTATATTGCCATGCTCACGTATCATATAATTGCTATGTACATTGTCATGTCATACTTGTTCAAATAATAATGATTTCCATGCATGCTATATTATATGTCGCTTTGCACTTTATTTTTTTTAATTCACGGCTCTTTTGGGGACTTATACCAGCGCAAGTTCGCTGATGGACATTCCATCCTGTTTCCTTTCTTTCGTTGGAATGTTCGTCAGGTGACTTTGAAACAGAGGAAATAGAAGCGACGGAAGAGGAGTACTCTTAACTCGCATCACGAGCGAACGACTAGTTTCCATTTCAGTCGTTATTTCCAGTATGTCTTATGTATAGGGCTTCCTTATTATTGTAATCGATTTAAGATATCTTGTTATTAGTTTTAAATTCTGTGGAACTTTGAATGTAATAATTTAGTTGTTGGAATATTATTATCATGTTTATTCTTGCTTTATGGTATATTGCTTATTACGCTTAACGTATTTGTTACGATAAACGACCTTCTCGAAATAAATATCTCGCGGGCTTATCACGTGACCGTTACCGTTCTTTTGGGAAGCGGGGCGTGACATTTAGGATTACCCATTACCCAGTATAATATATGGACTCACTAATATACATTCTAATGATGCTCAGACCACCCAACTAGAGAATATACATTCATAAAATAAATGTATATGACTTTCGGTTTGAGATTTACATAGAATGCACTGTCCTTTTTCATCAATATCTATTGATTGAAATAGATTAATAGGATTTAATTTTACAAGAATGGATTGCCATGGATAAAAAGATTTCTTCGTAATGGACTAACGAATTCAAACAAATTTGGCCTAAGAATATATAAGAAAGGTTGAGGTAAAAACGATGCTTTCCCGGGTTCTGTGGTGAATGTGTCCAAATGAGAAGGTTTGCAAATTAAAGTGTCACCAGTGATGGATGAATCACTATTAATCTGGCAAATCAACTTCCATGCCTCAATTATTTGTGAAGTCGATTTTCACTATTTAGAATAAGGACCAAAAACTTGAAGTCAAGAGAAATATCAATATCATATATATGCCAAATGAAACCAAGATTCCTCGAGTTGTACATGATAATTGAGCTTGCTTAATCTTTTTCTAGAGAGCATAGGTTAGAGTCCAGGGGATTAACATCAAGAGTAGCTCAGATCTTGTATAAGACATTTCTCGCATCTTACATTTTATATTGAATATCTCCCAATGCATTGTTAAGAAATAGACTGAGACAATTTGAGTTTTGGATATGAGAGTTTGTTAAGAGTATCTTAGTATAAGTCCTTATCATAAAAGTATTTAGAGCTAAGTTAGTATCTTAGTTTGAAAAGTTTTGGTTTATCATGCATGTATTTACTATATAATAAAAGTTTGCGAGCTTCTGCTCCACTTAATTTGTCTATTCTATCATAGGTTGTTTAAGGTATTTTTATAGGAAAATGGGGATGTGAATGTAGACACAGACCCCCTAATGGGTCCCCATTTAATTTAAACCAGGATGCCACTGTCTCCTGATTTACCCTTATTTGGCATGAATGTGCACAACCAACTGGCTATATATGAACATTTACGGCCACATTAACCTCATTTTTATATACCAACATATAATTAACTTTTTTTCCAAATTCCAATTCCAAAATCAATTTTAATTGCTGACAAAAAAAAAGTAAGAATATGTAACAGCAGAAATATAATTTTCGAGCATATATTGGCAAATTACACCTTAGTGAGTGAGAAGGGAGGGAGAGAGATTGAGAGAGAGATCGGAAAGTTGTGAGTGAGAAGGGAGGGAGAGAGATTGAGAGAGAGATCGGAGTATGGCACATGCTTATTCCGTACGAACCATGCCGGATAATTAGATTCGAAACGATTCATAGATAAAAGGGATAAGTTCATACAAATTTTTAGCTTCAGTCATATACGATCTTATGATGGGGTTAAAGCAATCTCGTCCTCACCGAGAAAGTTAACCAAAACCCTTCACTTGTTAAAAAATATGTAAAATAGTACTCTAAATTCTAATTTAGTTTCAAATTCATCGATTGGCAGACATAGGATGCAAACCGAGAAAACATCAACAACTGTATATTTTATTATATAACACGAAATTTAAATCGATTGAATCACGAAAATAAAAACATGGCTTGCAACTTCACTCTATGGGCACAACTATGAAACAACTTGGGCTTGCACTACTAACTTTTGTTTCATTACAATGCAATGTATTTACGGATCTCCAGGGTTTTAAACCTGCAACCCGCTAATGTAGAACACTATCTTCATTCTCATCTCCCCTCCGCAACTTAAGGTATTTTATTTTCCTTTTATTTTATCTCCGAAAAAAAAGATGCTAATCAAACCAAGCCAGCTCGTGTTCGGCTAAGAGCTTCGGTAAAGAGTGTTGGTAGTTTGTTTATGTTTTTATTTCTTTGGCACTGGCCCGTAAGCCCTAACCTATGCATACAACACACAATACACACGCGCGCACATCAGACACAACCCACAGGAAAACACACACACACACACACAAACGAGCTAGCGCACATTTACGAGCTCGGCTCATTTCTTAATTGAGTTGCTAATGAGCCGAACTTGACATGAGGTTGTTGGCTATAGTGTCCTTAAGTCAATTATTGGATCACAGGCATGTGATTGCAATGATTGAGGGAGGACCTATACCAGTAGGACAATCTTACTAGTATGCTATCTGGTTTGTCTTTATCATCGTGTACATACTTCAGGTGACATTACAGATCACTATTACATATTGATAGAGCCCATAGGATTCTTATTTGACTACCAACAGTATGATGGCGATCATATACGTGGGAGTTGGGTGATCTATAAGCACATCCTTAAAATGTCCCTAGTCATGGGAGTTTCGAGACTGGGCATCGATACTCCAAGAGTAGACTAGTGTATACTGATCGAGACCTCGACGAGGGGCGGTGGCCGGTCTCACAAGCCATTGGTGTTAGTTGGTTCACCTAAGATGTATACAGGTTCTCATTGGGTTATGAGTATACCGGACGGACTCGCTGAGAATATGCTAGTTGGTATTATAGCTATTGTCAGATAGCAGTTCCCTGGTGATATGTATACAGCTTAGTCTATCGACCTGAGATCGTCATTTGTCTCGTGTGAGTTCCCATTGTGCTTTGATTAATACCCTACCATGGCTAAAAGGAGTCGTGAAAATAGGTTTTAGTTGGGTACAGTCCCGAGCCACATGAAGGCAGTGAGCGGATCGTCAGGGGATTCGTCTCTCCCGGTATTGGGGGTTGATGTCGCGGTATGCACGGATGGCCATCACCAGAAATTCTTGGCCAAGGTAGTCAAGAATTACTGATCTATGATTGGTAGTTTCTCGGGTGGTGATACGTTTCATACTGACACTAAATGTCGCGTTATTAGGGGGTCTGACTTTATCCATCCCCCTAGACTCGATATGCGATACTCATAGACGAAAGGACCTGACTGTACGGATATTGTCACTGTCGATCAGTAGGGGTTTCACGATGAGTTTGCTCGTTGGCCTCCCTTTCGCTCAATACCTGGGTAGCTGTTGTGTACAGCTAGTGCCACTGACGTGCTTGTGGTTAAACCCACTGCCAGTATATTGACGAGTCTTTAGAGTCCCACACAGAGGGTTTCACTGCTTCGGGCGAAACGTTGTAGAGGCCGTATGGTTTTATGGCAGGGTTCGATCATATACGTGCACTTGTGCACGGATCAAGATCGGACGGATAATACTAGTGGGCTTTGGTTTAAGCCGGATCCTAATATTATATTGTTGGATTATTTTCGTCTCGTTGTATTCATATTCAGTCAGAATACGGATGCAGGTATGTATATACATATGAGGGGTATTCTTGTAATTCGTTACAAGTTTATTTTAGAAGATGCTTTTCTTTTTCTATTAAACATTTACTTTAAATGTTTAGTGAGGTGGAAAGTGTAGGTGTGAGTTTTGGCTTTGTTTCTTTTGTACATGCACTTGGTGACTCATGGTGATGAGTCATGCTTGGTTTTGTTTTGTGTGAGATATTTTGTGAGATTTTATGGTGGTGAGGCAGTGAGATTCGTTGGGTTTTTCTTGAGTTGTTTTTTTCTCACAACACAATATAACTCACACAACACAAACACAAATTAGCCAAGATTTTTCTTTAGTTTCTTAGCCAAAAATTGAGCTCACACTCTTCACCTCTTGGCATCTTCTTCAACCTCCACCCAAACCCTCTCATGAGTTGAGAATCCTTGGGTGTATTAAGACAAAGTAATCACAAACTATCTCTACTTTATCTTGGCTATCTAGGCTAGCAAATTAGATACTCGAGTTGCCTCAGTTTTAAGATGGGAGCCCGTATTACAAACCCTCGAGGTGGATCTTCTTCGATGTGGGGAGACCAGAGATCAAACATGATCGAGAAAGCCGCGAGGAGCTTGGGATGAGGGTTGAAGACCAAAGGACTCGGATCATTCGGTATAACCTTTCTAAACTCCTTTGCATGTTTTGTTATCTAGGGCTTATGTGTCGATCCGGGAATCGGGTTCCGTTAGCACCAGTTTCTAAAAGTTTTTGTTCCGTATTTGGCTACGGAATGATGGCCGGGGCGCTGTCGTAAAACAACAGAGGTGCCATATCGAACTTGAACCGGCTAAGCTCAGCACGAAATGAACTTGAGCCGAACCAAAAATAAACGAGCCGAAATTGAACCAATCTCAGCTAGTTTAAGTTTGGCTCGTTTATGAAATAATCCTAGGGGTGAATAGGATTATCTTAACAAAACCCACAAATTAAAATTCTACTTACAAGATAAAAAAACACAATTATAGCAAAAAATAAATTGCAAGTAAAAGATGGCAAGAGAGAAACAAGACGCAAACTCAAGCGATTTAGAGAAGTTCGGAAGATCCCCTAGTTCTCTTTCTTTTGGCTTACGAGCACGTTTCATTTAATCACGTTTCCACCAAGACAAACATATTGCACTCCCGCAAAAACACGTCACTCGACACACGAGTGAAGCTCTTCACAACACTTCTTTTCACTTACAAGAACTCTCCTGCACTCAAGAGATTCCACATAATAAGACTTGGACAGACGTCTGAAGAAGAAATGCACAGAAAATTTTGAACTTGAAATTGAAAATCGTTTTGAATGAAAAATTTTGCCAAGTATTGTCCAATTATTTCATGCATGCAATAGTGTATGTGTTTGAGCTTTTCATGTTAATCTCATAAACCATGAAGTGCTTATATCGATTTCCTAAATAATACACTTGTAGTTCGAACTCTTGATTTCTTCGATTTTTTCGATTCTTGAATTCTTTATAGTTGGAGTTTAGCTCCTTAGCTTCACAAATCTTGAATGTGATCATTGAGGAGCTCTAGTCCATTAATCTCCAACCTCCAATAGATTTGCCGTTGTAGCTCAATTTTCTCCACTCTCCATCGTAGGCTTGTGTCGGTTGATATCCTGAAATCTTTCTCAAACACGACCAAGCTCATATACGGTGTTATAAAATATGCAATATAAAACACATGTATAGATCTATTTATATTATATAACATCATCAAAACCCAATAGTAGGATATGAAAATCAATAAGCCGTCAATCTCCTCTTTTTTTATGATGTCAAAATATTAATAGAAGATATCAATATATTGAAAATCAAACGTTTGAATAATCTTCAATAATCGATAAAAAGATCAATATACTAAAGTTAAACGTTTGAATAACTTTAATATATTGATACAAATCTATTACTCTTCCCGTTTTTTACATAATCAAAAAGAATGTCCTAAAAAGTAAAACGTTTAAATTACTCTCTTTAGACACATGTGTATACCAAAGGTAAGTTAAACGCTTGAGTAATTCCCCCTAAATGTATACATATGAGACTAATAAGAGTTGATATGAGTAAAAATTAAAGTTAAACGTTTGAATAATTTTGAAAAACAAGTATTTGGCTCATATCAACATGCATGTATAAAAGATAAGCAAAAGTAAGCGACACATGCAAGATAATCATATGCAATATATAATCAAGTTCTAATATCATATGGTGGAAAAGATGAGATAAAAATATAGCAAAATAAGATTTTCTCATCTTTAGTGTCGGGAAGCCCATAAAGGCCTTAAACACACTTCGCTAGATCCTAAAATATGTTATAAACAACAAATCCACAATTGGCTTCCCCCAACGAGGGTTGCGAAGGCCATTTTGGTAAGATGATATTTAAGCACAATATCACTCAATTGAACAAATATTAAGCTATGCCCTAATATAAGCAAATCGTGTAGCATCGAGGAGTTTGGTAAAGATATCGGTCAATTAGTGTTGTGTAGGTATGTGCTCTATAATGATGTCCTTTTTTTCATGATGATCACGAAGAAAATGGGAGCGGACATCAATGTGTATGGTGCGATGATCAGTCGAAAATACTGCATCTTTTAACCGGCAATTTCCCTATCATTTGCATTCATTTAGAAGTGTACGGTATTCATATTTCACATATTAGCAAATCAGTCGTTAAATATCAGATTGCATGTGTTAGACTCTAAAACCGGCACTATAAAGGAAATTGACCGCATTTCATGGCATCGCATCATCCCTATATTGCGCAACACTTGTTTTGAGATCTATGCAGGAAAACCCAGAAGAAAAACCAAAAATTTACATGGCGCTGATCAAACATTACGCCAACTCAATGATTTCAGTTCTGGTAGCAATCCAAAGGGACAAATACAAATCAACACATCAGATAAAGCTCCAAATATCATCCCAAGACCACACCAGAAGAACCAAGCCACAAGGAGCCTACATGGCCGCGGAACCGCGGCCGGAGCCGGCTTGCGCCGCGGTTCCGCGGCGGCCTTGCCACGTCATCCATCCAATTTCAGTGCACAATGTTTCCCTCAGCTCCTACACTTCAGAAAGACATGACAAATTCCAGAAGACTCCAGAGACTTCTGCCAGATCAGCAAACTAGGGTTTCTAAGCTTAATTAATCCTAGCTTAAAACCTAAGCTAGCTCCTAACAAACTAATTCTAGAAGCTCCTCAACAAACTTTTGGAGGGAATTGTAATTTCAAACCTAGACCTAGGGTTTGGGAAGTCTATAAATAGAAGCCTAGACCTAGGGTTATGTATCTAATCATCTCTTGGAATTCTATTAATTCAATAGATCCATTCACTCTCTTTCTTCATCTTCTTCTTTCACAAGTCTAGTGACAAGGCTTGTGTGAAACCCTAACCCTAATTCCAATCAAAAGCCAAGATCCCGAGTACCCCATCAAGCAAGAAGCCTTGCAACCTTTTATGAGCGGAGCCGATCTTCAACAGAGCAAGTGGTCCAAGCCGATCCACGACTCATGGAGAAAAGCGACGCCAGATCGACAATTTAGTTCTTCCTCTTGTAGTTCTTGAGCGACTGTAATCAAATTGTTGATATAAATAAAAGGTGATATTCATTTATCTTGTTTTCTTTAAATTCTTGCATCATGACTCGATCTCAATTTCTAGTTGTAGTTCTTGTTGTAATGTTTGAGTAATACTCCGCTCGTCGAGGAGTCGAGACGATCAATAGAATGATGATGTAATATATCTGAAAACGATTCTTGATTCCTACGAGTTTTGCAAACCCTAGCAAGTTCAAGAACCGACGACCCATTTCGTTGCGATGCTTTCTTGATTGATATCGCTCGAAATTGGGGAGTTACGATCGTTTCTTGAAATTGCTAGAGGCTAGAATGTGAATGATATCTACGAAAGAACAAGGGTTAAATGATGAAACCCTAGTTTCACGAGGGAGCCCTAACTCTCGTCGATCATTATCGATCTAGAATCAATTCTTTGAAGGACAAGAACATGATATCTTGAGATTACATCACGTCTATAGATCCGATCGATTCCTACGAGCCTCATTTAGATTCTTGACATTTGGTTGGAAATATCATCGAAACCCGATTCTCGATTGTTTATCATTTTCTTGATTCTTGATTATACTAGTGACACCTGAATCAATCGATAAAATCTTGAATCATGTTTTCTTTTCTTTTCGATTAACTTTTCAATTCAAACAATTCAAACATAAAAACGAATCGCACAATCCCTGTGGACGATCCGCACTCACTTACAATCTACATCCAACACCGTAGTTGATTGCGGTCAAATATAATTCTTTGATTGTGAATTTTATTCAATATACATACCAACACAACGAGAAACTCTTATCGATCAAATGAAACCGTTATCGGGAATCATTTGAGTTGATACACACTACACAGTCTCGAATTCTACAACCAATCAAATGGTGCCGTTGCCGGGGATTACGCACTAATTCGTTTTATATTGAAATTTGAATTGAAAGATTTATTCCATTGTTATTTTTGTAATCAAAATTCGTGCAAACCCTAAACAATTTGTTGTGGTTCATTGCAAGGAGATCTGGAGCTTGCTGGGAAATTGGAAAAAATTTTGGAAACTTCCAGAGAGCTGGAGTTATCAACAGAAAGCTTCTGTTGAATTTTGGTGCAGTGATCTGCACAGAAGACCGCGATTCCGCGGTGGGAGCCCCCTATTGCGGCGGTTCCGCGGCTACCTGAAGCCTTCTATGTGCCAAATTTCTTCAGGTGACTCCTTACCTTCTTCTCTCTCCTCTTTTTATCTCCAACTAATAATTTCTGTAGGCTTCTTTGCAAATAATCGCAGCTCGCAAATTGCAAAAGTAAATTTGTGCGTGATTTTGTTTCTTGGTTGTTTGCATTCTAAATACGGATATTAAGGGGCACGGCCAAATCCAAATTATGTGGGGAGTTCATTACCCTTCCTAGGCCCCGAAAATCACAAAACTTGCATCCGCATTTACCCCAATTAACTAAAAAAAGATCTAGAGATGACTCTAAGGACCGTCGCGCTCACTTAGGACAGAAGAAGGACGTGGGTAATTCATTGCTTATCCGCGTTTTCTTGTGGTGTCTAAGGCAAGTGTGTCGAAGGCTAGTGGTTATTAATTAGGCCCACTACTTACGTAGTGGAGTACCTTCCCACTTACCTAGCACTTACCTGGCTACAGGGGAATAAAGAGGCAGTGGAGGATTCTATCCTGCGACTTGTCTTTTGGCAGTTAGGAGCGGTCTAGAGCCGGACCTAGGTGACCACTACATTCTAGGGTTTTGTGTGCTGCATTTGTTGTGTCGCATCATATTTTCAAAAATCCGTCCCTTTTTCAAAGCAAACACCGCATTCATTCATTACCCCTAATTATAAGCCAACGCTGCCACTTGTACTAACCCTTTTTAGTACAAGATAGGCTGGACACGGGATTCTAGTGCCCGTTTAGTCCGCGTACCCTTTATCGACTCCGAAGTCAATATTTCTCCATTTACTTCTTCTTTACCCACTACCACACCCACACCGATGGATCCACCTCCATCAAACTTCTTTAACCCTAATTTGCCGCCGTCCGTTGGTGCGCAGAATCCACCCCGCATCTCTCTCCAAGAGAGGTGCTATCCACTGCGAGGTCCTCTTTCGACCTGCTTATCCACACCACCAGCCAACGGGGATAACTTTGAGATTAAACCCCAATACATCAACCTTTTACCCAAATTCCACGGACTCGAGACTGAGGACGCTTACGTTTTCATTACCAAATTTGAAAACGTATGCGCAATGATGGGTACGTCACAACTTTCAGTAGATGCGATGCGTCTACGACTTCTTCCATTTACATTGTGCGATATAGCCGAGAAGTGGCTATATAACACTACCGCACACTCTATTACGAATTGGGAAGAATTCGTCGCTGCATTCCTTAAGAAATTTTACCCAATACAAAAGACAGCTCGAATCCGTAGCGAACTGAATCAATTTGCCCAGCTCCCTACTGAACCATTATCTAAATGCTTTGAACGTTTCAAGGATCTGTTGGTTCAGTGTCCTCATCAAGGCATCCCGAGATGGGAATTGTGCCGAATCATTTATGAGGGCATTAACCCAAACACTAAACAGACCCTTGAAAACATGTGTCAAGATACTTTATGACTAAGGATGATGGGGAAGCGTGGAAGTATTTAGAAGAGTTCGCTGAAAAATCACTACAGTGGAAGAGTGGAACCCAACCATTGAATAGGGGTGGCGTACACCAAATAGATGTGTCCATAGGTGTTCGAGCTGAGATGGCAGCAATGCAAAAGAAGCTCGACGCTATGGAACACAAATTTGCAGCAGCCTCCCTAAACCCAGTGTCGCTCCCCAAAACTGTTTGTGGGTGTTGTTCTGATCAGTCTCATTTAACGGAAGAATGTCCATTAAACTCTGCGTTTCAAGGTCATGAGCACACAAATGCCGCATTTCAACGACCTAGAAATGATCCATATTCTTCCACGTACAATCAGGGTTGGAGGAATCACCCGAACTTTGCTTGGAACCAATCACAATCTCAAAACACGGTTCCAAACACGAATAATTTTCAAAGGGCTCTTCCTCCACCACAACAGCAACCCCTTCAAATCACTCAGCACCCCTATCAGTCACAAAATTTTCAAAACCAGGGCAACACTCCTGCACAGTCTAATCCTATGCAGTTGTCCTGTTCTGACGAATTCTCTCAATTCACTCAAACCATGAAATCACTTTTATCAAATTTCATAGAGGTTTCGACTGAGGTTAGATCTTCCGTCAGTGAGATAAATAAAAACTCAGCGTCCCAAGCTGAGAGTATCAGATCGATGGAAGCTGAAATAGCTTGACTTAAAGCCGAAATGAGTGCGAGAGAAAAAGGGAAACTTCCCTCTCAACCCCTACAGAATCCTGGGCATTACAATGTAAATGCCGTCACAACGTTGAGATCGGGAAGAGTGCTGAACAATCATGTCGGGGAAGGAATTGATGATATTGAAAATCATATCAACACCCCGGCTGAGACCCTTCCTCACACACACACTTCTCCTTCTGATCCTTCTTCTTCTACCACAGCACCTTCTCGCGAGCCTATTCTCCATTTCCCACTAGGCTCGACACCTGAACCCAACCCTTATAGTTCTCCACAGACGATCCCCACACCTCTTTTGGGATCTCGTCTACCCCCTCTTCCTTCTCCTATGATGGACCCGGCGCTTATTGCGAAAGCTCCTTACCCGAATCGGTTAAGGGGTAATAGAACGAGTCCTCATATAGAGAAAATTATAGAAATGTTCAAACAGGTTAACATCAACATCCCTCTTCTAGATGCGATTCAACAAGTCCCCGCTTATGCGAAAATTCTTAAGGACTTGTGCACTAGGAAGAGGAAGACTCAAGTGCCGAAGAAGGTCTTTATGTCTAATAATATTAGCACTGCTTTTATTCCCCAGCTACCAAAGAAATGAAAGGACCCAGGATGTCCTACAATATCGATTTCTATTGGGGGTAAAAACATAAATCGTGCTCTTTTAGACCTTGGCGCAAGTGTTAACCTACTTCCATATTCTGTATATGAGCAACTAGGGATTGGAGAGCTGAAACCTGCTCACTGCACTCTCCAAATGGCAGACCGTTCAATCACCAAACCAAGGGGCGAATTAGAGGATGTGTTGATAAAGGTCGGGGAATTTGTTTTCCCTGTAGACTTCATTGTACTTGACACACAGCCTGTAGCAAACCCCCGGGGCCAAATTCCGGTGATTCTGGGTCGTCATTTCCTTGCCACTTCCAACGCTGTTATAAACTGTAGAAACGGTTCAATGAACTTATCATTTGGAAATATGACCATTGAACTAAACATCTACAAAGTTGGAAGTCAGCCATCAGAACCCTCTGCTCATATTTTAGATGTGTGCTCTGTCCATGAGATCGCTCCCGATAGTTGTGGAGCTGAGGAACTTTGCTTTACTGATCTCGACGACATTACCACATCTCTTTTTGACTTTACACAAGATCATAGTGAGGACACTTTTTCTATACTTGAGTCCTACACTCCTGACTTTTCTCCATCCGAGTCTGTATCTTTCACAGGCTCTGAGCTTCTTTGTAAATTCAAAAATCACTCAATGATCCCTCCTTCTATCATTTCTCCGCCTGAATTAGATCTAAAAATATTACCTTCTCATCTGAAATATGCTTATTTAGGTGAGAAGGAGTCTTTACCGGTTATAATATCCGCTTCTCTAGCATTAAAGCAAGAGAATGCACTTTTATCGGTATTGAGATCTAACAAAGAGGCGTTTGGTTGGAGTATGGCGGGCATCAAAGGGATTAGTCCCTTGATAGTTGAACATCATATACATGTGATGGATGATGCCAGACCAACCCGAGAACCACAGAGACGGTTGAATCCCGTCATGAAGGAAGCGGTAATGAAAGAGATCGCCAAATGCCTAGATAATGATATTATATACCCCATCTCCGATAGCCAATGGGTGAGTCCTATACATGTCGTTCCTAAGAAATCCGGCATCACTGTTATAACCAATGAGGCGAATGAGTTAATTCAGACACGCACCCAAACTGGGTGGCGTGTATGTATCGATTATAGAAAACTCAATGCTGCCACGAGGAAAGACCACTTTTCTCTACCATTCATTGATCAAATGCTGGAACGCTTAGCAGGACGAGAGTATTATTGTTTTATGGATGGATACTCAGGCTATAATCAGGTCCCCATCGCCAAAAAGGATCAAGATAAAACCACTTTTACTTATCCTTTTGGTACCTTTGCTTACAGTCGCATGCCCTTTGGGTTATGCAATGCTCCCGCTACCTTTCAGCGGTGTATGATGAGGATATTCTCTGATATGGTAGAGAATTTCCTGGAGATCTTTATGGACGATTTCTCGATTTTTGGAGACTCTTTTTCCGATTGCCTAGCGAATCTTGACGTTGTTCTTACTCGTTGCAAAGAGAAGAATTTGACTTTGAACTGGGAAAAATGTCATTTTATGGTCCAAGAAGGAATTGTTCTTGGACATGTTATTTCACAGAAAGGCATTGAGGTTGACAGAGCTAAGATAGATGTCATTCAAAACCTCCCTCATCCCAAAAGCGTCAAAGATATTCGATCTTTCCTTGGCCATGCGGGCTTTTATAGGAGATTCATTAAGGATTTTAGAAAAATTGCTAGACCTTTAACTCTTCTCCTGGCCAAGGATACGACCTTCCATTTTGACTCGGACTGCGAGACAGCTTTCGACTCACTTAAACACTCACTCACTTCAGCCCCCGTGCTATCATCACCAAACTGGGACTGCCCTTTTGAGCTAATGTGTGACACATCCGACTTTGCAGTAGGTGCAGTCTTAGGACATCACATCGAAAAGATACCACACGTGATATACTATGCAAGTAAGACCCTGAATGATGCTCAAATCAATTATACAACCACCGAAAAGGAACTTTTAGCGGTTGTATTTGCATTAGAAAAATTCAGGCCTTACTTAATTGGCTCACCTATAGTTGTGTACACGGACCATTCCGCCTTAAAACATCTTCTGGCGAAGAAAGATGCAAAAGGTCGACTAATACGTTGGATCCTTCTGTTACAAGAATTCGATCTTGTTATCAAAGATAAGAAAGGATGTGAAAACGTAGTAGCTGACCATCTTTCATGCATCTCGTCTTCCCTTGTGACCCTGCCGATCAATGATTCGTTCCCTGACGAACAACTCTTGAGCGTATCCAATGAACCATGGTTCAGGGATATTGTGAACTATCTTGTCACGGGACTTATACCCAGCGATTGGTCAAAACAGGACAAATACCGTTTTCTTTCCCAAGTAAAACACTTTTACTGGGACGATCCATACTTGTTTAAGTATTGTCCTGATCAGATCATTCGCCGATGTGTCCCGAAAGAAGAGTTCAAGAGTGTTCTTTCTTTTTGTCATGATCAGGCCTGTGGGGGTCACTTTGGTCCTAAAAAGACGGCGGAAAAGGTTTTGCAATGTGGATTTTATTGGCCGACCTTATTCAAAGACGCATTTGACTATTGCAAAACCTGTACACAATGTCAGTACACGGGTAGAATCTCCCAGAGGAATGAAATGCCTCAGCAACCCATTCTGGTTGTTGAAATATTCGATGTTTGGGGCATTGATTTTATGGATCCCTTTCCCAACTCCTTTGGGAATTTGTACATACTGCTAGCGGTTGATTATGTCTCAAAGTGGGTAGAAGCCATTCCATGTCGCACTAATGACAGGAAAGTTGTCATTAAGTTCTTGAAAGAGAATATCTTCTCGCGATTTAGACACCCACGTGCTATTATTAGCGATAATGGGACTCATTTCTGCAACAGGTCTTTCGAGACTCTGATGCGGAAATACTCAATCAACCACCGACTTTCTACACCCTATCATCCCCAAACAAGCGGGCAGGCTGAAATCTCAAACAGACAAATCAAACTTATCCTGGAGAAAACTGTTACTAAAAATAGAAAAGACTGGTCGACCAAACTGACGGATACTCTTTGGGCATTCAGAACTGCATATAAGACCGACCTAGGGATGTCTCCATATAGGATAGTGTTTGGGAAAGCATGTCACTTACCTGTCGAGATAGAGCATAAAGTATTGTGGGCTATTAAGGAAATAAATTTTGATCTAAACCTTGCTTGCAACTTTCGGAAGCTGCAACTAAATGAGCTAAGCGAACTCCGCGATGAAGCTTATGATAACGCTGTAATCATAAAGAATAGGACTAAGGTTTTTCACGATAAAAACATTTTGAGGAAAACATTTTCACCTGGTCAACAAGTCCTTCTTTATGATTCACGATTACACCTTCACGCGAGTAAGCTTCGATCTCGATGGAAGGGACCTTTTGTTGTGCGGTCTGTATACCCGCACGGGGCAGTAGAAGTAGAAAATGTTAAAAACGGCACCTTTTTCAAAGTGAATGGACATAGACTAAAGCCGTATTTTTCCACTGACCCCACGGAGGAGCTCCTGTTCTTACAGGAGCCAGTTTATTTGGATTAAAATTCCTCCGTCTCACCTTCATGTCCAGTATATCATTGCATCATCTTTTGAATGGAGGTGAGTGAAAAGAATAAGTTTGGGGGAAGTTCTTCACCTATATATTTTTCCCCCTCTAATAATTCCTCCCAGACTTACAGGTTTTGTAGATATTGCTGTTGGCAACAGTGAGGACACTGTTGAAAACAAGTTTGGGGGAGGTTTGTGCTTATTTTTGCATCATTTGCATATCATTTGCATAAGCACAAAATATTTCTTTTAAAAATCTATAAAAATTTAAAATTTTTCAAAACCCATAAAAATTTAAAAATTTTCAAGTATAAAAATAATTTTAATATTTACACTTTTTTGTATATAAATAAGATAATGAAAGTTTAGATAGTGAAAAATTACATCCATGAGATTAGAAAAATTTAAGAAAACCAAGAAAATTAGAAGTTTTCTTATACGAACTAGTAATAAGTGGTTATGAGCCGTTGTCCCAAGGGTCGGTAAGATGAAGGACGTCACTAATCTGAGGATAAAAATAAGTCTGAAAAATAGTTTCTATTCTGGAAGCCAAACATTTTGAACGTTGATACCCTGCTATTCGCACTTACACACGTCTTAAAGCCTGGGATAGTAGAGGATACCTTGAAATGCTCTTGTCTTAAAGCCAAAAGTATAAAGGAAATAAAAAAAATGAAATGAAGAAAATATAAAATGGTGAGAAAAATGAACACCGGTTTTGTTATCACCAAGGGCAATAAAAAATGTATAGCGAGGGTGCTTCTTCACCTAGTGCCCTAAGGCCAACTGGTCTGGGAGCCACTGCTATGCCTGAGGTGGTGCAAGACGAGGAAAATACACCAAGTAAGCAAGCACGGGAGTAATCGGTCGGTTAGTACCTCAAGAAGTATTAATGGTCGCATGAAAGTGTGTGAGCAATCTCATCTAAATATTCATTAATTAAAAAGTACTGAGGCTGATGGGCAAGAGTATGATAGCTTGAATTGAATTCTCCGGGTGTAGGGATGTCCTTTACACACACGCAGGGTGATATGATTGATGTTTGGAAGAAAGATAGGAATGAAAAATAAGCCGATGTTTTATTGAGGGAGGACGTGATTTCCGACATCTTTTCATGACCATTAAGATAGGGCTCATGACAACCGAAAAGCTAGCTTAGTTGGAAACCCTAATTTTTAAAGTTTTTCTTCTACAATTCTTTTCTTTAAATGTAATATTCATGATCTGTATTTTATTATTGGATTTTGTGGGTGCAATCCGCTGAAAACCCTCAGGAGATAACACTCCTCCTACTAGGGACACCTAGAGGTTTAAAGGCATGTTGCACATGCTCAGTGCAATCGTGTTGCCTACGAAAGTGTGCGAGTTAGTTTTTCTCTTTCTTTATTTTCTCCTTCTCTTTTTAATAAAAAGTTCGCTCGAGACGATCGAAATTAAGTTTGGGGGAATTTGATCAGTCGAAAATACTGCATCTTTTAACCGGCAATTTCCCTATCATTTGCATTCATTTAGAAGTGTACGGTATTCATATTTCACATATTAGCAAATCAGTCGTTAAATATCAGATTGCATTTGTTAGACTCTAAAACCGGCACTATAAAGGAAATTGACCGCATTTCATGGCATCGCATCATCCCTATATTGCGCAACACTTGTTTTGAGATCTGTGCAGGAAAACCCAGAAGAAAAGCCAATAATTTACATGGCGCCGATCAAACATTACGCCATCTCAATGATTTCAGTTCTGGTAGCAATCCAAAGGGACAAATACAAATCAACACATCAAATAAAGCTCCAAATATCATCCCAAGACCACACCAGAAGAACCAAGCCACAAGGAGCCTACATGGCCGCGGAACCGCGGCAGGGGCCGGCTTGCGCCGCGGTTCCGCGGCGGCCTTGCCACGTCATCCATCCAATTTCAGTGCATAATGTTTCCCTCAGCTCCTACACTTCAGAAAGACATGACAAATTCCAGAAGGCTCCAGAGACTTCTGCCAGATCAGCAAACTAGGGTTTCTAAGCTTAATTAATCCTAGCTTAAAACCTAAGCTTGCTCCTAACAAACTAATTCTAGAAGCTCCTCAACAAACTTTTGGAGGGAATTGTAATTTCAAACCTAGACCTAGGGTTTGGGAAGTCTATAAATAGAAGCCTAGACCTAGGGTTATGTATCTAATCATCTCTTGGAATTCTATTAATTCAATAGATCCATTCACTCTCTTTCTTCATCTTCTTCTTCCATAAGTCTAGTGGCAAGGCTTGTGTGAAACCCTAACCCTAATTCCAATCAAAAGCCAAGATCCCGAGTACCCCATCAAGTAAGAAGCCTTGCAACCTTTTATGAGCGGAGCCGATCTTCAACAGAGCATGTGGTCCAAGCCGATCCACGACTCACGGAGAAAAGCGACGCCAGATCGACAATTTAGTTCTTCCTCTTGTAGTTCTTGAGCGACTGTAATCAAATTGTTGATATAAATAAAAGGTGATATTCTTTTATCTTGTTTTCTTTAAATTCTTGCATCATGACTCGATCTCAATTTCTAATTATAGTTCTTGTTGTGATGTTTGAGTAATACTCCGCTCGTCGAGGAGTCGAGACGATCAATAGAATGATGATGTAATATATCTGAAAACGATTCTTGATTCCTACGAGTTTTGTAAACCCTAGCAAGTTCAAGAACCGACGACCCATTTCGTTGCGATGCTTTCTTGATTGATATCGCTCGAAATTGGGGAGTTACGATCGTTTCTTGAAATTGCTAGAGGCTAGAATGTGAATGATATCGATGAAAGAACAATGGTTAAATGATGAAACCCTAGTTTCACGAGGGAGCCCTAACTCTCGTCGATCATTATCGATCTAGTATCAATTCTTCGAAGGAAAAGAACACGATATCTTGAGATTACATCACGTCTATAGATCCGATCGATTCCTACGAGCCTCATTTAGATTCTTGACATTTGGTTGGAAATATCATCGAAACCCGATTCTCGATTGTTTATCATTTTCTTGATTCTTGATTAGACTAGTGACACCTGAATCAATCGATAAAATCTTGAATCATGTTTTCTTTTCTTTTCGATTAACTTTTCAATTCAAACAATTCAAACATAAAAACGAATCGCACAATCCATGTGGACGATCCGCACTCACTTACAATCTACATCCGACACCGTAGTTGATTGCGGTCAAATATAATTCTTTGATTGTGAATTTTATTCAATATACATAGCAACACAATGAGAAACTCTTATCGATCAAATGAAACCGTTATCGGGAATCATTTGAGTTGATACACACTACACAGTCTCGAATTTTACATCCAATCATGCGACTATGTTGATTTGCATTTTTTGTCATGTGCACCGTGCTCGTGTTATCACAAAGAATAGGAATATGATTTACAAGCACATCAAAGTCTTCTAGGGTATGCGTCATCCATAGGATTTGAGCACAACAAGCACCCGCGGCAATATATTCCGCTACGGCCGTAGAAAGAACAATCGAGTTTTTCTTGGATGACCAAAAGACTAGACAATTTCCAAGAAATTGACATGTTCCATTCGTGGTTTTACGGTCTATTTGACTTCCCGCATAGTCTGCATCCGAATAAAATTTAAAATCGAAAATTTTATTCTTAGGATACCACAAACCTAAACCAATCGTTCTCTTAAGATATCTAAAAATTCTTTTTACCGCACTTAGATGAGATTCCTTAGGACATGATTGGAAACGAGCATACAAGAAAACACTAAACATTATATTGGGTCTACTGGTGGTTAAATAAACTAAATTACCAATCATACCATGATATTTAGTGATGTTCATATTCTTGCCGGATTCATCTTTTGAAAGTTTTATTGTAGTGTCCATAGGAGTGTTGTTTAGATTCACATCTTCAAGGTCAAACTGCTTGGTGAGCTCTTTTATGTACTTGGCTTGATTTATGGAGATGACATCCAAGTTACTTGATTTGGAGTCCAAGAAAATAGTTGAGTCCATCCATCATACTCATTTCAAACTCTTTTTCCATGCTATGAGCAAATTCCTTGCATAGAGATTCATTAGTGGATCCAAAAATAATATCTACATAAATTTGCACAAGCAAAATCTCATCATTTTTCTTTTTGATAAAAAGTGTGGTATCAACCTTACCCTTTGAAAAACCTTTTTCAGGTAGAACTGTACACAATCTAGCATATCAATATATAGGAGCTTATTCCAAACCATACAAAACTTTATGCAACTTGTAAACATGATTAAGATTTTTAAAATCTTGAAAACCGAGCGGTTGTTCCACAAAAACTTTCTCCTCAAGAACACCATTCAAAAAAGCACTTTTAACATCTATTTGATAGACTTTGAAATCTTTAAAACATGCATATGCAAGTAAAATGTGAATGGCTGCTAATCTAGCTACCGGAGCAAAAGTTTCATCAAAATCAATACCTTCCTCTTGATCGTAACCTTGTGCTACAAGTCTTATCTTGTTCCTAGTGATCACACCAAATTCATTAAATTTGTTCTTGAAGACCCATTTTGTACCTATAATGTGTCTGTCACTAGGCCTAAGAACCAACATCAACACATTGTTGCGTTCAAATTGAACAAGTTCTTCTTGCATAGCACAAACCCAATTCTCATCCATGATAGTTTCTATAGCATTCTTAGGTTCAATATAAGACAAGAAATCTATGTCGGTAAAGTAATTTGGATTATGAGAACGAGTGGTTACCCCCTTTGTTATATCACCAATGATTTGAGTTGGTGGATCTTGTTGTATCTCCAATCTTTTGGTAGAGTTAATACCGATTCATCATCCACATTGACTACTACACTTGAAGGGGGCTCTTATTTAGAATCTTCTTTTGAAATGTCAAGTTCCTCCAGGCGAGTTCGAATCACTTCATCATCTTCTTCCTCAAGTACTACAACATTCTTCGTAAAAGAATTAGTTTCATCAAACATTACATGCATACTCTCTTCCATAGTGTTAGAGGTTTTATTAAACATATGATAAGCTTTACTAGGGGAAGAGTAACCAAGAAAAATATCCAAGTCACTTTTTGTATCAAATTTTCCAAAAGGATTTTTAGTATTTATAATATAACATTTGCTCCCGAAAACTTTAAAATAACCAATATTGGTTTTTCTACCATAATACAATTCGTAAGGAGTTTTCTCAAGTACTTTACGAATAACAACCCTATTATAATATACGATGCGATATTAACCGCTTCGGCCTAAAAAAGGTGAGGTAAACTATATTCATTTAGCATTGTCCTAACCATTTCTTGAAGATATCGATTCTTCCGTTCAATGACTCTATTTTGTTGTGGAGTTCTATAACAAAAAAATTCATGTTTAACCCCGTGATCAATAAAAAAATCTTCAAATAAATCATTTTGAAATTCACCTCCGTGATCACTACGGATTTTAATAATAGAAAGTTGTTTTTCATTTTGCACTTTGTTAAAGAAAGTTTTGAAAGCAAGAAAGGCATCACTTTGGCAAGAAAAAAGAATCCAAGTAAATCTTGAAAAACTATCAACAATAACAAATGCATAATATTTAACATCAAAAATCAAAGTCCTTAAAGAAACAAATAAATCTATATGAATTAACTCAAGAGGGTTAGAAGTTGATTCCACAACCTTTAGCTTGAAAAAGCTCTTGACTTGCTTATCCATTTAGCATGCATCACATAACTTGTCTCATGCAAATTTGAGCTTTGGTATGCCATTGACCGAGTCCTTGTTGGTGATGTTCGAGAGTAGGTCAATGGAAGCATGTCCAAAGCTTCGATACCATACCCAACTATCATCTTCTACAACACTTAAACACTCAAAACTTTTATTAGAAATATCACAACCGTCAATAGAATAAACATTACCACTTCTTTAATCAAAAAGTATCATCTCATCTTTTGAATCAAGAACTTTTCCAAACTTTTCATCAAAAACAACTTTAAAGCCTTTATCACAAAATTGACCAATACTTAGAAGATTATGTTTTAAACCATCAACAAGAAGAACATCTTCTAAAGTAGTAGCGTTAAACTTGATATTATCTTTACCGATAATTTTACCTTTACCATCATCTCCAAAGGTGACCATGCCACCTTCCTCTCTTGATAGAGTTACAAAACACTTAAATTTGCCGATCATATGCCTTGAGCAACCATTATCAAGGTACCATTGATCTTCACGTCGTGACTTGTGAGGTACCTATAGAAAATGCAGTAAATGTAACTTTTGGTACCCAAATCTTAGTGGATCCATGGGGGTTAGTATTTAGAACCCAAATCAAATTCTTTGAAGATCTAGCTTTGCAATGGTAAGAGATATGCTCAATATGACCACAATAGTTACACAAAATATTACTAGTTCTAGAATGTGTATGTGCATGTATGTGTTTGCCATAATGATGATGATGATGTAAAGTAGGAGTCTTAACACGAGTAGTTCTAGTAAACGATTTTCTAAAACTTGGAGTATGACCAAATCTAGTACTACAATCATATGATATACGAGTATGTACATGATGAGTATGGTGATCATAAGAAGTAGATGCATGCGTAGAAGTAGTCTTAACAAAAGTAGTATTAAATGAAGCCTTATCATATACTGGTTTGGGGCTACTAGAATGAGAAAACGATGCATGTTGAAGACCAATTTCATTCTTCTTATTGGAAACATTTAAATTGCCTATCATGTTATCAAGAGAAATTTTGCTAGTGGCAAACTTGTGAAGCGTGACATCAAGATCATTAATCTAAAACTTCATTTTATCAAAATCAAGCAACATAATGTTATGCGTTATAGTCAAAGAATCATATTTGCACTTGAGAGAAGCAACAGTGGAAGTGAGTCTCTCATTTTTGAAATTAGCATTTTCGAGAGAACTATTTAAAGAAGCAATTTTAGACAAAAGTTTTTCATTCTCAAGTTTTAAACTCTCATAACCACAAGATTTAAAAGAAGAACTTTCATTTTCAAGATAAGCAATTTTTTTTTGGCAATGGAATACTAAGATTGGAGTTTGGAATAAGCATCATGTAAAATTCCAAAGGTTTCAAGAAGTTCTTCAAAGTTATATGAGTCAAGATCATCAATTACCTCATCCTCATGTACCATGAAGCACATGTTCGCTATTTCTTTATCAAATAGAAGATCTTCATTATCGCTCCATTCCGAATCGTCCTACGTTCTTGCATTGAAAGCTCTACGATTTGGTCGATATGGAGCTTCCTTCTTGTTATTGAGGGGGCAATCAGCAACGAGATGACCAGGCTTTCTACACTTGAAGCAAGGTCCAATATCCTTGTCGTTGTTGTAAGGACTATCTCTTAAAAATGTTTCTCTCTTGAAATTTCTTCGAAACTTGAAGAATTTGTTGAATTGCCTTGTCATAAGAGCAATATCCTCATCGTCTCCACTAAGTTCGTCATCTTCGCTTGATTTAGATAGAGCTTTAGATTTGGATGATACTTTGGAAGTAGTCTTGAGAGCGATGTTCTTAAGCTTGTCTTTCTTCTCCACATTTTCATCTTCTACGTCGTAGGATTTGAGTTCAATCTCCTAAGTTTTGAGATTTTCTTAAAACTCTTCAAAAGACATGACCTCAATGTCAGCTATCGCCTTGAGATTTGTCACGTCCCGCTTCCCAAGGTATGTAAACACGACACGCGGCAGAGCCAACCATGCTACCTATGGCTAGGAATTATCCCTTCATAATCACATTACGGCTGTCAATCGGATATCAAGAACAGTAAAGAAAATCTAGCTAACACATGTCCATCTGCCACAATAAATAAAATCAAGAAATAGATGTAGCGGAAATGAATCAAGATCCAATAAGAACAATATCCGAATCACATCCCATATGGGCTCACATCAATAAAATAAAACTATGGAAATAACAAAACTAAGCATCTCTAAAATTAAACATCTAGCTCCTCATTGCTCGGCTTGCTTGCTAAAATACTCCTGATCTACCAACGACAATGTTAAAGGAACTGGGCCATGCAAAACTCAGACGTCAGTGCGTCATAATATCACAATAATAGTAGTAACCAGGATATGATGCTATGATTAAACATAAATATAAATAATAAACACAGATATAAATAGTGATCTATATGTATGTGATGTGTATCCTAAAGATTGTGCTTCTAGGTTATCTATTCTAGAAGTCTTTGAAATCAATTAATGTAATCCTCATCGTAACTCAACAATATATATCTTGTTCAAACCCCCATGGGAACACAACACAATGATTATTCCGTTCACGCCGGGAATCACGGCAAACAATAAACAATGATTATTCCGTTCATGCCCGGAATCATGGCAAACAATAATAATATCCTCCTGAGTTACGTTTCGGTTACATTCTTGATTTCCCCTTTTCCCCCCAAGGTTCTGTGTTCAAATCAGGTATTAACGATATAAATCTAATGCCAACACAGGATCAAGAAGGTACAGGTCTTGTCTATATAGACAACAAGTTACGTCCATCAGGACAAAAAATCAGGATTGTTGGCATTAGCAATAAGATCCAAGTAACAAGTCTGGTAGTATGTCGTGAACATATCATGTAATGTATATTAACTAAAACAGATACCAATGTAAAACTGTAATTAATATCGAAACACGGTAAACACAACTAATGCCAGGATGCATATGTATCTTTCTGTAATAACCGTTTTACGTCCATTACCATATATATTGCAATCTAGATAACATACTGAACTGATATAGTAGTATGATAAGATTGTGATGATCCGGCATGCAACTAAATAACCCATTATTGGTACGGATACAGACGGATACTATAAAACTGTAAATCGGTAATTTCTGCTGAATAGTAAAGAACATGCACTATAATTTATCAAATAAATATTGATATAATAAAATAGCATGTTGCAAGTTTAGAACTTGCCTGATCGAATCTCATGTCGAGATACGGATTTTCCGAACGACGGCGATGTCCAAAATCACGACGTAAATACAACCTTGCTTACAAATGATTGTGTAACGTTCTGGGGTAGCCGCTGATACTCTGTGGAATTCCTAGAGGCTGGTGTTTAAGGTCGGGAGCGACGGCGATGAGTCGGGGTTCGCCAGCGATGAGATAAAGTTGGACTTTGAACCTGCGAATAAGAAAAGAAGAAGAAATGAGGCTGTTGCTGGGTTATGGGGTTGGAGAGGACAGAAGAGAGATGGTGGCGACGGGGTGACGGCGACGAGGCGAAGTCATCGGTGGCGAGGTCGTCGTAGCTGTGAGGGGTGAATGGTGATCGGAAGAAGAGCATAAGAGAGAAATGGGAGTGGTGGTGGTGCTCTGGAGTTGCTGGGAGTAGAGAGGAGGTGACGGGGGTGCTAAGGGGTGGCCGGGTTCTAGCGACGAGGTCGGAGGTGAGGGGTGTTAGGTTTTTGGCGTCAGGGAGGTCAGGTTTGGGTGATCGGGAAAAGAGGTTTTGAGAAAAGAGGAGGAAGATGAGGTGATAGAGGCGAGGCAGGGGAACCGAGGAGATGGGAACGGCGACGATGAGAGGGCGGTGACAGGGCAACAGTGAGAGTGTGGGCTAGGGCTCGGGTTTGCGACGAGAGGGAGAAGAAGGAGAGAGAGTGTGTGGTTTTTTATAAAAAAAATTTATATTATATTATATATATATATATATATATATATTATAGAGAGAGAGGGGGTGGGGACGGGGGAGAGAGATGAGAGAAAGAGAGAGATTTGAGAGATTTTATTATTTAAAATAATTAATATTATATATATATATATATATCAGTATATATTTATTAGTATTTATTAGTTATAAGAATATTATATATATATATATATTGTGGGATTTTACAGATAATACCATATTAGTCCGAATATTACCCGTGTCCTTTCAAAATTCTAGTTTTTAAATATGGCGAATATACGTAAGGATTTAAACCATAATGCAATGTCCTGTAATTAAAAACATATACCCCCAAATAAAAATCTACATAAATATACGTAGCGATCCAAATACTAATCTGTTTAACAATTTGGATATGAACATGATATATGGGCGCAACCACATGATATGGGTTACTATGACATGCAAGGCTAGATAAGAAAATATATTATTTGGTTTTATATTGTATTTTAAGAAAGATATGTGGATTCTAAAATATATTATATATGTATATAAAATCTAAATTTGCATGAATACACTATACTAGCAAATATTTGATGTAATCTCGAACCATGTTGGGTTTCAAACATGCGGGTCGGGTCAGATAATAACCACAGCTGCTAATGCATTATCTGCAACCCAAAACAACAATAGTCAATAATTTTGCCGCAAGATTTGAAATACCCCAAATATATAGTATAACAATACTAGGGCGTTACATTTTACCCAACTACAAAAGAATTTCGTCCTCAAAATTCACGGAACAAGAAAAAAACAAGAAAACACGGATTTAAGAAAAGAGGTGTGGAAACTTCTGTCGGATCCCGTCTTCACGTTCCCAAGTAGATTCTCCACACGAACGATTCCCCCATGAAACGAGTACTAGTGGGATAACTTTATTCTTGAGGACTTTTTCTTGTCAATCCACAATCGCCATTGGTTGCTCTTCATATGTTAAATCTTCCCGTACTGTCAATTCCAAGTGATCTAGGTCGTGCGTCTCATTTCGAACATACTTGCGGAGTTGAGATACATGAAACACGTCATGAACAACCGCCAAGGATTGTAGTAAAACCAAACGATAAGCTACCTCTCCAACACGCTCAATAATACCGAAAGGCCCTACGAATCGAGGACTAAGCTTGCCTCGACTACCAAATCGGATCACTCCTCTGGTCGGTGATATCTTTAAGAATAAAAGATCACCAACTGCGAACTCCTGAGGTCTTCGTCCAGTATCAGCCTAACTTTTCTTTCGATCTTGTGCCATCTTCATATGATTTCGGATCACGTTAACTTTCTCCACCGTTTGCACAATAAGATCCGGTCCCAATAATCTTCTTTCTCCAACCTCGTCCTAACAAACAGGCGAGCGACACTTACGACCGTATAATGCTTCGAATAGAGCCATCTGTATAGTCGCCTGAAAACTGTTATTATAAAAAAACTCCACCAAGTGCAAATGATCCTCCCATAAACCCTAGAAGTCTAACATGCATGCTCTTAACATATATTCAAGAGTTTGGATCGTTCTTTCAGACTGTCCATCTATCTGAGGATGATAAGCTGTGCTAAAGTTCAAGCGAGTTCCCAAACTTTCCTGTAGACTCCTCCAAAAGTGTGATAGAAATCGAGTATCACGATCCGAAACGATCCTCACGGGTACTCCATGCAATCTTACGATCTCCTGCATGTACCGCTCTGCCAAAGCCTCCGTCGACTAACCAACTCAAAATGGTATAAAATGAGCTGTCTTGGTCAATCGATCGACAATCATCCAAACTGCATTATTGCCATTTGGACTCCGTGGTAAAGCTGTCACGAAATCCATGGTTATATGTTCCCACTTCCACTAAGAAATCGGAAGTGGTTGCAACAAACCATATACCCTTTGATATTCAGCCTTGACTTACTGACACACCAAACACTTTGATACGTAGCGAGCAATCTCTCTTTTCATACCTTCCCACCAGAAATGTTGTCGTAAGTCTCGGTATATCTTCGTGCCTCCCGAATGCACTGAATACGCGGAACTATGAGCCCCCTTCATGACTTCTTCACGAATATCTCCTCTAGGCACACATAGACGACTACCATATCGTAAAGAACCATCTTCATGAATTACCAAATTTGTTCGAATTCCCGCTTCTACTTGTTCTTGAAACTTTTGCAATCTTAGATCATGCGACTGCACTGCTTTAATGTTATCAATCAAGGATGACTATACTTGCAACTGCATCAACTGTCCTGAAGAATTTGGTAGTACAATATCCAATTTGAATCTCTGAAGATCAACTATAATCTCCTTTTGTGCCGTCAACATCCGTATCCCTAGCAACTAACTTAGAGCATCCGACACTAAATTAACATTCTCTGGATAGTATTTTAGATCAAGATCGTAGTCAGCCACCAGCTCTAACCATCTACGATGCCTCATGTTGAGCTCTTTCTGTGTGAACACATACTTTAGGCTCTTGTGATCGGTAAATACTTCTACCCTTTCGCCCAATAAGTAGTGTCTCCAAATCTTCAGAGCAAAAATCACTGCTGCTAACTCCAGATCATGAGTTGGGTAGTTCTTCTCATGAGTTTTCAATTGTCTTGACGCATAAGCTATGACCTTCCCATGATGCATTAGAACACATCCCAAACCTTTCCCAGATGCGTCATTGTGAATAACGAGTCCTCCGGAACCATCTAGCACTGTCAAGATAGGAGCGGTTGTCAATCTTTGCTTCAGCACGTCAAAAGCTAATGCACACTTCTCGATCCATACGAACGTTACCTCCTTTTGTGTTAAGTTGGTCAATGGTTTTCTATTCAGGTGAAGTTCTCCACAAATCTTCTATAGTATCCGATAAGCCCAAGAAAACTTTTGATCTCCCCTATATTCTTTGGAATCGACCAATCATAAACAGCTGCAATCTTTTCGGAGTCAACGACAATTCCATCTTCGGATACAACATGACCTAAGAATTTCACTTCTTCGAGCCAAAACTCGCACTTGCTCATCTTAGAATATAACTTTTCTTGTCTCAACGTTTGCATTGTGATCCTCAAATATTCTTCATGCTCTTCTTTGATCTTCGAATAGACCAGAATATCATCAATAAACACCACTACGAACTGGTCCAGGTACGGTGAAAAGATTCGGTTCATCAAGTCCATAAATATTGCCGGTGCGTTAGTAACTCCAAATGGTATCACTAAGTACTCATAATGCCCATATCGAGTTCGGAACGCTGTCTTGCAAATATCTTCTGATTTTACCCGAACTTGATGATATCAGGCTCGCAAATCCAACTTCGAGAATACCCTCGTGCCACTGAGTTGATCGAATAATTTTCCGATGCAAGGGATTGGGTACTTGTTCTTAATAGTCACCCGATTCAATTCACGATACTCAATGCACATCCTCCGCGTGACATCCTTCTTTTTGACTAGAAGAACTGGAGCTCCCCAGGGTGAATTGTTGCTGCGAACCCAACCCTTCTCTAGTAATTCGGTAACTTGTTTCTTTACCTCTTCCAGTTCCACCGGCGCCATTGGATAATAAGCCTTTGAAATCAGTGCTTCTCCAGAAATAAGATCAATTGTAAACTCCACATCTTGTTTTGGCGGTAAAACTGAGATGTCCTCGAACACATCCATAAAATCCCGAACTACCACTGGTGCTTCTTCCTTGTTTACTTCCATCGACGAAAGAACATCATTAGTCAGCCTAGCCCTACATTCGACTGGCCTGACAGATCTGCTACCTCCCAAAAATATAAATTTCGGATGTCCAGGAATCTGGAAAATCACTTTCTTTGCCCTGCAATCAATGTGAGCGTGGAAAATGCCAAGAAAATCCATTCCCAAGATAACATCATAGCTGCCAGTATCAATCACCAAGAAATCTGTGAATAACTCCCGTCCGCAAATAACAATCGAGCAACCCTTGCACTCACTACTAGATATAATTCTCTCATTCCCAGTGTATATGTCCCAGCAACTAGACAGGGCCGTGTGTGGAACAGAGTGTGTACTAATAAACTTGGAAGATATGAAGCAATGGGATGCACCTGAATCGAATAATGCCAATGCGGGAAAATTATAGACAAGTAGGATACCTGAAACAACATCGTCTAAAGCTTTGGCCTCCTCGGCCGTCAAGGTGAAGGCCCATGCTTGGTTAGGCCTCTGAGTAATCTACTTCTGCTGTGCTCTCGGAGCATCACCCTTCAACCGAACTCTCGATGGGTAAGTATTAATTCGATGATCAGCAGCTCCGCAAATCAGACACTGCCGAAGCCTCATCCGGCACTCCCTCTAGAGATGACCCGGTCGTTGGCAGTAATCACACAACGCATCCTTCTTCTGCATTGAAACAGAGGTCCTTTTCATTGGTATTGTCCCCTGTTTATTTATCGGAATGCCTCTACATACAGGAACTCTAGTTGGTGTATACGGAGTCTTCCGCACCATAACAACTTGCTGTTAAGTACCCTTTACTTTCAATGATAAACTCTGCTGCTCTCTGGCTGTCTTGAGAACTTAGGAGAAGGGGGTCAATCCCAGAGATATGATGTGTATCTGAATCTCCACATCTAAGCTACGCATAAACTGCCTTACCCTATCTGCCTCGTTGGCAACCAATTGTCCCCGCAAGTCGACTGAGCCGGGTCCACTCAGTCGTATGTGTATCAACGGATCCGCCATTCTACTTCAAGCTAATGAACTTCTCTTCCATTTCCTCCCGAGCAGACTGTAGAAAGAACTTCTTCAAAAAAATCTTCGCAAAAAAGTTTCCCAACTGATCGGCTTGGCCACACAGGTCTCCTCTACGAGCCACCACTCGCGAGCGTAATCCACCAATTGGATGCGTACTACATCCACTCTTTTCTCATCTGGAATCTACACGGCAAAAAGCAGGTTCTCTGTATCAAATAGCCACTGCTCTACAGGAAATGGCTCCTCCAGTCCTGTAAATATAGACGGACCGAGCTTTCTAAAGTCCTCCATGGTGCCCTCGCACTGTGTTGGCCTGAGTGCTGCTGCAACTACGGACTGCTGGACCATCCGCAGACCCTCCTGGAAAGTCTCGGCATGCCGCTGATTCAGCTCAGTTTGCCGCTTCTAGTTTTCAAGCATACCACGTACAACTCCAAGAAATGCGGCGTTAGTGACACACCTCTGGTATGACCGTAAATCTCTATCCGCCACGATTCTGAAGCTAAGACACTGAGAGGGATTAGTAACGGTAAACAGGATTCAATAAACAAGATAGCTATAGATTTTAGACTGGCAAGATAGTAATGTGGCAGGACATGTTCCGAATTCTGGGTTTCCTGGTTAGTGTATTGGGTTCAATACCCAACTACAAAAGAACCAAACCCGACTAACCCTAAATCTTATGGCTTTGATACCAAACAAACCCTGTCACACCCCACTTCCCAAGGTACGTAAACACGGCACACGACAGATCCAACCATACTACCTATGGCTAGGAATCATCCCTCCATAGTCACATTACGGCTGTCAATCGGATATCAAGAACAGTAAAATAAAAATCTAGCTAACACATGTCCATCTACCACAATAAATAAAATCAAGAAATAGATGTAGCGGAAACGAATCAAGATCCAATAAGAACAACATCTAAATCATGTCCTATATGGGCTCACATCAATAAAATAAAACTACGGAAATAACGAAACGAAGCATCTCTAAAATTAAACATCCAGCTCCTCATTGCTCGGCTTGCTTGCTAAAATACTCCTGATCTGCCTGCGACAATGTTAAAGGAACTGGGCCATGCAAAAATCAGATATCAGTGCGTCATAATATCACAATAATAGTAATAACCAGGATATGATGCTATAATTAAACATAAATATAAATAATAAACACAAATATAAATAGTGAGCTATATGTATGTGATGTGTATCCTAAAGTCTGTACTTCTAGGTTATCTATTCTAGAAGTGTTTGAAATCAATTAATATAATCCTCATCGTAACTCAACAGTATATATCCCGTTCAAACCCCCCACGGGACCACAGCACAATGATTATTCCGTTCACGCTCGGAATCACGGCAAACAATATACAATGATTATTACATTCACGCCCGGAATCACGACAAACAATAATAATATCCTCTTGAGTTACGTTTCGGTAACATTCTTGATTTCTCCTTTTTCCCCCAAGGTTCTGTGTTCAAGTCAGGTTTTGACGATATAAATCTAATGCCAACACAGGATCAAGCATGTACAGGTCTTGTCTATGTAGACAACAAGTTACGTCCATAAGGACAACAAATCAGGATTGTTAGCATTAGCAATAAGATCAAGTAACAAGTCTGGTATTGTGTCGTGAACATGTCATGTAATGTATATTAACCAAAATAGATACAAATGTAAAACTGTAATTAATATCCATTACCATGTATATTGCAATCTAGATAACATACTGAACTGATATAGTAGTATGATAAGATTGTGATGATCCGGCATGCAACTAAATAACCCATTACGGATACAGACGGATACTATAAAACTGTAAATCGGTAATTTCTGCTGAATAGTAAAACACATGCACTATAATCTGTCAAATAAATATTGATATAATAAAATAGCATGTTGCAAGTTTTGAACATGCCTGATCGAATCTCACATCGAGATACGGATTTTCCGAACTACGGCAATGTCCGAAATCACGACGTAAATACAACTTTGCCCACAAATGACTGTGTAACGTTCTGGGGTAGTCGATGTTGTTCTGTGGAATTCCTAGAGGCTGGTGTTTAGGGTCGAGAGCGACGGTGACAAGTCAGGGTTCGCCAGCGATGAGATAAAGTCGGGCTTTGAACTTGCGAAGAAGAAAAGAAGAAGAAATAAGGCTGTTGCTGGGTTATGGGGTTGGTGAGGACAGAGGAGAGATGGTGGCGACGAGGCGAAGTCGTCGGCGGTGAGGTCATCATGGCCGTGAGAGGTAAATGCTGATCGAAAGAAGAGCAGAGGAGAGAAGCGGGTGTAGTGGTGGTGCTCTGGGGTTGCTGGGAGTCAAGAGGAGCTGACGGGGGTGCTAAGGTAGTGGTCGAGTTCCGGCGACGAGGTCAGAGGCAAGGGGTGTCGGGTTCTTAGCGTCGGGGAGTTCAAGCTTGGGTGATCAGGAGAAGAGGTCTCGAGGAAAGAGGATGAATAGGAGGTGATGGCGGCGAGGCAGGGGAGGCGAGGAGATGGGAAAGGCGACGGTGAGAGGGTGGTAACGGGGCGACGATGAGAGCATGGGTTAGGACTCGGGTTAGCGACGGGAGGGAGAAGAAGGGGAGAGAGAGAGTGTGGGTTTTTTATTAAAAAAATTATATTATAATATATATATATATATATATATTAAATAGAGAGAAGGGTGGGGATGGGGGAGAGATAGAGAGACAAGAGAAAGAGAGAGATTTGAGAGATTTTATTATTTAAAATAATTAATATTATATATATATATATATGTATATATATCAGTATATATTTTTTAGTTATAAAAATATTATATATATATTGTGGGATTTTAAAGATAATACCATATTACTCCGAATATTACCCATGTCCCTTCAAAAATCTAGTTTTTAAATATGGAAAATATACGTAAGGATTTAAACTATAATACAATATCCGGTAATTAAAAACATATACCCCCAAATAAAAATCTACGTAAATATACGTAGGGATCCAAATACTAGTATGTTTAACAATTAAGATATGAACATGATATATGGGTACAACCACATGATATGGCGTAATATGACATGCAAGGCTGGATAAGAAAATATATTATTTAGTTCTATATTGTATTTTAAAAAAGATATGTGCATTTTAAATTATATTATATATGTATATAAAATCTAGATTTGCATGGATACACTGTACTAGCAAATATTTGATATAATCTCGAACCATGTTGGGTTTCAAACATACGGGTCGGGTCGGGTAATAACCACAGCTGCTAATGTATTATCCGGAACCCAAAACAACAATAGTCAAGAATTTTGCCGCAAGATTTGAAATACCCCAAATATATAGTAAAACAGTGCTAGGGTGTTATAAGAGTAGTCGCCTTTATTTGCCATTTCTTGGTGAGTGATCGAAATATCTTCCTCATGTTTTTCTCATTCTTCATGGAATCATCTAACTAGGAGTCAAGAAAATTAGTTGTTTAATGTATGTGCCCTTAAAGGAAATTAATTGTAATTGTGACCTACAAGTATAGAACTTTTGTGTTCGTAATAATAGTTGGCTATTTGGTTTTTTCTTTATTGGTATATCTTATTACTCTGCTTATTATTAATTACTAATAAAGTCCGTAGAATAATACTAGACTACAGGATTATGATGTAGATCATAATAGTGAGACCTAACTAGTCGATAAGTATATTCTTAAATGTTCCTAGTCATAGGAGATCGAGATAGGACATCGATACTCCAGAAGACTAGTGTATATTATACTTACTCATTAGAAAGAGTAATGACTGTTCTCATAATTATCTGGTGTAGTGACATCAGAGTATCTTATGCAGGTGCTTATAGATGATAAGTACACTGAACGACTCATTTTGAATTTCCAGTTGGTAATTATACATAACTGTCGGATGGAAATTCATATAGTGACAACTGGTATGACTTAGTCTCCAGACCCGAGACTTGTCATAGTACCTTACGTGTACTAGAGATTACTTTAGTTACTACCCAACCACAGATCCATTGATACTGTATATAATGGTAGAGTTGGGTATGATCGAATACATGTAAAGGTTGTGAGGAGTTAACATGGGATTCGTCTCTCCGGTAAATGGAGAACAGTGTTCTGGAGTGCGCGATATATCAATGACTTAAAATCTCTAGCTAGAGTACTAGAGATCAAATGATAAGTGGTTATCAGTTTGTTCTCAGGGTTACGTGATAATATCAACACAATAGTTATTTGAGTTATTAGGTTTTGACAGTACTACCAAGCCTTATACCAAATAAAGAGCATAAGTAGACGAAGAGACCGGACCGTATGGTAGTTGCCACTGATGGAAATTGATTTGCTTGGATAGCATTTTCCTATTCCAATCCAGTCATCGACAGTTTTCCCAGGTAGTTAAAACACATGGCTATCATCCCTATAGACTTGTGGATTTTACTGCTTACAGAATTAATTCGAATTAATTATCCACTGCTGAGTAAATATTGAGCCTCCGGAGTCACACATAGATGAACTCCTACTTGCAAAACATAAAACTATAAAAGAAGATAAAGTATATGATTGATATAAAAAAAGAGATTTTATTAATTAAGTATATTTGATGTACTATTAATTAAATAAGGGTAAAATTGTCAAATACGGTTTGACGTGCAACTCAAAATAATATGTGATATTAAATGAGTAAATAATACACGCCTATATATATTAATTATATTATGAATATAATAAATATACATATGTAATTATAAATATACAAATATATATATATATAATATTGTTATGCACTTGATGTGTATCAAATATTATATCCATATATATGTGTGGGCCAATATGTATTAAGTTATAACTAATTAGTTTGTTTAAGGAATCAGACAAATTAATTAATTATGAGGGTTCAAGTAGAAAAAACTGTATCCCTATATATAGGCTTCTATTTGATACAAAACCCAAGCCCTAATTATTCCTCTCATCCTCTCAAAAGTTTTGGCCTCCCCTCCTTTTCTTTTGGCCTAAATTTTTATGATGGAGACGAATTAAAAATTTGATTTTTAATTCTCTTCTTTTTTATAATTCTCTCTAATTAATTAGATCAGTTAACCAATTAACTAGAGTTTACTAATCTTGGAGATTCGTGTGGAGGCAAGTAAGGAGATCATCAAGATGTAATCAAGTTGACATGATTAGATAAGAATCGCAAGCACAGCGAACGGAACGCAAATCCGAATTTCCACAAAGATGTTATCTTTTCGAATCAATTAAGAGTTAATTGATTTCGTTTATAATTAACCTAACCCTAAATTGGTGTTCATGTAAAAATTTTAATTTTCCCTTCTGCTGCGTTTACACCAATTATCACCAACATGGTATTAGAGTGAAGGTTTGTAAATTAAGTTAATTAATTTTTTCTTGTTAATTGCATCCATAAATGTTGTTATATTTAGGATTAATCAATATATTCTAAGAGTTAGAATATTATTGAATGCATATGTCAATATTTGTATATAATTTAATATGATTAAATTTGAAACATTAGATATTTTTAATGAGATTAAAAATGTCAAAAAAAAATTAAAAAATTGTTTACGCATAAAAATTTGGAATATGTAAAAAACAAGTTTGTTTTATTATTATTAAAATAATATTTCGAATTTTTAAATAAATAAATAAAATTAAAAAATCATTTTTTAAAAATATTCTAGGTTTGTTGGAGTTTATTGAAAATCTATTTTCAAAGTATTCCAAGTTTGTTGGAGTTTGTTGAAAATCTATTCCAAATTTGTTCGAGTTTGTTGGATTTTTGCTGGAGATTATTTAAATTTAAAAACCAAGTTTGTTGGAATTTTTTTAAATTTGTTATTAAAAGATTTATTGTTATCTTTATATTAACATTTAGATGCATATGTGTTAAGTTGTTAAAATACAAGATAATTTTGTTTTGTTAATTTTAGTAAGTTGTTATTAAAAATAATTAAATAATTTTAGTTCTAATTTTTAGCAACTATTTTATGCAAATCATTATATGTGATATAGTGAGTTATTGTTGTGATGTGATCGTATGCCTGCAATGTGTTTTATTTATTTTTGTGTATGTGATATGCAATGGTTAGATTAGTATATTGGAATGGATTTGGACAAACCCTTTGTGATTTGCGTTGTAAATTTTTATAGTGGCCTGCGAGTCACTTGGTAATGGTTTAATTAAATAGGGTCTGCGAGCCTCGATTTATTTACGCATTAGTTTGTGAGTTTTATGAGGGCAAAGAATTGAAGCAAAAGCTAGGTGTAATTGAAGGAGTTCAATGGAGCGTTCAAGTGGCTCAAAACGTTTTCTTTTTTTTAGTTTATATACATATGATGTAAAACCCTAAATTAAATTATCGTATTTTAATTCTATCGCTCAAATTAAAGCACGATAAATCACACCCGTCCAATCCATTCCAGTATAAGCCCATTTTTATGATATAAATGCCTTTAATGCCTTAGAAATTGTTCTTGTGGATTTACATGTATGTGATGCCTTTAAAAGTTGTTTTGTTCTCATTACACGTTTTTCAAAAACATAATTTTGTTAAAATGGGTTTTTCTAAAATTATCATAAAACAATTAAAAGCGGATTTAACAAGAAAATGATGAGATGATTAATAATGAGATTGCTAAGTATAAAAACGACTTAAAATTGAAAAACAATTTTTAAAATGAATAGGGAGTTAGTAATAACTCAAAAATATATTTTTTTCTAGAAACGTTTTTCAATTTAAATCAAGTCAAAAACGTTAAGAGTGTTTTTTCAATACTATACATTACCCTCCACTATTTCAATAAAATAGAGTATCCAATATTCATGCTATGGTTGTTGGCGAGTTGTCAAGCCATAGTGTATGGTATTTAGATGATATTCGGTTGCTAATACATGTGATGTAGAGTAGGTGAACCAATAATGAGGTTTTATTGTTGGCGAATTTCCAAGGGTCACATTATTGATCCAAGTGCTCAAGAAATGTGTGTGTATGACTTAACTAGATTATTATGAGTTATGGTTGGCTTGTTGTCAAACTTATAATTAAATGTAGGTGTAAAACTGATAATTTAAAGTCACAAATGTGATCGAACAAAGAGCTTTGTCCACCTTCTATGGTGTATGGTGACTTGTTGGCTAGTTGTCAAGGTCATTATACCATGATAGTTGGATTTTGATTCCCACTTTAAACTTGTAAAAAGTTTATGATTTTCAAATGTTGTGGTTTTCATGAAAATGTACTAAAATAGTGGGAGCCATCTAATGGATAAATTAAATATTTTTCCAATTTATTTTGATGTTATGAATGCCCACTAAAATATTTTTCTACTACTCTCAGATTTACTTCTGTTAATCATGACTGGATTAAAACTGATAACTGAAAAATATAAATTGATGGGCTACAACTATAAAGACTGGTTACACAAGATCAAAATCGCCCTCACTTATGGAAAAAGTGATTTGCGTTCTCACTTTCGCACCACTTCTCCCTCTAGGTGATAATCCTAGACATGTGGATCGAGATATCGATGCTCAGTGGAATCTCGATTGTGATCAGGCCCATTGCCTCACCCTGGCCTCTATGAATGATGATTTACAAAGGCAACATGAGGAAATGGATATTCAGACTATATTCACTCGTCTCCAAGGGTTGTATGGAGAACAATCTCGAATAGCTAGATTCGACCTATCGATTGAACTTTATGATCTAAAAATGAAGCCCGGTATACCCGTGCAGGACCATGTCCTCAAAATGATTAATTTGATCAATCTAGTTGAGGGTTTGAGTTTCCATTTATCTAAGAAGTTTTATGTTGATAAAATTCTTAGTTCTCTACCAATGCTTTTTCTTTGTTTATAATGCAGTTCAATATAAACAAATTAGAAGTTGGACTTCCAAAGCTGCTCAATATGTTGGTGCAAGTGGAGACCTTCTAAAAAAAGTGAAGTCCTCTGTTATGCTTGCGGGACGTTCTTCTCCCTCTACTAAGGAGAAAGCTAAGGGAAAGGGAAAGTAGAAGCCACACAAGCGTAACAGAAGCATGAAGAAGGCTAAAGGTAAAAGCAAGGTAAAAGAAACAAAGCCTACATAAGGAGAATATTTTCACTGCCATAAGATTGGGCACTGAAAGAGAAATTGCACTAGCTATCTAGAAGAGCTAAAGAAGAAGAAGCTTGCTGAAACTTCATCTTCAGATATTTATGTTATTAAAAAATGTTTTCAAATTACACCTACTTCATGGGTATTGAATACCAGTTCTAGTTCTCAAATCTGTAACTGTTTATAGGGACTGAGAAGAAGTAGGAAGCTGGCACAGGAAGAGATGATTCTCAGAGTAGCAAATAGATCAAATATTGTAGCAGTTTCAGTAGGATATTATCATCTATCACTGCCAGATGGCAAGACTTTAGTTATAAATAACTGTTATTTTATTCCTAGCATGTTATGCAGCATTATTTCTGTTTCTTTATTAGATAAAGACGGATATTATTTTGTTACGTCCAATGGTGTTATCAACATTCATTGTAATTACAAATTAGTTGCTTTTGGGAATTTATTTAATGATTATTATGTTGGATATAGTGCCCTCAAGGCAATTATTGTAATTGAAAGTAGGCGATTATGATAATTGAATGAGGACATATATAGGTAGAACAGTCTTACTCGAAATGACAGTATGCTATCTGGTTTGTCTTTATCATTATGTGTGTATAATTTGATAAAACCTGTAGGATTATCACTTGACTACCAGAATTATGATGGTGATATATACGTAGGAGCTAGGTGGTCAATAAGCACATCCTTAAATTTCCTTAGTCGATGGAGTATCGAGATTGGGCATCGATACTCCTAAGTAGACTAGTGTATACTTTTCGAGACCCCGATGAGGGGTGGTGGCCGTTCTCAAAAGCCATTAGTGTTGAGTCACCTAAGATAATATACAAGTGCTCACTGGAGGTGAGTATACTGGACGGACTCACCGAGAACTTCTAAATGGTATTATACCTATCGTCAGATGGAAGTTCTCTTGTAATATGAGTACAGGTTAGTCCTTTAACCTGAGATTTTCATTTGTTTCGTGTGAGTTCCTACTGTACTTAGATTACTACCCTACCACGGCTCAAAGGAGTCATATAAACAGGTTTTAGTTGGATATAGTCCCGAGCCACATGGAGGCAATGAACAATCGTCAGGGATTAGTCTCTCCCGGTATTGGGAGTCGATGTCGCGCTGTGTTGGGTCAGCCATCACCAAAAATCCTTAGCCAAGATGGATGAGATTTACTGATGTGATATCAGTAGTTTCTAAGTGAGTGATGAGCTTCAGACTGGCATGACTTATCAGATTAGTAGGGGTCTCACGTTATCCACCCCCTAGACCCGATATGCAATTATCTTAGACGAAAAGACCGGACTGTACGGAGATTGTCACAGATAGGATCGGTAGGGGTACGGATGAGTTTGCTCGTCGGCCTTCCTTTCGTTCAATACCTGGGTAGCCGTTACGTACAACTAGTGCCGCTGACGTGCTTGTGGTTAAACCCACTTCCAGCGTATTGACGGGTCTTTAAATTCTCACGCAGAGAGTTTTTCTGGTTCAGGAAAAATGATGCAGTGGTTATATATTGATACGTGCAGGGTTCCGTTTAGGTATGTGTGCTAGCCACACGGACTTTAATCGGGCGGATGATAATACTAGCCGGCTTTGGATTAAGCCCGATTATTAAATCAAGTTTTTATTTAATAATGTTCATATATATATTTCGATATGTATATTCTAGTATTATTTTCTTTGTATTTTTCTATCTTTTGGGTATTCGTATTTTGATATGAATACGGGCATGTATTTGCGAGGACGTATTCTTGTATTTAAACAAGAATACTTCTAGAAGAAGAAGAACTCATTTCAAGGTTTTTCTTTTTAAGAAATTAAGAAATGAGATAGAAAAGGGAAATGGTGGAGAGTATAGGCAAATGAATTTATAATTCATTTGCAAATACTATTCAAGTATGGTTGTAGTTTTATAATGGATTTTTTTTACAAAATAAATGAAGCATGCTTGAATTTGTGAAGCATATTATTCATTCTACCATTTGGTTTACTCTCTCTTCCATGGCTCCTCCTCCTCTTTCTTCTTCTACCTTCTTATAAGTTGAGATTCAAGAGGGTTAAGAGAAATAAAAATCATTAGAACACCCACACACATCACTAAGCATCCTAGATTAGCATCCTAGAATCTTTAGTTACTTCATAGATGAAGTTGAAGCTTGAACTTGGTTCCCTCAGGTGGATCATCTTCGGCGAGGGAGGGCCAGCTTGCAATAGCAATCCGAAGCTCTTGAGAGCATGCTAGAGTCCAACTCAATTTGAGCAAATGAAGATGCTACAAAAGTTGTGATTTCTATCCTTTTGTTCATGCTAGTTTAAGTGTTTGGTTTAGATTCTAGGGTATAAGTTTTTAGTGCCTTGAAAAATTTTGTTTTCGGATTCAGCTTTGGCTGCAGGTTAGCGGTGAGGGCACTAGGAACTTTAAATGGTATCAAATTCACCCAAACACCCTAAACTAGCTAGATACAACTTCCAAATCCCGCCGGTTTTTGCTCCGAAAAAACAGTGAGGAATTTCATGCAATATTAATGTTTTGGCTCACCGCGAGCTCTCGGTTTGGACCGAGAAGCTGTGGAAAGGTGAGCGGGGACCCTGGGGATGTCCCTGGAGGACCTAAGGAGGGCCCACTCCCCCGAGACTACCCAAATGGTAGCCTTTGGGGGTAGGGACCCGAAACTGCCTTAGAAGGCAGTTTCGGGTCTGCCTACCCCTTAGGCCACCTTAGGATGGCCTAGGGTGTGGGTACTCTCCCCAAGTGCCTTCGGGTCAACGTTAATTTCGTGTCGGGGTCCTCCGTGAAGTTTTGGCTCAATCCGAGCTCATTTCGGACTCCCGGAATAGGTTTTAGCATAGAATTTCTTGTCGATTTTTAGCACACTTGATTTTCGGTGTTTTGGAAAATTGAAGTGTTGGCTATTTGTGTGTGGTATTCGATTTTCGTAGGCTTTGTAATGATTACGTGTATCCTAACGTTTGGTAAAACGTCGTCTAATTGCTATATGTATCAATTAGACGGGGTTACGGAATTGGTACTCGCAAGTTTGCAAGTTCTATGATGGATATTGCTTAGTGGTTATGGTTATGTTGGATTTGTCGCGATGGATAGCCCGAAGTGTGTAGTAATAGATGTAATTCTTTGTGATGTAATGTATATTCATATTGCGTGGCGAGCTGTAATATTTCAGAAAATATAAAATAATACTTTTGGAAAATAATTGGAATTTAAAATAAATTATTAATTATGAAAGAGTTTATTCGATTTGGGCATTTTACAAATTAATATATATTTATTTACATACAATTTGAATGTTAAACTTGATTAGTACTTTACTAATTAATACACTAAACCATGTTTTAAATTGTTAACCATACTTGTGTACATGTCATGTTATTTAAATGTTTTCCTTTCTTTATTTGTCATGGTTTCTATATTTTACTTAAATAAAATAAAAAAAATAAAAAATAAAATAAAATGATGACAGAGGGGGGACAAGGTGACATGGAGGCATGGGTAAGAGAGAGAGAGAGAAGAACATGGTCACTACAACCATTCATTCTTTTCTTCTTTCATTACTCATTCTTCATCTCCTTCCTCCTCTTCTTTCTTCATCTCCATCCACCTCTTCTACCACCATACACCGCCACCAAAAATTTACTCAAAACCACACACAACCTTCATAAAAAAATTTCACAACCTCATCCTACACATCGTTGTGGGATCAAGTTCTAGCTTTGAGCAACTTTGGCCAGCTAGGAATTTTCTTGAGTTGCTATTTGAAGTAAAACTTTCACGTTTCTTAAAGATTTTAGGTTTTCTAACCTCATGTATTAGTTTAAAGTTAAAAAGTTTATTTTTTATGATCTTGGAATTTTCTAGAGTGATCTTTAGTGGATAATATGAGTGGTGGTGATGTAATTGAGGCTTAGTTAGTCACCACAACCCTATTAATGATAGAATCCTTGACCAAAATGAGTTTAGAAGTTTCAAATATTAGTTTAGAATTTTCCTGATATCGTATTTCATTGAGTTTTGGTGATCAAATAGAATCTGGGATGACTTGGAGACTCTGAAAATTAAATAGCGGATATTGTGAGATGTGCAGACCTATAAGAAGCCAACCTAAAAGCCCGAGCCCAAACCCTTAAGTTTTAGCTGCCAATTTCATCAAATCAACCGCAATTTGCGGGTCTAGTATGGAGTTTAGGTGTGATTTTTGTTCCGTAGCTCAATCACTAGATAACTAGGCCTATCCTATATGCAAAAAAAGGCTAATTTCACTTTAAGAAAAATCTGGGAGTATTTTACTAAGTTTCTGCTTATGTTTTGAGACTTTTGAAAATTTAGTTTTTGATATTTGAGTTTTGATTCGGTCGTTTTACGTTCGTACATCAACGTCGAGGATTATTTTTTTGTTCTAGCACGAGTGGACCATAGGTTCTAACATATGTACCCTTCGCTTATCATATCGGTTTTTTATTTGGATTTTTATGTGATACAATATGCTTTGATTATAGGTACAAGCGTGTGGACTCTCGGGACGATGAAGGAGGGCAAGGCATCCGTCGGGATCGACTATAGCGAGGCGCTGTAGGTGAGTAGATTTATATCCACGGGGGAAATCGGGTGGATGGCGTATTGCACCCCCGCAACCCTAGTATTAGGATATATATGTATATATATAATTAGGATACGAATACGTAGCTACTAGGGTTTCTAGAATATTATATGCGATATTAGTATACTAGGTGAATGACATACCCCTAGTGCTATTCTTTAACCTATGAACAATATCTACTATTGAAATATATAAATACATATATTTTACAATATGACACGATAAGATGAAGATATGATCGGATTTGATGATTTGAGTCGATATGATTTGATACGATGATACGAGGCGATATATATGATATGATATGACATAGCATGACACGATATGATATGAGATGGTTTGATGAGATGATATGAGATGATGTATGTGACTCTATATCCTTACTATTTGATTGATGATATCGTACGATGGATTATACCGTACGTGATATGATGAGGATGGATTGCCGACTTATATATATCGACTCAAGAAATATTGATTAAAATTCTTAAGTAGATATTACTATATATTTAGAGCCATACCTATTTTCAAAACTAACGAATCATTACGCACTTTCAAATGATAACTTCTAGGGATGCTACGACTTTTTAAATGGTATCTTTTTCAAAAACATCTTAGCCCCTATTTTTCCAAAAACAACGATTCGTGCTATTCTAAACTATAACTGTATGGCTCCTACGTAGTTGCATCTTTTATACTGTTCACGTTACGATTACTTATTGCTGCATACGCTCACATTATTTTCATTTACGATATACATATACTACGTTTCATACCCCTATATGTACGTGACTTCGTTTACTAGGACACAAGCACCATTACCGATGATGCACATATTGCACGTACACCTAATTGCCGGCTCACACACATCAACAGTAATTGACATACCACGTACACATTAGAAATTTCTACGTCACCGTATCACCTTATAACTTGTTAACATTTTAGTTATTGTTCCGTACCACATATTATTATAGATATTGCATTTTTCTTATCTTACTACATGACACGCTCATATGAACACACTTGCTATGCATTACAGTATTGTTCTGTGCCTGAGCATATTATTTCATTACTGCCATTCTTTTATAAGATTCTGTTTTCATGAGATTTCAAATATTATTTAAAAAATTATGATTGTTTTAAAAACGTGGTTTCTCTTGACATGATATTTCGACGTCCACCATGAGATTTCTCGGTACTGAGCTATGATGATTACTCGATTCGAGGAGTGAGGAGTCACCGTCTGCGGGTATATAGTGGCCCGGTACGGTACCTCGGGGCAAGAAGATCGTATAAAAAGGAGTTGAACCTGGCAGTGGAACACTACCTACCGGTGACAGTACTGGACTCGGCGGATATCCGGAGGATACCGACCGGAGTGATATGAGACAGATGGATATTAGGGCCGATCCGATGAGACGGCGCCTGAGATATGAGGATTTACGTGTCGATGCTGGACACTCGGGTTTTATAATGATTTGATGTGTCGTTGATGGATACACGTTGGATGATACACGTATATACCTATATATGACACAGATGACTTGGTACCATATATTGACACAGGCACGATATTATTATTATACTTATGTATACACGATCACCCTCATTACCACATGGCATTATATTATTATATTACTGTATGACCTCGGAGATCGTCATACATTCGATTTCTACCTGCTTATGTCTTCTACTCATGAGTTGGCAACTCACCCCCGTTGTGCCATGGTTTTCTTGCAGGATCGACCGCTTGGATCAGTAGCGGCTTACTGGCGCACAGCTTCTTTCGGGTGATTGCTTGGGTAGGTGGGTTACAGTTCAGAGCTTAACCACCCTTGTATACTTTTATATTCATTGTATCTAGTTAAAAGCTCCATCAAGCAGAGTATATATATTTGGTAGACTTAGATACTCATTGTATATTCTTTGGATTTATAGTCGAGACATGTATGTTCTTATATTAGATTTGATTATGTTTTGGTTTTCTTTATTTTCTTTCTATGATTGATCTTCTCCTTGGGCATCGTATATTTCATATTGCGTGATTGTGATTCCGCCAACTGGCGAAGATCTAGCTCCCACTTGGGGATGCCTATATTATTCTTATCATGTACTAGTTTTAGATTAAAATTTACAAAGAGGTACTGCCCAAATTTCAAATGACAAAAACGTTTTCAAATTATAGTATATAATTCACTTGCATTTCAAACGAACTTTATATATACCTTAAAAAGAGAACTTGACTTCATTTATACCCCATTTTAAAAACTCCACCTCCGCTTTTTTTACTAAAAAGGTTTAGATTTCTGGGTTTTCGGCTTACTTGGGTTACGGTGGGGTCCTATGGACTTCACGTGATCTAAGTGCCGGTCACTTGCCATTTCCGGGTCGTGACAAAATTGGTATCAGAGCATTAGGTTTAACCTTGGTTTGAGTGTAGGTTTGACTATGCGAAGTCTAGGGCATATATTTCAGAACCTAGGCTTGACCTTACGGAACTTAGACTTGACTAAGAGGGTATTAGACCCGAACTTTCGTTACATAGGTTGACTTTGGTTGATAGAGTAGCTAACTTAAGTAGAGTGACGTACCGTGTGTATATTCTGCGGAATACTTATGATACGTCGCTCCACTTAAGTAACCTTTGGTTATGCATATCTTGAGATCCGTATTTCTATTCGTTCTTATGATCTATCCTCATCGATATTTTTTTGTGGTTCCTATCACTATGACTACGCGAACTGAGAGGGTTGCGGTTAGAGATGTGGTTAGTGCGAGCTCGTCAGGGACGAGGACTGAAACACTGTTACTTCGGTGACCTAGAAGCAGGTTGATTTATCGTTTATGCTTGGATTTCTCGTTTGAAACGAGCATTCGGAATCTACACCAGATGATCGGGCCATTTTTTTAGGTCAGTCAGATTGAGAGGACTGTTGACATACAACCTACCCCAGAGATCGTTGTGTCGTCTACCATGCAGACCGATATACCAGCGGTTGCTGGGATTGACGAGATATCGCTTCTAGAGTTCATGAAGCTGAAACCATATGAGTTTACATGCAGGGATATGACAGAAGATCCCTAGTCATTCTTGGATAAGTGACTAGGATATTTCGTTCTTTGGAATGCCCCGATGCGAGATCAGTTGAGTTGGCTAACTTCAGTTCGAAGGGTCTTGTTCCTCTCCGTTGATGCCATAGATTTGCTACGTATGCAGAGGCGTTGAATACAGCTACATTTGCAGAGGAAATTTGTGATGAGATTGCAACTGTCCCGGAATGGTAGCGGATTAAGTAAAGAATGCCAACTTCCGAGTAGTCCGGCAGAGATAATGTCGGAAGAGACCATGGCAGGTTCTTTCTGGAATACTTCAGCGATAAGGATTTAGACCCAAGATCGGTTGTATCGCATGTATTCAGATAGCCAGAGGCCGCCGTCGTTGACGTGCTACATTGCGAGTGGCCAAGTTACTTGGCCAGGAGATGTTAAGAGAGGCGTCAGAGCAGGACTATTTCCATTGTTACTCCTAACCGAGCCGTTGGGCCGAGAGCTCATAGAATTGGTGATCCACAGAGAAAATAAGGACCTAGAGGCAAAGGAAGCCAAGCTATAGGTAGAAAGCAAGAAGGAATTATTGCTCTACCGGCCTTAGGTGCACCGGCACCTTTCGATATCGAAGGAGGTGTACGTCAATGTCATTTATTTGTGATTTGGTGCACCAGCACCTTTCGACATTGAAGGAGGTGTACTTCAATATAATTTATTTGCGATTTGGTGATTCGGATACCATGTTTTCATCGTTTTGATTCTTGTGTTTTGATGATTGAGTTTCATGATTGATATTTTCATGCACCGGAGAGCTGTACCAGAAGGATATTTTCCTTTGTGCACAGCAGTTGCACTTGATTTATGTTTTATACACTAGTTACACTTGATTTGTATTTTTGTGCATATCCATTGCACTCTATATTGTTTTGCGCATGCCATTGCAAATATTTATGATTTCATGCCCTTCGATATACTTGATTTTGATTTCGTGCATGTTGTATGTGTTGGGTTACGGCAGCGCCTCGGCCGTCTTACCGAGGCCAAATGCGGAACAAAGACTTTTCAAAACTTGACGCTACCATAACCTTTACCCGGATCGTTCCATTAACCGTTAACTAGAAATCTACAAAGAAGTTAGAAAGGCTATACCGATCGATCCGTGTCCTTCGGTCTTTAGCCACCATCTCTTGCTCCTCGCGGCATCTCCGATCTCGCTAGATCTCCGGTCTCCTCATCGAAAAGGGCACCATATCAAGAAGTCTTTTTACGGGCTCCCGCTTCAAACCGAAGCAACTCGGAAATGAAGTTTGCTAGCTGACATGTCCAAGGTGAAATAGAGAATGTGTGTGATAACTTTTTCTCTAAACATACATTGATTCTCAACACATGAGATTGTATGGATAGAGGTTGAAGATGAAGCCATTAATGGAGATTGTGAGCTCAAGAAGAAAGAGGAAGAAGAAGAACTTTCTTTTGTTATTATGTTGGAATGATAATGTGAGAGTGCTAGAATAATCTCAAGACTAACCCCTTAGCCTCATGGCTGCCCTCTCTCTCTCCTCATATTATTTCAACACACTAATCAATCAAAAAGGTGATATTTGCACAAATAAAAAGACCATGAGTCATCACCCATGCACATGCCACAATAAATGCTCCTCATGATGACTTGAGCTCATAATTACCACTAATAAACATTAATCCAAATGTTTAATCCAAAAAGAGAATGGCAACATCTAATGTAAGCTCGTGACGGATCACAAGGATACCCCTCACCTGTATATACATACTTGCATCCGAATTCCGACTGAATGCGAATGCAATGAGATGAAAGTAATCCAACAAATCTAATACTAGGATCCGGCTTAAACAAAAGCATACTAGTATGATCCGCCTGATCATGATCCGTGCACAAGTGCACGTATATGATCGAACCCTGCCATAATACCATACGACCTCTACAACGTTTCGCCCGAACTTGGGAAACCTTCTGTGGGAGACTCTAAAGACTCGTCAATACGCTGGCAGTGGGTTTAACCACAAGCACGTCAGAGGTACTAGCTGTACGTAACAAGCTACCCATGTATTGAGCGAAAGGGAAGCTGACGAGCGAATTCATCCTGAAACCCTACTGATCCTGCCAGTGACAATATCCGTACAGTCCAATCTATTCGTCTATGAGTATCGCATATTGGGTCTAGGGTGGTGGATAAATTCAGACCCCTAACAACGCGATAATTCGTGTCGGTATGAAGACCATCACCACCAGAGAAACTACCGATCCAAGATCGGTAATTCTCGACTACCTTGGCCAAGGTTTTCTGGTGATGGCCACCCATGCACTGTGCGACATCAACCCCCAATACCGAGAGAGACGAATCCCCGACGATCCTCTTACTGCCTCCATGTGGCTCGGGACTGTACCCAAATAAAACTTTTTTGCACGACTCCTTTGAGCCGTGGTAGGGTAGTAATCAAAGCACAGTGGGAACTCACACGAAGCAAATGACGATCTCAGGTCGACAGACTAACCTGTACACATGTCACCTGGGAACTGCCATCTGACAATAGGTATAATACCAACTAGCAGGTTCCCAGCGAGTCCATCCAGTGTACTCATAACTCAATGAGCACCTTTATACTATCTTAGGCGAACAAACTAACACCAATGGCTTGTGAGATCTGGCCACCGCCCCTTGTCGGGGTCTCGATCAGAATACACTAGTCTACTCTGGAGTATCGATGCCCTGTCTCGAAACTCCGTCGACAAGGGACCATTTAAGGATGTGCTTATAGACCCCAGCTCCCACGTATATAATCGCCATCATACTGCTGGCAGTCAAGCAAGAATCATATGGGCTCTATCAACATGTACAAACCAGATAGCATACTATCATCTTGAGTAAGACTGTTTTATCGGTATGGGTCCTCCCTCAATCATTGCAATCACAAGCCTGCGATCCAATAATTGACTTTGAGGGCACCATATCCAACAATCTCCCACTTGCACTTAAGGCTAATTATTTCAATGTCGCATACTAACAGTTCGTATGATACCGAACATCCAACTCCTCTACTAATCAGTTTCACAAAGCTCGTTTGTAAAACTATTGCGTTCGAGAAATAGCCTCAGTGAGTAGATCCGCCATGCTTTTTCTTTCTATGTCTCTCTTAATTCTCAAGTTTGCGGAGAAAGCCATCTCCCGAAATGAGCAATACCTGTCTTAGAATACATCTGGATATTTGATGGGACCTAGTTCATAAATGAACTCCAAATCCAGTAAACTTCTTAGACTGTATCGTCAACTGAATTTAATCAGTATCCTGCGCCACACCTCCCTCAGTATCCGCTTGGACCACCTGTCCAAAATACTGCCCCTCGTCAGAAGGAAAAACTATAACTAAGACAGTCACTCTGTCATCCAGGTCACCTTGAAAGCCTAGAATGATAACTGTCTCCTGAAGGAGGCTGCCGTTATCAAATCCCTAGAACATCCACTTATGTTCTAAAAACTGCTTCCGAACGTTTTCTCCAGGATTAGCATAATATATCAACTTATTGCATCTAGTGCAAAAACAACATTTGGTGTGGTACTTGACATGTTATGATTGACTCAATGGCCTAAGCAAGTGATATGCCAACCATGCACATCCCTCTCCTTATTAGTCTGTAAGACACCTTTAGAGAGGGTGACTCTATCACCTGCAGGTACACCGCCATGCCAGGAGTCGTCCATTCTAAAACACCTTTAGAATACTGTCTAAGTACCCGGATTGGGAAATTACCCAAATCTAGATCTAAAACCATAGATCTAGTAACCAGAATGCTTAATATAATTTCCATATCCTATGTAGACAAAACACTGTGTGACAACCACAGTATAACCAATCGTAGTATAGGAATTTCACTTCCTACTATGTGTATGTCATCCAAATACCAGGACATCACACCCTAGTACCTTCTTAACAGATCCATCTCCTATTTTGATGAAGTCAAATCCCATGACTGTCACATCAAAAATAGATGATCTATCTCTGCTATATCTGCTTTAGACTATAAATAGACATGAGCTACTTGTCCACGACGCTTCCGCTGCTCCCACTGACTATGACAACCCTCTGGCAGAGTCATATACATGTGCACTTCTAAAGCTAGTTTAGAACGACGCTATACTCATCCTCCTGCCGGGTCTCATAGTCTATAACAGCAGTAATGGAAAGTCTGGGTAAATAAGAACCTCCCTGTCACCATCCTTGAGAATACCAGAGTACCTCTCGGGTTCCTGAGGTTACCCACTATATATGCGGAGCGGCTAATGGAATGTCAAACCTGATTGAATCTTTAGGTCCTATTAAATTTTCAGTAATCGTTTGCGATTCTGGAATCACTTCCAGTTCTACCATACTCCCACTTCTGTTTTTCTGAAAAAATCCATTTTACTAAATCTGTGGCGAGTCAAGAACAATATCACTATTGATCTTCCAGATGGTAAAAAATTAACCCTCGTCGTATCCCGGGTTAACCCAAAAATAGCCATTGCAGAAACGTGCCTTGAGTTATCCGGAGTCTGGTTTTAAGCATAAACCGGACAACTCCCCGTACCTTAACATCGTTAAGATATGAACCATTCTATATACAATATAGAAACAGAGGCACTGATTTAATTGAAACTAGATTCAAATCATGCAGCTGTCTTTAGTGCATGTCAACTAAATGGAGAGAGGTCGATCAGCATTACTCAACTTAGAAGTGCATCCAATTATGAGTAACCTGAAAGAGAAACAAGTTTCTCAAAACCATCACTATCAACTGAATACCCAACACAAGTATCTACATCTTCGATCACCTTGAAGAATCCCGATACTTGCAACACATGGTTCTCTACTTTATTCTTGTACCTATAACTTCTCAAAATTTAAACTTTGTATTTCTACGAAACACTTGTCTAAAAACTAGAGAAGTCACAAGTAAACAGAATATAGTACGAGGACCAACCCCTCTGTCTTAATGAATACTGGACAATATACAATACTTTGTATAAGTCCCCTGAGTTGAATAACTCAAACCCTGTGCGTCGTAGGTTGAAAACTGTATTGTGGTTATGAAGAATTACACCGCTGTTGAATGCTCCTTACCTAACCATCAACTGATGTAGGTAAATGTCATCGACATAATTTCAAAAAGTTATATCTCACTTTATAAAATAAACGTACAGATATATCAGTTTGAAATTGGTGCATAACAATGGATATTCAAAACCAAATATTTGTCGTCCGGCAAAAACCCAGGAGATTTCCTCAAATATTACCAATTACAACGAATTCCGATATAATGAGGATAATCACCTAATTTCCAATAACTTACTCCCACTCATCATCTGTAAAACTATACAGATGTGAGAATCATACCTGAAAAATACATACCCTGCAGTAAGGGTCTAATTGGGAAATCAGTTTTCAATTAACAACGCACAGTGAAACTAAAACATGAACATGTTTCGAAGGGGTATTCGGGTATTCCTAGTAATGCCTCTTCCATTATCCAAATTCATGACTGTAACCGTATATCTCTTTGTCATCTCTCCAAATCCCTTTATTTGTCTTTACTCATTTTCTTCTGTACACCACACTTAGGCTAAATGATTTTCTTCCTTCCCTACCGTTCAGCACCAGCCTATGATTTGGAAGAAGACTATCCAATGAGCATAATAGGTGTACTCTCCTAATCCTAGGAGTACTCACAACCTGAGAGAAGGTGATGATAAAAGACAACTGAATGAACCTTATTCCTATTTCTCCTGAACCAGAATCCATCCTCGAATTTGAACAAGTTCCTTCGAGTTCGTATATAACCATACGATGGATTTATCCAATGGAAGTGGATGTTCGTAGTGATACGGGGTGTTCTGGAAAAATACAAAGTTGAAGTAGGAGTGACGATAAAATACATGGTTTGGTCATGAATGATTACAGTCGCAATTTACTTTGCCCTCTTTCTAATCCCTTTATTTGTCTTTACTTATTACCTTCTGTACACCAACCTTAGGCTAATTGGTTTTTCATTCCCTACCTTTCGGCACCTGCCTATGGTTTGGAAGAAGACTATCCAATAAGCGCAATAGGTGTACCCTCTCCTAATCCTAGGAGCCCTCACAACCTGAGAGAAGGTAAAAAAGAAAAGACAACTGAATAGTCGTATTCAATCTCTCCAGAACCAAAATCCATCCTCGAATCTGGAATAAGTTCCTTCGAGTTCGTATGTAACTATATGATGGATTTATCCAATGGAAGTGGATGTTCGTAATACTACGGGGTGTTCTGGAGAAACTCAAAGGGTAAAAGAAGGAGTGGCAATGATGTATGCAACTCAGACAATCCAAAAGCCAGTGTTTTAAGAAAATTCGGTTAACTTGGTTACTGAGTCATAGTCTAGGGTCGGGCCATGGTCGCGGCCAAAGAGAGAGAGAAAAGAAATACTCTGCGTGCACTCAAATCTAGATCAGAATGGTTATCACTTTATCTAATCAGGATGTCTCCCACTGTATCCTCAAATTCTCCTCCAAACCTGAAAGAAGAATTAGTCGGGATCACCCGAGGAGTAAACCAACTCATCAGTGGGAATCGGGATCCAACTATCATCGCATGATAACTTGATGGAATCCACTCAAGTCACCACACTCCAGAAGGTATGCGCATGCCTGGCAAGTTTCGGTTTCTTTATAAACTCCCGATGTATGTTTTTACCCCAATCGGTTTATGACCTTGGCAAAGGCCAACAAATAATAAACCACAAGTCAAGTTTAACCCGTCATTATTCTGGATTACTCTATCCGTACAAACCCTTGACAAAGGCCAACAAGGTTATACGGCTGTCCTAGATAATCGCAACTCAATGCAACAGACAAGCAATCTCTAGCTACCGCACACTACGCCTTGACAAAGACCAACAAACGCAGCACGAATACTAGGTACCACCTGAAAGAAATGACGGAGGGCTACGTCTGGTTTTTGGCGAAAAACCTTTAACGTAATGAACTTGATATCGTTATAGGAACTGCATAGCATTTTATAAATATATAGTAAAGAAAATCTTTGCCAAAGAGGTCACTCCCGGTGAAGGGATCTCGGCTCTTTCCTCGTAGAATGAGGTGCAGGATATTCCAACTGAATACCACGATGCAAAGAAAAAAGTAACCGGCTATAGTGAATTTATACCCTGACGCAAACCTCTGTCCAAGGGGTCACTCCCGATGAAAGGATCTCAGCCCTTGCCTTGTCGAATGAGGTGCTGGATATTCATAACCGAATACCACTGTGCAAAACAAAAAAACGTCCTTGTAATAATAGCTTTTTGAAAATTGTTCCAACAACATCGAATAGGTCTGTTTTCCTTGCATTGATCTAAATCAACGCAATCCCATCAATTAATCACACCACAAAAGAATGAAAATATAATGTACGTATATGCCATCCGCATTCGCCACTGGGTCCCGTCATCACCCGTTAGATTACTTAACTAACGACAGAGCGGGGACTGGACTAGCGCGGGTGTAAAACATATACAACATCTACTGTATATATATCAATATATAATAATCTCTCCAGGCGTGATAAATGCAACATCACAGAAAAGTAATAAGTATCACAGAACAATACAGATGATCTGGGAGCCCCGGGTTTCCTTTGAGCCGCAAATGAAACCCGACGTTCCTCTGGTCGTGTGGATAGCATGTGCAATGAAATCCTAGACCCCTACGAGCGCGGCAAGTTACTCGCCAAAACCAGAAGCGAGGCAGCCCCCTTCAGCAAAGTGAATGGACCACCCAGCACTTCACGGAATCCGGTAACTTGAGTACCCCTCCTTGGGTCAACCTGTACCCCCTACGAGTGCGGCGAATAGCCCGCCAATTCTAGAGTGAAACCCCCTCCGTCTAAAAGCCATGAGATGCGGGCCCGTTGCTCTCTAGAACCCGGCTATCCATGCACTCCACCGCGGGGTAATCCTAGTACAGAAAAGAAAATATGTATAACGGGTACATCGACCTCAACCCGGTCATGCCCCAAAAGAATAATATACAAACAGGAAGTGACGGCAGTCCACATGTCGAATGCTCGCCCCGCGATATCAAATGTACAAACAAATCTAAACTGCACTAACATTGCACCAAGCTATCTACCACGACAAATCCGCAATATTACAGCACAACACAGAACATCAACGTGAATGTCACGTTCGCAAACCCGTCTAAAAGAGCTATAGTAGTTAGACAAGATTTACCGCTCGAATGACATTCACGGTCGCAGATAGTAATGTAAGTACTGTGAACTAACGTATTTAAAATCTCGATCGACAAAACTCCCAAAGTGGGTCCCAAGTACAAATCCAGTACTCAAACAAAATCTGGGCTCAAACAAAATATTCGAGAAACCATAATTCCAAATGAAAAACACCCACAAGAAAAATGGTGCACTGAATCAACTGTTCCGCCGTGCAACCGCGGCAAACACAATGGTTTCTCCGCGGTTCCACGGTGCTACTGTAGGATCGTACTCTCAAATTTCTTGTGGAGTCTTAGAAAAGCCTGCACGATTTTCTGACATACTGAAAATAATTTTTCGACGACTTTTAAAATTCGGCAGAAACTTGGAAAATGGAATTGCGGTTTCGGAAATTTTGAGCGATCGATGTTTTAAACATGTTAGAACAAGCTAGTAAAGGTTAATGGCGTGGCTCTGATACCTTGTTGGGTTACGGCAGCGCCCCGGCCATCTTACCGAGGCCAAATGCGGAACAAAAACTTTTCAAAACTTGACGCTACCATAACCTTTACCCGGATCATTCCATTAACCGTTAACTAGCAATCTACAAAGAAGTTAGAAAGGCTATACCGATCGATCCGTGTCCTTCGGTCTTTAGCCACCATCTCTAGCTCCTCGCGGCATCTCCGATCTCGCTCGATCTCTGGTCTCCTCGTCGAAAAGGGCACCACATCAAGAAGTCTTTTTACAGGCTCCCGCTTCAAACCGAAGCAACTCGGACATGAAGTTTGCTAGCCGACATGTCCAAGGTGAAGTAGAGAATGTGTGTGATAACTTTTTCTCTAAACATCCATTGATTCTCAACACATGAGATTGTATGGATGGAGGTTGATGATGAAGCCATTAATGGAGATTGTGAGCTCAAGAAGAAAGACGAAGATGAAGAAGAACATTCTTTTGTTATTGTGTTGGAATGATAAAGTGAGAGTGCTAGAATAATCTCAAGACCAACCCCTTAGCCTCATGGCTGCCCTCTCTCTCTCCTCGTATCATTTCAACACACTAATCAATCAAAAAGGTGACATTTGCACAAATAAAAAGACCATGAGTCATCACCCATGCACATGCCACAATAAATGCTCCTCATGATGACTTGAGCTCATAATTACCACTAATAAACATTAATCCAAATGTTTAATCCAAAAAGAGAATGGCAACATCTAAAGTAAGCTCGTGACGGATCACAAGGATACCCCTCACCTGTATATACATACCTGCATCCGCATTCCGACTGAATGCGAATGCAATGAGACGAAAGTAATCCAACAAATCTAATACTAGGATCCGGTTTAAACAAAAGCCCACTAGTATGATCTGCCCGATCATGATCCGTGCACAAGTGCACGTATATGATCGAACCCTGTTATAATACTATACGGCCTCTACAACATTTCGCGCAAACTTGGGAAACTTTTTATGGGGGACTCTAAAGACTCGTCAATACGCTGGAAGTGGCTTTAACCACAAGCACGTCAGTGGTACTAGATGTACGTAAAGGGCTACCCATGTATTGAGCGAAAGGGAAGCTGACGAGCGAACTCATCCTGAAACCCTACTGAGTCTGTCAGTGACAATATCCTACAGTCCGGTCTGTTCGTCTATGAGTATCGCATATCGGGTCTAGGGGGGATAAAGTCAGACCCCTAACAACGCGATAATTAGTGTCGGTATGAAGCCTATCACCACCAGAGAAACTACCGATCCTAGATCGGTAATTCTCGACTACCTTGGCCAAGGTTTTCTGGTGATGGCCACCCATGCACTGTGCGACATCAACCTCCAATACCGGGAGAGACGAATCCCCGACGATCCGCTCACTGCCTCCATGTGGCTCGGGACTGTACCCAACTAAAACCTTTTTGCACGACTCCTTTGAGCCGTAGTAGGGTAGTAATCAAAGCACAGTGGGAACTCACACGAGGCAAATGACGATCTCAGGTCGACAGACTAACCTGTACACATGTCACCTGGGAACTGCCATCTGACAATAGGTATAATACCAACTAGCAGGTTCCCGGCGAGTCCGTCCAGTGTACTCATAACTCAATGAGCACATGTATACTATCTTAGGAGAACAATTTAACACCAATAGGTTGTGAGACCTGGCCACCGCGCCTCGTCGGGGTCTCGATCAGTATACACTAGTCTACTCTGGAGTATCGATGCCCTGTCACGAAACTCCCTTGTCTATGGACCATTTAAGGATATACTTATAGACCCCAGCTACCACGTATATGATCGCCATCATACTGCTGGCAGTCAAGCAAGAATCATATGGGCTCTATCAACATGTACAAACCAGATTGCATACTATCATCTTGAGTAAGACTGTTTTATCGGTATGGGTCCTCTCTCAATCATTGCAATCACAAGCCTGCAATCCAATAATTGACTTTGAGGGCACCATATCCAACAGTATGCACCTGATTTTGACTTGTGCACTCGATGTTATTTTCATGTGATTTCAATGCATTAATATTGATTTTCGTGTGCCCTGTTGCACTAGACGCTTTTGTGCGGACCTGACACACTTGATTTAGACTTTTGCGCACACTTTGCGTACGTTATGTGATTTTGTGCATATTTGAGACACTTGATTGAGATTTCGTGCCCTCCAAATGCACTTGATGTTGTTTTAATGCACACTGATGCACTCGACAGATGCTTTCGTGCACTCCCGTTGCACTCAGTTTTTGCTTTCATGCACATTCTTGGCACTTGGATTTGACTTTGATTTTCGTGCGTGCCAGATGCACGTGGTATTTCCATATGCACCTATTGAGGTGGATTCCTTCTTTTGAGCATCATATTTCATGATATACATTATATTATATAGTAGCCGAGCAGGACTGGTCTGAGGACAGTACCTGAGTGTTTTTGTGTGCAGCGACATTTACTGAAGAGATTTTCAAAAGTGCTATAGTCTCACTATTTTCCTACGTGTCCAGGAGTGACATGAAACTTTATAAAAAAAACCCTTCTAAGCAAATTTTATTTCTTTAAAAAATGAACGTCCGCTACTTGTGCCGTGATATACGCATCACACGGCGATTTGAAAAGGATGTCACATGCATTTTTTTAATTATTTATATGATTTGGCAAGGATGCGCACTATATATATAGTCTTGATTATATTATACTTAATTTAAACAGTAGATTTCGAAACTTGCATATCCATCATAACTCACGTGTTTTGCATGACGATTGACTGAGTTTCGATTATTGAGTTTTGCACTTATTTTCATGCGCACGCGTTGCGCTATGATATTTCTTGCATATTCATGATTTCAGAGCCGCGTTGTTTTGATTGATTAAATGAAATGTTTTCATATTTTTGGGGTTTAAATTTAAATTCGGGGACCGAATTTAGTTAAGGAGGAAAGATTGTAACATTTCAGAAAATATAAAATAATATTTTTGGAAAATAATTGGAATTTAAAATAAATTATTAATTATGAAAGCATTTATTTGATTAGGGTATTTTAAAAATTAATATATATTTATTTACATACAAGTTGAATATTAAACTTGATTGGTACTTTATTAATTACTACACTAAACCATATTTTAAATTGTTAACCATACTTGTGTACATGTCATGTTATTTGCATATTTTCCTTTCTTTATTTATCATGGTTTCTATGTTTTACTAAAATAAAAATAAAAACAAATAAAAATAAAATGATGAGAGGGGGGACAAGGTGACATGGAACCATGGGTGAGAGAGAGAGAGAGAGAAGAACATGGTCATTACAACCATTCATTCTTTTCTTCTTTCATTCCTCATTCTTCATCTTCTTCATCTTCTTCCTCCTCTTATTTCTTTATCTCCCTCCACCACTTCTACCACCATGCAGCACCACCAAAAATTTACTCAAAACCACATATAACCTTTACAAAAAATGTTCACAACCTCATCCTACACATCATGGTGGCATCAAGTTCTAGTTTTGAGCAACTTTAGCCTCCTAAAAATTTTCTTGAGTTTCTATTTGAGATAAACTTTCTCCTTTCTTCAAGTTTTTAGGTTTCCTAACCTCATGTATTAGTTTAAAGTTAAAAAGTTTAGGTATTATGAACTTGGAATTTTCTAAGGTGATCTTTAGTGGATGATATGAGTAGTGATGATGTAATTGAGGCTTAGTTAGTGACCACAGCCTTATTAATGATATAATCCTTACCAAAACGAGTTTAGAAGTTTCAAACACGAGTTTAGAATTTTTCCCGATATCGGATTTCATTGAGTTTTGGTGATCAATTAGAATCTTGGATGACTTAGAGACTCTGAAAATTAAATAGCGGATATTGTGAGATGTGCAGACCTATAGGAAGCAATCCTAAAAGCCCGAGCCCAAACCCACAAGTTTTGGCCGCCAATTTAATCAAATCAACCGCAATTTGCGGGTTTAGTGTGGAGTTTAGGTGTGGTTTTTGTTCTGTAGCTCAATCACTAGATAACTAGGCCTATCCTATATGCAAAAAAGGCTAATTTCATATTAAGAAAAATCTAGAAGCATTTTACTAAGTTTCTGCTTATGCTTTGCGACTTTTGAAAACTTGGTTTTTGATATTTGTGTTTTGACTCGGTCGTTTGACGTTCTTACGTCAATGTCGAGGGTTGTTTTGTTGTAAGCACAAGTGGACCATAGATTCTAACATATATGCCCTTCGCTTGTCGTATCGGTTTTTGATTTGGATTTTTGTGCGATACGATATGCTTTGATTGTAGGTACAAACGAGTGGACTCTCGGGACGACGAAGGAGGGCAAGGCATCCGTCGGGATCGACTTTAGCGAGGCGTTGTAGGTGAGTAGATTTATATCTACGGGGGAAATCAGGTAGATGACGTATTGCACCCCCGCAACCGTTGTATTAGGTTATATATGTATATATATAATTAGGATACGAATACCTAGCAAATAGGGTTTCTAGAATATTATATGCGATGGTAATATGCTAGTAGAATGACATACCCCTAGTGCTATTCTTTAACCTATGAACTATATCTACTATTGAAGTATATAAATATATATAGTTTACAATATGACACGATAAGATGAGGATATGATCTGATTTGATGATTTGAGTCGATATGATTTGATACGATGATATGAGACGATATATGATATGATATGATATGGCATGGCATGACATAAGGTAGTTTAATGAGATGAGATGAAATGATGTACGTGACTCTACATCCGTACTATTTGATTAATGATATCATACGATGGATTATACCGTACCTGATATGATGAAGATAGATCCCCGACTTATATATATCGACTCAAGTAATATTGATTAAAATCCTTAAGTGGATATTGTTAGGTCCACGTTACCTCTCCCGGTACTTTCGGGGGTTGCGGAAACGGTAAATCAAAATTTTTCTAAACATTGTAACATGGACCGTAAAAGCCGGATCTTTGCTAAACTAAACTAGCATACTTGCAAAGAAGAATTAACTACTCGGCAAAGTGGTTATACCTCAACTTGAACTCCTTCACTTCTTGTTGTTGTTCTTCTATGATGTTCTTCTCTTCTTGTTGTTCTTTTCATTGCTTGCTCAAAGGTTGATCCGGACTTCGGTCACCTCCGCGGCCTCCTTGAGTCGAAGACGATCCACCCGAGAGATGTACACCGAGCTCCACCTCAAGCCGAGGTAACTAGGGCAAGGAGATTGCTAATCTAGAAGCCCTAGGTTGTGTAGAGAGGATGTATGGATGTGTTTGTCAAGTAGAATCCTTTTTCTCTCAACACATGAGATCAAAGGAGAGATCAAGAGGAGGAAGAAGAAGGAGATTATCTAGCAACCATGGAGCTTCTCATTTCAAGAGAGAGAATGAGAATAAGCAAATGAAAAAGCTTAACCAAAGAAAATCTAACCATGGTTGCAATAATGCACAAAACATTATCATTACAAATCCAATCAAGATAAAGGTGATGGCTACAATGACATGACCATTATCATAACTAAATAAAAAGAAAACCAAAGAATACTTTAGAACTTGTAAGAAGGTCCAAGTCAACTTTGGTCAAATGGTCAACAAAGTCAAGATGGTCAAATGGTCAATGTAATTAGCCATAACAAAATTATCAAGGAAAGGATTAGTAAATAATGTCCCCGGCTCATAATGGTTTTGACCAAACGAACTGTCGAAACCCTAATGAGTCGGCCTCAAAATGGTTTTGACCGAATCAACTGTCAAAACCCTAATGAGCCTGCCACATAGCGGTTTTGGCCGAACCATCTGCCAAAACCCTAATGAGGCACCTCCTCCTTCATCGCTCCAGAAAACTGTGCATACACACCTGCATCCGTATTCCGTAGAATGCGGATGCGCAGAAGACAAAACAAATCCATCCATGCAATACTAGGATCTGGCTTAAACCAAAGCCCACTAGTATTGCCTGCCCGAACACCATACGCACACAAGTGTACGTAAGTGATCGCAGCCCTGCCGTAAAACCATACGGCCTCTACACGTTTCGCTCAGTGCAGGGAAACTCTCTGTGTGGGACTCTAAAGACTCGACACTACGCTGGCAGTGGGTTTAACCACAGACCGCAAGCGGCACTAGCTGTACGTAACGGTCCCCAGGTAGATGTCGATAAGAAGGCCGATGAGGTAAACCCATCCGAACTCCTACTGAGTCTGTATGTGACAATCTCCGTACAGTCCGGTCTGTTCGTATGATACATCGCATGGCGGGCCTAGGGGGGCGGCAGGCGTCAGACCCCTAATAGCGGTACAAGTCGTGTCGGAGTGAAGCCCAGAACACCCTGAGATAACACTGGAACCTACCAGTATATCTCGCTTGCCCTGGCCAGGGACTACTCGTGTAATGGCTCTCCTAGACACAACGCGATGTCAACCCCCAATACCGGGAGAGACGAATCCTGTCTAACCGTCACTGCCTCCAAGTGCTTCGGGACTGCTCCCAACTACTACCTGTTTGCACGACTCAGTAGAGCCGTGGTAGGGTAGTAATCAAAGAACAGTGGGAACACACTCGAGGCGAAGTGACAGTGTCAAGTCAGCGGACTAAGCTGTACTCATGTCACCTGGGAACTGATAACTGACGATAGGTATAATACCAACCATCAGTTCCCGACGAGTCCTGTCCAGTGTACTCGTAACTTAACGAGCACCCGCATACTATCTCAAGTACGACGTACCGACGGCTGTGGGACAGACCGTCTCCCGTGCTGGGATGAGAAGCGCATACGCTAGTCTACTCCGGAGTATCGATGCCCTATCTCGGTACTCCCACGACTAGGGACGTGTATAAGGATGTGCTTGTAGATTACCCAGCCCCCACGAGTGTGATCGCCATCACAACGCCGGTAATCAAGCAAAGATCCTAAGGGCTCTACTAATGCGTATAGGTGATATAATAAATAAACACACATGTACACATTAAAGCAGAGACAAACCAAGTAGCATACTACTATTTTGAGCAAGATTGTCTGTACAACTGTGAATATCCCAAGCTTCCATCAAGTAATATACATACTAGTATGATACAGTAATGGCCTCTAGGGCATATACACCAACAATCTCCCACTTGCACTAAGGCCATGTACTGGCGTATCGAAGACCTATCATCTCGATCAGCCGCTCGAACTGAGTCTGGGGTAAAGCCTTTATGAATGGGTCCGCAGTGTTGTCCTTTGTGTCCACTCTCCGCACCTCGATCTCCTGTCGATCAATGATCTCCCTGATCAGGTGATACCGCCTTAAGATGTGCCTGGATATCTGATAGGACCTTGGTTCTTTCGCTAAAGCTATAGCCCCATTGTTATCGCAATACAAAGGTATTGGGTCAACAATGGACGGAACCACCTGAAGTTCACTAATGAACTTCTTTATCCAGACCGCCTCTTTTGCGGCATCGCTTGCAGCAATGTATTCAGCCTCCATCGTCGAGTCTGCGACGGTATCCTGCTTGGAACTCCTCCAACATACCGCCCCTCCGTTGAGGGTAAACACAAAACCCGAGACAGACTTGCTGTCATCTTTGTCACTCTGGAAGCTTGAATCGGTAAAGGACTCGACCCTGAGGTCTCCATTACCGTAAACTAGGAACATCTCCTTAGTCCTCCTTAGGTACTTGAGAATGTTCTTCACTGCTGTCCAGTGGTCTTCCCCTGGGTCTGACTGATACCGGCTTACCGCGCTCAATGCGTAAGCTACATCTGGTCTTGTACATAGCATCGCATACATTATAGATCCTACCGCCGAAGCGTAGGGTATAGTGCTCATGCGAACCCTCTCCTCGTCAGTCTTAGGAGACATCTTCTTGGAGAGGGTAATTCCGTGCAATGCGGGTATGTTACCGCGCTTGGAACCCTCCATACTAAATCTCTTTAGTACGGTCTCTATGTACCTGGACTGTGAAAGTCCCAACAGTTTCTTGGATCTATCTCTATAGATCTTGATCCCCAGAATGTACGAGGCATCACCCAGGTCCTTCATGGAGAACCTTTGTGACAAAAACAGCTTGACCGACTGTAGCATAGGAATATCATTTCCTATCAAAAGAATGTCGTCCACGTACAAGACTAGGAATACGACAGTTCGTCCTACAATCTTCTTATATACACAGGGTTCATCTTCGTTCTTGATGAAATCAAATTCCTTGATTGCCTCATCAAAACAGATGTTCCAGCTCCGCGATGCCTGCTTTAATCCATAAATGGATTTAAGCAACTTGCACACCCTTCCGCTGCTCCCACTGTCTACGAAACCTTCTGGTTAATCCATGTAAACGCACTCTTCCAAACAACCGTTTAGGAAAGCCGTCTTAACATCCATCTGCCAGATTTCATAGTCATGGAAGGCAGCAATGATAAGTAGGATCCGAATGGATTTGAGCATAGCCACCGGAGAAAAAGTCTCGTCATAGTCCAAACCAGGTCTTTGACGAAAACCTTTTGCAACGAGTCTAGCTTTATAGGTTTCCACCTGCCCATCTACACCAAGTTTCCTTTTGTAGATCCATTTGCATCCAACGGGTTTTACCCCAGGTGGAGCAATATCCAAGGTCCACACTTTATTGGCGTACATGGACTCCATTTCGGATTGCATTGCTTCCTGCCACTTATCAGAGTCCCTACTGATAATGGCCTGCCTGAAACTGGTAGGGTCATCTTCTTCCAAGATGCAATCCTCTCGATCCCCGTCTATGAGAAAACCGTAGTATCTCTCGGGCGGATGAGAAATCCTACCAGATCTGCGGAGTGGCCGAGGTTCGTTTGGGGTCATTGAATCTAGCGGTTCCTCCAAATTTTCAGTTACATTTTGTGGTCGCTGAATTTCTTCCAGTTCTACCGAACTCCCACTAGCTTCTTTTGCAAGAAACTCCCTTTCTAAGAAGGTAGCGTGGCGAGATACAAACACCTTCTGTTCCTCAGTGTGGTAGAACAGATATCCTAGTGAATCTTTAGGATATCCCACAAATTTACAGAGAACTGACCGTGCCTCTAACTTGTCCGGTTTCTGTGTTTTCACATAGGCCGGACAACCCCATATCTTAAATCGCTTAAGATATGGATTTCTTCCACTCCATATTTCATATGGAGTCTTAGGCACTGATTTGGATGGAACATAGTTCAATAGGTATGCCGCTGTCTGAAGCGCATATCCCCAGAATGAAAGAGGTAACTCAGCACTACTCATCATGGAGCGAACCATATCCAATAGGGTACGATTCCTCCGCTCCGATACACCGTTGTGCTGTGGTGTATAAGGAGGAGTAAGCTGAGAGAGAATACCATTCTCTTTTAAGTAATCTAGGAATTCCGTGCTTAAGTACTCCCTTCCCCTGTCAGACCGGAGGATCTTGATACTTTTGCATGTCTGGTTCTCTACTTCCTTTCTGAATTCCTTGAATTTCTCAAAAGCTTCAGATTTGTGTTTCATCAGATACACATATCTGAACCTAGAGAGATCGTCAGTGAATGTGATGAAGTACGAGAACCCACCCCTTGCATGTATAGACATCGGACCACATACATCACTATGTACGAGTCCCAAGAGCTCTGCTGCTCTTTCTCCATGTCCGGTGAATGGAGATTTGGTCATCTTCCCTTTGAGACAAGAATGACAAGTTTCATAAGATGAAAACTCGAACGCATCCAAGAGTCCATCTTTATGCAACTTACTCAGTCTTTTCTCTCCGACATGACCAAGTCTACAATGCCACAAGTAGGATTCATTCGTATCTGAATTCTTCCTCTTGCGTGTGTTTTGTATATTGAGAACTGTATTCTGATTTAGAACGTAGATACCATTAAACAGTGTACCCTCTGCAACCAGTACTTTATCAAGGTAAATGTTCATGATATTCTTTTCAAGAACAAACTTATATCTTTCTTTATCGAGTAAAGAAACTGATATGATGTTGCAAACCATGGAGGGTACATAGTAGCAATCGTTCAAAATCATAGTCTTGCCATTTGGCAATACAAGGTGATATTCACTGACGGCTGCCGCATTAACTTGTGCTCCGTTCGCTACTCTGAGCGACATATCACCCGGTGCAACTTTCTTACTTTTTCTCAGTCCTTGCAATAAATTACAGATATGAGATCCTGATCCGGTATCAAGTACCCAGGAGGTAGGGCTGACCGTAAAACAGTTCTCAATTACAAGAACACCTGAAGTAGATGCAAAACCATGCTTCTTCTTCAACTGGGTATCCTGGAAATCCATACTTTCCTCTTTCCCATTCTCATACTCATGACTGTTGTCACAAGTTAGAGCTGAACCAACTTTCCCCAGTCCCGAATAAGAATTCGGTTCGGTCAAGCGATACATTTTATTATCTTGATTAGGGCGTGAAAAGGTTGCTGCCTGGAGAGAGAGAAAAGAAACACTCAGCGTATGCTCTTGCAAGATTAGATTGGTTTATTAATTTATCTAACCAGGATGTCTCCCACTGTTTCCTCAAATTCTTCTTAAAACCTTTTAAAAGAAGAATTAGCCGGGTTTTAATTCACGTCACAATACTTGCTTAACCTTTCAGCCAGGCTAGTGTCGGTACTTCGAGGGAGGTTTTCCAACGCTTTCGCGAAGTTCCTTAATTAAAGAACCTCTTTTCCCTGGGGGCGTAACCCCGCTAACACCTTTCTAGACACCTACTAGGTTTATAGCATTGATCGTTAAGTGAAATAATCTTCCGAGAGTAAACCAACTCATCAGTGGGATCGGGATCCAACTGTCATTGTGTGATAACCTAGATGGAATCCACTCTAGTCACCACACTCCAGAAGGTATGCTAAATCTGCAAGTTTCAGTTCTTTTGAAACTCCCGATGTGGTTTTTGCCCCTAGGACCCAAGTGATCTTGACGGAGTCAACAAATCAAAGAGTCCTAGTCAAGTTCAACCTGTCATTATCTGGATTGCATTAAACCCACCCGCATAACCCTTGACGGAGTCAACAAGGTTATACGACTGTCCTAATCAATCCCACATACCAATACAAACAAGCAGCACTTAGCTACCGTACACTACGCCTTGACGGAGTCAACAAACGCAGCACGAATACTAAGTGTTACTTGTAAGAAATGACGGAGGGCTACGGCTGGGTTTTTGGCGAAAAACCCGTTAACGTAATGAACTTGATATCGTTGAAGGAACCTGATAATCTTTTTGAAAATATAGTGGCGAAAACTTTTTGCTAAAGAGGTCACTCCCTACGAAGGGATCTCGGCTCTTTCCTCGTCGAATGAGGTGCAGGATATTCCAAATTGAATACCTCGATGCAAAACAAGAATAATCGACTATAGTGAAGTTATTACTCTGACGCAAACTTTTGTCCAAGGGGTCACTCCCGATGAAGGGATCTCGGCCCTTGCCTCGTCGACTGAGGTGCTGGGCATTCACAACCGAATACCGCTATGCAAAACAAAAATGAACGTCCTTGCAATAACAGCTTTTTGAAAAATTGTTCCAACAACGTCTTTTAGGTTTATTTTCTTGCATTAGTTCTTTTAATGCGTGATATTCTTGCATTAGTACTTTTAATGCGTCCCATCAATTTAATCCTACCATTGCAGAAAACAACCAAAATATGACCTACGCTTATGCCATAAGCATTCGCCACGGGGCCCCGTCATCACCCGTTAGGTTACTTAACTAACGACAGAGCGGGGGCTGGGCTAGCGCGGCTATAAAACATAAGCAACGCCTAAATAGAAAGCAATGATAGACATTACAGATCACAGATGAATACATTGGATATACTAGCAATCCGCAATCCTTTCGAGCCTGCAACGAAAAGCGGATTACACGGTCGCGGTGAATAGCCAAATACCCCACCCAAGACCCCTACGGGTGCGGCAAACTACCCGCCAAGTACCCGAAGCGAAGCAACCTCCCTCAATGCCATGAGTAGGCCACTCGGCACTTCGAGCTACCCGGTAGTTTGTGCACCCCCTCCATGGGTCTGTCCTAGGAGCAAAAAACAGTAAAAAGAATTATACAATGACGGCTACAACCCCGACCCGGTTGTGCGGCCAAACAAATAATAATTATTACATCAATTTACATTTACAATGAATGAAAGAAAAACAAAAGCTCATCTCACATCCACCCCGGCTATTCACCCGCGACAGTCCAACACATTCATATACACATTCCAATATCAAACACAGATCATGTATAACCCCGACTAATCGACTTATAGCGATTAGCCGACGTTCAATACATGCAAACATCACAGATATAACCAACATAGCCAAAGTGCAGTGAAGTCCGGAAAAATACGGAATTATAGGACCCCAAAAGAAAATTTCTTTTCTGGAAAATCTGGGCACATATAATATATCTGAAAAATCAAAAAATTCCACCAGAAGAACACTGCACGAAAAACGATGCAGAGAAGAAAACAAACCGCGGCGCTTCCGCGGCACATGCCCACCTCGTGCCGCGGAAGGGCGGCGCTTTGGATGAATTGGGGTATCGTTTTTCTTGGGTGTTCACACAAAACCCTGAGACGAATTTACAAGTATAAAGTTTTTCATTTTGAGCCAAAAAAATTTCAACAGAAACTCAGGTTTTGTAAAAGTTTGGTTTTTGGATTTTTCCGGTTCCGAACTTCGTTACACTTCACTACCAAGCTAGTTTAAGTTTAGTTTGGCTCTGATACCACTGTTAGGTCCACGTTACCTCTCCCGGTACTTTCGGGGGTTGCGGAAACGGTAAATCAAAATTTTTCTAAACATTGTAACATGGACCGTAAAAGCCGGATCTTTGCTAAACTAAACTAGCATACTTGCAAAGAAGAATTAACTACTCGGCAAAGTGGTTATACCTCAACTTGAACTCCTTCACTTCTTGTTGTTGTTCTTCTATGATGTTCTTCTCTTCTTGTTGTTCTTTTCATTGCTTGCTCAAAGGTTGATCCGGACTTCGGTCACCTCCGCGGCCTCCTTGAGTCGAAGACGATCCACCCGAGAGATGTACACCGAGCTCCACCTCAAGCCGAGGTAACTAGGGCAAGGAGATTGCTAATCTAGAAGCCCTAGGTTGTGTAGAGAGGATGTATGGATGTGTTTGTCAAGTAGAATCCTTTTTCTCTCAACACATGAGATCAAAGGAGAGATCAAGAGGAGGAAGAAGAAGGAGATTATCTAGCAACCATGGAGCTTCTCATTTCAAGAGAGAGAATGAGAATAAGCAAATGAAAAAGCTTAACCAAAGAAAATCTAACCATGGTTGCAATAATGCACAAAACATTATCATTACAAATCCAATCAAGATAAAGGTGATGGCTACAATGACATGACCACTATCATAACTAAATAAAAAGAAAACCAAAGAATACTTTAGAACTTGTAAGAAGGTCCAAGTCAACTTTGGTCAAATGGTCAACAAAGTCAAGATGGTCAAATGGTCAATGTAATTAGCCATAACAAAATTATCAAGGAAAGGATTAGTAAATAATGTCCCCGGCTCATAATGGTTTTGACCAAACGAACTGTCGAAACCCTAATGAGTCGGCCTCAAAATGGTTTTGACCGAATCAACTGTCAAAACCCTAATGAGCCTGCCACATAGCGGTTTTGGCCGAACCATCTGCCAAAACCCTAATGAGGCACCTCCTCCTTCATCGCTCCAGAAAACTGTGCATACACACCTACATCCGTATTCCGTAGAATGCGGATGCGCAGAAGACAAAACAAATCCATCCGTGCAATACTAGGATCTGGCTTAAACCAAAGCCCACTAGTATTGCCTGCCCGAACACCATACGCACACAAGTGTACGTAAGTGATCGCAGCCCTGCCGTAAAACCATACGGCCTCTACACGTTTCGCTCAGTGCAGGGAAACTCTCTGTGTGGGACTCTAAAGACTCGACACTACGCTGGCAGTGGGTTTAACCACAGACCGCAAGCGGCACTAGCTGTACGTAACGGTCCCCAGGTAGATGTCGATAAGAAGGCCGATGAGGTAAACCCATCCGAACTCCTACTGAGTCTGTATGTGACAATCTCCGTACAGTCCGGTCTGTTCGTCTGATACATCGCATGGCGGGCCTAGGGGGGCGGCAGGCGTCAGACCCCTAATAGCGGTACAAGTCGTGTCGGAGTGAAGCCCAGAACACCCTGAGATAACACTGGAACCTACCAGTATATCTCGCTTGCCCTGGCCAGGGACTACTCGTGTAATGGCTCTCCTAGACACAGCGCGATGTCAACCCCCAATACCGGGAGAGACGAATCCTGTCTAACCGTCACTGCCTCCAAGTGCTTCGGGACTGCTCCCAACTACTACCTGTTTGCACGACTCAGTAGAGCCGTGGTAGGGTAGTAATCAAAGAACAGTAGGAACACACTCGAGGCGAAGTGACAGTGTCAAGTCAGCGGACTAAGCTGTACTCATGTCACCTGGGAACTGATAACTGACGATAGGTATAATACCAACCATCAGTTCCCGACGAGTCCTGTCCAGTGTACTCGTAACTTAACGAGCACCCGCATACTATCTCAAGTACGACGTACCGACGGCTGTGGGACAGACCGTCTCCCGTGCTGGGATGAGAAGCGCATACGCTAGTCTACTCCGGAGTATCGATGCCCTATCTCGGTACTCCCACGACTAGGGACGTGTATAAGGATGTGCTTGTAGATTACCCAGCCCCCACGAGTGTGATCGCCATCACAACGCCGGTAATCAAGCAAAGATCCTAAGGGCTCTACTAATGCGTATAGGTGATATAATAAATAAACACACATGTACATATTAAAGCAGAGACAAACCAAGTAGCATACTACTATTTTGAGCAAGATTGTCTGTACAACTGTGAATATCCCAAGCTTCCATCAAGTAATATACATACTAGTATGATACAGTAATGGCCTCTAGGGCATATACACCAACAGATATTACGATATATTTAGAGCCATACCTATTTTCAAAACTAACGAATCGTAACACACTTTCAAATAATAACTTCTAAGGACGCTGCGACATTTTAAATGGTATCTTTTTCAAAAATATCGTAGCCCCTATTTTTCCAAAAATAACGTTTCATGCTATTCTAAACTATAACTGTATGGATCTTACGTAGTTGCGTCTTTTATACTGTTCGCGTTATGATTTCTTATTGCTGCATACGCTCACATTATTTTCATGTACGATATACATATACTACGTTTCATACCCCTGTATGTACATGACTTCGTTTACTAGGACACAAGCATCATTACCGATGATGCATATGTTGCACGTACACCTAATTGCCGGCTCACACACATCATTGGTAATTGTCATGCCATGTACACATTAGAAATCGCTACGTCACCGTATCACCTTATAACTTGTTAGCATTTTAGTTACTGTTCCATACCACATATTATTGTAGATATTGCATTTTCCTTACCTTACTACATTATATGCTCATATAAACACACTTTCTATGTATTACAGTGTTGTTTTATGCCTGTGCATATTATTTCATTACTGCCATTCTTTTATAAGATTCCGTTTTCATGAGATTTCTGGATTTGAGAAACCGCAAATATTATTTAAAAACTTATGATTGTTTTAAAAACGCGGTTTCTCTTGACATGATATTTCGACGTCCACCATGAGATTTCTCGGTGCTGAGCTATGGTGATTACCCAATTCGAGGAGTGAGGTGTCACCGTCTGCGGGTATATGGTGGACCTGGTACGGTACCTCGAGGCATGAAGATCATATAAAAAGGCGTTGAGCCTGGCAGGGGAACACTACCTACCGGTGACAGTACTGGACTCGGCGGATATCCGGATGATACCAACCGGAGTGATATGAGACAGATGGATATGAGGGCTGATCCGCTGAGACGGCGCCTGAGATATGAGGATTTACGTGTCGATACTGGATATGGGTTTTATGATGAATTCGAGTGTCGATACTGGACACTCAGGTTGTATGATAATTTAATGTGTCGTTGATGGACACACATTGGATGATACACGTATATACCTATATATGACACAGATGACTTGGTACCATATATTGACACATGCACGATATTATTATTATTATACTTATGTATACACGATCACCCTCGTTACCACACGGCATTATATTATTATATTACTGTATGACCTCGGAGACCATCATACATTCAATTTTTACCTACTTATGTCTTCTACTCATGAGTTGGCAATTCACTCCCGTTGTGCCATGGTTTTCTTGCAGGATCGACCGCTCGGATCAGTAGCGGCTTGCTGGCACATAGCTTCTTTCGGGTGATTGCCTGGGTAGGTGGGTTACAGTTCACAGCGTAACCACCCTTATATACTTTTATATTCATTGTATCTAGTTAAAAACTCCATCAACCAGACTATGTATATTTGATAGACTAAGATACCCGTTGTATATTCTTTTGATTTAGAGTCGAGACATGTATGTTCTTATATTGGATTTGATTATGTTTTCGTTTTCTTTATTTTCTTTTTATGATTGATGTTTTCCTTAGGCGTCGTATATTTCATATTACGTGGTTATGATTCCGCCAATTAGCGAAGAGCCAGCTTCCGCTTCGGGATGCCTATATTATACTTGTGATGTACTCGTTTTGGATTAAAATTTACAAAGGAGGTGCCGCCCAAATTCCAAATGACGAAAACGTTTTCAAATTATAGTATATAATTCACTTGCATTTCAAACGAACTTTATATATACCTTAAAAAGAGAACTTGACTTCATTTATACCCTCCTTTTTAAACTTCACCTCCGCTTTTTTTACTAACAGGTTTAGATTTCTGGGTTTTCGGCTTATTTGGGTTACGGTGGGGTCCTATATACTTCACGTGATCCAAGTGACTGTCACTTGCCATTTCCTAGTCGTGTCACAAGCATCCGACATGTGGACTGCCGTCACTGCGGCTTGTATTATTTTTTGGGGCTTGTCCAGGTTGCGGACGTAATCACCGTTGTATATTCAGTTTTTCCATTACATGCACTAGGATTACCCCGCGGCGGAGCGCTCGAGTAGCCGGGTTCTAGAGGGCAACGGGCCTCCATTTCATGGCGTTGAGACCGGGATGTCTTACTCTAGAATTGGTAGGCTATTCGCCGTACTCATAGGGGGTATAGGATTGACCCGCGGAGGGGTGCCCAAGTCATTGGATTTTAGAATTGCTGGGTGGCCCATTCACTTCGTTGATTAGGGTTGCTTCACTTCTAGGATTGGCGGGTGGCTTTCCGCACTCGTAATGGTCTAGGATCCGATACTATAGGCTATCCACACGACTAGAAAACTACATTTCATATATGGCTCCATTGAAATGTATTTTTCTTAGATTATCCCCATTTCCATACTATGTTTGCTTCTGCTGTGATACTTCTGTGATTTTACTTGATATCATGCATGAGACGAATGTTGCTATATATATTATATATTTAGTTGAAGTTGTATATGTTTTGCATCCGTGCTAGTCCTGTCCCCGCCCTGCCGTAAGTTAAGTAACCTTACAATTAAGACCCGGGACCCTGTAGTGAATGTGGATGGCATATATGTGTGTTCCTTTTTTTGTTTATTTTCTGGCATGATATGATTAATTGATGGGATTGCATTAATTCTGATTAATGCAGGGAAAATATACCTAAATGATATTGTCGGAACCAATTTTTAAAACTACTCAATTTTTTTTCAAAACCATAGTCATATTCTTTTGCTTTGCATTGAGGCATTCAGTTAGGAATATCCTGCACCTTATTCTATGAAGGAAGAGCCTTGATCCCTTCATGGGGAGTTTGCTCTTAAGTAAAGGTTTATGTTACTAGTTTTAAATGTGGAGCCTAAACAACTCCTTTTCAAAGTTATTCGGGTCCTTCAACGATATCAAGTTCATTACGTTAAAGGTTTTTCGCCAAAAACCAGCCGTAACCCTCTGTCGTTTCATATTAGTAGTATTTAGTATTCGTTCTGCGTTTGTTGACCTAGTCAAGGCGTAGTGTGCGGTAGCTAAGTGGTATTTTTCAGTGCATAGAGATGCGATTGGTTAGGACAGTCGTGAAGCTTTGTTGACCTAGTCAAGGGCTCATGCGAGTGGGTTTAATGCAATCAAGAAAATGACGGACTGAACTTGACTAACAGTTTATAGTTTGTTGACGTATTCAAGGTCATAAGCCGTTAGGGGCAAAAATAATATCAGGAGTTTCAAATATAAGGAAAACTTGCCAGGCATGCGCATACCTTCTGTAGTGTGGTGACTTGAATCGCTTCCATCAAGTTATCAAGTAATGATAGTTGGGTCATGATTCCCACTAATGAGTAGTTTACTCCTCGGGTTATCCCGACTAATTCTCCTTTTAGGGTTTAAAGGAGAATTCGAGGAAATAGTGGGAGCCATCCAGATTAGATAAAGTGATTAACCAATCTAATCTACACGTTGAGTGTTTCTTCTCTCTCTCTCTAGTTTGCGACCATGACTTACCTTAAACTAAAACTCATGAACCAAGTTAACTGAACCTTCTTACACACTCTGGTTTTGGATTGTCATGATTCACGACAAAGTCGCATATGTCCCTGCTACTCCTAATTTCCGTTTGTTTTTCTCCAAAACACTCCATATCACTATGGAGATCCATGTTGTTTGGAAAAGTCATCTCGTATAGTTATATACGAACTCGAAGAAACTTGTTTCAGTTCGAGGATGGCCCTGAGTTCTAGAGAAATTGAATAGGATTATTCGGTTGCCTTTTATCTTTACCTTCTCCCGGGTTGTGAGGGCTCTTAGTATTAGAAGAGTACACCTATTACGCTTATTGGATAGTCTTCTTCCAAACCTTAGGATGGTGTCGAATTGTAGGGAAAGAAGAAAACCAATTAGCCTAAGTGTGGTGTTGTCACGACCCATAGGGTACGGAACGTGACTGACACTTAAGTTACGAAACGTCTCAAGACGTCCGTAAAATATGTAAGCCAAACCCCAGAAATCAAAACCAAAAAGCAGAAGAGTGAAGGAAAACCAATCAATTGAAAGCGAGTTTATCAAATAAGTCATATCAAGCCTTTTTAAAAACAATATCAATTTTTCCGAAAATTTCGGCAGAGTCTCCTTTGTAAATACTGGCCCCCAAAATGAGTACAACAAGAATATATATGAATACAACAAATAATGCATCCCCAAGCGGGAGCTAGCTCTTTGCCACAAGGCGGTCACAAATCCCACGCAATGTAAATCAGCAATGTGCATAAATAAATATAAGAAGCACTATTAAAACATCATGTCGACTCAAGTGAGCTCGACCCCAACATACAGCATAAAAAGCCCACAAATCTCACAGTCTCGTCTCTAGGTCAATATACAACAATACAGGTAGATACAGTAGATGGAGTACTCTAGATACAAAGAATATACAAGGTGGTACAAAAATAATAATACAACCCACCTATGAGCAAAAGCCTCGAGTCCAGGCAAAAGAAGCAAGTGCGTCCGCCGCTACTGTGCTGACAGAGCGGACCTGCAAAAGACAGTGGCACAACGGGGGTGGGTTGCCAACTCGTGAGTAATAAATAACATCTATAGAGGATAACGCAAGCATGCACACAAGTATCCTAGCATCTATAATACAGGTATGGCAGGATATACTAGCAGGTATGTATGCAACATGAATATACTAGCAGGTATGTATGCAATATGAATATACTAGCAGGTATGTATGCAATATGAATCAACTCGTGATCTGCATGTGTAAGTATAAAAAATCATCTTTTTCCTTTAGGAATCTCTTTTGAAATATCAGCACAATACCAATAGAATCAACCAGAATCCGTGTCCAGCAACGACACCTCAAAACTGTCTCAAATCTCATATATCCATGTCGTAGTATCTCTGGCCTCTGCCGTCCGGCTGACCCATCTCAAATATCAATATCTCATCATCCCGCGGCCACGGTCGGTATCCTATGGATATCCGCCGTGCCAAAACAGTCACCGGTAGGTAATCCATCCCCTGCCAGGCTCAACGCCATCATCTGCGATCTTCTTGCCCCGGGGTACCTCACCGGGCTCACCATGTACCCGAGACGGTTCATCCAACTCCTCGAAACGGGTCTCGAAAACCACAGCAAACTCATGGTGGACGACATTTACATCACTAGAAAACCGCAACTTTTCATATTTTAAAAGATAATAAGTTTGTAAATCTTGCGGCTTTCCCCCGAAATCCAGAAATATCATAAAATCTCAAGAAACCATCATGGGTGCATATGTCAATGATAATGAATGCATATGGTATCAATGTTCAGGTTGCAATGTATGATTAATAACTAGGCATGAACAAATGATATAATGATATACATGCACATGAGTAGCAAATCTACAATTTTATTTTAAAGATTTATTGCAATAGTACAGGTTTAAGTATCAAATATGGTGACAATATTCTAGATTATAAGTTATCTAGTGTCGTGGCATGGCAATTACCAGGGCGTGTGTGTACGCATGAATAGTGCTCATGTTGCATATAAAAACCCTGGCAATGGTGCAGGTGTCCTATAGAATGGGTTCGCATATGTATGACAATATAAAGCATGGATGTAGCAAAATGTTACGCAAGCATTTACTCCTAATTACTAATATTACTAGAAATCTTTAAACTACTTAAACTATCGGGCGACTTGCGCCATCCAAACGATAGTCCCCCGTAGATGTTACATCTACTCACCGGAATCCCCAGCTAGCTATGTCCAATCACCGCCTTTCCTTATCGTGCCGCGTCCGAAGTCTCCGCGACCGAACCTGGAATTTGCACCAATACAAAACATAAGGTTACATATCATGAAACGACGCAAATCCTAAACGAAAATATCAATGTTCACGAGTTAGGCACAACGCGCACAAGGTGCGCGGAACATACACGAAAATCACAAAAACTAACTATAATCGTCGTTTTGGGACGCCCGGCAAAACTAAAACCCGAACACACAAAACTCCGCACTCACACATCCTAAATGTCATAGGATATGCTAAAAATGTCATCAAGATATCACAAATACAACACCACAATATTTTAATAAAAACTAGTAAGCACAAAAGACTTCCAAATTCGTGCAAACTTCGCGGATTTGTGATAAAGTGCACACAATATCGCGCAAACACCCAAGTTAACCATAGATAACCACTACACTAATTTTCAACACATTAACCATGCTTCAAAACCTATTTTCCACAAGCAAACCCTTTCTTGATTATTCTAAATAGCAATAGCAATCAAAATTTCACACTACATTAACTTAGATTAGTATAATTTGAAGCCACTTAAGCAAAGTAACCCCATTGATTAGGTTAGTGTGACAACTAGAAAGCAAAATAGCTTAATTAACCTATTAATGGTTTTCTAAACCCTAATTAAAATTCAAGCTATGAACTAAAAAAACTAGATTAGAAATTAACACTAATATTTACACTGAAACAACTCAATTAAGGAAATCTAACCTAAAGAATCTAAATGGGTAAGGATTATACCACCAGATCTAAAGATCTAGCAAGAAAAGTTGCCTCCCAATATGCCTCCTAGCATCCAAGATCCAAGCTAGAGTGGCTAAGAAGAATGGATGAAGGATGGGCTTGAAATTTTGAGGTTTGATTTGGATTTTTGGAGCAATTTTTGATGGAATTTGATGATGAAAAGAGATGAGACAAGAAGGGGGAGGGGCTGCTGTTTTCTGCAGAAATTCTAGCAGTGAGGGAGTGGGGAGAGGTGTGGGAAAGTTGGGGAAAAAAGTCTAAGTCAACCCTCTCATATTACCATAATACCCTTACCTTATAAATATATATATATAACCATTTTTAACCCATTTCCTCACATGATTAAAGTCAAAAAGAGGGAAAGAAAATTCTTGGGCCGCTATAGGTAGGGCCGGCCATGGAAGTGAGGGGCGTGTGTGAGAGATTTTACAAAAAAATTCTATGCAAAAAGACCCCCCACAATACCATATTTGCAAGTTTTAGTTCAAAATAATTATATTTTTGTTTTCCATAATAAAAACCAATTAAAACTTGAAATAAAATACTAAAAAATTATATTACAACTAGATTTTAATTAACATGATTTTAAATATTAAAATTAGCCCATTTAAATTTGTATTTATCGCTAATTTAATGTATTTTTACCGGCTTAAAATAATTTTAAAAATTGAAAAAAATTAGGGAAAAATTTTAAATGACCAGAAATTTATAAGTAACTCATTGCCTACTAAAAACTAGCAATTACCTATCCAAATTAGGTATAATTAGGCCTAAACTGCAAAATAACAAAAAAGACGATTTACGGAAAAATACCAAATTTTCACCGATTTTCGGGAAAACACCAAAACGACTTTTCAAGGCGTTACAATCTTCCCCCCTTAAAGAAATTCGGTCCCCGAATTTAAAAATATAACTATGCGTACCTTCAAAGAGTTGGGGATATTTCTTCCTCATCTCGTCCTCGGTCTCCCAAGTGACCTCCTCGCTGCTCGGGCCACGCCAAAGGACCTTGACGGTCGGTATAACTTTCGATCTCAATTTCTTCACCTGCCGATCCAGGATGACCACCGGCTGCTCTGCAAAAGAAAGGTCACGCTCTAGCTGGACTGTCGGGTGCTGAATCGCATTCAAAGGGTCGTGAAGGTACTTGCGGAGCATCAAAACATGGAAGACGGGATGAACATCTGGAAAGCTGGGTGGAAGAGCCAAACGGTATGCAACTGCGCCGACACGCTCGAGAATCTCGAAGGGACCCACAAATCTGGGACTAAGCTTTCCTTTTCGCCCAATCGCATCACGCCCTTCATCGAAGAGACCCTCAGAAAAACATGATCGCCAACAGCGAACTCTAGCCTGCGACGGTGCCTGTCTGCATACGATTTCTGCCTGCTCTGTGTCGCTCTCATCCGGTCTCGAATCAACTGTATCTTCACGGTCGTCTCCTCAACAAGCTACGGCCCCAATATACTGCTCTCGCTGAGCTCTGTCCAACAGACGGGCGATCTACATCTCCTCCCATACAATGCCTCGAAAGGTGCATCTGAATAGTATCCTGGAAGCTGTTGTTGTAGGAGAACTCCACTAAGGGTAAATGATTATCCTAGCTACCTCCGAAGTCTAAAACGCACTCTCGGAGCATGTCCTCAAGAGTCTGAATAGTACGCTCTGACTGGCCGTCTGTCTGCGGATGAAATGATGTGCTGAAACTCAAACGGGTGCCCAATGCCTCCTGAAGTCTCTGCCATAGTCGGCTGGTAAACTGGGTGCCTCTGTCGGACACGATACACGTCGGTACGCTATGCAACCGCACGATCTCGTCGATGTAAATCTGGGCATACTGAGCAAAACCGAAAGTCGTCTTCACTGGCAGTAAGCGAGCCGCTTTCGTCAATCGATCCACGATCACCCAAATGGAGTCATACCCTCTCCTGGTCCTGGGTAGACCCACAAAGAAGTCCATAGAAATCTGCTCCCATTTCCACTCCGGAATGGGTAAAGGCTGCAACTCTCCTGCTGGCCTCTGGTGCTCGGCCTTGACTTGCTGACAAGTCAGGCATCTCGATACGAAGTCTGTGAAGTCCCTCTTCATCCTGTCCCACCAATAGACATCTCTTAAATTGCGGTACATCTTGGTGGAACCCGGATGAACGTTGTATGTCGATCTATGTGCCTCCTCAAGAATCTCATGTCGTAGTCCCTCAGAATCTGGTACGCACAATCGAGTCCCAAATCGCAGTACTCCCTGATCATCGATCACAAACTCGGAATCTCTGCCCTTCCTGATCTGCTCCATGATCTCTGAAAGACGGTCATCGCTGGGCTGTGCCTCTCGAATACGATCAAGTAATTGCGGACGTGCACGAACATGCGCAAGCTGTCCCCCTGTCGGAGTGAACTCGAACTCAACCCGGCTGTCGCATAAAATCTGCCAATCTGTCGACGACTGCCTCTGTACTGCGAGCAAACAAGATAGACTACCCCCGGGCCTCCTGCTCAAAGCATCCGCCACTACATTAGCCTTGCCCGGATGATACAAAATCTCGCAATCGTAGTCCTTTACTAGTTCCATCCAACCGCGCTGTCTGAGATTCAGGTCTCGCTGCTGAAATATATACTTTAAGCTCTTGTGATCAGTGAATATCTGACACGACTCGCCGTATAGGTAATGTCGCCAGATCTTAAGTGCAAAGACCACTGCAGCCATCTCCAAATCGTGAGTGGGGTAGTTTTGTTCATGTTTCTTCAACTGCCGTGAAGCATACGCGATCACCCTGTCATGCTGCATCAATACGCACCCTAGCCCCACTCGTGAAGCGTCACAATAAACCACGAATCCGCTTGATCCTGAAGGCAAAGATAACACCGGCGCCGTAGTCAAACAAGTCTGTAGCTGCTGGAAACTGTGCTCGCACTCCTCCGTCCAATCGAAAGGAACTCCCTTCCGGGTCAATCCGATCAAAGGTGCAGCAATACGGGAGAAATCCTGAACGAATCGCCTGTAGTAGCCAGCCAAGCCTAGGAAACTGCGGATCTCCGTAACTGATGTCGGTCTGGACCACTACTGAACGGCCTCGATCTTCTTCGGGTCTACACATATGCCATCTCTCGTAATCACGTGACCCAAGAAACCAACGCTGTCTAACCAGAATGCACACTTGGAAAATTTTGCGAAAAGCTGGTGCTCCCTTAAAGTCTGCAACGTAATCCGCAAGTGCTGCTCGTGCTCCTCTCGGCTCCGGGAATACACCAAAATATCATCAATGAACAGGATGATGAACAAGTTAAGATACGGCCTGAATGTACGGTTCATCAAATCCATGAATGCTGCTGGGGCGTTGGTGAGTCCGAACGACATCACCAAAAACTCATAGTGGCCGTAGCACGTGCGGAAAGCTATCCTCGGTATATCCTCCTGTCGAACTCGTAGCTAATGGTATCCTGATCGCAAATCGATCCTCGAGAAATATCCCGCACCCTGAAGCTGGTCGAACAAATCATCAATGCATGGCAAAGGATATCTGTTCCGCACGGTAACCTTGTTCAGCTGGCGGTAGTCGATACACAAACGCAAACTGCCGTCTTTCTTCTTGACGAACAGGACAGGAGCACCCCAAGGAGAAACGCTAGGTCGAATAAGTCCCTTATCCAGCAAACCATGCAACTGACCCTTCAGCTCTCTAAGCTCTGCTGGGGCCATCCGATAAGGCGGTATAGAAATAGGCCCCGAGCCAGGAATCAAATCAATGCAGAACTCAACATCGCGCTCAGGCGGTAGCCCAGGCAGCTCATCAGGGAAAACATCAGTGAACTCACAAACAACCGGGACCTGGTCCAACGGAACCTCTGCAGCTCGAGTATCACAGACATAAGCTAAGAATCCCTGACATCCCCTCCGTAGTAGCTGACCAGCGCGAAGAGACGAAATCAAGCTAGGAAGGGTGACACTGCGGTCTCCCTGAATAACAAGGACTAGCTCTCCCGGAAAGCTAAATCTGACTGCCTTCTCACGGCAGTCCACAGAAGCATAACAAGTGGCTAGCCAATCCATGCCCAGAAGCACATCAAAGTCCAACATATCGAGGAGAATCAAATCTACTAATGAATCCCTCTCCCCGATACGAACGGAACACAAACGAAACACAAAACGAGCGATAAACGACTCGCCTACCGGAGTAATAACCACAAGCGGCTGATCTAATGACGACGACTCACGGCCCAACATTGGTGCAAAGTGTGTAGATACGTACGAATGTGTGGAACCTGGGTCGAATAATACTCGCGCGTCGAAATAACATACTGGCAAGGTACCTGTCACAACGGCATTGGATGCCTGCGCATCCTGCGGTGTCAAGGCGAAAACTCGGGCCTGTCCCCCACCAATAGCTGGCTGTCCTCGGCCTCCTCGTCCTCTTTGAATAGGACCGCCGCGTCCATGGCCTCTGGGTGCACCTAACTGGCGTGGAGTATCGCCTGGGGTAGGAAGTAGAGCTCTCTGAGGAGGAGGTGGTGATGGTGGTAGGGTCACATGTGGAACTGTCGCTGCTCCCTGTCGTCTCACCGGACAATATCTGATATGATGGTGCGGACTCCCACACCCAAAACATCCTGGCAATGCCTGCTGTCCCTGTGGATATGAACCATACAGCTGACCTCGCCCAACCCCTCTGCCGGCACCATCTCTCGGAAAGGATCTGGCATGTTGCCTCTGATCTGGCATACCGGTACGAATCCTCTTCGGCCCGGGAACGGCCGAAGTCGCTGAAATGCGTGCCTCCATCCACAACGCCGTATCCATAGCAGCTGAATAAGTGTTGAAGTGCTGGGCGCCGATAGCAAGAAATAGCTGGGTGTCAAGTCCCTGTACGAACCTCTTCACTCTCTTTTCTTCGGTATCCACCAAATACGGAGCATATCTAGACAACTGCGTGAACTGGACATCGTACTCAGACACCGTCATCCCTGGAGTCTTGATCAAGGCCTCAAAACTACGAGCTCTGGCGTCACGAACGCTCTCTGGGAGGAAACGAGCTAGAAAGACTGCTGTAAACTCGGCCCAAGTCATAGGCGGTAGACCTGCAGCTCAACCTCTCAAGACTGACTCCCACCATGTCTGCGTGAGGCCCTCTAGACGGAAACTCACAAGCTCCACCCATCGATCGTCAAAACATCTGAGCGAACGGCAGATCCTGACTAAACTGTCAAGAAATGTCTGCGGATCCTCTGCTGCATCGGTGCCCGTGAAGACTGGAGGTCTCAGCCTCATGAAATCCTGTAGCGATACTGGGTTAGCCACGGTAGTAGTAGTAGGAGCAACTGTCTGGGTAGCAGGTACCATGGTAGTCTGTGATGTGGCAGGTACGTCCTTCGATCTCGGTGCACGACTGGCTGCTACTAGGGATCCCACCATCTGTCGTAACTCCTGCATACCTCCCATCATCTGTCGTAGCTCCTCCATACCAGACTCTAGCCTGTCCATGCGGCCTGGGGAATGCGGATCAGTCTGTCCCTGAGGCATAGGTACGCCACCCTGCTCGGTCCTCGTCTCGGACGAGCCTGCTCGGATCTCATCTCGGGCGGCACTCCTCTGCGCTCTCGTAGCCTTCGGCGGCATAGTGGCTGTTACAAGAACAGGATGATAAGAACAGTGCAATAGAATCATAGGATACACGGAATTGAAGAAGGAATTTCAAGCAAGTATATCCTAAAGTCACCTAGGCGGAGTACCGTATCGCAAGTATGCCGCGGACATACGCACGCTACGTTACCCTGCTTAAGTCACTTACTCCATCTACCAAGGGTCATCTTACACTCAAAAAGATAAAACCTATCACTCTGATACCAAATTTGTCACGACCCGCAGGGTACGGAACGTGACTGGCACTTAAGTTACGAAACGTCTCAAGAAAAATAAGTAAGCCAAAGCCCAGAAATCAAAACCAAAAAGCAGAAGAGTGAAAGAAAACCAATCAATTGAAAGCGAGTTTATCAAATAAGTCATATCAAGCCTTTTTAAAAACAATATCAATTTTTCCGAAAATTTCGGCAGAGTCTCCTTTGTAAATACTGGCCCCCAAAATGGGTACAAGAAGAATATATATGAATACAACAAATAAGACATCCCCAAGCGGGAGCTAGCTCTTCGCCACAAGGCGGTCACAAATTCCACGCAATGTAAATCAGCAATGTGCATAAATAAATATAAGAAGCACTAGTAAAACATCATGTCGACTCAAGTGAGCTCGACCCCAACATACAGCATAAAAATCCCACAAATCTCACAGTCTCGTCTCTAGGTCAATATACAACAATACTGGTAGATACAGTAGATGGGGTACTCTAGATACAAAGAATATACAAGGTGGTACAAAAATAATAATACAACCCACCTACGAGCAAAAGCCTCGAGTCCAGGCAAAAGAAGCAAGTGCGCCCGCCGCTACTGTGCTGACGGAGCGGACCTACAAAAGACTGTGGCACAACGGGGGTGAGTTGCCAACTCGTGAGTAATAAATAACATCTATAGAGGATATCGCAAGCATGCACACAAGTATCCTAGCATCTATAATACAGGTATGGCAGGATATACTAGCAGGTATGTATGCAACATGAATATACTAGCAGGTATGTATGCAATATGAATATACTAGCAGGTATGTATGCAATATGAATCAACTCGTGATCTGCATGTGTAAGTATAAGAAATCATCTTTTTCCTTTAGGAATCTCTTTTGAAATATCAGCACAATACCAATAGAATCAACCAGAATCCGTTTCCAGCAACGACACCTCAAAACTGTCTCAAATCTCATATATCCATGTCGTAGTATCTCTGGCCTCAGCCGTCCGGCTGACCCATCTCAAATATCAATATCTCATCATCCCGCGGCCACGGTCGGTATCCTCTGGATATCCGCCGTGCCAAAACAGTCACCGGTAGGTAATCCATCCCCTGCCAGGCTCAACGCCATCATCTGCGATCTTCTTGCCCCGGGGTACCTCACCGGGCCCACCATGTACCCGAGACGGTTCATCCAACTCCTCGATACGGGTCTCAAAAACCACAGCAAACTCATGGTGGACGACATTTACATCACTAGAAAACCGTAACTTTTCATATTTTAAAAGATAATAAGTTTGTAAATCTTGCGGCTTTCCCCCGAAATCCAGAAATATCATAAAATCTCAAGAAACCATCATGGGTGCATATGTCAATGATAATGAATGCATATGGTATCAATGTTCAGGTTGCAATGTATGATTAATAACTAGGCATGAACAAATGATATAATGATATACATGCACATGAGTAGCAATTCTACAATTTTATTTTAAAGATTTATTGCAATAGTACAGGTTTAAGTATCAAATATGGTGACAATATTCTAGATTATAAGTTATCTAGTGTCGTGGCATGGCAATTACCAGGGCGTGTGTGTACGCATGAATAGTGCTCGTGCTGCATATAAAAACCCTGGCAATAGTGCAGGTGTCCTACAGAATGGGTTCGCATATGTATGACAATATAAAGCATGGATGTAGCAAGATGTTACGCAAGCATTTACTCCTAATTACTAATATCACTAGAAATCTTTAAACTACTTAAACTATCGGGCGACTTGCGCCATCCAAACGATAGTCCCCCGTAGATGTTACATCTACTCACCGGAATCCCCAGCTAGCTATGTCCAATCACCGCCTTTCCTTTTCGTGCCGCGTCCGAAGTCTCCGCGACCGAACCTGGAATTTGCACCAATACAAAACATAAGGTTACATATCATGAAACGACGCAAATCCCAAACGAAAATATCAATGTTTACGAGTTAGGCACAACGTGCACAAGGTGCATACACGAAAATCACAAAAACTAACTATAATCGTCGTTTCGGGACGCCCGGCAAAACTAAAACTTGAACACACAAAACTCCGCACTCACACATCCTAAATGTCATAGGATATGCTAAAAATATCATCAAGGTATCACAAATACATCACCACAATATTTTAATAAAAACTAGTAAGCACAAAAGACTTCCAAATTCGTGCAAATTTCGCGGATTTGCGATAAAGTGCACACAACATCGCGCAAACATCCAAGTTAACCATAGATAGCCACTACACTAATTTTTAACACATTAACCATGCTTCAAAACCTATTTTCCACAAGCAAACCCTTTCTTGATTTTTCTAAATAGCAATAGCAATCAAAATTTCACACTAGATTAACTTAGATTAGCATAATTTGAAGCCACTTAAGAAAAGTAACCCCATTGATTAGGTTAGTGTGACAACTAGATAGAAAAATAGCTTAATTAACCTATTAATGGTTTTCTAAACCCTAATTAAAATTCAAGCTATGAACTAAAAAAACTAGATTAGAAATTAACACTAATATTTACACTAAAACAACTCAATTAAGGAAATCTAACCAAAAGAATCTAAATGGGTAAGGATTATACCACAAAATCTAAAGATCTAGCAAGAAAAGTTGCCTCCCAAGATGCCTCCTAGCATCCAAGATCCATGCTAGAGTGGCTAAGAAGAATGGATGAAGGATGGGCTTGAATTTTTGAGGTTTGATTTGGATTTTTGGAGCAATTTTTGATGGAATTTGATGATGAAAAGAGATGAGACAAGAAGGGGGAGGGGCTGCTGTTTTCTGCAGAAATTCTAGCAGTGAGGGAGTGGGGAGAGGTGTGGGGAAGTTGGGGAAAAAAAGTCCAAGTCAACCCTCTCATATTACTATAATACCCTTACCTTATAAATATATATATATATAACCATTTTTAACCCATTTCCTCACATGATTAAAGTCAAAAAGAGAGAAGGAAAATTCTTGGGCTGCTATGGGTAGGGCCGACCATGGAAATGAGGGGTGTGTGTGAGAGATTTTACAAAAAAAATCTATGCAAAAAGACCCCCCACAATACCATATTTGCAAGTTTTAGTTCAAAATAATTATATTTTTGTTTTCCATAATAAAAACCAATTAAAACTTGAAATAAAATACTAAAAAATTATATTACAACTAGATTTTAATTAACATGATTTTAAAGATTAAAATTAGCTCATTTAAATTTGTATTTATCGCTAATTTAATGTATTTTTACCGGCTTAAAATAATATTAAAAATTGAAAAAAAAATAGGAAAATTTTTTAAATGACCAGAAATTTATAAGTAACTCATTGCCTACTAAAAACTAGCAATTACCTATCCAAATTAAGTATAATTAGGCCTAAACTGCAAAATAACAAAAAAGACGATTTACGGAAAAATACCAAATTTTCACCGATTTTCGAGAAAACACCAAAACGACTTTTCAAGGCATTACAGGTGTACAGAAGATAAGAAGTAAAGACATTTTTAGGGATTGGAGTGAGGGCAAGAAAATTTTCAACTACTGTCATGAATCTGGATAGTGGAAGAGGCATTACTAAGAATATCCGGTCACCCCTCGAAACATTTTCATATTTCAGTTTTCCTGTGCGGTGTTAATTGAAAAATTCTTTCCTAAATTCTGGCTTCAGGGTATGTATTTAACAGGTTTAGATCTCACATTTGTAGGGTATTACAGATGCTGAGAAGGAGTAGAATATTGGGAAATGGGTGTTTTGATCCTCAATATCAGAATTCTTTGTAATTGGTGATATTGGATTAAATCACCTGGTTTTTGCCTAACGGCAAATATTTGGTTTTGAATAACCGTTGTTATGCACCAATTTTTAAAATTAAATATCTTTATCTTTATCTTATAAAGTGAGATATAAATTTTGAAAATTATATTCTAAACATTTACCTTTATCAGTTGAAGATAAGGTAAGGTACATTGGATAACGGTATAAAGATTCCTAACCAAAATACAGTTTCAACCTACAACACACGAAATTTGAGTTAGTATACTCTAGAAACTTATACATGGAAATATATGTTGTCCAGTGTCTTTTAAGACAAGGGGTTGGTAATCTTACTTCATTCAGTTTACTCATGAGCTCTCTGATTTTGGACACGCATTCGTTGTAATGCAAGGTCCAAAGATTTTGAGAACTTTATAGATATAAGAATAAAGTAGAGAACTATACATCAGAAGTATTAGTATTCTTCGAAGTGATCTAAGATGTAGAAACTTATGCTAAGTATTCCATCATAGTAATATTTGAGAACTTGCTTCTCTCAGGTTACTCATCCGTGGGTGCGCTCCTTGATGAGTAATGCTATATGGTATTTTTCCATTTAGGTGATATACACTGGAAACAGTTGCATGCCAATTGAATATGGTTCCATCTAAATTGATGCCTTTGTTTCTATGTAGACATAGAATGGTTACATATCTTGAGGATGTTAAGATATAGACTTATCCGGTTTTTGTTTAAAAGCTGAATCCGAATAAACTCAGGGCACATTTCTGTAATGGCTATTTATGGGATATTCCGGGATTTTTAGCAAGGGTTTAGCATTCTACCATTTACAAGATCAAAGGTTATTTTGTTCTTGACTCGCCACCGTTTTATAAAAGGAATCTTTTTCAAAAGAAACTAGTGGGAGTATAGTAGAACTGGAAATGATTCCAGAACCACAAACGGTTACTTAAAGTTTAATAGAACCTGGAGATTCAATTGGATTCGACAATCCATCAGCCACTCCGCAGTTTTAGTGGGTAAGCTCAGCCACCCGAGAGGTACTTCGGTTTCCTCAAAGACAGTGACAGGGAGGTTTTGATAACCCAAGCTTGTCACTACTGTTGTCCTTGACTATGAGATCTGACAGGTGAATGACTATAACGTCATTCTAAATTGAATTTAGAAGTGCATGTGTATATGACTCTGCCAGAAGGTTGTTCTAGTCAGTGGGAGCAGCGAAACCGTGGTGGGCAAGTTTCTTATGCCTATTTATAGACTAAAGCAAGAAGAGCAGAATTGGTCATCTTTTTTTCTGATGTGACAGTCATAGAGTTTGACTTCATCAAAACAACAGATATACCTGGTAAGAAGGTAGTAGGGAGCGATGTCCTGGTATTTGGATGACATGCTCCTGATAGGAAGTGATGTTCCTATACTATGATCGGTTATACTGTGGTTGTCATAAAGTATTTCTCCACATAAGATCTCGATAAAATATCGGGGATTCTGGTGACTAGATCTATGGTTTTAGATCTAGATTTGGGAAGTGTCCTAATTCGGGAAGCTTAACACTATTCTAAAGTGTTTTAGAATGGATGACTCCTGGCGTGGTGGTGTACCCGCAGCTGAGGGAGTCACCCTCTCTGAAGAGATGTCTTCAAGACTGATGAGGAGAGGGATTTGTATGATTGACATATCACTTACTTAGGAAATTGAGTCAATCATGAGATATCGAGTACCACAACAGATATTGTTTTTACATTAGCTACAATAAGCATATATTAATCCAATCCTTGAGAAACATTGGGAAGTATTAGGTATGTGTATGCCCTAGAGGCCATTATTGTACATGTGATATATATTATAGTGGATACTTGGACATATATATGGAGGACTTTCTTGCTCGACATGATAGTCTGCTATCAGGTTACTCTTTATTTTAACATGTTAACTGGTATTCTTTACTGTCTTGCTCTCACATGTTGATAAAGCCCTTAGGATATGTACTTGACTACCAGGATTATGATGAGATCATACTAGTGGGGCCAGGGTGGTCCACAAGTACATCCTTTAATCAGTTCCTAGTCGTGGGAATATCAAGACCAGGGCATCGATATTCCAGTGTAGACTAGTGTATACGTTTCTTGTCCCTTAGACGGCGATGGTTGATCCCACAACCATTGGTGTGTGACATCAAAGATTGTACACAGGTGCTCATTGGAAAATGGGTACACTGAACATGGCTCGCCGAGGAATCTTATATGGTAGTATACCAATCATCAGATAGCAGTCCTCTGGTGACACTGGTATAGGTTAGTATGTAGACCCGAGATCGTCATAGAGTCTTGTGTAGCTCCCACTGTGCTTTGATTTCCTCCCTACCACGGCTTAAAGGAGTCGTGTAAACAGGTAGATTTTGGGTACAGTCACGAGTCACCTGGAGGCAATGAGCGATTGGAGGGGTTTCGTCTCTCCCGGTATTGGGGGTTGATGTTGCGATATGCTCAATTGGCTATAACTGGAAGTCCCTGGCCAGGGCTGCTGCTGAGATTTACTGATAAGAGTTATCAGTAGTTTCTCAAACCTTTATAGGCCATACATCGGCATGACTTATCACGTTACTGGGGCCTGACGTTTACCACCCCTAGACATGATATGCGACATATTAGACGAAGAGACCGGACTGTACGGTAGTGTTACTGATAGGCTTCATGGAGAGTATGGACGAGCTTTCTTGTTGATCTTCATATCGCTCAATACCCGGGTAGCCGTTACGTCCAGCTAATACCGCTGACGGCTTGTGGGTGACTGATGTGATCAGCACCTACTACTGGCGTATTGACGAGTCTTTAGAGTCCCATACATAAGTTTCCTGGTTCAAGAGAAACGAAGTAGGACACATATGTGATATGTGTGTGGGCCTGATTAAATACGTGTATGTGATACCATATTGTAATCTGGCAGTTATCTGTTATCAGTTAGATTATATGTGATATAACCAGATTGTCAAATCAAGTGTTGATTTGATAATGTGATATACAGATAAATGATATTAGTCGGTCATATGTGATATAACCGGATTATTTAATCAAGTGTTGATTTAATAATGTGATATATATTATATTTGATATAATTGTATCTTAACTAATATCATTAGCTCACTAAATATTTTCTTATACGTATTAATATATATATATATATATATGTAGCATGGCATGATTTCTATTTTTGAGAAAAATAGAAAAGAGGTGGAAAATGAGAGCATGGTTGCAAGCATGGGCTTTATTCATAGTTTATTCATCTTGACTCACTATTCAAGCATGGTTGAAATTTTATATTACAAAATTCCATGCTTGAATGAGTGGGGGTCAAGAGTTGCCATTCATTCTTTGCTCATTCTCAACACTTAGCCATTTTTCTTGAATTGCTCCCATGGTTGCTCTTTAGCTTCATCTTCATCCTCAAATGTCATGGTTCAAGCTTCAACCCTCATATGAGATATGAATCATGAAGCTTGAACACAAACAAGTGAGCAAAATAAACCCCTACTTCACCATCTCACATTAGATTAGCAATTTGATGTGGAGTGTTGCCTTCATTAATGAGATTAGTGAAAGGTTAGCTTGAGCTAGTGGACTTCGGGTGGATCGTCTTTGGCGCGAAGATCACGAAGGAGGTTCGTTCAACTCGAAGAGAAGCCTACTAGAGTCGCGCGGACTTCAACCAGGAGCTATTGAAGAGAAGGACTCGAACTACAAAGGTTGTATGCTCTTTTCTTTTCTTAAGTTCATCACACCACAAAAGGAAAACCCTAATAATCTAGTAAAGATCTTGGTAGTCTAACTTAGCACATAATAAAAATTAAAATTTGGCATGCTTGATGCCTATTGAACCTCATGGTGGTGCTAAGGTCGACTTTCAGGAAGCAGTTAAGAACATAAGATGATGTTCTTGGTGTATGGTAATGGCAGCCTCTTGCAGGAGGCAGTTACCAGTTTAGGCTTCCAAGATGACCTGGATGACAGAGTAGCTGTCAGAGCTATAAGTTTACCCTCTTCTGAGATGCAGTATATTGGATAGTTTTCCAAGAAAGTTCTAAGACAGATATCGCTCATTTCGGGAGATAGTCGTTCTCCGCGAAGTTGAGATATAGAGAGATAAAGATAAAAAAACATTAGAGCGGATCCACTCACTGAGACTATTTCTCAAACACGCAAGTTTCTCAAAACGAGTTTTGAGAAACTGACTAGTAAAAGTTGGGTATTCGGTAGCACACGAGCCGTGAGTATGCGACACCGCAATAATTAGCCTTAAGTGCAAGTGCAGATTGTTGGATATAGTGCCATCAAGGCAATTATTGTAATTGCTAGCATGCGATTATGATAATTGAACTAGGACCTATACAGGTAGAACAGTCTTACTCGAGATGATAGTATGCTATCTGCTTTGTCTTTATCATTATGTGTATATGTTTTGATAAAGCCCATAGGATTATTGCTTGACTATCAGCATTATGATGGCGATCATATACGTGGGAGATGGGTGGTCTATAAGCACATTCTTAAATGTCACTAGCGAGAGAGTATCGAGATTGGGCACCGATAATCCGGAGTAGACTAGTGTATACTTTTCGAGACCCCGACGAGGGGCGGTGACCGGTCTCACAAGCCATTGGTGTTGAGTCACCTAAGATATGTCACGACCCGAAAAGTATGGAACGCGACTGGCACTTAAATTACGAAACGTCTCGAGGCGTACGTAATCTAAGTAAGCCAAAACCCAGCAATCAAAACCAAATAGAGCAGTAGAGTGAAGGAAAACCAAGATTTATTGAAAGCGATTTAAATCAAATGCGTCACATCAAGTTTTTTAAAAGCAACATCATTTTCCCGAAAATTTCGGCAGAGTCTCCTTTGTAAATACTGGCCCCAAACGGGTACAAAACAGCAATATATGTATAACATGAAATATGGCATCCCCAATGAGGAGCTAGCTCTTCGCCCAAGGCGGACTCAAAATCACACGCAATATAAATGATCACTGTGCAAGATAATCTTAGAAGGCACAAGTAATAAAGTATCATGTCGGCTCAAGTGAGCTCGACCCAGAGATACAACATATAAATACAAAAATCTCACTGTCTCGTTTCCAAGTCGCTAAAACAATAATACATGTGGTAGATATAGTAGATGGAGTACACTAGATACCATAATGATATAAGGTGGCAACAAAATAACCCCGCAACCTACCTACGATCAATGTTGTGAGTCCAGCAAAAGAGCAAAAGAGGAAGTGCGCCCGCTGCTACTATGCTGGCGAGTCAGACCTGCAAAACACTGTGGCACGACGGGGGTGAGTTGCCAGCTCATAAGTAATAAGTAACATCTAATAAGGCTATCATAACCATGTACACAATGATGTCACAACCGACAAATACTAATATGATGCGATGTAATGATATGTATGGAACATGAATGCAATAAACGATACGAAATTTGAATATAATTAACATGGGAAATCTGTGTTCTTATCTTATTAAACTTTTGTGATTTAGCTGTAGTTTATCAATGAAATCAATATAAATCTGTGTCGAGCATCAACACTAAATATGAATATCTCAACTATCCCTGGGCTCCGGCAATCCGGACTGGCCCAAATATCTGATATAGGGCTCCGGAAAATCCAGACTGGCCTATATCATCAAAAACTCAAGACTACGTCGGTATCCTCCGGATATCCACCGCGTCAAAAATAACCGGTCGGTAGTGCTCCCCTGCCGGGCTCAACGCCATCATCTGCGACCTTCTTGCCCCAGGGTACCGCACCGGGTCCACCATGCACCCACAAACGGTTCCTCCTCCTCCTCGAATCGGGTGTATGATACTACTCAGGCACCGAGAAATCTCATGGTGGACGATAGATGCATCATATCGTGAGAAAACCGCAACTTACATTTTTAAAATGGTAATATGTTTTCAAATCCTTGCGGTTTCTCCAAATCCATAAATATCATAAATACGTAAATCCTCAAAAGGAATCATGATACATGAATGTCTATGATTTTAGCAATATGCAATGCAATGCGAAAACTAGAAAGCTATGCATGAACAATGATGCAATAAGATATGTGCATGTGACTAGCAATCCTACATATCCATGTTGATGAATTAAATATATCAATTTGCAGGTTTATTAAACATAATAGCGCAAGTGATGAAGTTCGGATGGGTTAAATTTTAGTGTAATTGGATGATTGTGTCGTTAGCCAGTTTTTAGTCGCGAAGCCCTAGAATAAAGTACACGCACACACATACACACGCATACATTTTACTTTCTTGTGTGTGTGTGTGTGTGTGTGTGTGTACATACATACATATACATATACATATATGTATGTGAGTATGTGTGTGTGTGTGTGTGTATATATATATATATATATATATATATACATACATACATACATATACATATACATATATGTATGTGAGTATGTATATATATATATATATGTATGTATGTATGTATACATATACATGGATGATGAGGATAGTATATGGTACTTGGAGATGAGTCGATGTGTTTGGGCATGATGCCACAAGATCGGTGGTGTGACTTGGTTCGTATTATAAGATACGACATGATATTATAGCGGATCTTTAGGCGATGTGTTTTCATACACACGCATATATATATTTTGATGGTGTCAGTATGTACTAGACTTTAGATCAGTACCCCCGGTTCATGATATGTGATGGTGATGCCATATGGATGTTGTGTTATGTGTGATATTCGACCCGTACCCTAACTTGGGATGCCGTACGATGGATTTACCGTACGAGATATAATTATGATGATAGATTCGCACTCTTGACTCGAGAATGTCATATTATATATTGTATCATACGTGATACTATTGAGGCGGGATCACCGACTACTAGATATAGATATCGACTCAGACTTAGGTGGTTTTCCTTACCCCTTCGATTAGTCTGTTAGTTTAGTCCTGTAGTTTACTTAGTAGATGTTAGACTGGGCTCGAGTCATATCTATTTCCAAAACTAACGAATCATGAGTATTTTAAAGAAAGGCCAAGGGATACTACGGATATTTCAAAGGGCGTACCTTTTCTTAAAAACACCGTGGCCCCTATTTTCTAAACACACGATTCGTGTTATTTCAAATGTCAAAACTGTATGACTCATATATAAATATATATTCTTATATGTTGCGTTATTATTCATGTTCCGCATATTCTTGTTGTTCACATCGCATTGCATGCTTATTTGTGTTTTCATTAGTTATTATTAAAATCATGCTGTCAGGAGACCAGCACCATTACCGATGATGTGTATGCTCCACGTACACCTATTTCCCGGCTCACACACATCATCATTGGTAATTGCCATGTCACGTACACATTTGAAAACAATATTTCATTGTATAAATTTCTAGCTGATAGTTTCGACATAGTACTAGTGCGCTTGCTGTTATATGCTGGTTTAATTATTGCATTCTTTGCTTGATATCCCATGCATTCATATATTCATTCGTCATGCAATATTATGTAGCTTATTGCCGGTATATTCATTGTTTATTTACTCTTGAGATTGGGATTTAGGATTTCCATGAGATTTCTGGATTTAGAGAAACCGCAAGGATTTTATAAACTTATTATCCTTTTAAAGAAAGAAAATTGCGGTTTTCTCATGATATGATTTGAGTTATGTCCACCATGAGTTTTCTCGGCTCTTGAGCAATATCATACACCCGATTCGAGGAGAAGGAGGAACCGTCTGTGGGTGCATGGTGGACCCGGTGCGGTACCCCAGGACAAGTTGGTCGCAGATGATGGCGTTGAGCCTCGCAGGGGAGCACTACCGACCGATTATTGTGACGCGCCGGATATCCGGAGGATACCGACGTGGTATTGAGATTTGATGATATGGGCCAGTCCGGATTGCCGGAGCCCTAGATATTGAGATTTGATGATATAGGCCAGTCCGAATTGCCGGAACCCTAGATATTGAGATTTGATGATACGGGACAGTCCGGATTGCCGGAGCCTGAGATATTGGGATATTGGGATATATATATATATTGTATGTCGATGCTTGACACTGATTCTATGATGATTTCATTGATGATTCTTCGATTTTTATATACAGAAATCTCACTAAATAAAGAAAACGGTTTCACTTTCATGATGTATTCTATTTTCATTTTAATGCATTCATACATCATATATGTATTATGTTGCTACCTGAGGCACTAACACGAGCACTTAATATTACACTTATGTGTAGATGGTACATGTTTATATATTGAGGATATTATTATCGTATGACCTAGGATTGAGTCATACATGTGATTTCTGCTCGGTGATGTTTTCTACTCACGAGTTGGAAACTCACCCCCGTTGTGCCACAGTTTCTGCATGTTTTGCCGTACAGGTTTCCTTGCGGCTTTGCTGGTACACTGCTTCCTTCCGGGTGATTTCTTTGGTAGGTGGGTTCACTTGCATCGTGACCTCCATTGCACCTTTTATTATATTTCTGTTGTATCTAGTAAACTCCATCAACCAGACTTGTATTATTGATAGACTTAGAAGACCATATGTATATTCTTTCGACCTTAGAGTCGTGCGCTTGTATTATTATGGTTTTTCTCTAGTTTCTTTCTGAGTTTTGATTCTCGCCCTTCGGCGTTGTATATTATATTGCTTGTGTGGTTGTGTCCACCAATTGGCGAAGAGCTAGCTCCCGCTTGGGGATATTTTTTATCATTTATGTATATTATTCATGTTGTACCCGTTTGGGGTCAGTATTTACAAAGGAGACTCTGCCGAAATTTTCGGAAAAGATTTGATATTTTAAAAATATTTACTACGACTTTCAAAGTGATCTATACGCAAACTTTTAAGCAAGTTTTCCTTCACCTTCTTCTTTTAAATGGTTTAGATTTCTGGGATTTTTGGCTTACTTGAATTAGATGGAGTCCTATAGATTTCATATGATTTAAGTGCCTGTCACGTGCCATTTCGGGTCGTGACAAAGTTGGTATCAGAGCGCTAGGTTAACCTTGGTTCGAGTCTATGTTTGACTATGCGGAGTCTAGGGCGTTTATATATATTCGGAACCTAGGCTTGACCTTACGGAACTTAGACTTGGTCGAGGGGGTATTAGACCCGAACTTTCGTCGCGTAGGTTGACCTTGGTTGATGAAGTAGGTGACTTAAATAGAGTGACGTACCGTGTGTATGTTCCGCGGCATACTTACGATACGCTACTCCTCTTAAGAAGGCTTAGGATGTACATTTCCTTGCACAGTATTTTATTCATTCCTATGATCTATCCTCATCGATATCGGTTTATGGTTTTGCTACCACGATTGCATAGGCAGAGAGAGCTGCAGCTAGAGTTGCAGTCAGCATGAGCTCGTTTTGGACGAGGACTGACCAGGGCGTGATACCATGGACACACGATTGCATAGATGTATCGTTTTATTGTGTTTTCGCGCCATGAGCGTTTGATGGATTGATTTTACAAAATTTCTCGAACGTGCAGATCAACACCAGAGGATTGGACCACTGCTAGAGACCAGCCGGAATGTGATGACCGTCAATGCACCGATTATTCTTGATGATTGAGGCACTGTTCTGCATGCGAACGAATGATTCAGTTGTTGCTGCGGCTGACGAGATATCGCCCCAGATGTTTGGAGCTATTGCAGCATGAGTTTATACTTAGAAATATGATAGAAGATCGCTAGTCACCCAAGGATGAATGAGTAGGACATGTGGTTCGTTTGCACACCCGATGCGAGGTCATCAGATTGATTGCTTCCAGCTAGAGAAGACTTCACGCAGGTATGTTGAGAGTCGAAAGAAAATGATCGAATGTCCGAAACCTATTTTTCCAAGTTTAAAGTATTCCGAAAAACATACAAGTAATTCTATGGACCCTCTCGAAGAATGAAACCCTAACTCGATATAATGACCATGGGAACGCTTTTGAACCTTAGGGTTTGCGACAGTTCCGCGGTGCTATTAATGAGGCTTGGGTTTGCCCTTCTACGGCTGGTCCACAGGTACTGTGTCATGTACTGGATATTATTAAAATGTACTCAAGAGTTGAGCTCTTGGGGGATTATGAGACTTTGATGAATCGATCGAAAAGTTCGACATCGTTCGGATATCATGTGATGGGATACATTGCTTGGAAGACTCCAGATATGAGTATAGCTGTTATAGCGCAATCCATGCAGCCATGAAGAGACAAGTCCGAATCAGTCGACATTAGAGAAAAGTGGAGTAAGAGGTTCGTCCGAGCTTTCGACGAGATGACGTTCCACTCAGTTGAAATCAGAGATGTGATACGCATGCAGAGGCGTTGTATATGGATATATCTTCTAGAAGGAGTCATGGTGAGGATGCAGCCGTTCCGGAACAAGAAACAGATTTAGTAAAGGGTGATGACTTCTGGGCAGTTCAGCAGAAACGAGATTTGGAGAGACCCCGACAAGATCTTTTTGGAAATATTAAATGAGAAGACTTAGACCTAGGATCAGTCGTACTACGCACACCCAGTAGGCCAGAGTTCAGCATCGTCGACGAAACATGTTATGAGTGATCATAACAGTTGGCCAGAAATTTTTAGAGGATGTGTCAGGGCGGGACTGTTTCCGTCATCTTTGATTTCGGTATTTTGGGCGATTTATTTGCATGATTGAGATTTTGTGCACCACAGTTGCACTTGACTTCGATTCGATGTCATTCGAGATGTTGATTTTGATTTCATGCCTATAGTATGCATGTGATTTGACTTGTGCTTTCGGCATAGTTTTTATGCACTTTCAGTATTTTGATTCGATTTTGTGCACTCTGATGCATATGGTTGTGAGATTATATACCACGGTATACATGATTTGGATTGAGGTTTGTTGTATACCGTCAATTTCGATTGTGATATTCGATATTGTTTTCGTGCACCTTGTGCACTTGACTTGGATTCTTGCGCATACTTGACGCGCTTGATGCGATTTTGGTGCACACCAGATGCACTAATCGAGATTCTTCGTGCATATCAGATGCACCTGATATTGTTGTCAAGCACACACCATTGCCCTTGACAGGTGTTTTCGTGCACACCCGTTGCACTTAGATTTTTTTTCTGTGCACATGTATGGCACATTTATTGATTTATATTTCCGTGCACACCAGACGCACGTGGCATCCTTATATACATTTTGGGATTGATTTTTTTAGAGCAGTATGTTTTATGATATTTACCATTTGGTATAGTAACTGAGCAGGACTAGTCCGAGGACAGTACCTGAATATATTTTTGCATGCATTGATAGTTATCGAAGAGATTTCCAAAAAGGAGCTATAGTCTCAATATTTACCTACGTGTCCGAGATGACACGAAAAACTTTACAAGGAAACCCTTCTAAATTATTTTTCAAAACGGCGGGACGTGTATGTTAAACAAAGGGTGTATATATATATAGCTATTTTCTTACAAAAGACGTCCGCCACTGTGCCGTGATACGCGCATTGCACAGTGATTGGGAAAAGAGTTTGGCATGCATTTCTTTTAGATGTTTTAACGATACGTATATGTATAGTTTGATGTATATCATGTTGGTTTTCGTATTGGACTTTGATATTGGTGTCTTCACCATAACTCCGATGATTGCGAGATCCTTGACGGAGTTTTGATCTTGGTTTAAATACTCGTTTTCATGCGCATACATTGCTCTACGATGTGTTTTATATAATTATGGTTTCAGAGCCCCGACGACTTGATCTTTTTACTGAAATGTTTTAGTATTTGAGAGGTTTAAATTTAAATTCGGGGACCGAATTTATTTAAGGGGGGAAGATTGTTACATTTCAAAAAAATAAAATATTATTTTTGGGAATTTATATAATTAAATAATAAATATTATGAACATTTTAATGATGCGGTATAATTATATACCGATAAATTAGGAAATATTTGGAAATTTTGTTAATTATTGAATTTGAAAAGATTATAAGAATGGAGCATTCATAGATATTTTATAATTAATTATATTCCATTTTTATGCTAATCACGATTAAATATCACTAATCATGTATTAAGCTTGATTTGTGCACATGACATGCACCATGTCATATTACACATTTGTTACATTTTCTACCATGGCTTATTCCTTATTTTTCATGCATGGTTTTTTAAATGAGAAGAGAAGAAAAGAAAAGGGAAAATAGAAAAGAAAAAGAAAATGAATAAAGAAATAGATATGGACATGAGAGGGGGGGAAAGAGAGAGGGGAGGGGTCAATTGACCATGGCTCCCATTGTTCTCTTCATTTTTCCTTGATCATTTCCTTCTTCTTCATCTCACTTGGCTGCCCTCTTCCCTCCACCACCTCAACCCTCTCACAACACCATCAAAAATCCATCAAAACCTTGCACCCTCTTCACAAAAAATGTGCACAAGCTCACTACAAGCATGGGGAACCAAGAAAAATTAGATTTTGAGCACTTGGGGAAACTCAAGAATTTTCTTGAGTTGCCAAAAGAGGTAATTCCTTAACCATTAGTATAGTATTTCATTCACTTAAGCATCTTTACATATTTAGAAGTGTTTTAGTGGAGTTTAGTGAACTTAGAAAATTCCTAAAAGAGGTTAGGGGATTTCTTGAGTTGTGATTGTGTAATTGAGATTAGTAGAGGCCATACAACCCCTCTAGTTCTAGAATTCAGGACAAAACCTGAGATAAACCCCATTTTACGAACCTTGAAATTTGCCGATGTTGGATTTTCTGGAAATTGTGGTGATGTATTGAGTTCTGCTATGACCCGGGGGACCTAAAAAATATTTAGCGATTACAGTGATATAAGCAGGCAACCTAGAAGCTACCCTGAATACACGATACCCTGACCTTCACCCATGGCTGCAAATATAATCATTTTCAATTTGCGCCAGGGCTTGAGCTCTGGGTTTGGTTTTTGGTTCATGGTTCAGTCACCTGTTAATTAGACCCTCCACATATACAAATTTGGCTAATTTCACCTAGGATAAAATCTGGAGCATGTTTTCTAAGATTCTGTTTTGGTTTCGTTATTGTTTATAACTTGAACTTTGTAATTTATGTGTTGTCTCGATCGATTGGCTTCTGTACGTTGATATCGAGAGTTGTTTGGTTATTCTTGCATGTGTAGACCATAGGTTTTAACCTATGTGTGATACGCGTGCCGTTTTAGTTTTCATGTGTCATATGTAGGTACCCTCACATGGACTTCGGATGACGAAGAAGAGGTTGGTGACATCGACTTCGGCAAGCAAGGATCAAGATGAATAGATATATATCTACGGGGGAAGTCGGGTGGATGGCGTATAGCACCCCCGTAGTTTCGTAGTGTAGCAAGGATATGTTATATATTTATATTTAATTTTGTGTTTTGTGAAACATGGATAATTAACAAGTAAGATTTTAGGAGATCATGGGTTAAATTTTAGAGTAATTGGATGATTGTGTCGTTAGCTAGTTTTTATTCGCGAAACCCTTGAATAAGGTACACGCGCGCACACACACACATACATTTTACTTTCTTGTGCGTATATGGGGATATATATATATACATATATGTATGTGAGTATGTATGTGTATATATATATATATATGTATGTATGTATGCATGTATGTATGTATACATATACATGGATGATGAGGATAGTATATGGTACTTGGAGATGAGTCGATGTGTTTGGGCATGATGCCACGAGATCGGTGATGTGACTTGGTTCGTATTATGAGATGCGACATGATATTATAGAGGATCTTTAGGCGATGTGTTTTCATACACACGCATATATATATATATGTTGATGGTGTCAGTATGTACTAGACTTTAGATCAGTACCCCCAGTTCATGATATGTGATGATGATGCCATATAGATGTTGTGTTATGTGTGATATTCGACCCGTACCCTGACTTGGGATGCTGTACGATGGATTTACCATACGAGATATAATTATGATGATAGATCCGCACTCTTGACTCGAGGATGTCATATTATATATTGTATCGTACGTGATACTATTGAGGCGGGATCACCGACTACTAGATATAGATATCGACTCAGAATTAAGGTGGTTTTACTTACCCCTTCGATTAGTCTGTTAGTTTAGTCCTGTAATTTACTTAGTAGATGTTAGACTGGGCTCGAGTCATACCTATTCCAAAACTAACGAATCGTGAGTATTTTAAAGAAAGGCCAAGGGATAGTGCGGATATTTCAAAGGGCGTACATTTTCTTAAAAACACCGTAGCCCCTATTTTCTAAACACACGATTCGTGTTATTTTAAATGTCAAAACTGTATGACTCATATATAAATGTATATTCTTATATGTTGCGTTATTATTCATGTTCCGCATATTCTTGCTGTTCGCGTCGCATTGCATGCTTATTTGTGTTTTCATTAGTTATTATTAAAATCATGTTGTCAGGACACCATTACCGATGATGCGTATGCTCCACGTACACCTGCTTGCCGGCTCACACACATCATCATCGGTAATTGCCATGTCACATACACATTTGAAAACAATATTTCATTGTATAAATTGCTAGTTGATAGTTTCGACATAGTACTAGTGCGCTTGTTGTTATATGCTTGTTTAATTATTACATTCTTTGCTTGATATCCCATGCATTCATATATTCATTCATCATGCAATATTATGTAGCTTATTGCCGGTATATTCATTGTTTATTTACTCTTGAGATTGGGATTTAGGATTTCTATGAGATTTCTGGATTTGGAGAAACCGCAAGGATTTTATAAACTTATTATCCTTTTAAAGATAGAAAATTGCGGTTTTCTCATAATATGATTTGAGGTATGTCCACCATGAGTTTTCTCGGCTCTTGAGCAATATCATACACCCGATTCAAGGAGGAGGAGGAACCGTCTGTGGGTGCATGTTGGACCCGATGCGGTACCCCGGGGCAAGTTGGTCGCAGATGATGGCGTTGAGCCTGGCAGGGGAGCACTACCGACCGATTATTGTGACGTGCCAGATATCCGGAGGATACCGACGTGGTCTTGAGATTTGATGATATGGGCCAGTCCGGATTGCCGGAGCCCTAGATATTGAGATTTGATGATATTGGCCAGTCCGGATTGCCGGAGCCCTAAATATTGAGATTTGATGATACGGGCCAGTCCGGATTTCCGGAGCCTGAGATATTGGGATATTGGGATATATATATTTTTTGTCGATGCTTGACACTGATTCTCTAATGATTTCATTGATGATGCTTCGATTTTTATATACAGAAATCTCAATAAATAAAGAAAACAGTTTCTCTTTCATGATGTATTCTGTTTTCATTTTAATGCATTCATACATCATATGTGTATTATGTTGCTACCTGAGGCACTGACACGAGCACTTAATATTACACTTATGTGTAGATGGTACAGGTTTATATATTGAGTATATTACTATCGTATGACCTAGGATTGAGTCATACATGCGATTTCTGCTCGGTGATATTTTCTACTCACGAGTTGGTAACTCACCCCCATTGTGCCACAGTTTCTTGCAGGTTTTGCCGTACAGGTTTCCTTGCGGCTTTGCTGGCACACTGCTTCCTTCCGGGTGATTGCTTTGGTAGGTGGGTTCACTTGCATCGTGACCACCATTGCACCTTTTATTATATTTCTGTTGTATCTAGTAAACTCCATCAACCAGACTTGTATTATTGATAGACTTAGAAGACCAGACGTATATTCTTTCGACATTAGAGTCGCGCACTCGTGTTATTATGGTTTTTCTCTGGTTTCTTTCTGAGTTTTGATCCTCGCCCTTCGGTGTTGTATATTATATTGCTTGTGTTGTTGTGTCCGCCAATTGGCGAAGAGCTAGCTCCCGCTTGGGGATGCCTTTTATCATTTATGTATATTATTCATGTTGTACCCGTTTGGGGTCAGTATTTACAAAGGATACTCTATCGAAATTTTCGGAAAAGACTTGATATTTTAAAAATGTTTACTACGACTTTCAAAGTGATCTATACGCAAACTTTTAAACAAGTTTTCCTTCACCTTCTTCTTTTAAATGGTTTAGATTTCTGGGATTTTTGGCTTACTTGAATTAGATGGGGTCCTATAGACTTCATATGATTCAAGTGCCAGTCACATGTCATTTCGGGTCGTGACAAATGGCTAGATGCAATGCGGGCCGAGATGGAGTCCATGTACACCAACAAAGTATGGACTTTGGAATTTGCTCCGGAAAGGGTAAAACCCGTAGGCTGCAAATGGATCATCAAAAAGAAGATTGGTGTAGATGGACAGGTTGAAACCTATAAGGCTAGACTTGTTGCAAAAGGTTTCCTCAAAGACCTGGCTTGGACAATGATGAAACTTTTTCTCCAGTGGCTATGTTCCAATCCATTCGGATCCTTCTTGCTATTGCTGCCTTCCACGATTATGAGATCTGGCAGATGGACGTAAAGACGGCTTTCCTAAATGGAAATTTGGATGAGTGTGTCTATATGGATCAGCCAGAGGGTTTCATTCAGAGTGGGAGCAGCGGGAAAGTGTGCAAGTTGCTTAAGTCCATTTATAGACTAAAGCAGGCATCGTGGAGTTGGAACATCTGTTTTGATGAGACGGTCAAAGAATTCGACTTTATCAAAAATCCAGATGAACCATGTATATATAGTAAGATTGTAGAAAGAACTGTGGTGTTCCTTGTTCAGTTGATAAAACTGCACATTTGTTATTACATTTTTCCTACTATTTCTATACTAGAAAAGGTGTTTATTATAATATATGATACATATGAGGGTTTATCTGTAAAAATACTATTTTTCATGTGTTGATATATTTTAATTAACATTTGGTAGGAAAATGTATGCAAAAATACCATTGACCAAATCTTAATGGTGAAATTAATATCTCAATATAACAAACTCTACTAAATATTATTTGAGTTATTGTGCAGAATTTTTCAGGGCTAAAAATCAAGGGAATCAAAGTTGTTAAGAGCAAACCTGCCTAATTAAGAAAGCAAACTAAGAAATCAAGGCTGGCAGCAACAAAGAAAAGATTTCCAATTTCCAGAGGTTCCAGAGATCTCCACATGTCATAAGAAGAAAAGCCCCAGAAAAATCCCCAAACGATCCCACTTTTTGGACCCCCTATTGGCCATGGATCCGCCGCGGTTTGGAAGACCTAGGAGATGGGATTTTCTCTGTTGGATACTAACTACTTGCTTCCAAATTAGGAAGCTAATTTTCTGGTTTTGGGACTATAAATAAAGATCGAGAGCCTCTTGGAAAAATCATCAAGTCGACACGATCACGAAGTCCAAGTCGGCTCACGCATCCAGACTGATCATCAACGGTTCATCTACCTCCTTAGAAGAGATCGAGAAGCAACTAGTCTTTGTAATCATTTTCTAAGGAATCAAAGTGTAGTGAATATTGTTGATTAATAAAGGTAGCTTTCTTGTTCTTATTCTATTTCTTCGTAGTTTAATTATGCATTTTCTCTCCATCTCTTTTTCTCCCAACATACGCAAGTAATTCTCCGCTTGTTAGGGTTCGTAGGATTAGGGTAGGTTAATGGATGATGAAAATACCTAAACTCTTTTTACGTCATATAAAGTTTATAAACTTTATCAAGACAATCATTAACATCCTAATCGGGCGCGCTAACAATTCATTGTTAGTCTCGACCGCGATTAGAGATTAGATTAATGATTGTTTTGGTAAAGGTTAGATATAAACGGAGTTCCGTGTCGAGATAGGGGTTAAGAGTGGGATTCCTTTTCCCTCCAGAAACCCTAATCTACACGCATCACTGTCGTTCTAGTTTTAAATCTATTAAAGGATAGAAAGAGTAATTTTTAATTAATCATCCATAACTACTAAATCCTAACGAACCCTACAAGCCCCTTCTTATATTAACTACATTCATAAATAATCTAGATCTATATTTTACATTAGTGCTTAACGAAGATCTAGAAACCATTCTATAATATTTTTTATTCCCCCTCTCTCTCTCAACACATCTAAAGTAAGAATAAAAGATTCAACGTTTCCCAGAGGACGACCCGTACTCACCTCGGTCTAGCTACACGCGACACCATTCTGATTGCGGTTAACTACAAACACACTCTTTCGAATCAATCAAATGGACGGTAGGATGCGTGACAGGCGGGAATACTTACCACTATACTACAACGATCGAGATGGACGGTACTCCATCAGATTATAACACCACGCTGCCACCGCCCGTAGGTGCGCAGAATCCACCGCGCATCTCTCTCCAAGAGAGATGCTATCCTATCCGTGGTCCCCTTCCCACTTGTCTATCTATTCCACCAGCTAACGGGGATAATTTTGAAATTAAACCCCACTACATCAATCTGCTGCCCAAATTTCACAGGCTTGAGTCGGAAGACGCGTACGTTTTCATCACCAAATTCGAAAACGTATGCGCAATGATGGGTACTTAACAATTGACTGTGGATGCTATGCGCTTGCGTCTTCTCCCATTCACACTGTGCGACTTGGCAGAAAAATGGCTTTATAATACTGCCGCACACTCTATCACTAATTGGGATGAATTCGTAATTGCATTTCTTAAGAAGTTTTACCCAAACCATAAGACTGTCCATATTAGGAGCGAGATCAACCAGTTCACCCAGCTTCCCAATGAACCATTTTGGAAGTTCTTGGAATGTTTCAAGGATCTGCTTGTCCAATGTCCTCATCATGGAATACAAAAATGGGATTTATGCCGAATTATATATGAGGGCATTAATCCAGCGACAAAGCAGATGCTTGAAACAATGTGTCAATGCAATTTCATGTCTAAAGATGACGGAGAAGCTTGGAAATATCTGGAAGATCTCGCTGAAAACACATTGCAGTGGGAAAGCGTAAGACCACCTTCATCTAGGGGAGGAATTCACCAGCTCGATGTTTCCATCGCAGTGAAAGCCGAAATGGCAGCGATGCAGAAGAAACTCGACGCTATTGAGAACAAATTCTCATCTGTCTCCCTAAATCAGGTCACGCTTCCCAAGACCGTGTGTGGTTGCTATTTAGATCCTTCACACTTAACGGAAGAATGTCCTATGAACGCATCGTTTCAAACTAATGCTGCTTTTCAGCAGCGACCTAGAAACAATCCTTATTCTTCCACGTACAATCAAGGATGGAGGAATCATCCTAACTTTGCTTGGAACCAAAACCAACCCCAAAATCAAAATCAGTTCCAAAGCAATTATAAAAGACCTCCTCCACAGCAACCACAACCTCAAAGTCAGCTCCCCTTTCAGTCCCAAAATTTTCAAAATCCGGCCAACACATCTACACCACAAGTGGCCGGTACTGACAACTCTTCACTCGCACAAACTTTGGATATGTTTATGAAACATACCATTCAAATGTCGGCTAATATGAAGTCTTCTATTGATACCATAAAGAAAGACTCTGCCTCCCATGGAGAGAGTATTAAATCAATAGAAAACCAACTTGCACAGTTGAACGCCGCAATGAGTGCGAGAGAGAAAGGGAAACTCCCATCTCAACCCCTACAGAATCCTGGCTATTCACAAAATCATAATTTGAATGCCGTTACTACGTTGAGATCGGGAAAGGTGCTGAATAACCGAGTGGATGAGCAATTTGATGTTAGTGACACCAATGATACCCCAGCTTCTTCTTCTTCCCCTAATTCGTCTAGTCTCCCACCTTCATCCGAGCCAATTCTCCGTTTTCCCCAAGGCTCGAACACTTCGCCCGATCTATCTAAGTCGATTCCCATTCCAATTTTGGGATCGAATCCGTCCCCACAATCTTCTCCACAAACGTTGGACCCAAACTTATTGATCAATCTCCATTTCCAAACAGATTAAGGGCCAACAGACCTAACCCGCAAATGGAGAAGATTGTGGAAATGTTTAAGCAAGTTAGCGTGAATATTCCTCTACTAGATGCTATTCAACAAGTCCCATCTTATGCAAGAATCCTTAAAGACTTGTGCACTAGGAAGAGGAAAACTTAAGTGTCTAAGAAGGTTTTCATGACGAGTAATGTTAGCACAGCTTTTACCCAACAAATACCAAAGAAACGTAAGGATCCCGGCTGTCCTACAATCTCTATTTCTATTGGGGGTAAAAATATTAATCGTACTTTACTCGATCTTAGCGCTAGCGTTAACTTGCTTCCTTATTCAGTATACGAGAAGTTAGGAATTGGAGAGTTAAAACCCGCCCATTGTACTCTCCAGATGGCAGACCGATCGATCACCGAACCTCGGGGCGAACTAGAGGATGTGTTGATTAAAGTCGGGGAATTCATATTTCCCGTGGACTTTATTATTTTAGATACACAACCTGTGGCAAACCCACGCAATTAAATCCCGGTGATACTTGGTCGACCATTCCTAGCAACTTCTAACGCTGTAATTAATTGTCGTAACGGTTCTATGAACTTATCCTTCGGGAAAATGACAATTGAGCTTAATATTTACAAGCTAGGAAGTCAACCATCTGAACCTTCTACTCATTTGCTGGATGTTTGTTCCATCCACGAGATAGCTCCCGAAAGCTGCATGGATGAGGAACTTTGCTTTGATGATCTCGACAACACTAATGAGACATCGTTTGATCTTGCACCACTTCATAGTGAGGATATGCTCAATGAGTCCATCCTTGAGTTTGAACCCGTTGACTCGTTGCAAAAGTCAGCAGCACTTTCCGAGTCAATATCTTATGCAAGTTTTAAACCTCTTAAGGAGTCCGAATATCATTCTGTTACCCCACCTTCTATTGTCTCTGCTCCAATTCTTGATCTCAAACCGCTACCTTCTCATCTTAAATATGTATATTTAGGAGAGAATGAGACTTTGCCAATGATTATATCCGCTTCTCTAGCCTTAGAGCAAGAGAACGCACTTTTGGCAGTGTTGAGATCGAATCGGCAAGCATTTGGTTGGACAACGGCCGACATCAAAGGGATTAGTCCCTTAATTGTTGAACATTACATACATCTGATGGATGAAGCCAAACCAACCCGAGACCCACAAAGACAGTTAAATCCCGTTATGAAAGAGGCGGTAAAGAAAGAAATCGTCAAGTGCCTTGATAGTGGAATAATTTACCCTATATCTGATAGCCAATGGGTAAGTCCAATTCATGTGGTCCCTAAAAAGTCTGGCATCACGGTCATCACTAATGAGGCTAATGAGTTAATCCAAACACGCATCCAAACTGGGTGGCGCGTATGTATTGATTACAGGAAACTCAATGCCGCGATGAGAAAAGATCACTTCTCTCTACCTTTCATTGACCAGATGTTAGAACGATTAGCTGGACACGAATACTACTGTTTCTTGGACGGATACTCTGGCTATAACCAGGTCCCCATCGCCGAAAAGGATCAAGATAAAACCACATTTACTTGTCCTTTCGGTACTTTTGCTTATAAACGCATGCCATTTGGGTTATGCAACGCTCCCGCTACATTTCAGCGGTGTATGATGGGGATATTTTCAGATATGGTGGAGAATTTTCTGGAAATTTTTATGGACGATTTCTCCATTTTTGGGGACTCCTTTGAGGACTGCCTTCGTAATCTTGACGCGGTTCTTACCCGCTGTAAGGATAAGAACTTGACTTTGAATTGGGAAAAATGCCATTTTATGGTCCAAGAAGGTATTGTACTTGGACATATAATTTCACGAAAAGGTATTGAGGTTGACAGAGCTAAAATAGATGTCATTCATAACCTCCCTCGTCCCAATTGCGTCAAAGATATACGATCCTTCCTTGGTCATGCAGGATTTTACAGAAGATTTATTAAGGACTTTAGCAAAATTGCTAGACCCTTAACCCTTCTATTGGCCAAGGATACTACATTTCACTTAGATTCGGATTGTGAGGCTGCTTTTGAATCGCTTAAAAGATCGCTCACTACAGCCCCCGTTGTATCATCTCCGGATTGGAACCACCCGTTCGAGCTTATGTGTGATGCATCAGATTTTGCTATTGGTGTTGTCTTAGGACAGCACATTGATAAGATGCCACATGTAATTTACTATGCAAGTAGGACCTTGAATGATGCACAAATAAATTACACAGCTACCGAGAAAGAACTCTTGGCAGTTGTATTTGCATTAGAGAAATTCAGGCCATACTTGATTGGCTCGCCAATTGTGGTTTACACAGATCACTCCGCCCTACGACATCTTTTATCGAAGAAGGATGCGAAGGCCAGGCTAATACGTTGGATCCTATTGTTACAAGAATTTGATCTTGTCATCCGAGACAAGAGTGGAAGTGAAAACGTTGTAGCCGATCATCTTTCACGCATCACTTCTTCGCCAACTTTGACCGTGCCGATAAATGACTCATTTCCTGACGAACAGCTCTTGACTGTATCCTACGAACCTTGGTTCGTGGGTGGATATCGTGAACTATCTTGCGACGGGACTTATTCCTAGCGATTGGTCGAAACAAGACAAACTTCGATTTCTATCCCAAGTAAAATATTTTTACTAGGATGAACCTTATCTGTTTAAGTATTGTTCCGATCAAATCATTCGCAGGTGTGTCCCTAACGATGAATTCAAGAGTGTGTTATCATTTTGTCAAGATCAGGCATGCGGCGGTCATTTTGGTCCTCGAAAAACGGCGGAGAAAGTTTTGCAATGTGGCTTTTATTGGCCAACATTATTTAAAGATGCATATGAATATTGCAAAACTTGTCCGCGATGTCAGCATTTGGGTCGGATTTCACGAAGAAACGAGATGCCGCTCCAACCTATATTGGTTGTGGAAATATTCGATGTTTGGAGTATTGATTTTATGGGCCCTTTTCCCAACTCTTTTGGGAATTTATATATCTTGTTAGCGGTTGATTATGTCTCGAAGTGGGTGGAAGCTATACCGTGTCGCACTAATGACAACAAAGTTGTCATTAAGTTCCTTAAAGAAAATATCTTTTCGCGATTCGGACACCCTCGCGCTATAATTAGCGACAACGGGACACATTTCTGTAATCGGTCTTTTAAGACAATGATGCGGAAATATTCAATCACTCACAATCTTTCTACGCCCTATCATCCCCAAACAAGCGGGCAGGCTGAGATCTCAAATAGGCAGATCAAACAAATTTTGGAGAAGACGGTTTCTAAGAACCGTAAGGATTGGTCAACCAAATTGACGGATGCTCTTTGGGCATTTCGCACCGCTTATAAGACCGATTTTGGTATGTCTCCATACCGCCTTGTGTTTGGAAAGGCATTCCACCTTCCTGTCGAGATCGAACATAAAGCAATGTGGGCTATTAAAGAGCTTAATTTTGATCTTGATCATGCAGGCAGCTATCGGAAGCTGCAATTGAATAAGCTAAGCGAACTCCGCGATGAAGCTTACGATAATGCGGTGATAGTAAAGAACAGGACTAAAGTGTTCCACGATAAAAATCTTTTTAGAAAAACCTTCACATCGGGGCAACAAGTCCTTCTTTACGATTCCTGTCTCCATCTTCATCCGGGTAAGCTTAAATCTCGTTGGAAATGACCTTTTGTGGTGCGGTATGTACACCCGCACGGGGCAGTAGAAGTTGAAAATTTGAAAAACGGTTCAATTTTAAAGTAAATGGGCATAGATTAAAACCGCATTTTTCTGCTGACCCCGCGGAGGAGCTCCTGTTTTTACAGGAGCCGCTTTATCAAAACTAAATTTCCTCCGCCTCACCTCCATGTTTGGTAACATTTTCTCATTTTAAGAATGGAGGTGAGTGAAAATGGATTTAATTGAATATCTGTGCGTGCCAAAGAACAAGTTTGGGGGTAGTTTTTATTTAAATATTATTTTACCCCTTGTATCTCTCCCCTAGTATACAGGTACATGCTCTCAAAAGGCTACATCAGTGAGGACACTGCTGAAAACAGGTTTGGGGGGGGGAGGTTTGTATTCACTGAATTATCTTTAACATTGGGCATTCAAAAATTTTTATAGCAAAAGAGTAGAAAGTGAAAAATTACATCCTAAAGATAGAAATAGTTTAAGAAAACCAAGAAAATTAGAAGTTTTCTTAAACGAACTGGTAGTAAGATGAAAGAAGTCACTAATCTGAGGATAAAAATAAGTCTGAAAAATATTTCTATTCTGGAAGCCAAACATCTGAATGTTGATACCCTACTATATGCACTTACACACGTCTTGAAACTCGGGATAGTAGAGGATACCTTGAAATGCTCTTGTCTAAAAGCCAAAGTATGAAGGAAATAAAAAAAAATGAAGAAAATATAAAAATGGTGAAAAGAAAAAAATGAACACTGGTTTTGTTATCGCCAAGGCAGCAATAAAAAAAATATAGCGAGGGTGCTTCATCACCTAGTGCCTTAGACCAACTGGTTTGGGAGTCACTGCTAAGCCTTAGGTGGTGCAAGACGAGGAAAATACTATCACCTAATCAGCAAACACATAAGTAATCGATCGGTTAGTACCTCAAGAAGTATTAATGATCGCATGAAAGTGTGTGAGCAAATCTAAATATTCATCAAATTAAAAAGTACTGAGGTAGATGGACAAGAGTATGATAACTTGAATTGAATTTTCCGAGTGTAGGGATGTTCTTTACACACACGTAGGGTTATATGATCAATGTTTGGATGAAAGGTAGGAATGAAGAATAAGACGATGTTTTATTGAGAGATGATGTGATTTCTAACATCTTTTCATGACTATTAAGATAGGGCTCATAACAACTGAAAAGCTAGTGTAGTTGGAAACTCTAAATTTTCAAAGTATTTCTTTTATGGTTCTTATCTTTATATGTAAATTTCACCATCTCTCTTTTATTATAGGATTTTGTGGGTGTAATCCACTGAAAACCCTCAGGAGACAACACTCCTCCTACTAAGGACACTTAGAGGTTTAACGGCTTATTGCACATGCTCAGTGCAATCGTGTTTGCCTACGAAAGTGTGCTTAGTTTTCTCCTTTCTTTTTCTCCTTCTCTTGAATAAACTAGTTTGCTCGGGACAATCAAGGATAAGTTTGGGGGTATTTGTTCAGTTGATAAAACTGCACATTTGTTATTACATTTTTCCTACTATTTCTATACTAGAAAAGGTGTTTATTATAATATATGATACATATGAGGGTTTATCTGTAAAAATACTATTTTTCATGTGTTGATATATTATAATTAACATTTGGTAGGAAAATGTATGCAAAAATACCATTGACCAAATCTTAATGGTGAAATTAATATCTCAATATAACAAACTCTATTAAATATTATTTGAGTTATTGTACAGAATTTTTCAGGGCTAAATATCAAGGGAATCAAAGTTGTTAGAGCAAACCTGCCTAATTAAGAAAGCAAACTAAGAAATCAAGGCTGGCAGCAACAAAGAAAAGATTTCCAATTTCCAGAGGTTCCAGAGATCTCCACGTGTCATAAGAAGAAAATCCCCAGAAAAATCCCCGAACGATCCCACTTTTTGGCCGCGGATCCGCGGCCAAACCCCCCTATTGGCCGCAGATCCGCCGCGGTTTGGAAGACTTAGGAGATGGGATTTTCTCTGTTGGATACTAACTACTTGCTTCCAAATTAGGAAACTAATTTTCTGGCTTTGGGACTATAAATAAAGACCGAGAGCCTCTTGGAAAAATCATCAAGTCGACGCGATCACGAAGTCCAAGACGGCTCACGCATCCAGACTGATCATCAACGGTTCATCTACCTCCTTAGAAGAGATCGAGAAGCAACTAGTCTTTGTAATCATTTTCTAAGGAATCAAAGTGTATTGAATATTGTTGATTAATAAAGGTAGCTTTCTTGTTCTTATTCTATTTCTTCGTAGTTTAATTATGCATTTTCTCTCCATCTCTTTTTCTCCCAACATGCGCAAGTAATTCTCTGCTTGTTAGGGTTCGTAGGATTATGGTAGTTTAATGGATGATGAAAATACCTAAACTCTTTTTACGTCCTATAAAGTTTATAAACTTTATCAAGACAATCATTACCATCCTAATCGGGCGTGCTAACAATTCATTGTTAGTCTCGACCGCGATTAGAGATTAGATTAATGATTGTTTTGGTAAAGGCTAGATATAAACGGAGTTCCGTGTCGAGATAGGGGTTAAGAGTGGGATTCCTTTTCCCTCCAGAAACCCTAATCTACACGCATCACTGTCGTTCTAGTTTTAAATCTATTAAAGGATAGAAAGAGTAATTTTTAATTAATCATCCATAACTACTAAATCCTAACGAACCCTACAAGCCCTTTCTTATATTAACTACATCCATAAATAATCTAGATCTATATTTTGCATTAGTGCTTAACGAAGATCTAGAAACCATTCTACAATATTCTTTATTCCCCCCTCTCTCTCAACACATCTAAAGTAAGAATAAAAGATTCAACGTTTCCCAGAGGACGACACGTACTTACCTCGGTCTAGCTACACGCGACACCGTTCTGATTGCGGTTAACTACAAACACACTCTTTCGAATCAATCATTCCTCGTCTTGTACGTGGATGACATTCTCTTGATAGGAAATGACATTCCTATGCTACAATCAGTCAAAGGATTTTGGCACAAAAGTTCTCCATGAAAGACCTAGGTGATGCCTTCTACATTCTAAAGATCCGGATCTATCGTGATAGATCCAAGAGGATGTTGGGACTTTCGCAGTCCAGATACATCGACACCATACTAAAACGATTTAGTATGGAAGATTCTTAGCGCGGTAATCTACCGGCTTGTCACGGAATAACCCTCTCCAAAGAGATGTCTCCCAAGACTGATTTGGAAAGGGCTCGCATGACATCTGTAACCTATGCTTCTACGATAGGTTCTATTATGTATGCGATGTTGTGTACCGGACCAAATGTTGCTTACGCACTAAGCGTGGTAAGCCGGTATCAGTCAAACCCAGGGGAGAAGTACTAGATATCAGTAAAGAACATTCTCAAGTACCTGAGAAGGACTAAGGAAATGTTCTTGGTGTATAGCGAAAAAGACCTCCAGATCGAGGCCTTTTCTGACTCCAGCTTCCAGAGTGACAAGGATGACTCCAAGTCCATATCGGGTTATGTCTTTACCCTCAATGGAAGGGCGGTCTGTTAGAAAAGCTCCAAGCAAGACACCGTTGCAGACTCGACGATGGAAGCGGAGTATATCGCTGCTTGTGACGCCGCAAAATAAGCTGCCTGGGTGAAGAAGTTCCTAACAAAACTTCAGATGGTTCCGTCCATTGTAAATCCAATACCTCTGTATTGCGACAACAACGACGCTATAGCTTTGGCGAAGGAACCCAGGTCCCATCAGAAGTCCAGACATATTTTGAGGCGCTACCACCAGATCGGGGAGATCGTTGATCGCCAGGAGATCGAGGTGCAGAGAGTAGATACGGAAAACAACACTGCTGATCCACTCACAAAGGCCATTCCTCAGACACGGTTCAAGAGGCTAATCGAGATGATAGGTCTGTGATATGCCAATACATGGCCTTAGTGCAAGTGTGAGATTGTTAGTGTATATGCCCTAGAGGCCATTATTGTATCATATTGATTTATATATTACTTAATGGAAGCTTGGGATATTCACAGTTGTATTAACAGTCTTGCTCAAAATGGTAGTATGATGTCTGGTTTGTTTCTACTTCAATATGTGCATGTGTTTCTTTTAGCATATCGCTTATACATATTAGTAGAGCCCTTAAGATCTTTTGCTTGATTACCAGCGTTGTGATGACAGTCACACTAGTGGGGGCTGGGTAGTCTATAAGCACATCCTTATATAGGTCCCTAGTCATAGGATTATCGAGACGGGACATCGATACTCCAGAGTAGACTAGTGTATACGCTTCTCATCCCAGCAGGGGAAATGGTCTATCCCACAGCCATTAGTGCGTCGTACTGGAGATAGTATGCAGGTGCTCATTAGGTTATGAGTACACCGGACAGGACTCGTCGGGAACTGCTGGTGGGTATTATACCTATCATCGGGTAGCAGTTTCCAGGTGACATGAGTACAGCTTAGTCCGTCGACTTGACACTGCTGCTTCGCCTCGAGTGTGTTCCCACTTTACTTTGATTACTACCCTACCATGGCTCAAAGTAGTCGTGCAAACAGGTAGTAGTTAGGTGCAGTCCCGAAGCACTTGGAGGCAGTGGCGGTTAGATAGGATTTGTCTCTCCCGGTATTGGGGGTTGATATCGCTCTGTGTTTGGAGAGCCATTACACAAAGTCCCTGGCCAGGGCAAGCGAGATTTACTGGTAGGTGCTCCAGTAGTTTCTCAGGGTGTAATGGGATACACTCCGACACGACTTATACCGCTATTAGGGGTCTGACGTTTACCATTCCCTAGGCCCGATATGCGATACTCTTAGACGAACAGACCGGACTGTACGGAGATTGTCACAGACAGGCTCAGTAGGAGTTCCGATGAGTTATTCTCATCGGATTTCTCATCGGCATTTACCTGGGGCCATTACGTGCAGCTAGTACCGCTTGCGGCCTGTGGTTAAACCCACTGCCAGCGTAATGTCGAGTCTTTAGAGTCCCACACAGAGGGTTTCCCTGCATTGGGAAAAACGTGTAGATGTCGTATGGTTTTACGAAAGGGTTCGATCACGTGCATATACTTGTGCATGCATGATGATTCGGACGGACAATACTAGTGGGCTTAGATTTAAGCCGGATCCTAGTATTATACTGATGGATTGTCTTCGTCTTCTGTATTTGTATTTTTCGGAATACGAATACGGGTATGTATATACGGACGAGAGGTGTTTTTGTAATTTGTACAAAATGATTTTGTAGATGGCATGACATAATTGTATTAATCATTTTAGTTTAAATTATTAATATATTTTATGTAAATGGAAATTATGTGGATATTGCATGAATAAGGACTTGAGAGCTTTGGACACATAGTGCTCATTTGACCCATGAGTCATTTTTTTGTAAAGTGAACCCTTTTTGATAATTGATATAGATTTATCTATGCTATTATCAAAAGAGTTCGGTTTTAGAAAAAGAAAGATAAAAGACATCTCCTTCTTCAACCACTAGCCACTAGAAATTTCCATAGCCATCTTCAATCCCCTTCTTCAACCTCTAGCCACTAGAAATTTCCATAGCCCTCTTCAATCCCCTCAAACCCTAGAACACTCATGTGTTGAGTAACCTAGGGCAAAAGAAGACTCCTCAATCCATCTACATACTCTACACATCCTAGGTCATTCAGTTTAGCACACTACTTGATCTAGTTTCTTCGGTATAGAAGAAAGAGCTTGGTACACAAACAATCGGGTGGATCATCTTCGATTCGAGAAAGCCGACGAGGGGGCGACAATCCGAGACGATCCTTAAAGCTTGAGACGAGGAGGAGGACAGCGAGGAAAGAAGAACCGAAGGACTTGAAATCATGAGGTATAAACTTCTGTACTTTAGTTTATGCTTCATAGGTTAAATGCTAGTTATGGTTTAGAATACGATTATGGCTAATAGTCGATGTTACGATGCTAAAATTATTGTTTTTTACACTTTCCGCCTCCCCGCGATCTCGCGGGGTGCTTGGCATCGACTTACACAAACTGGCAGTGATGGCGGTCCACATGTCAGACGCTCGCCCCGCAATATCAAATGTACAAATGAATCTAAACTGTACTCACATTGCACTCAAGCTATCCACCACGACGATCCAACCACAATCACAGTACAATACAGAACATCGACGTGAATGTCACGTTCGCAAACTCGTCTAAAAGGACATAAAGCAATTAGATGAGTTGTACCGCTCTAATGACATTCATGGTCGCAGATAGTAATGTATGTACTGTAAACATTTAAACAGTGCTAAAATATCGACTTCGAAACACCCCAAATTGCCCCTGAACTAAAGACAACAAAATATCCAAACTGGGCAAAACAAACAATATCACTTAACCAATATTCTAGAGACTAGAAAACACCAAAAATTACAAGTCCAAACCTTAAAAATGGACCGGCCATCTCGGGATTTTTGCAACTTTCACCGGGTCAAAACCGGCGGTTTGGGCTCGTCTTTGTGGTGTGTTCTAGTTGCCATCTAAATAGCCTTGTGCAATTGTTTAAATAATTTTTTGAAGACTTTGAAAAATCGACAGCAACCGGAATACTCAAGGTATTGATTCGGAGTTGTTTCGGTTTCGACACTTTAACATTGTCTAAACAAGCTAGCTAAGGGTTTAAGAGTTGGCTCTGATACCATGTTGGGTTACGGCAGCGCCCCGGCCATCTAACCGTGGCCAAATGCCGAACAAAAATTTACAAAAACTGGCGCTACTACAACCTGATGCCCAGATCTTCCCTAAACCCTATACTAGCAAACATATAAAGAGGAATTAGATGGTTATACCGAATGAACCAAGTCCTTCGGGTCTTCAACCATCATCCCAAGCTCCTTGAGGTGTTGCGGATCGAATTTGGTTGCCGGTCTTCCTCCATCTACGATGATCCACCCGAGGAAAACGACGCAAGCTCCAGCCTTACCTAGCAAGGCAACCGACGCTCCAAGGTTGCTAGCAATGGAGAGTGGAGGTGTAGGATTATCTCACTATGATTTTCTCTCATCATAAATGCTCAAGGAGCAACTCAAGAAGATGAATGAGGAGGTGAGGAAAAATGTGGCATGAGCAACTAAAGAAATGGCTAAGTGTTTTCTCCAAGTGAGAATGAGATGAAGAAAGTGAAGAAAATCAAGTCAAGAATGAATCAAGTCAATAATAGATGGCATGGCATGTAAAGAATAATGGCCACAATAATTCAACCATGGAAAAATATCTCATCAATTTCCATTATACAAATCCATGCCATACCTCTCTACATACTATGACCCATGCTCATGCCAACTCACCCTCCACCTCATTTCCCAAATTGATTTTCTAAAATAAAAATCAAATAATGAGTTGGCCATCTTCTAGAAGCTATTCCGTATAAATACGGAATGTAACCCGGTACACGTATCGAAATACATATACGCGTATTCGTACAAAAAATACGAATAGCCAAGAGAGAAAATGAATAGTGAACAATAATACTAGAATACATATATATAAATACATACATATATATATATATAAATTATTAAGTCAAAACCTGATTTAACAATCCGGCTTAATCCTAAGCCGGCAGTATTATCAACCGTCCGATTAAAGTCTGTGTAGCCTGTACACATATTTAATCGGACACCTGTATGTACCAACATACGTCATCTACACCATATCGCCTGAACCGTGAAAACCCTCTGTGTGGAACTTTAAAGACTCGTCAATATGCTGGCAGTGGGTTTAACCACAAGCACGTCAGCGGCACTAGCTGTACGTAACGGCTACCAAGGTATTGAGCGAAAGGAAGGCCAACGAGCAAACTCATCCGTATCCCTACTGAGCCTGACAGTGACAATCTCCATACAGTCCAGTCTGTTCATCTATGAATATCGCATATCGAGTCTAGGGGTGGATAAAGTCAGACCCCTAATAACTCGATATTTAGTGTCGGTATGAAACCCATCACCACCTGAGAAACTACTGATCCTAGATCAGTAATTCTCGACTACCTTGGCCAAGGATTTCTGGTGATAGCCACCCGTGCAATACGCGACATCAACCCCTAATACCGGGAGAGACGAATCCCCGACGATCCGCTCACTGCCTCCATGTGGCTCGGGACTGTACCCAACTAACACCTGTTTGCACGACTCCTTTGAGCCATGGTAGGGTAGTAATCAAAGCACAGTGAGAACTCACACGAGACAAATGACGATCTCAGGTCGACAGACTAAGCTGTACTCATGTCAGCTGGGAACTGCTATCTGACAATAGGTATAGTACCAACTAGCAGGTTCTCGGCGAGCCCGTCCAGTGTACTCATAACCCAATGAGCACCTGTATACTATCTTAGGTGAACAAACTAACACCAATGGCTTGTGAGACCGACCACCGCCCCTCGTCGGGATCTCGATCAGTATACACTAGTCTAATCTGGATACCTGATGCCCAGTCTCGATACTCCCACGACTAGGAACATTTAAGGATGTGCTTATAGACCACCTATCTCGCCATCATAATGTTGGTAGTCAAGCAAGAATCATATGGGCTCTACCAATATGTAATAGTGATCTGTAAAGCCACCTTAATCATGTACATGATGATAAAGACAAACTAGATAGCATACTATCATCTCGAGTAAGACTGTTCTACCAGTATAGGTCCTCCCTCAATCATCACAATCGCGTGCCTGCGATTCAATAATTGACTTGAGGGCACTATAACCAACAATTATATTATTGTGTCATGCTTGTTGCTACATGATACATGGGTGTATGAGACTCACACCATGCTTATGATAATGTGGGGTTTTATTTATTTAAAGTAAAACAAAATTAGTTGGAAATTAATCACATGGTTTGAGCTTAGTGGAAGCTTGTAGAACCATTGACTTAGTCCACTACTTTTGTTTTACATTAGATATTTATTAACCGAACCATTACCTTAAGCCATGGTTAAGTCTCTACATGAGTTAATATGAGATATTATCTCACCTATGGTTGCCATTCTCATTCATTCCATTATTGACTTCATCTTCCTCTTCATCAAGAGAGGGCTCTCTAGGTTTTCAAAAGGTGAAGAAAATTAGTGAGAAAAATAATTCTAAAGTGAGCAAAATTCCTACTTCATCAACCTACACTAGATTAGCCATTTAGTTTAGGTTGTTTGATTCACTAATTCCTAATTAGTGAAGAGGTAGCTTAAGTTAGAGTCTCCTCAACGTAGATCATCTTCAGTCTCGAAGACTTCTAGCAAGTTTGTTCCTTGCATCTTGTGGAGTCCAACTAGAGTCCGGGAGATCACTGCTTGGAGTGAAAGGACTACTGCACGGAGCTTTTGAAGTGAAAGACCGGTCTACAAAGGTTGTATTCCTCATTCACTTGTATGTAAAGTTGTTTACATACAAGATTACGTCTAATTCTCTAGCTAAGATTCTTTGTTAGGGTTCTTTAGCACACTAATTTTTTGTAAAATGGCATAGTTGATGCCTCCCGAAACCCAGTAGTCATGCTAGGTAATCCTATAAGTCCCCAATGTTGATTCCGCACATCCAACCGATATACATGTGTTCAGTTGATAAAACTGCACATTTAATATGACATTTTTCCTACTATTTCTATATAATAAAATGTGTTTATTATAATATATGATACATATGAGGGTTTATCTATAAAAATACTATTTTCATGTGTTTATATAGTATAATTAACATTTAGTAAGAAAAAGTAAGCATATAATATCCATGTAACATTTGGCCCATTTAAATACGCTTACCTTATTAAATACCTTTGACCAATTCTTAATGGTTAAGTTAATATCTCAATAAAACAAACTCTACTCATATTATTTGTTGAGTTATTGTGCAGAATTTTTAGGGCTGAAATCAAGTAAATCAAAGTTGGCAAAACAAACCTGCCTAATTAAGAAAGTAAACTAAGGAAATCAATTCTGGCAGTGACGTAGAAAAGATTTTCAGTTTTCAGAGATTCAAAAGATCACCACGTGTCATCAAGATAAAGCTCCAGAAAAACAAATCAAGTGATCTCCCTATAAGGCCGCGGAACCGCGGCCAAACCCACCTATTGGCCACGGTTCCGCCGCGTATTGGACGAGTTGGGAGTTGGGATTTTGCTGTTGGGATCTTAACCACTGGTTTCCAAATTAGGAAACTAGGGTTCTGGCTCTAGGACTATAAATAAGGACCGAGAGCCTCTTGGAAAAAGGATCAAGCTGAAGAGATCATGAAGTCCACGACAGGCTCACGTATCCAGACTGATCATCAATGATTCATCTACCTCCTTAGAAGAGATCGAGAAGCAAACTAGCATTTTGTAATCATTTTCTAAGGAAACAATGTGTAAATGAATTTTGTTGATTAATAAAGGTAGTTGTTTTCTTATTCTATCTCTTTGTAGTTTTAATATGATTTCTCTCTCCATCTCTTCTTCTCCCAACATGCGCGAGTAATTCTTCGCTTGTAAGGGTTCATGAGATTAGGGTAGGTTAATGGATGATGAAGATCCTTAAACTCTTTTTAAGTCCTATAAAGTTTATAAACTCTATCAAAAGAATAGTTAACATCCTAATTGGGCGTGCTATCAATTCATTGATAATCACGACCACGATTAGAGATTAGATTAATAATTGTTTTGGTAAAGGCTAGATATGATCGGAGCTCCATGTCGAGATAGGGGTTAAGAGTGGGAACCCTTTTCCCTCCAGAAACCCTAATCTACATGCATCACTGTCATTCTAGTTTTAAATCTATTAAAGGATAAAAATAGCAATCTTTAATTAATCATCCATGACTACTAAATCTTAATGAACCCTACAAGCCCCCTTTTAATATTAAACTTACATCCGTAGTTAATCTAGATCTATATTTTGCATCCGTGTTTAATGTAGATCTAGAAACTATTTCCACTATTCTTTATCCTTCCCCTTTCTCAACACGCCTAAAGTAAGAATAAAAGGTTCCACGTTTCCCTGAGGACGACCCGTACTCATCTTGGTCTAGCTACGCGCAACACCGTTCTGATTGCAGTTAACAACTACACAAAGATAAGATCAATCAAACGGCGCCGTTGCCGGGGATACGTGCGTAATTTTTTATTCTTTTTATTTGTGTTGAATTCTTATTCGATCTATATCATAATTAAAACAAAAATTGCAAATTGTATATTTAACAAATTGTGTGTGAATTTTGTAAGGAGATCTGGAGTCACAGACTTGAGAAAACAGAAAGACAGAGACATTCATCGAGATCCATAGGAGTACAGAAGGCCCCTGAGCAAAAATTCATCAACTGATCCTTCTTCCTTGCGGCGGAACCGCGGCATAAGAGCCATATACGCGGCGGAAGCGCGGCGGGATTGAGGAGTTAGGAGTCGTAACTTCTCTGGTAAGTTTCTCAACTTTTTCTCTCTCCTATGAAATCCAATAAAATATCTTTTCTGCAGGATTGTTTACAAAATTTTGCCGCTCAAAAATCTTTCTGCAAAGTTTTGTAATTGGTTTGTTAATTCATATTTTAATACGGATTTTTAAGGGGCAAGACTAAAATTCAGATTAGGTAGGGATTTTATCACCCTTCCTAAGCCCCACAAATCACAAACCGAGCATCTGCATCAACCCTACATTAATTTAAAAAATATCTAGACAAGACTCTAAGGACTGTCGCGCTCATTATGGACAAAGGAAGGTCGTGGGTAATTTATCGCTTATCCGCATTACTTTTGTGGTGCCTAGGCAAGTGTGTCTAAGGCAAGTGGTTACTTAATTAGGCCCGATATTTTTGGTGATTCGTATAGCGGATACCTCCCACTTACCTAACACTTACCTGGCCACAAGAGTAGTAAAGAGGTGGTAGAGGATTGATCATACGGCTTGTCCTTTGGAAGTCTAGGAGCGGTCTAGAGACTTGACCTAGGTAACCTTAGTTCTAGGGTTGTCTGTGCATTTTTGTGTGATTTGTCTAAGTCCGACACACTTTTCAAAATAGACCATTTTTAAAAGTACACACGCTGCCACTTGCGCTAAACCCGCTTAGTGCATGATCGGCTGGACACGGGATTCTAGTGCCCGTCTTGTCGCGTTCCTGCTATCAACTCCGAGGTCGGTACTTCTTCATCTTCTTTTTCCACACCATCCTCCACGTCAACTGAGATGGACGGTGCTCCATCAAATTATAATACCACGCTGCCGCCGCCCATAGGTGAGCAGAATCCACCTCGCATCTCTCTCCAAGAGAGATGATATCCTATCCGTGGTCCACTTCCCACTTGCTTATCTATTCCACCAGCCAACGGGGATAATTTTGAAATTAAACCCCACTACATCAATCTGTTGCCCAAATTTCATGGGCTTGAGTCTGAAGACGCGTACGTTTTCATCACTAAATTCGAAAACGTATGCGCAATGATGGGTACTTCACAACTGACTGTGGATGCTATACGCTTGCGTCTTCTCCCATTCACTTTGTGCGACTTGGCAGAAAAATGGCTTTATAATACTGCCGCATGCTCTATAATTGGGATGAATTCGTAATAGCATTTCTTAAGAAGTTTTACCCAAACCATAAGACCGCCCGTGTTAGCAGCGAGATCAACCAGTTTACCCAGCTTCCCAATGAACCATTTTGGAAGTGCTTTGAACGTTTCAAGGATCTGCTTGTCCAATGTCCTCATCATGGAATAAATAGATGGGATTTATGCCGAATTATATATGAGGGCATTAATCCAGCGACAAAGCAGGAGCTTGAAACAAATTTTCAATGCAATTTCATGTCTAAAGATGATGGTGAAGCTTGGAAATATCTGGAAGACCTCGCTGAAAACACTTTACAGTGGGAAAGCGTAAGACCGCCTTCATCTAGGGGAGGTATTCATCAGCTTGATGTTTCCATCGCAGTAAAAGCCGAAATGGCAGCGATGCAAAAGAAACTTGACGCTATTGAGAACAAATTCTCATCAGTCTCCCTAAATCAGGTAACTCTTCCCAAGACAGTGTGTGGTTGCTGTTCAGATCCTTCACACTTGACGGAAGAATGTCCTATGAATGCACCATTTCAAGGTCACGAGCAAACTAATGCTGCTTTTCAGCAGCAACCTAGAAACGATCCTTATTCTTCCACGTATAATCAAGGTTGGAGGAATCATCCTAATTTTGCTTGGAACCAAAACCAACCCCAAAATAAAAACTAGTTCCAAAGCAATTATCAAAGACCTCCTCCACAGCAATAGTAACCACAACCACAGAGTCAGCACCCCTTTCAGTCACAAAATTTTCAAAATCCGTCCAACACTTCTACACCACAATTGGCCGGTACTGATAACTCTTCACTCGCACAAACTTTGGATTTGTTTATGAAACATACCATTCAAATGTCGGCTGATATGAAGTCTTCTATTGATACCATAAAGAAAGACTCCGCCTCCCACGGTGAGAGTATTAAATCAATAGAAAACCAAATTGCACAATTTAACGCCACAATGAGTGTAAGAGAGAAAGGGAAATTCCCATCTCAACCCCTACCGAATCCTGGCCACTCACAAAATCATAATGTGAATACCGTTACTACGTTGAGATCGGGAAAAGTGCTGAATAACCGAGTGGGTGAGCAATTTGATGATGTTAGTGATACCAATGATACCTCGGCTTCTACTTCTTCCCCTAATTCGTCTAGTCTCCTACCTTCATCCGAGCCTATTCTCCGTTTTCCCCAAGGCTCGAACACTTCGCCCAATCTATCTAAGACGATTCCCATTCCAATTTTGGGATCGAATCCGTCCCCACAATCTTCTCCGCAAATGTTGGACCCAAAACTTATTAATCAAGCTCCATTTCCAAACAGATTAAGGGCCAACAGACCTAACCCACAAATGGAGAAGATTGTGGAAATATTTAAGCAAGTTAACATAAATATTCCTCTCCTAGATGCTATTCAACAAGTCCCGTCTTATGCAATAATTCTTAAAGACTTGTGTACTAGGAAGAGAAAAACTCAAGTGCCTAAAATGGCTTTCAGGACGAGTAATGTTAACACAGCTTTTACCCAGCAAATACCAAAGAAACGTAAGGACCATGGCTGTCCTACCATCTCTATTTCTATTGGGGGTAAAAATATTAATCGTGCTTTACTCGACCTTGGTGCTAGCGTTAACTTGCTTCCTTATTCAGTGTACGAGCAGTTAGGGATTGGAGAGTTGAAACCCGCACATTGTACTCTCCAGATGGCAGACCGATCAATCACCAAACCTCGTGGTGAACTAGAGGATGTGTTAATTAAAGTCGGGGAATTCATATTCCCTGTGGACTTTATTGTTTTAGATACACAGCCTGTGGCAAACCCACGCAATCAAATCCCGGTGATACTCGGGCGACCCTTCCTAGCAACTTCTAACGCTGTAATTAATTGTCGTAACGGTTCTATGAACTTATCCTTCGGGAAGATGACAATTGAGCTTAATATTTACAAGCTAGGAAGTCAACCATCTGAACCTTCTGCTCATTTGCTTAATGTTTGTTCCATCCACGAGATAGCTCCCGAAAGCTGCATGGATGAGGAACTTTTCTTTGATGATCTCGACAACACTAGTGAGACATCGTTTGATCCTGCACAACTTCATAGTGAGGATATGTTCAATGAGTCCGTCCCAGAGTTTGAATCCGTTGACTCGTCGCAAAAGTCAGTAGCACTTTCCGAGTCAATATCCTATGCAAGTTTTGAACCTCTTAGAGAGTCCGAATATCATTCCCTTACCCCACCTTCTATTATCTCTCCGCCAATACTTGATCTCAAACCGCTACCTTCTCATCTTAAATATGCATATTTATGTGAGAATGAGACTTTGCCAGTGATTATATCCGCTTCTCTAGCCTTAGAGCAAGAGAACGCACTTTTGGCAGTATTGAGATCAAATCGGAAAGTATTTGGTTGGACAATGGCTGACATCAAAGGGATTAGTCCCTTAATTGTTGAACATTATATACATCTGATGGATGAAGCCAAACCAACAAGAGACCCACAAAGACGGTTAAATCCCGTTATGAAGGAGGCGGTAAAGAAAGAAATCGTCAAGTGCCTTGATAGTGGTATAATTTACCCTATATCTGATAGCCAATGGGTAAGTCCAATTCACGTAGTCCCTAAAAAGTCTGGCATCATGGTCATAACTAATGAGGCTAATGAGTTGATCCAAACACGCACCCAAACTGGGTGGCGCGTATGTATTGATTACAGAAAACTCAATGCCGCGACGAGGAAAGATCACTTCCCTCTACCTTTCATTGACCAGATGTTAGAACGATTAGCTGGACACGAATACTATTGTTTCTTAGACGGATACTCTGGCTATAACCAGGTCCCCATCACCGAAAAGGATTAAGATAAAACTACATTTACTTATCCTTTCGGTAGATTTGCTTATAGACGCATGCCCTTTGGGTTATGCAACGCTCCCGCTACATTTCAGCGGTGTACATTTCAGCGGTGTATGATGGGGATATTCTCAGACATGGTTGAGAATTTTCTGGAAATTTTTATGGACGATTTCTCCATTTTTGGGGACTCCTTTGAGGACTGCCTTCGTAATCTTGACACGGTTCTTACCCGCTGTAAGGATAAGAATTTAACTTTGAATTGGGAAAAATGCCATTTTATGGTCCAAGAAGGTATTGTCCTTGGACATATAATTTCACGAAAAGGCATTGAGGTTGACAGAGCTAAAATTGATATCATCCATAACCTTCCTCGTCCCAAATGCGTCAAAGATATACGATCCTTCCTTGGTCATGCAGGATTTTATAGGAGATTTATTAAGGACTTTAGCAAAATTGCTAGACCCTTAACTCTTCTATTAGCCAAGGATACTACATTTCACTTCGATTCGGATTGTGAGGCTGCTTTTGAATTGCTTAAAGGATCGCTCACTACAGCCCCCGTTCTATCATCTCCGGATTGGAACCACCCGTTCGAGCTTATGTGTGATGCATCGGATTTTGCTATTGGTGCGGTCTTAGGACAGCACATTGATAAGATGCCACATGTAATTTACTATGCAAGTAGGACCTTGAATGATGCACAAATAAATTACACAACTACTGAGAAAGAACTCTTAGCAGTTGTATTTGCATTGGAAAAATTCAGGCCCTACTTGATTGGCTCGCCAATAGTGGTTTACACTGATCACTCCGCCCTATGACACCTTTTATCGAAGAAGGATGCTAAGGCCAGGCTAATACGTTGGATCCTATTGTTACAAGAATTTGATCTTGTCATCCGAGACAAGAGTGGATATGAAAACGTTGTAGCCTACCATCTTTCACGCATCACTTCTTCACCAACTTTGACCTTGCCGATAAATGACTCATTTCCTGACGAACAGCTCTTGACTGTATCCGACGAACCTTGGTTCGTGGATATTGTGAATTATCTAGCGACAGACTTATTCCTAGCGATTGGTCGAAACAAGACAAACTTCGATTTCTATCCCAAGTAAAATACTTTTACTGGGATGAACCTTATCTGTTTAAGTATTGTTCCGATCAAATCATTCGCAGGTGTGTCCCTAACGATGAATTTAAGAGTGTGTTATCATTTTGTCATGATCAGGCATGCGGCGGTCATTTTGGTCCTCGAAAAACGCCGGAGAAAGTTTTGCAATGTGGCTTTTATTGACCAACATTATTTAAAGATGCATATGATCATTGCAAAACTTGTCCGCGATGTCAGCATTTGGGTCGGATTTCACGAAGAAACGAGATGCCGCTCCAACCTATATTGGTTGTGGAAATATTCGATGTTTGGGTTATTGATTTTATGGGCCCTTTTCCCATCTCTTTTGGGAATTTATATATCTTGTTAGCGGTTGATTAGGTCTCGAAATGGGTGGAAGCAATACCGTGTCGCACTAATGACAACAAAGTTGTCATTAAGTTCCTTAAAGAAAATATCTTTTTGCGATTCGGACACCCTCGCGCTATAATTAGCGACAACGGGACACATTTCTGTAATCGGTCTTTCGAGGCCTTGATGCGGAAATATTCAATCACTCACAAACTTTCTACGCCCTATCATCCCCAAACAAATGGGCAGGCTGAGATCTCAAATAGGCAGATCAAACAAATTTTGGAGAAGACGGTTTCTAAAAACCGTAAAGATTAGTCAACCAAATTGACGGATGCTCTTTAGGCATTTCGCACCGCTTATAAGACCGATCTTGGTATGTCTCCATACCGTCTTGTGTTTGGGAAGGCATGCCACCTTCCTGTCAAGATCGAACATAAAGTAATGTGGGCTATTAAAGAGCTTAACTTCGATTTTGATCAAGCGAGCAGCTATCGGAAGCTACAATTGAATGAGCTAAGCAAACTCCGCGATGAATCTTACGATAATGCGGTGATAGTAAAGAACCGGACTAAAGTGTTCCACGATAAAAACCTTTTTAGAAAAACTTTCACATCGGGGCAACAAGTCCTTCTTTACGATTCTCGTCTCCATCTTCATCCGGGTAAGCTTAAATCTCGTTGGAAAGGACCTTTTGTGGTGCGGTATGTACACCCGTATGGGGTAGTAGAAGTTGAAAATTTGAAAAACGGTTCAATTTTTAAAGTAAATGGGCATAGATTAAAACCGTATTTCTCTGCTGACCCAGCGGAGGAGCTCCTGTTTTTACAGGAGCCACTTTATCAGAACTGAATTTCCTCCGCCTCACCTCCATGTTTCGGCAACGTTTTCTCATTTTAAGAATAGAGGTGAGTGAAAATAGACTTAACTGAATATCTGTGTGTGCCAAAGAATAAGTTTGGGGGTAGTTTTCATTTAACTATTATTTTACCCTTTTTGTCTCTCCCCAAGTATACAGGTCCAAGTTCTCAAAAGACAACATCAGTGAGGTCACTGCTGAAAATAGGTTTGTGAGGAGGTTTGTATTCACTAAATTATCTTTCACACTGGGCATTCAAAAAAAAATTTATAACAAAAGAGTAGAAAGTGAAAAATTATATTTAAAAGATAGGAATAGTTTAAGAAAAACAAGAAAGTTAGATGTTTTCTTAAATGAAACTAGTAATAAGTAGTTATGAGCTGTTGTCCCAAGGGTTAGTAAGATGAAGGAAATTACCAATCTGAGGATAAAAATAAGCCTTAAAAATAGTTCCTATTCTGGAAGCCAAACATTTGAATGTTGATACCCTACTATACGCACTTATACACATCTTGAAACTAAGGATAGTAGAGGATACCTTGAGATGCTCTTGTCTAAAAACCAAGGTATGAAGAAAATAAAAAAATAAAAGATAAAATGGTGAAAAGAAAAATGAACACTGATTTTGTTATCACCTAGGCAGCAATAAAAAAATATAGCGAGAGTGCTTTATCACCTAGTGCCTTAGACCAACTGGTTTGGGAGCCACTGCTAAGCTTTAGATGTTGCAAGATGAGAAAAAGCACCTAATTAGCAAGCACAGGAGTAATCGGTCGGTTAGTACCTCAAGAAGTATTAACGGTCGCATGAAAAATGTGTGAGCATATTCCATATAAATATCGATTAAAAAGAACTAAGGTAGATGGACAAGAGTATGATTGCTTGAATTGAATTCTCCGAGTATAGAGATGTCCAGTTCACACACGTAGGGGTATATGATCAATGTTTGGAGGAAAGATAGGGAGGAAAACTAAAGGCGATGTTTTATTGAGGGATGATGTGATTTCTAACATTTTTTTCATGACCATTAAGATAGGGCTCATAGCAACTGAAAAACTGGTGTAGTTGAAAACTCTTATTTTCAAGTTCTTTCTTTTATAGTTCTGATCTTTATATGTAACTTTCACTATCTTTCTTTTATTATGGGATTTTGTGGGTGTAATCCGCTGAAAACCCTCAGGAGACAACACTCCTCCTACTAGGGACACCTAGAGGTTTAACGGCTTGTTGCACGTGCTCAGTGCAATCGTGTTGCCTATGAAAGTGTGCTTAGCTTTCTCCTTTCTTTTTCTCCTTCTCTTGAATAAACTAGTTTGCTCGGAACGATCAAAGATAAGTTTAGGGGTATTTGTTCAGTTGATAAAACTGCACATTTAATATGACATTTTTCCTACTATTTCTATATAATAAAAGGTGTTTATTATAATACATGATACATATGAGGGTTTATCTGTAAAAATACTATTTTCATGTGTTTATATATTATAATTAACATTTAGTAGGAAAAAATAAGCATATAATATCCATGTAACATTTGGCCCATTTAAATATGCTTACCTTATTAAATACCTCTGACCAATTTTTAGTTAATATCTCAATAAAACAAACTCTACTCATATTATTTGTTGAGTTATTGTGCAGAATTTTCAGGGCTGAAATCAAGGAAATCAAAGTTAGCAAAACAAACCTGCCTAATTAAGAAAGTAAACTAAAGAAATCAATTCTGGCAGTGACGTGGAAAAGTTTTTCAGTTTCCAGAGATTCAAAAGATCACCACGTGTCATCAAGATAAAGCTCCAAAAAAACAAATCAAGTGATCTCCCTATAAGGCCGCGGAACCGCGGCCCCACCTATTGGCCGCGGTTCCACCTCGTATTGGACGAGTTGGGAGTTGGGATTTTGCTGTTGGGATCTTAACCACTGGTTTCCAAATTAGGAAACTATGGTTCTGGCTCTGGGACTATAAATAAGGACCGAGAGCCTCTTGGAAAAAGGATCAAGCTGAAGAGATCACGAAGTCTACGACAGGCTCACGCATCCAAGCTAATCATCAACGGTTCATCTACCTTCTTAGAAGAGATCGAGAAGCAAACTAGCATTTTGTAATCATTTTCTAAGGAAACAAAGTATAAATGAATTTTGTTGATTAATAAAGGTAGTTGTTTTCTTATTCTGTCTCTTTGTAGTTTTAATATGATTTCTCTCTCCATCTCTTCTTCTCCCAACATGCTCGAGTAATTCTTCGCTTGTTAGGGTTCATGAGATTAGGGTCGGTTAATGAATGATGAAGATCCTTAAACTCTTTTTAAGTCCTATAAAGTTTATAAACTCTATCAAAAGAATAGTTAACATCCTAATTAGGCGCGCTATCAATTCATTGATAATCGCGACCACGATTAGAGATTAGATTAACAATTGTTTTGGTAAAGGCTAGATATGAACGGAGCTCCATGTCGAGATAGGGGTTAAGAGTGGGAACCCTTTTCCCTCCAGAAACCCTAATCTACATGCATCACTGTCATTCTAGTTTTAAATCTATTAAAGGATAAAAAGAGCAATCTTTAATTAATCATCCATGACTACTAAATCTTAATGAACCCTACAAGCCCCCTTTTAATATTAAACTTACATCCGTAGTTAATCTAGATCTATATTTTGCATCCGTGTTTAATGTAGATCTAGAAACTATTTCCACTATTCTTTATTCTTCCCCTTTCTCAACATGCCTAAAGTAAGAATAAAAGGTTTCACGTTTCCCTGAGGACGACCCGTACTCACCTCGGTCTAGCTACGCGCGACACCGTTCTGATTGCGGTTAACAACTAGACAAAGATAAGATCAATCAACCTGCTACGGATCTAGCGGTGTTGGAACATAATGGAGATGATGAGGAGGAGGAGGAGAAGGAGGAGGTGGAGATTCAAGCACAAGATAGCATTCAAATTTCACATGTCCTTACTGATGAGAATGATAGGCAGTGGATTACTAATTCATGTATTAATAATGACTTCGTTGAGTTTGAAGATCTACTTGCCGATAACATGACAGATGCTCACATGTTATTTACATCGGTAATGGAAAATGTCAACTTTCATGCGGATAGGCTTTTGGCAGTCGATATTGAAAGTGGGTTGAAGGTCAGCGATTTGTTCGAGAATAAGGAGAAGTTAATTCAAGCAGTCAGCGTTTGGTCAATTAAACATAGAGTTTCTTTTAAACCAATCAAGACTAACACGACCAAGTACACCGTCATTTGTAAAACAGACGCGAACTGCGTATGGAGGTTTCATGCATATATCTCAAAGAAATCACCGACAGGATTCTGGCAGATAAAGAAGTATGCAGGTAATCATACTTGTGTGAATCATGTAGTGAATTCAAATCATAAACAAGCCACTTCTACATTCATATGTAACAAGATATTGCCTTTTGTGAAAGCGAATGTCGATTTGATCTCCAAAACGATTCAAGTGCTTATAAAAGATACATTATTCATTGAAATAAATTATATGAAGGTATAGAATGCGTTGAACAGGGCATTGTCTAAAATATACGGAGATTGGGAAGATTCGTATGAACATTTGCCACGATATCTTGCCGCCATCAAATCTACTAACCCCGAGACTGTCTTCAAGATAACAACCGACGTTTCAAATATAGAAAGAATGAGAATATTTACCAGTGTATTTTAGGCATTCGGACATATCATTGATGGTTTCGCTTATTGTTGTTCCGTTCTCAGTATTGATGGGACCCACTTATACGGCAGATACAAAGGAAGTTTGCTCATTGCTACCGGTGCCGATGCAAATGATGGCCTTTATCCTTTGGCATATGTTGTAGTTGGAGGTGAAACCACTGAAAATTGGGAGTGGTTTATTACTTGCATTCATCTTTACATTCCATCCGTGCGGGGAAGACACATTACCTTCATATCTGACCGGATGAAAGGGATTCTGACTGCACTATGAAGATCATGGCTAGAACATCATAGTCATCGTTATTGTATGCGATATATCAAAGCCAACTTCTCAACTGATGGATTTAGTGGTAAAACCTTGCAGAGTTTGTTCTCTCAAATTGCATGTGCACCAGATGACCTGACCTATACAGAGCTAAGAGAGGAACTTAAACGTATATGTTCAAGAGCAAATACTTGGATTGAAAGTAATCTAGAAAATGAAGAAAAAAGATGGGCTCTTTCAAAAGATGGTGGTAGGAGATTTTACATGATGACTGCGATTGCTTCAGAAAGCTTTAACGAGGTCTTAAAAGGATCTCGATCTTTGCCTATTCAGGCCTTAGTAGAACGGACTTTTTACAGGGCGAACAAATACTTCTTTGCATGATGTCAGGAGGGACAAGAGTGGACGACAAAGTTATGTCCTAAGTCCGAACAATTAATAACAAAAAGGGCTACTGATGTTAGGCATGCTTGGATCGTGAGGTTCAGCCAGTCCGAATGGTAAGTGAATGACAAAGATGGAAAAAATTACGGCATATCATCGATGGTAAGAACTGCAGTTGTACGTGCAATATTCCTAAGTTGCAAAAATTTCCTTGTTCACATGTAATTTAAGCATGCACACGAGCAGAGGGTAGGGGGAACATTGCACATCACAATCTTGTTTCGAAGTGGTATTCTGTCCCCAAATACAAAACCGCTTATGCCCCATTGTTCCATCCTGTACTCGATAACCGATATTAGGAGGTATACAACGGTCCAATGATATTACCGCCTATCGGTAGGAGACAAGCAGGACGACCACGTTCTACTTGTATCAAAGGTGTTATGAATGTTTCATGAGAAGGACGCCGACAAAATAGATGCAGCATCTGCAATGAGTATGGTCGTAATAAGGCATGATGCAAAAATCCTCCAGCCCCACATCGCCATTGGTAATCTCTGCCTATATTTTGAAATACACACACATGTATATACACACACGTCCAAACACAAAAAAATAAACATACATCTACACACACATACATGCACACATATGTTCTTTGTTATACATGCTTATTTTTTCAAAGATAATATAACTCGATATTTTCATTGTGCGGATATACCTATGAATACTGGACCTACAGATACGAGTATTCTGTATTTGCAGGCTGACCACAGGTCGGCCAATGCCGCAGTAGCACAGGTAAAACTTTTTAATTTTATTTTCTTTAATTACATATGTTATTTATACGTTACCGATACAAGTCCTCTTTTGTAATTGGCAGAGTGATCAAGTGATTACATGCGTTGACCACTCAGTCTAGAGTAGCCGAATCCCAGCTGGAGATGCCCGTGTGCAGGCTGAGCTGCAACGGGCAGGCTTTCCTCTTCTATCCAAATCAGAGTATATATGTCTCGATAGAGACTTGATTACGGCTTTGGTTGATAGATGGAGACCAGAGACCTGCACATTTCATTTTAGAGTTGGTGAGATGACTATCACCCTTCAGGACATCGCTGTGCTGCTTGGTTTGCCTATAGACGGAGAGGTGGTTGCTATGAAGTACGGCCATAATTAGTCAGACTTGTGCCCTAGCTTGTTGGGTAGGATTCTATCTGTTGGGCAGAGGAGAGGTAGTAGCATCCACTTGAGTTGGCTATGGGAGGCGTTTAGTGCTAAGCCTTCCATGGATTCTACCCCGGTGGCGATTGAGTAGCATGCACAAGCCTACATTTTATATCAGATTAGGGTTCGCTTATTCCTGAATAGGAGCAAGAGCAGAGTAGTCTTGTCTGGCTGCCTCTTTTAGCTGATCCCGACAAGTGTGACACTTTATCGTGGGGGAGTGCAGTTATGTCATTCCTCTACAGCGAACTAAGAATGGCTGTATTGATGGAGCAGAAGAGTTTTGGGGGTTGTTTGACACTTCTTCAGGTATACATTACTTAAAACAGCATTCAACTAATTTTGCGTAATTAAATTGATACTCAACGTAAAACGTAATTCTATCTGTTAGTTATATGTATGCCCTAGAGGCCATTACTGTACATGTGATGTATATTGTAGTGGATGCTTGGACATATATAGGGAGGACTTTCGTGCTCGACATGATAGTATGCTGTCTGGTTGCTCTTTATCTTAACATGTACACTTATTGTCTCTCTATTACATATTGATAAAGCCCTTAGGATGAGTACTTGACTACCAGGACTATGATGCAGATCATACTAGTGGGGCAAAGGTAGTCGGTAAGTACATCCTTCAAATGCTCCTAGTCGTGGGAGTATCGAGACAGGGCATCGATACTCCAGAGTAGACTAGCGTATGCGCTTCTTGGCCAATATGATGGGCGATGGATGATCCCATATCCATTAGCGTTTGACATCAGAGAAGGTATACGGGTGCTCAGTGGAGACTGGGTACACTGAACGGACTCGCTGAGAACTCCTAGATGGTATTATACCTATCGTCAGATAGCAGTTCTCTAGTGACACTGGTACAGGTTAGTTTGTTGACCCGAGATCGTCATAGAGTCTTGTGTGATTCCCACTGTGCTTTGATTTCCACCATACCATGGTCAAGAGATCATGTAAAAAGGTGGTTTTTGGGTACAGTCCCGAGTCATATGGAGGCAATGAGCGATAGGAGGGGATTCATCTCTCCCGGTATTGGGAGTTGATGTTGCGCTATGCTCGATTGACTATAACAGGAAATCCCTGGCCATGGTTGCTGAGATCTACTGGTAGGTGTTATCAGTAGTTTCTCGAACCGTTATGGACCTTGCATCGGATTGACTTATCAGGCTATTGTGGTCTAACGTTATACCACCCCCAGGCTGCAATATGCGACATATCTGACGAAGATACCGGACTGTACGGTAGTGTTACTGATTGGATTCGCAAGAGTATGAGAAGGCTTGCTTGTTGATCTTCTGATCGCTCAATACCCGGGTGGCCGTTACGTTTAGCAGACCGCTTGCGGCTTGTGGGTGTTTGATATGATCATCACCTACTACCGGCGTATTGACGAATCTTTAGAGTCCTACACAGAGGTTTCCCGGTTCATGCGAAACAAAGTAGGAACACATATGTGATATGTGCGGGACCGAGATTAATTCGCGTATGTGATACCGTTTTCTATTCTCGCGATATGTGATATCGGCCGGGTATATATGATATAGCCGGGTTATCGAATCAAGTGTTGATTCGATAAGTTGATATTATTGATATTAGTCGGTTGTATATGATATAGCCGGATTATTGAATCAAGTGTTGATTTAATGATTTAATGATTTAATGTATAATTATATATATTTGATATATAAATTTACATTAACTAATATTAGCTCACTTAACCATTTCTTTTTCTCACTTGTGATACATGATATATATGTGATATATATTAATGTATCATGCTAGGTTATATATGCAACTTGGGTGTATGACACTTATACCATGATGTCACGACCCGAAAAGTACGGAACATGACCGGCACTTAAATTACGAACGTCTCGAGGCGTACGTAATCTAAGTAAGCCAAAACCCAGAAATCAAAACCAAAGAAGCAATAGAGTGAAGGAAAAACCAACTTAAAGCAAGTAGTTTTAATAGCATAAGCCGAATTATGCGTTTTAAAAACATCAAGCATTTTCTGAAAATTTCGGCAGGGTCTCCTTTGTAAAAACTGGCCCCAAACGGGATACAATATGAATAGTATACGAAATACAAAAAAAGGCATCCCCAAGAAGGAGCCAGCTCTTCGTCAATCGACGGCCACAACCACGCAAGCAATATAATATACAACGCCAAAGAGCGAGGACCAAAGCTGAAAAGGAAACTAAAAATAGCAAGAAATCTATAGAAATACAACGCGCGACTCTAAGGTCAAAAGAATAAACATCACTGGTCTCTATCTCTGAAATAAATACATGTTTGGTTGATGAAGTTTAACTAGATACAACTGAATAAATAATATACAAGGTATAAGGGTGGTCACGATGCAAGTGAACCCACCTACCAAGCAAATCACCCGGAAAGGAAGCAGTGTGCCAACAAAGCCGTAATAAAACATGTACGGCAAAACCTGCAAGAAACTGTGGCACAATGGGGGTGAGTTGCCAACTCGTGAATAGAAAACATCTAAGAGCAGAAATCGCATGTATGATGCAATCCTAGGTCATACGATCAGTAATATCCTCAAATAATAGAGTCTGAAGCATAAAAAGGTGGCAAGGGTAAACATCTAAACATAAGTGTAATCCCAGTGCTCGTGTCAGTGCCTCAGGTAGCAATGTATCATATGTATGAGGTATAAATGTAATGTAATGCAATGAGTGAGACCACTGTTTTCTTTATTTTAATAGGATTTCTGTATGTATATAAAACGAGTATCCTCAATGAAATCAACAGAGAAATCCGTGTCAAGTATCGACACAAAACATAAATCCCAATATCTCAATATCTCAGGTTCCGGCTGCCGGACTAACCTGTACCGTCAAATCTCAATGCCTCGGTGTCTCAAATCTCAAATCTCAAATATCAATATCTCAGGCTCCGTAGAACGGATCAGCCTATAACCATCTCATGACTCCAGCCGGTATCCTCCGGATAGCCGACGAGTCCAAATAATATCACCGGTAGGTAGGGCTCCCCTGCCAGGCTCACCGAATACAACTCGTACTTCTCGCCCCGGGGTACCTTACCGGGCCCACCATGTACCCGAGACGGTTCATCCAACTCCTCGAATCGGGTCTCGAAATCCATCAGCAATCATGAAAACTCATGGTGGACGACTCATACATCATGGGAAAACCGCACTTTTCATTTAAAAAAAAAGAGAGAAAGAAGTTTATAAATGTTCTTGCGGTTTTCCCCAAATCCAGAAAATCTCAGGAAAATCCGAAATATAATCATCAATAGCACGTAAACAGTGAATATAGGTATAAAACTCCATAATACGGCATAAAAGTGAATAATAGTATGCATGAAGTAGCAAGTAATAACTGCAATGTCTAAATTGGCATATAAGGCAAGTACACTAATATTATGTCGAAACTACCAGCTAACAAGCTATGTCGATGAAATAGTATTGTCTAAAGTGTACATGACATGGCAATTACCGATGATGATGTGTGTGAGCTGGCAGGTAAGTGTACGTAGAACATACGCATCATCGGTAATGGTGCTGGTGTCCTAACAACATGATATCAATAATGGTATATGAAATCACAATATAAGTATGCCATGCGGAGCGAACAGCAATAATGTGCGTGAGCTGAATAATAAACACAATGATAACTAATCTACATTAAACATAATTATAAGTCATACAGTAGCGCCTTTTGAAATAATACGAATCGTGGTGTTTTTGAAAATAAGGGCTACGGTGTTTTTAAGAAAAGATGCATCCTTTGAAATATTCGTAGAATCCCTTGGCCTGTCTTTTAAAATACCCACGTTTCGTTAGTTTGAAATAGGTAGGAATCGAATCTAGTCTAACAACTACACTAACTATGGGGCTGAGCTAACAGGCTAAACAAAAGGTAAGGAAACCGCCTAACATCTGAGTCGATACATACATATATATTTATAGCAGTCGGTGATCCCGCCTCAAAGTATTACAGTCGATACAATATCTATAGTATGATCTTCTCAAGTCAAGAGTGCGGATCTATCATCAATATATAGCTCGTACGTAAATCCGTCGTACGGCATCCCAAATCTGGGTACGGGTCAAAGTCACATCAATCACACTATTCATCTGGTATCATCTTATCAAATATCACGATACGGGATAATGACCTACGTCTAGTACAATACTGATACCATCTATGTATGCATGCAGGTGTATGAAACACTATGCCAAAGGACCCGCTAAAACATCATGTCGTGTCTCAAATACGAACCCTGCCATATCACTGATCTCATGGCCTCAAATCGAATCTCATCGACTCATCTCAAATCCCAAGTACTATCCTCAAATCCAGTATATGAACACATAGTCCCATACCCATGTGTAAATATACATATCCACATATACGTACAGGTAAAAGAAAGAATGTATGCAAGTATGTGTGTGCGTGTGTGTGGGTGCAACCTCTACGCTAAGGTCTCACAACTAACACTTAAATCAATCCAAGAATACCTAGAATCCATCTTTATTATCAATAAACTCAATTCAACGTATAATAAATATGTGTGTGTATACGTATTCGTATACATCACCACGAATTACGGGGGTGCTATACGCCATCCACCCGACTTCCCCCATAGATATAATCTACTCACCTGATCTTCGCTCGCCGGTGCCGACGTCGCCACGCACTTGCTTGTCGTCTCGAAGTCCACATGGGGTACCTACATATCATAACGCACCGTATCGCATTAAAATCCGACCCATGACCAAAATGACACACGAATCCCACATAGGTCAAAACCTATGGTTTGCTTTCACAAATCAACCCAAAAACCCTCGACATCGGCATACAAACGTCGATTGATCAAGAAAAACACCAAACATACCAATCATGGTTTCAAAACTCACTAACTGTATAAGAAATAGGGTTTAATTCGTCAAAACCATAAAATTAAACCAATCGTTTTATTTTCCAAAAACCTAGTTAGCACAAATTCCCATTTCGGTTCAAAACTTGATGTTTTAACCAATCTACAAATTTTAAAGATTCAAATGGCCAAAATGCTCATTAAATAACATAATTAGGTCATACAAATCACTTTCATAAATTAAACTCATCAATTTATAAATATTTTTAAAACCTAGTAAGCGCAAAACTTGCAAATTTGGTGTAGACAAAAAGACAACCATCAAGCAAAATCATCCAAGTTAAACCATAGATAGCCGCTACTTTAATTTCCAACACATTAGCAATGCTTCAAATCCTATTTCCAACATCAAACCCTTTCTTGATTTTTCATAATTAGCACTTCCAATCCAAACTATACATGAAAACACCAAAGTAACACTAATTTGAAGCACACACAAATAAAGTAACCTCATTAACTTAGGTTAGCAAACAACTAGATAGCAAAATAATTTAATTAACCTAATAATGTTTTCTAAAACCCTAGCTCAAATCAAACCACTCACTTTAAAAACCTAGACTAGAAATCAACAACAAAAATTAACACATCAAGTTCTAATTTAGCACACTTGACTACAAATTAACCAAAGATTGAAATTTATACCTCACAAGCTCAAACCCTAGGTTGCTCTAGCCTCTCAAGATGCCATCTTTCTCCTTGTTTTAAAGCAATTGGGGTGTGAGAAGAGATGGATTAAGGGTTTGCATTAGAATTGTGAAGGAAATTTTGGATTTTGATGGATTTTTGAGATGAAAATGAAGCAAAAGAGAAGGAGAATTGGGGAAAATTTTTGGGGCTGTTGGTTGCAGGATTTTCGGCCAGAGGAGATGGGGAGGGATGGGGAAAAGTTTGAGGGAGTTGTGTGAAAAGAATCCAAGTCAAAGCCCCTCCCAAATTACCAAAATACCCCCATCCAAAATAATATAATAAAAACCTATATTTAAATCATTTAAATGAGTCAAAGAAGCTAAAGAATGGAGGGGGAATGGGCTGCTGTTGCAGCAGTGGTGGGGCCGGCCAATATGAGGGTGAGGTTTTGTGAGTGATTGACAAAAAAAGTTCTATGTAAAAAGACCCCCCACAAGCTCCAAATTGCAAGTTTTAGTTCAATTAATTAAAATTTTAGTTTCCTTCGATTATAACTAAATAAAACTTAAAATAAAATACTAAAAATTTATATTACAAACTAGATTTTAGTTGTCATGGTTCTGTAGATTAAAATTAGCCCATTCAAATTTGTATTTATCGCTAATTAAATGTATTAGTGACGGCTTAAAATAATATTAAAATAATTAATTTCAGAAATTTTTCAGAAAATTAGAAATTTTACCATTGGCTCAATAAACACCAAATACTAGCAATTCCATAGCTAGAACATGTCTATTTAATTTTATAATAAAGATATTTGTATTTTGACATTTTACAGAAAACCCTTTTATTTTACCGATTTTTCCGAAATTTCACCGAAACGATTTTCAAAACGTTACAATCTTCCCCCCTTAAAGAAATTCGGTCCCCGAATTTAAATTAAAACTCCCCCTAAATACTAAAACATCTAAGCAAAACCATCAAGTTGTCGGGGCTCCGAAATCATAAATACATAAAACAAATCGTAGCGCAACGCATGCGCATGAAAAATGAGCATATAACTCAAAATCAAAACTCCATCAAGCATCCCGCAATCATCGGAGTCATGGGTAATACATCAATGTCAAGATCCAATACGAAAACTAACATGATATACATCATTAAAACATCTAGAAGCAATGCATGCCAAACCTTTTTCAAATCGCTGTGCGATGTTCGCAACACTGCACAGTGGCGGACGTCTATTGTAAGAAAATAACTATATATATATATATATATATATATATATATATATATATATATATATTCTTTGTTTAATATGCACGTCCCGCCGTTTTGAAAGCAATTTCAGAAGGGTTTCCTTTATAAAATGTTTCGTGTCATCTCGGACACGTAGGTAAATACTGAGACTATACCTCCTCTTTAGAAATCCCTTCGATAACTATCAATACATGCAAAAATATACTCAGGTGCTGTCCTGTGACTAGTGACTAGTCCTGCTCAGTACTAAACCAAATAGCAAACATCATAAAATATACTGCTCCAAAATAAATCAGTCCCAAATATATATATATGAATGCCATGTGTGTCTGGTGCGCACGGAAATCGAAATCCATGAATGTGCCATACATATGCACAGAAACAACATCTAAGTGCAACAGGTGTGCACGAAACACCTGTCAAAGGCAACGTGTGTGCCTGACAGCAAAACCAGGTGCATCTGATATGCACGAAGAATCTCGATTTAGTGCATCTAGTGTACACCTAAATCGCATCAAGCGTCTTAAGTAAGCGCAAAATCCAAATCAAGTGCACAATGTGCATGAAAACGAATATCGAATATCACACTCGAAATCGACGGTATACGATACATTTCAAATCAAATCCAAATCAGGTATACCGTGGTATAAAATCTCACCATCCTGTGCATAAGTCAAATCATATGCATGCCCTAGGCATGAAATCAAATATCATGAAACTCGGTCATCAAAACTCAATCATGAAATAAATCACCCACAAATACTGAAATCCAATATGACGGATACATGATAGTCAATCACAAAATCACAAATCATAAATGTTGTCGTCGATATGTCCGTCCTTTAAAGTCGAAAAGGTGTCGGTGCATCCAATGCTAGCAGAGCAAGATATCTACTTGCCTTCTGATCATGGCATGTCGCCTAGTGCCCTTAGGCTCCCGTCTCTCACTGCAGATTGCTAAGTATATAGCTCCTCGGCTCAACGGTCCAATATAGAAACGATAACGGAAGCAGTCCGCTCTGACATATCCTCTAAAGATCTCTGGCCAACTATCATGGTTACTCATAACATGTCTCGTCGACGATGCCGAACTCTGGACTGCTGAGTGTGCGTAAAACGATCGCTCCTGGTTCCAAGTCTTCTCGTAAATTATTCCAGAAATGTCTTGTCGGGGTCTCTCCCAATTCTCGTTCCTGCTGAACTGCCCGGAAGTTATCGTCTCTTACTAAATCTGTATCTTGTTCCGGAACGGCTGCATACTTATCGCGACTCCTCCGGGAAGATATATTCATAGCCAACGCTTCTGCTTGCGTATCACATCTCTGATGTCGGCGGAGTGGAACGTCACCTCATCAAGATCTCGTACGAACCTCTTACTCCACTTTTCTCTAATGTCGACTGCTTCAGACTCGCCTCGTCGTGGCTGCATGGACTGTGCTCTAACGGCTATACTCGTATCTGGAGTCTCCCAAGCAATGCATCCCATCGCATAGCATCCAAATGAAGTCGAACCATTCGACCGATTCGTCAAAACCTCATAATCCCCCAAGAGCTCAACATCTTGGGTACAGTTTAATAGTATCGAGTACATACCACAGCATCGGTGGACCAGCCATAGAAGGGCAAACCCAAGCCTCACTAATGGCGCCGCGGAACTGCCGCAAACCCTAAGGTTCAAAGGCTTTCACACGGTCATTATGTCGAGTTAGGGTTTCATTCTTCTAGAGGGTCCATAGAATTGCCTGCATGTCTTTCCGAATACTTTAAACTTGGAATATAGATTTCTGACATTCGAACGCCTCTGTTGACTCTCAACGTATCAGCGTGAAGTCGTCTCTAGCTGGAATCAATCTATCTGATGACCTCGCATCGGGTAAGCGAACGAACCACATGTCCTAGTCTTTCATCCTCGGGTGACTAGCGACCTTCTATCAAATCTCTAAGTACAACTCGTACTGCAATAGGTCCAACATCTGGGGCAATATCTCGTTGTTCGCCGCAACAACTGGCTCATTCGTCCGCACGCTGAACAGTGCTTCAATCATCAAGAATAGTCGGTGCATCGACGGTCATCACATTCTGGCTGGCCTCTTGCAGTGGCCCTATCCTCTGGTGTTAATCTTCACGTCCGAGAAATCTCATAAAAGCGATCCATCAAACGCTCGTAGCTCGAAAACGCAATAAAACGAAGCCTCCCTATCCAATCGTATGTCCCTGGAATCACACCCTGGTCATTCCTCGTTTCGTGACGAGCTCGTGCTTACCGCAACTCTAGTCGTAGCTCTCCACGCCCGTGTAACCATGGTAACAAAACCATAACTGGTACCGATGAGGCTAGAGCATAGGAAGGAATATAATACTGTGCAAGGAAATGTACATCCTAAGGCTTCTTAAGCGGAGTAGCGTATCGTAAGTATGCCGCGGAACATACATACGGTACGTCACTCTACTTTAGTCACCTACTCTATCAACCAAGGGTCATCCTACACTCCGAAGGTAAAACCTAACGCTCTGATACCAACTTTGTCACGACCCAAAAAGTACGGAACATGACCGGCACTTAAATTACGAACGTCTCGAGGCGTACGTAATCTAAGTAAGCCAAAACCCAGAAATCAAAACCAAAGAAGCAATAGAGTGAAAGAAAAACCAACTTAAAGCAAGTAGTTTTAATAGCATAAGCCGAATTATGCGTTTTAAAAACATCAAGCATTTTCTGAAAATTTCGGCAGAGTCTCCTTTGTAAAAACTGGCCCCAAACGGGATACAACATGAATAGTATACGAAATAAAAAAAAGGCATCCCCAAGCGGGAGCTAGATCTTCGTCAATCGACGGCCATAACCACGCAAGCAATATAATATACAACGCCAAAGGGCGAGGACCAAAGCTGAAAAGGAAACTCAAAACAGCAAGAAATCTATAGAAATACAACGCGCGACTCTAAGGTCAAAAGAATAAACATCACTGGTCTCTATCTCTGAAATAAATACATGTTTGGTTGATGGAGTTTAACTAGATACAACTGAATAAATAATATACAAGGTATAAGGGTGGTCATGATGCAAGTGAACCCACCTACCAAGCAAATCACCCGGAAAGGAAGCAGTGTGCCAACAAAGCCGTAATGAAACATGTACGGCAAAACCTGCAAGAAACTGTGGCACAACGGGGGTGAGTTGCCAACTCGTGAATAGAAAACATCTAAGAGCAGAAATCGCATGTATGACGCAATCCTAGGTCATACGATCAATAATATCCTCAAATAATAAAGTCTGAAGCATAAAAAGGTGGCAAGGGTAAACATCTAAACATAAGTGTAATCCCAATGCTCATGTTAATGCCTCAGGTAACAATGTATCATATGTATGAGGTATAAATGTAATGTAATGCAATGAGTGAGACGACAGTTTTCTTTATTTTAATGGGATTTCTGTATGTATATAAAATGAGTATCCTCAATGAAATCAACGGAGAAATCTGTGTCAAGCATCGACACAAAACATAAATCCCAATATCTCAATATCTCAGGTTCCGGCTGCCCGGACTAACCTGTACCGTCAAATCTCAATGCCTCAGTGTCTCAAATCTCAAATATCAATATCTCAGGCTCCGCAGAACGGATCAGCCTATAACCATCTCATGACTCCGGCCGGTATCCTCCGGATAGCCGAGTCCAAATAATATCACCGGTAGGTAGGGCTCCCCTGCCAGGCTCACCGAATACAACTCGGACTTCTCACCCCGGGGCATCTTACCGGGCCCACCATGTACCAGAGACGGTTCATCCAACTCCTCGAATCGGGTCTCGAAATCCATCAGCAATCATGAAAACTCATGGTGGACGACTCATACATCATAGGAAAACCGCACTTTACATTTAAAAAAAAAGAGAGAAAAAAGTTTATAAATGTTCTTGCGGTTTTCCCCAAATCCAGGAAATCTCAGGAAAATCCGAAATCCAATCATCAATAGCACGTAAACAGTGAATATAAGTATAAAACTCCATAATACGGCATAAAAGTGAATAATAGTATGCATGAAGTAGCAAGTAATAACTGTAATGTCTAAACTGGCATATAAAGCAAGTACACTAATATTATGTCGAAACTACCAGCTAACAAGCTATGTCGATGAAATAGTATTGTCTAAAGTGTACGTGACATGGCAATTACCGATGATGATGTGTGTGAGCCGGCAAGTAAGTGTACATGGAACATACGCATCATCGGTAATGGTGCTGGTGTCCTAACAGCATGATATCAATAATGGTATATGAAATCACAATATAAGTATGCGATGCGGAGCGAACAGCAATAATGTGCGGGAGCTGAATAATAAACACAATGATAACTAATTTGCATTTAACATAATTATAAGTCATACAGTAGCGCTTTTTGAAATAATACGAATCGTGGTGTTTTTGAAAATAAGAGCTACGGTGTTTTTAAGAAAAGATGCGTCCTTTAAAATATTCGTAGAATCCCTTGGCCTGTATTTTAAAATACCCACGATTCGTTAGTTTGAAATAGGTAGGAATCGAATCTAGTCTAACAACTATACTAACTATAGGGCTGAGCTAACACCCTAAACAAAAGGTAAGGAAACCGCCTAACATCTGAGTCGATACATACATACATATATATATAGCAGTCGGTGATCCCGCCTCAAAGTATTACAGTCGATACAATATCTATAATATGATCTCATCAAGTCAAGAGTGCGGATCTATCATCAATATATAGCTCGTACGTAAATCCGTCGTACGGCATCCCAAATCTGGGTACGGGTCAAAGTCACATCAATCACACTATTCATCTGGTATCATCTTATCAAATATCATGATCCGGGATAATGACATACGTCTAGTACAATACTGATACCATCTATGTATGCATGCAGGTGTATGAAACACTGCGCCAAAGGACCCGCTAAAACATCATGTCGTGTCTCAAATACGAAACCTGTCATATCACCGATCTCACGGCCTCAAATCGAATCTCATCGACTCATCTCAAATCCCAAATACTATCCTCAAATCCAGTATATGAACACATAGACCCATACCCATGTGTAAATATACATATCCACATATACGTACATGTAAAAGAAAGAATGTATGCAAGTATGTGTGTAAGTGTGTGTGGGTGCAACCTCTACTCTAGGGTCTCGCAACTAACACTTAAATCAATCCAAGAATACCTAGAATCCATCTTTATCATCAATAAACTCAATTCAACCTATAATAAATATATGTATGTATACATATTCGTATACATCACCACGAATTGCGGGGGTGCTATACGCCATCCACCCGACTTACCCCGTAGATATAATCTACTCACCTGATCTTCGCTCGCCGGTGCCGACGTCGCCACGCGCTTGCTTGTCATCTCGAAGTCCACATGGGGTACCTACATATCATAACGCACCGTATCGCATTAAAATTCGACTCATAACCAAAACGACACACGAATCCCACATAGGTCAAAACATATGGTTTGCTTTCACAAATCAACCCAAAAACCCTCGACATCGGCGTACAAACGTCGATTGATCAAGAAAAACACCAAACATACCTATCATGGGTTCAAAACTCACTAACTGTATAAGAAACAGGGTTTAATTCGTCAAAACCATAAAATTAAACCAATCGTTTTATTTTCCAAAAACCTAGTTAGCACAAATTCCCATTTCGGTTCAAAACTTGATGTTTTAACCAATCTACAAATTTTAACGATTAAAATGGAAAAAATGCTAATTAAATAACATGATTAGGTCATACAAATCACTTTCATAAATTAAACTCATCAATTTATAAATATTTTTAAAACCTAGTAAGCACAAAACTTGCAAATTCTGTGTGGACAAAAAGACAACCATCAAGCAAAATCATCCAAGTTAAACCATAGATAGCCACTACTCTAATTTCCAACACATTAGCAATGCTTCAAATCCTATTTCCAACATCAAACCCTTTCTTGATTTTTCATAATTAGCAATTCCAATCCAAACTATACATGAAAACACCAAATTAACACTAATTTGAAGCCCACACAAATAAAGTAACCTCATTAACTTAGGTTAGCAAACAACTAGATAGCAAAATAATTTAATTAACCTAATAATGTTTTCTAAAACCCTAGCTCAAATCAAACCAATCACTTTAAAAACCTAGACTAGAAATCAACAACAAAAATTAACACATCAAGTTCTAATTTAGCACACTTGACTACAAATTAACCAAAGATTGAAATTTATACCTCACAAGATCAAACCCTAGGTTGCTCTAGCCTCTCAAGATGCCATCTTTCTCCTTGTTTTAAACCAATTGGGGTGTGAGAAGAGATGGATTAAGGGTTTGCATTAGAATTGTGAAGGAAATTTTGGATTTTGATGGATTTTTGAGATGAAAATGAAGCAAAAGAGAAGGAGAATTGGGGAAAATTTTTGGGGCTGTTGGTTGCAGGATTTTCGGCCAGAGGAGATGGGGAGGGATGGGGAAAAGTTTGAGGGAGTTGTGTGAAAAGAATCCAAGTCAAAGCCCCTCCCAAATTACCAAAATACCCCCATCCAAAATAATATAATAAAATCCTATATTTAAATCATTTAAATGAGTCAAAGAAGCAAAAGAATGGAGGGGGAATGGGCTGCTGTTGCAGCAGTGGTGGGGCAGGCCAATATGAGGGTGAGGTTTTGTGAGTGATTGACAAAAAATGTTCTATGCAAAAAGACCCCCCACAAACTCCAAATTGCAAGTTTTAGTTCAATTAATTAAAATTTTAGTTTCCTTCGATTATAACTAAATAGAACTTAAAATAAAATACTAAAAATTTATATTACAAACTAGATTTTAGTTGTCATGGTTCTATAGATTAAAATTATCCCATTCAAATTTGTATTTATCGCTAATTAAATGTATTAGTGACGGCTTAAAATAATTTTAAAATAATTAATTTCGGAAAAAATTTCAGAAAATTAGAAATTTTACCAGTGGCTCAATAAACACCAAATACTAGCAATTCCATAGCTAGAACATGTCTATTTAATTTTATAATAAAGATATTTGTATTTTGAATTTTTACAGAAAACCCCCTTATTTTACCGATTTTTCCGAAATTTCACCGAAACGATTTTCAAAACGTTACACATGACCATGATAATGTTTAGGGTTTTATTTATTTTTGTAATTCAAATTTTGATGGAAATTTGTCATGGCTAGAAGCTTGGAGAAGCTTTTGCTTACCATTGACTTAGTCCACCAAATTTGTTTTACTTAAAGATATTTATAAATCTAACCACTTGCCTTAGCCATGGTTTAATCTCTACAAAGGTTAGTGTATGACATAAACTCACCATGGTTGTAATTCTAACCTCATCTCATTCTTTTGTTCATCCTCATCTTCATCTTCTTCGTCTCCCTCAAGCTCTCTAGGTTTTGAGGAAGTGAAGAAATATTGTGAGAAAAATAAATCTAAAGTGAGCTCATTTCCTACTTCATCATCCTCTACTATATTAGCCACTTAGTTTAGGTGTTTGCTTCATTAATCTACCATTAGTAAAGAGGTAGCATGAGCTTGAGTCTTCTCAACGTAGATCATCTTCGGCCTCGAAGATTTCGAGCAAGGTTGCTCATTTCTTCATGTGAACCCTTACTAGAGTTCGGGTGTTCACTACTTGGAGCGAAAGGACTACTACAGGGAGCTTTAGAAGTGAAGGACCGGTCTACAAAGTTTGTATTCCTCATTCACTTTGTATGCAAAGTTGTTTGTATGTTGTATTGTTTAATTCTCTAGTTAAGATTCTAGGGTTAGGGTTGTTTAGAACGGCAAATTTTTGAAAACGGCATGGACGATGCCTCCCGAAACCTTGCTGCCGTGCTAGGTAACCCTACAGTGGTATCAGAGCCAAGCTAGAGATTTAAACGATGTTTGTTATATTCCGAAACCGAAACAATTCCGAAACACCCGATACAAATTCCTAGTTTCTGTCGAATTTTAAATGGGCTCTAAAAATTTTTTTAGCAACTGCAGAATTTTGTATATGATATAACATGAACACAGTATAAAATTCACCACCCCCCTCGCCGGATTTTGGCCGGCCAGACAGCTTAGAAAACCGGCCTGCTCGGTTTGGAAATGAAGGAATGGGTTGAATTTTGTAGTGTGTTCTAGTCTCTGGGTTTTGGTGTTTCTGGTGTTACTTGTTTTTGCTAAATTTGCATGTGATATTATCTTTCTGCAAAAGCAACTCGGAGTGTTTCGTAATCGTAATTCTAACATGTATTCGGGTTATTTAGACGATATTAAAATGTTCGAACGGATATCAATAACCCATATTTTCCCTCTCTGGAAATTTTCCAAGAGTTAGATTTTTTTCAAGTTTAAAATCTTCAGAAAATCATGCAAGCGATTCTATGGACCCTCTAGAAGAACGATACCCAAACTCAACTTTTTGGATCACGGAACCGCGGTCATACCCTAGGGTTTGCGGCAGTTCCGTGGCGACATGAGTGAGGCATGGATCGGCCCTTCTACGGATGGTTCATAAGAGTTGTGGCATGTTCTGGGTACTTTTTGAACTCCGCTCAAGTGTTGAGCTCTTTGGGAAAGTTTGGGTGTTTGTTTATTCGATCGAAAAGTTTAACATCGTCTAGCTATCTGTGATTGTGATACAATATTTGGAATCCACAAATTTAGTTATGTGATAACTAGTTTGAATTTTATAAATCTAGCAGTTTAGTCTCATTTGATCGGTTGCCACGGAATTTTGATGTGGATCAAAAGTCCGTCGCAATTACGTAGTGTACGCGGATAATCGTCGGGTAACCTTACTAGATAGCCACGCCCCATAGCCCCGACCAAGTGACTGTAGGAGAACCCCGTCGCCAAAAGCATCCGTTCGGGTGCTCGCGGCCGCGGTGTTCCGCCTTAGTGCACTTCGTCGACGGCATCGGGGGTGCGGCCGTCTACTAAAGTTTCCGACGAGCATTCGATCAAGTTATCGGGAATCTTGTTGAATTACCCGACAGGTTATTGGAAAGTGTTTTCAATATCGAGACTAAAATGCAGGGTTTATAATTGTTAGGCATGTGATGTCTAAGGAATTCATTTGGTTGGGCATGAAATCCAAAGTATGTGATACATTGGGTTTATGATGTCTAAGGTGGTTGCGGATTCCAATTGTTGTAGTTTTTCACTTTCTTTTCTGCGACCGTAAGTATAATATGTGGTGTATCGCCGGTTTCGTTGCTATAAGTCAACGACAATTAGGATATGCATATTTACTTACGTTGATGACATGTGATGTTATGTGTTACTGTGATATGTTATATTGGATCGTCGTGTTTTGAATAGCCGGGGGTTTTTATGTGAGATGAGAGTTTTTCATTTTCATTCATGTAAAAGCTTGTATGTAATATTCTTTTATTGGGGCACTTCCGTGTTGAGGAAGGTGTCACCATTGATGTATATTATTTACTTTTCTGCATTAGGATAGACCCATGGAGGAGAGCACAAGTAACCGGGTTCTAGGGTCCAGTGGGAGACCATCTCGAGGAGTCGAGACCAGGTCTCCTAACTCTAGAATTGGAAGGGTTACTTGCCGCTCTCGTAGGGGTCTAGGGATGTGGGTTTGTCTATTCATCGCGACCGTGGAATCCGCGTTTTTTATTGGCTTAATTAAAACACGGAATTCCTAGTATATCCAATATTTCATATGTGTTCTTCTGCTGCTGATATTCTATGATGTGATCACTTAATAAGTTCTGAGACGAATGCCTATATTATATATATGATATATAATAACTATTGCTACTTTCGTTTCTTATGTGATGCTTAGGAAGCATAATTTGATGGGACTTCATTAATGAGATTAATGAAATAAAAGAAACCTAAAGATGTTGTAAAAACTTGTATAAATACCGGTAGCTCTAGTTCTTGCTTTGGTATTCCTTATAGAATATCCAGCACCTTATTCGATAAGGAAAGAGCCGAGATCCCTTCACTGGGAGTGACCTCTTTAGCAAAACTAGCAGATACTACAACCCATTCGGTAATGTCTTTTGATTGCTTTTTTAGTTCATGCTTTGCATAGTGGTATTTGTGAAATATCCTGCACCTTATTCGATAAGGAAAGAGCCGAGATCCCTTCACCGGGAGTGACCTCTTTAGCTAAACTAGTAAAAGCCTCAAAAACACTCCTTTTCAAAATCACTCGATTCTACAACGAGATCAAGTTCATTACGCAAAGGATTTTCTTAAAAACTTGTCATAGCCCTCCATCATTTCAGATAAGTAATATTTAGTATTCGTGCTGCGTTTGTTGACCTCTATCAAGGCATAGTGTGCGGTAGCTGATTAGTGCTTATCTGCAAAGCATATGATGCGATTGGATTAGGGTAGTTGTACGACCTTGTTGACCTCTGTCAAGGGTCGTGCAGGTGGGTTTAATTCAATCATGAAATGGCGGGTTGAACTTGACTAGCAGCCTATGCTTTGTTGACCTCTGTCAAGGTCATAGGACGCTTGGGGCAAAATATTATCCGGAATTTCAAGTGTTGAAATTTGCAATGAGATTGCATACTATCTATGAGATAGTTGGATCCCGATACCCACTGCGAGTAAGAGTTGCTCCTGGGAGAGTTTTACACATTACAATTAGCCGATCAAATAGATATATAGAAAGGCGTTAACGGGGTCACGCCCCTGGGAAAACGAGGTTTATTTTAATTAGGTCCGTGCGAAAGCATGGGGAACCTCTCTCAAAGTACCGACACTGGCCTGGCCGAAAGATTGGCAAACTTGTAAGGTGTAATTAATCTAGGCTAGTCTTACCTTTTAGGGTTTGAAAGAAGATTTGATAAAAATAGTGGGAGCCATCCTGATTAGATAAAATAATAACCAATCTAATCTTGCAAGAGCACACGCTGAGTGTTTTCTTCTCTCTCTCTCTCTCTCTCTCTCTCCTGGTAGCGACCATGTCACGCCTTAATCAAGATAATAATATGGATGTATTGACTGAACCTGCTTATTATACTGTGCTAGGGAACGTTGGTTCCGCTCTATCTTATAATTGTTATAAAGTCCAAGCAGGAAATAGGGGAATATCCGGATTCCCATGCCACCCAATCGAAGAAAGTACATGTTGATGCATCTTCTTCGAGTGTGTTTATTACCGATAACTGTTTTTCAGTATTCTCTACGTCCTGGGTATGTGATACCGGATCAGGATCCCGCATATGTAATATGTTACATGGGCTACAGAAAGGTAGAGAACTGGGAATGGGTGATATGTCTCTAAACATAGAGAATGGTGTTAGTGTTGCAGCCAAATCAGTTGGTAGATATCACCTTGTATTAATACATTGATTCTGAACGAATGTTATTATATACCGAACCTGATATACAATATTACATCGGTTTCTTTAATGAGTTAAAGAAGGATATAATTCTGTATTGAAGGTTAATGTTGTGAACATTTTCCTGAATCAAGAGTTGATTGGATCAGGCACGTTATATAATAGCATATACGTTCTAAATCAAACCACAGTTCAAAGTATATAGAATACTGCCAAGACCCGAAATGGCACGCGACTGGCACTTGAATCATATGAAGTCTATAGGACCCCATCTAATTCAAGTAAGCCAAGAAATCCCTGAAATCTAAGCCATTTAAAGAAAGAAGTGAAGAAAACATGTTTTAAAACAAGGGGGTTTTTAATAACATATGTCAAAGTATGCATTTATAAAATCTCAAGTCTTTTCTGAAAACTTCGGCAGAATCTCAAGTCTTTTCTGATTAGTGCTTATCTGCAAAGCATATGATGCGATTGGATTAGGGTAGTTGTACGACCTTGTTGACCTCTGTCAAGGGTCGTGCAGGTGGGTTTAATTCAATCATGAAATGGCGGGTTGAACTTGACTAGCAGCCTATGCTTTGTTGACCTCTGTCAAGGTCATAGGACGCTTGGGGCAAAATATTATCCGGAATTTCAAGTGTTGAAATTTGCAATGAGATTGCATACTATCTATGAGATAGTTGGATCCCGATACCCACTGCGAGTAAGAGTTGCTCCTGGGAGAGTTTTACACATTACAATTAGCCGATCAAATAGATATATAGAAAGGCGTTAACGTGACCCCATCCTGATTAGATAAAATAATAACCAATCTAATCTTGCAAGAGCACACGCTGAGTGTTTTCTTCTCTCTCTCTCTCTCTCTCTCTCTCCTGGTAGCGACCATGTCACGCCTTAATCAAGATAATAATATGGATGTATTGACTGAACCTGCTTATTATACTGTGCTAGGAAACGTTGGTTCCGCTCTATCTTATAATCGTTATAAAGTCCAAGCAGGAAATAGGGGAATATCCGGATTCCCATGCCACCCAATCGAAGAAAGTACATGTTGATGCATCTTCTTCGGGTGCGTTTATTACCGATAACTGTTTTTCAGTATTCTCTACGTCCTGGGTATGTGATACCGGATCAGGATCCCGCATATGTAATATGTTACATGGGCTACAGAAAGGTAGAGAACTGGGAATGGGTGATATGTCTCTAAACATAGAGAATGGTGTAAGTGTTGCAGCCAAATCAGTTGGTAGATATCACCTTGTATTAATACATTGATTCTGAACGAATGTTATTATATACCGAACCTGATATACAATATTACATCGGTTTCTTTAATGAGTTAAAGAAGGATATAATTCTGTATTGAAGGTTAATGTTGTGAACATTTTCCTGAATCAAGAGTTGATTGGATCAGGCACGTTATATAATAGCATATACGTTCTAAATCAAACCACAGTTCAAAGTATATAGAATACTGCCAAGACCCGAAATGGCACGCGACTGGCACTTGAATCATATGAAGTCTATAGGACCCCATCTAATTCAAGTAAGCCAAGAAATCCCTGAAATCTAAGCCATTTAAAGAAAGAAGTGAAGAAAACATGTTTTAAAACAAGGGGGTTTTTAATAACATATGTCAAAGTATGCATTTATAAAATCTCAAGTCTTTTCTGAAAACTTCGGCAGAATTTCCTTATAAATACTGGCCCCAAAAGGGGTACAACAAGCATAATATGAATAAGGCATCCCCAAGCGGGAGCTAGCTCTTCGTCAATTGACGGTCACAACCACGCAAGTAATATAATATACAGCGCCGAAAGGCGAGGATCAAAACTCAAAAGGAACTCAAAATATCAAGAAAACCATAATAATACAACGCGTGACTCTAAGGTCGAAAGAATAAACAACTGGTTTTCTAAGTCTGAAATAATATACAAGTCTGGTTGATGGAGTTTACTAGATACAACTAAATAAACAAAAGTACAATGGTGGTCACGATACAAGTGAACCCACCTACCAAGGCAATCATCCGGAATGGAAGCAGTGTGCTAGTAAAGCCGCAACGAACCTGTACAGCAAAACCTGCAGAAAACTATGGCACAACAGGGGTGAGTTGCCAACTCGTGAGTAGAAAATATCACAGAGCAGAAATCGTATGTATGACTCAATCCTAGGTCAATACGATTAGTAGTATATATCCTCAATATGATAAAGTCTGAAGCATGATAAGGTGGCAATGGTAAACATCTATACATAAATGTAATACCAAGTGCTCGTGTCAGTGCCTCAGGTAGCAACCTATCATAAACATGAGGTGTGATCAATGTAATCAACATGAAATCAGTGTCAACTATATACTCAAGTCTATAAGTATGTGGATATCATCTAACTATGTAATCAATGCCTGTATACATGTGGATCTCGTCCACGGGTCAACCAATGACACAAAAACATCATGCATGTAAATATCATAAAAGCATATGCATAAAAGTATGAAGATATAAATCAACGTGTGTCCCTCGCGACACATCAAATCATAGAACCTGAGTGTCCAGTATAGACACTTAAAACATCATGAAACCCGTGTCCGGCATCGACACGTAAATCCTCATATATCTCAGGCGCCGCATCCTCAGATCGGCCCTCATATATATCTCGCCTCAGGCGCCGCTTACTCTGTTCGGCCCTCATATCCATCTCATGACTCCGGTCGGTATCCTCCGGATAACCGACGGGTCCCAAATACTATCACCAGTATGTAGTGCTCCCCTGCCAGGCTCACTGTCTAACAATACGAGTCTTCTTGCCCCGGGGTACCTCACCGGGTCCACCATGTACCCGCAGACGGTGCCTATCGCTCCTCGAATCGGGTTTCACATGCCACTCTCAGAACCGAGAAAACAGATGGTGGACGCACTGAAATATCATATCAAGAGAAATCGGGTTTTTAAAACAATACATACTCTCTTTTGAAATAACCACGGTTCCCAAATCCAGAAATCTTATGAAAACAACATATCTCAATACGTATAATCATAAAGCATGATGTATGCGATATCTAACAGAAATGTAAGCATATCCGTATATCATGCAACATGGAACAGTAATATGCACATATCAAGGGAAAACCGCTCTTTCAAATAAATCCAGTTTTAAAATATATCTTGTGGTTCCCAAATCTCCAAAATCAAGCCAGAATCATCTATATATGTGCAAATAGGTATGTACGCAAGTATATGTGTACAATATGTATGTACGCAAGTATGAGTGTAAAATATGTATGTACGCAAGTATGGCATGCAAGGAGTCATATCCTGATGCAACAATCCTACAGTGTAGTGACATGGCAATTATCGATGATGATGTGTGTGAGCCGGCAAGCAGGTATACATAGAGCATACGCATCATCAGTAATGGTGCTGGTGCCCTAACTGCATGGGTTTAATATAACAATAAACACATTTAAACATGCAATGCGATGCGAATAGCAAGAATATGCGGAAAATGGATAATAAACGCAACAGTGAAGAATCTACATCAATATATATGAGTCATGCAGTTTTGCCATTTGAAATAACACGAATCGTGGTGTTTAGAAAAATAAGGGCTACGGTATTTTTAAGAAAAGATGCGTCTTTTGAAAATATCCGTAGAATCCCTTGGCCTGTCTTTAAAATACTCACGATTCGTTAGTTTTGAAATAGGTATGACTCGAGTCTAGTCTAACATCTATACGTAAACTACAGGACTAAACTAACAGGCTAATCGAAAAGGTAAGGAAACCACCTAAATCTGAGTCGATACATATAAATATAATAGTCAGTGATCCCGCCTCGATAGTATCACATACGATACAATATATAACATGACATTCTCGAGTCAAGAGTGCAGATCTATCATCAATATAAAGCTCGTACGGTAAATCCATCGTACGGCATCCCAATCTGGGTACGGGTCGAATATCATATTTATCTCATCAATTATCTGGTATCCTTATCATCATATCTCATGAATTGGGGGTACTGATCTAAGTCTAGTACAAACTGATACCATCTGCATATATATGCGTGTATGAAAACACACGCCTAAAGGCCCGCTAAAATCTCATGTCGTATCTCATAATACGAAACAAAACATATCATCGATCTCATGGCATCATGCCTAATCTCATCGACTCATCTCCAAGTACCATGTACAATCTTCATCATCCACACACACACACACACACATAGTCCCATACCTATGTGTGTGTGTGTGTGTGTATATACATATCCCCATATACGCACAAGTAAAACAAAGTAAGCATGTGTGTGCGTGTGGGTGTAAACCTCATTCTAGGGTTCACGACTAAACTAACTATCGATACTATCATCCAAGTACACTAAAGTTATACATGACTCCCCAAAGTCTATCTAGATAATCATAAACTCAAAATAAACATATAATATATCCATATAATATGTACCATACACTACACTACGAACTGCGGGGGTGCTATACGCCATCCACCCGACTTCCCCCGTAGATATATATCTACTCACATTGATCCTCGCTTGCTGGAGTCGATGACGCCACGCTCATCCTCGTCGTCTTGAAATCCATGTGGGGGTACCTACAACCAATACACAATCGCAAATGTGGATTAAAATCAAGTTGAAAAACCAAAACGACCCACGTTTCGCTCATAGGTTAAAACCTATAGCCTATGCCTGCAAAACTACCAAACAACCCCCGTCGCTGACGTACAAACATCAGACGACGGAACGCAAAATCAAAATACCAAATCCCAAATTAAAATGAAGCCGCAAAATAATGCAGCAACTCAAGAAAATGGTTCCAGATTTTACCCTAAGTGAAATTAGCCAATTTTGCACATATGGAGGGTCTAATTTACTGGAGATAAAGACCTGGAACAAGCATGAAGCAATTTGGGTGTACCAAGGCCGTAAATTGCGGCCTAAATGAATAAATCTGCGGCCTGGACAAGGTGGTTGGGGCTCGGGTCTTGGGTATAGGTTCTAGGTTGCCTGCACATCTCTCTGTGTTTGCTAAACTTTTTCAGGTGTCCCGGGTGGTAGCAGATACCAAAACACATCACAATTTCCGTAAAATCTGCCGATGTCGGGGTTTCTAAGTTTGGGTTTGGGGTTTTATTCTCTGTTTTAGTTCAATTTACCATCACTACAGGGGTTGTAGTCCCTAATTACACCTCAATTGCACCTTTGGAATCAATTCAAACCCTAATCCCTAACTTGGAATTTTAAAGTTCACTATACAACACGATATCGATTCTAAACTTGTATGGATGCTTAAGGAATTGAAATACTAATCTAATGGTGCATAAATTACCTCCTTTTGCAACTCAAGAATTTTCTTGAGTTGCTCCAAGTCTTCAAAATCCAATTTTTCTTGGTCCCAAGTACTTGTGAGAAGCTTGTGCATGTTTTTAATGAATGGGGAATAATGTTTTGAGGTGATTTTAATGGTGTTTTGAGGGTTTAGAGGTGGAGGGAGAGGGAGTGCTTCCATGACAAGAAGAAGGAAGAAGAAATGATGAGGATGATGAATGAAACAAAGGCCATGACCAAGGTTGACCCTCACCTCACTCTCTCTCTCTTACCCATCCATCTTTGTTTAATATTTTCTTTTCTTTTCCTTTTATCTTTTCTTCTCTTTTATTTTGAATTAAACCATGCATGAAAATAAAGAGAAAGCCATGATAAAAATGTAAAAAGTGTATTTTGACATGGTGCATGTCATGTGCACAAAACTAGCTTAATGCACGATTAGCGATATTTAATCGTGATTAGCATTAAAAGTAATATAATTAATTATATAAAAATCTATAAATGCTCAAATCTTATAAAACACCCTCTTTTCAGTAATTCCCATAATTTTCCAGATTTTTTCCAATTTATCGGTATTTAATTATATCACACTATTAAAATATTCACAATATTAATTATTTAACTATAAAAATTCCCAAAAATAATATTTTATTTTTCTGAAATGTTACAAACACACACAAGAGAAGTAGTTCAGAAATGAACGAATCCTTCTTGTGGCATTGTAGACTAGGTCATATCAATGAGACACGACCAGCTAAGTTACATAAGGATGAATATGAGAATTTGTTTGAATTTTTCATCTTATGCTATTTGCCAGTCTTTTCTCAAAGGTAAAATGACCTATACTCCGTTTACTGGAAACAGAAAAAGAGTTACTGAACTCTTGGGACGGATACATGATAAGGTATATGGTCCTATGTCTACAAATGCCAAGGTTGGTTCTTCATACTTCATTATATTCGCTGATCTTCTCTTAGGATTCGGACATATGTTCCTGTTGAAACACAAGTCTGAAACTTTTGAGAAATTCAAGGAATATAATATTGAAGTTAAGAACCAGAAGGGTAGAAGCATTAAGTCTTTCGATGTGATCGAGGAGGAGAATACTTGCGCATGGAGTTCCTGGAGTTTCTAAAGGAGAATGGGATTCTCTCTCAGCTTACTCCTTCGTATACACCACAGCACAACGGTGTATCGGGGCGGAGGTATCGCACCCTATGAGATATGGTGCACTCTATGATGAGCATTACTGAGTTACCTGTTTCCTTTTGGAGTTATGCACTTAAGAAACTGCATACCTATTGAATGGGGTTCCATCCAAATCAGCGCCTACCACTCCATATGAGATATGGAATGGGAAGAGACCATGTCTTAAACGAGTTAAGATATGGGGTTGTCCGGCCTATGTTGAAAAGCAAAATACGGACAAACTCGAGGCAAGGTCAGTTCTGTAAGTTTGTTAGGATATCCCAAACATTTGCGAGGGTGTATCTTCTACCTAACTGAGGAGCAAAAGGTGTTTTGTTTCTCAGCATGCAACCTTTTTAGAAAAGGAATTTCTTGTGAAGAAATTTGTGGTCATGAGGTAGAACTGGAAGAAGTTCCAGCTATACAAACTAACAGCTGATGATTTGGTGAAACCAAATGATTCAATGGTCTCCAACGAACCTTAGCCTCTCCGCGAATCTGGTAGGGTTCCTCATCCACTTGAGAGATACTACGGTCTTCTCGGTGACAGTGGGAGCGAGAATTGCATCATGGTAGATGATGGCCCAACTAGGTTCATACAGGCCATCACGAGTAGGGACTCTGAGAATAGACTGGATGCTATGCAATCAAAGATGGAATACTTTTACACCAATAAAGTATGACTTTGCATGTTGCACCTGAAGGGGTAAAACCCATTGGGAGCAAATGGATCTTGAGAAGATTATTGGTGTAGATGGAAAAGTTGAGACTTTCAAAACTATGCTTAAGTCCATCAGGATTAAAGCAAGCATCGCGGAGTTGGAACATCTATTTTGATGTGGCAGTCAAAGAGTTTGACTTCATCAAAATAGTTGATGAACCTTGTATATACAAGAAGGTTGTAGAGAGTGAGGTTGTCTTACACGTATTGTACGTAGATGACATACTCTTGATAGGAAATGGTTTCCTATGCTACACTCAGTCAAGCTCCACTTATCACGAGGAATCTCCATGGAAGATCTGCATGATACCTACTACATCTTGTGAATTATGATCTATGATGATAGATCTAAGTGGATATTGGGAGTGTCCCAAATCCAGATATATTAACACCATACTAAAGGGGTTTAGTATGGAAGATTCTAAGCGTGGTGGTTTGCCCACTTACTCGGGAATCAGTCTCTCCAAAAATATGTCTTCCAAGACTGATTTGGAGAGAGCTCGCGTGCAAGGGATACCCTATGCTTCGGCAGTAGGCTCTATCATGTATGCGGTGTTGTGTACCAGACCAGATGTAAATGACTCACTAGGTGTAGTGATCAGGAATCAATCGGATCTTGGGAGAATCACTGGACAGCTGTGGAGGACATTCTTAAGTACTTAAGAAGCACTAAATGAATGTTCTTGGTTCGAGCTTCCAGAGTGATAAGGACGACTGAAAGTCAGTCACAGGCATTGTCTTTACCCTCAGTGGAGGGACGGTATGCTGGAAGGGTTCCAAGCTAGATACCATGGCATACTAGACGATAAAGGCTGAATAAATCGCTACCAATGATACTGCCAAAGTGGCTGTCTGGGCATTTCTTGTTCATGAGATGAACATGGTTCTAACCATTGAGCGTCCGATAACTATTATTGTGACTACAATAGAGTTATAGCTTTAGCATAGGAACACCGGTCCCATCAGCGATCCAGACATATTCTGAGGCAAGTATCACCTGATCAGGAAGATGGTTGATCTCCAAGGGATCGAGGATAGGAGAGATGACGCGAAGGATAACACGGCGGATCCACTCACAAAGGCCTTTCCCTATAGAGACTTCTATAGAACGTTGAGTATGAGATACTGAAACAAATGGCCTTAGTGCAAGTGGGAGATTGTTAGTTATATGTATGCCCTAGAGGCCATTACTGTACATGTGATGTATATTGTAGTGGATGCTTGGACATATATAGGGAGGACTTTCTTGCTTGACATGATAGTATGCTATCTAGTTGCTCTTTATCTTAACATGTACACTTATTGTCTCTCTATTACATGTTGATAAAGCCCTTAGGATGAGTACTTGAATACCAGGACTATGATGCAGATCATACCAGTGGGGCAGAGGTAGTCAGTAAGTACATTCTTCAAATGTTCCTAGTCATGGGAGCATCGAGACAGGGCATCGAGTAGACTAGCGTATGGGCTTTTTGACCAATATGATGGGCGATGGATGATCCCATATCCATTAGTGTTTGACATCAGAGAAGGTATACGGGTACTCAGTGGAGACTGGGTACACTGAACGGACTCGTCGAGAACTCCTAGATGGGATTATACCTATCGTCAGATAGCAGTTCTCTGCTGACACTGGTACAGGTTGGTCTGTCGACCCGAGATCGTCATAGAGTCTTGTGTGATTCCCACTGTGGTTTGATTTCCACCATACTAAGGTCAAGAGATCGTACAAAAAGATGGTTTTTGGGTACAGTCCCAATTCATATGGAGGCAATGAGCGATAGGAAGGGATTCGTCTTTCCCGGTATTGGGAGTTGATGTTGCGCTATGCTCGATTGGCCATAACAGGAAATCCCTGACCAGGGTTGCTAAGATCTAATGGTAAGTGTTATCAGTAGTTTCTCGAACCGTTATGGACCTTGCATCGACATGACTGATCAGGCTATTGGGGTCTGACGTTATACCACCCACAGGCTGCGATATGCGACATATCTGACGAAGAGACCGGACTGTACGGTAGTGTTACTGATTGGATTCGCAGGAGTATGAGCAGGCTTGCTTGTTGATCTTCTGATCGCTCAATACCCGGGTGGCCGTTACGTTTAGCAGACCGCTTGCGGCTTTTGGGTGTTTGATATGATCATCACCTACTGTCGGCGTATTGACGAGTGTTAAGAGTCCTACACAGAGGTTTCCTGGTTCATGCGAAACGAAGTAGGAGCACATATGTGATACGTGCGGGGCTGAGATTAATGCGCGTATGTGATATTGTATTCTATTCTCGCGATATGTGATATCGGCCGGGTATATGTGATATAGCCGGATTATTGAATTAAGTGTTGATTCGATAAGTTGATATTATTGATATTAGTCGGTTGTATGTGATATAGCCGGATTATTGAATCAAGTGTTGATTTAATGTATAATTATATATATTTGATATATAAATTTACATTAACTAATATTAGCTCACTTAACCATTTCTTTTTCTCACTTGTGCATACATGATATATATGTGATATATATATTAATGTATCATGCTAGGTTATATATGCAACTTGGGTGTATGAGACTTATACCATGACCATGATAATGTTTAGGGTTTTATTTATTTTGGTAATTCAAATTTAGTTGGAAATTTGTCATGGCTAGAAGCTTGGAGAAGCATTTGCTAACCATTGACTTAGTCCACCAAATTTGTTTTACTTAAAGATATTTATAAACCTAACCACTTACTTTAGCCATGGTTTAATCTCTACAAAGGTTAGTGTATGACATAAGCTCACTATGGTTGCAATTCTAACCGCATCTCATTCTTTTGTTCATCCTCATCTTCATGTACTTCATCTCCCTCAAGCTCTCTAGGTTTTGAGGAAGTGAAGAAATATTGTGAGAAAAATAAATCTAAAGTGAGCCCATTTCCTACTTCATCATCCTCTACTATATTAGCCATTTAGTTTACGGTGTTTGCTTCATTAATCTACCATTAGTGAAGAGGCAGCATGAGCTTGAGTCTCCTCGACGTAGATCATCTTTGGCCTCGAAGATTTCGAGCAAGATTGTTCATTTCTTCATGTGAACCCTTACTAGAGTTCGGGTGTTCACTATTTGGAGCGAAGGGACTACTACACGGAGCTTTAGAAGTGAAGGAGCAGTCTACAAAGGTTGTATTCCTCATTCACTTTGTATGCAAAGTTGTTCGCATGTTGTATTGTTTAATTCTCTAGTTAAGATTCTAGGGTTAGGGTTGTTTAGAACGGCAAATTTTTGAAAACGGTATGGACGATGCCTCCCGAAACCTTGCTGTCGCGCTAGGTAATCTTACACTATCATATTGTATTTTAGATATGGTCATGGACATATCTCTCTATTGGTCGCCCGACCATTACGACACAGTTCGCTTTAGATGGCCAAAGGCCATATGGATGCTAGTAAGTAATTGAAACTATACGCATATTTTAAATTTCAAGTTTTTTTTGGAATATTAACTTGTGTGTAATCTCTATGCAGGTGGAATGTGTCCAGGTCATGGGATGTGACACCGGATTGCAGCCTCTGCTACTACCGTAATGAGTTCGATGTCACAGAGGAGGCGGTAGTTACGTGGACACCGTACACACATGACCTGATGGGCACTCTACATCCATTATGATTGGCAGGCGCCAGCTTCTGGCGTGCGCGGACGCCGATCGCCTGCAACAATGTTATTCAGATGCAAATGCCAAACCGTGTGTTTCGCCGGTCCGGTTTGAGGCAACACATACCAGGCGCGGTGGAGCAGACACCGCTATAGGGTGGAGCGCTAGTTGGGGATGCTTGGCTCGTGGAGTATCAGATTTGGGTGGGTCGATGGTACGATCGGGTACACCAAATAGCAGATAAGATACAACCAGGTATACCGATAGATCAGTACCTTTCCTGGTACTGAATGATTACCCATAGATTCGTCATCACAACCGCCCCTCCGCCCACCTTATATACGCCTTGAGAACTGATAGAAAGAAATTTGGTAAGTTTATATCAAACCTTTTAAAACTAAAATCTTATTTTTATGAAATTAATTATCTTATTTACCATCAATATAGGTCTATACCATTTACGCGTTGGAGGATATAGCTGATGAGAGTATTAGTGGCACCAAAGACTTAGCGAGCTGCTTTATGAATATCAAGTCCCTGATCAGGAGTGTAATAACAAGGCACAGATTCACACGTCCACCGGCCGTACTTGCACCACCCGTGCCTCCGCCACTCGTCCCTGCATCGTCCGTGCCTCTACCGCCCGTGCCTGCACCACACGTGCCTCCACCAGCTATGTCCACACCTGCCATTCCAATCACATAGGCATGACGTAGACGGAGACAGCCGGCGCCGTCTCAGCATCCCGATGAGTACGAGCATGGACCATCACAGCCAGGGCCGTCTCAGCCACCTTCCGCCGACGAAACCAGACCGCCACATCCTCGACGTCCTGTAGCGAAGAGGGGGGACACCTGGGATGGTGCGACGACTTCGTTAGATTGTCATGAGTGTTCGTGTTGTATTGTGTTGTGATGAATTCGTTATTTATTTTACATTGTTTATTGTTTTCAGCTTATTGTTCTTCGCGGTTTGGGCATCGTATATTGTGCGTGGATTGTGTCTCCGCCGTTTGGGCGTTAAGTCTCCGCTGTTTGGGCGTTGAGTTAGTTCTGTCTGTGGATATTATTATTTTATATGCTTGTACATGAATTTTATTCAAAATTTATAAAGGAGGTGCTATCCGATTTCCCCGCATTATTTCTTTACAAAACAACACTTTAATTCATTTTAATTCAAACGTTGATTCTCTCTCATACAAATACGTGTTCATACATGATATATTACACACACATGGTACACCCATCTACAACATGCACGAGAATGACACAAACAAAATAGATAGAAAGAACAGTAACAACACCATAATTCATCACTAAAATTTCAAAAATAAATCATCTACGTTACTTAGTTCCGCAGCAACAGAATTAATTTGCTCTGTAATTGCTTCAATGGCCTCATCACCTAGCGTGGAATCTCAAATGAGTTCGAGGTGGTTCAAAGTACGACGGTGCATAAAGATACAGTAGAGAGAGCTTGTGGAGTACTCGATATTGCGACCTGAAAGAAGGCCTATAGAATGAAAGGAGTGAGGACGACAATTTACTTTCCCATGGTGGTCATGGGTTACTTCTTCACGGGGAGACGGGAACGCATCTAATACGGCTAAATGCAAGAGCCGCAGGATTTCAAGATCGATCTTCATCGGCCAGTTTATACCCTCTCATAATCGATAGAGAATGCTTTCATAACCAGAGTAGTCTATTATCGTATAAACATATTTCACCACGGTGTAAGGGATGCACTTCTTAATTTCATCGATTGATGGCAATTCTGCAGATGAAGATCCCGACATTGAGAGAGAGCGAGGCTAAGAATTAAGAGAGAGAAAGACAAAGAATGTGATGGCGATGAGATCTGAGGGAGTGAGAGAGAGCCTGGCACAGATAGTGAGATTCGAGATAGAGAGAAAGAGATTGAACTCTTAATATATTGAACACAACCATTCACGGGGTATGTGTTTTTTTGGGGGCGCGGTTTGCAACGGCGCCTCAGAAAAACACATACCCGTAAATGATTGTGTTTCCTTTTGGGACACACCTTCAAACTGCGCCATAGAAAAAATACAAACCCGTGGATGGGTATGTTTCCTTTTTGGGGCACAGTTTACAACCGCGCCAAAAAAAAACATACCCGTGAATAATTGTGTTTCCTTTTGGAGCGCACCTTCAAACTGCACCATAGAAAAACACAAACCTGTGAATGAGTAGTTTATTTTTGGGACGCAGTTTGCAACTGCGCCAAAAAAAACAAAGTCTTTATAATGACAATGATTCATATTATTTTGGTTTTATTAATTGTATTGGGCGCAGTTTGTATGGGACACGGTTTCAAACTGCGCCCTTTACAATTGTATGGGGCGCGGTTTCAAACTGCGCGCCATACAAATGTTATGGGCGCAGTTTCAAACTGCGCCCTTAATTTTTTTTAATTTTATGCCAGCGCTGACGTGGCGCCTACGAGGCAAAAAGCGGTCTCTTTTTGTAATTATTTTTGAAAATGGATTTTGTATATAATTATTATTTAAATTTGGTTTACTATAAAAAAAATTCTAAAATTAATTATTGTTATGAATAAAGTAGTATTTTTCTTCCTCTTTCCTTATGTTTCATGCCGCTTTCAAGCCCAAAAGACCATGAAGAGAAATCTTGAAGTAGGGACTCCATATAGGATCCATATTATCATATGGAAGTAACTTCAAATATTACTCCTTGTCAAAACAAACGCTTAAAGTATCGGAAGTAAGTCTACCTGCAGTACTTCTATGCTACTTCATGGCAAACAATCAGACCCGAAATTAGGAACCTTTTTCCTTTATAAATTACATATAAAAATTGCACTATCTAGACTTCATACAATAAATTACAATATACACATTATAATATTTGAAATAAATGTCTATGTAATACATCGATTTGCAAGAAGTGGATTTGGTTCAAGCCAGGTGTAGGGTTCGGACGGACGGGCTTAGTACCATACCCATACCCAACACTAATTTTTTAATCTAATTTTCAACCAATCCGATCGGATTCGGACGGGTATAAGATGTCTAACAAACCAGGAAAGATCGGGTTCGGACGGGTATAAGATGTCTAACAAACCCGGAAAAATCGGGTCTGGTCGGATAGGGTCAGGCAAACCTAACCCGACATTCAGCTCTACATGTGGGGGTTAAGGATAATGGGTTTCGGGTCGAGTTTTGGTATAGAACGAATCCATTAAGGTGTACTGTAATTGGGGATCTCCATATTCTTAAACCCGCAACCCGCTAATGTTATGAACCCTTTCTTCATTCTCATCTCTCCCTCAGCTTTTGCCTCATTTTCAGTTCAGACCTCGACGGCGACGACAAATCAAAAATCGGCGGCGAGAAATTGTTTTCTTATATAGGTAGTATTTGATTTAGTTTTCGATATTTGATGGTTAATTGAATTTATGTAGCAATTTTTGGATTAGTGTTATTTGATTTAGGGTTGCGGTTGATTTTGTAAGATTAGGGCAATTTTTCTTGATGCCTATCGTCTACTAGAATCTTTGTATGGGAACTGCATTCCTCTAAATGCATGCTTCAGGCTTTCAAAATAATGATTTTTTTTCACTTGAAAGCTATGTGAGCATCAAATTTAAATTCTTCGCAATCATTTCCCTACGGCTTTCACCCCTACGGCTGTTTGTTTGCAAGGAATTGCCCAAAAAAATGAGAATTGAGGGGACAAGACACTATTCATCAAAACAAAAAAGCATGGAATTGTCATTCCTTTGTTTGTTTGCATGGAATAAGCATTACAAGTTCTGGGAATTGACATCACCAAAATGGGAATTGACATCATTTTTTTGGCAATTCCAAATCCAAGCTTTTTTGGATGGAATTGTCCATTCCCAAAGACACATAGGATAGAATGTATTATTTTATTTGGGAAATAATTATGGTTAGGTACCCTCTCTCTTTCTGACTCTTCTTTATTTTAATTCCCATTTCTTATTTTGTTTAACCAAACAAAGGAAAAAATTGAAGGGGACAAAAACCATTCCAATTCTTTTCTTTATAAACAAACAACGGAATGACAATTCCAGACAAAATTTTCTTTTGTAAGACCCCAATTCATATTCTTATTTTTTGATTCTAGCAAACAAACCAACCCAGGGAAAACGTTCCTAAGGGCCTGTTTGGTTGCCGGAGTCCAAAATCCTTGACTCTAGTTTCTCGGGGCATTGACCCTTTGGAATCACCAATTTCTTGTTTGTTTTGTTAGTTTTGATTACTCAATTTTCAATTTCATTGTTCGGTAGTTAGTACATCCCGATGGAAGTTGGTAGAGATTAAGAATCCTGTCCTAGATGAACTGTTATGCTCTAGTGGGACAAAAGAAGAATCAAAATCATCTAACGACACCATGATTCTGCCAAAATAAACATTTCTATTGATCAAAACTTGAAGCTAGAACTTGAGGTGTCAATAACGACCCATGATCCGTTTGACCTGTGGGTCAATATGTAAAACACCGGTCATGGGTCAAAAATTTATTACCCGTTAAAAATATAACTCATATCCGGCCCGTCAGTTTACAAGTATCACCAGGTTGACCTGGACCGTGGGTTCGTGGGTTTTACTCGGTCCGTTACCGGGTCAACCCGACCCATGGGTTTGTGGATTTTATCCAGTGCGTATCGAAAAAAGTCAAATGAATTTTCATCTATTTTTGAAAGTTGGCTAATTTGTTTTATATACAAGTAATGGCCTTGAATGCCCATACCTCTTTTACAAGTATATAGGAAACTTTTCTTGTATATGCCTAGTGAAAAATGAGAAGGCATGCAAATATTAAAGTGGGGGACACATTACCAGAAGAAGTAGAACAAAAGATTGATGCCTCTGTAATTTATTAGTCGAGTTCCTTTAGCTTGATAGAATTAGCCTACCAAAGAACATGAGGAGCAGAGCTATGGAAGAATTAGTCCCAGCCATTTTTCTTTGTTAATCTTTGAGAAAGAGGTTGGCATGCAATTGTATCTTAAAAGGGAACTATATGAGCTGTTAGTCTTCATTTTTACCAGCCAATTAGGAGATGGTTGCATGAATTTGGTTTTTGCCCATTGCAAATTTGAAAAGAGCGCATCTTATTTCTTTTTCAATGTGAGAAAAATAGCACAAATTGAAAAGTTTAGTATATAAATAGTTTTAAGTTACATGTTAATCCGTTCATGGATGGCCCGTTTATCCACACAGATTATCCGCACATCCGCCCGCTCGTAACGAGTCGGGTGATGGCATGAAATTTAGTACCCGTTTAATTCCGGATATTTTGACCGGTGCTTGTTTTATCTTCTACCCGCAATACCCAGTCTGCGGGTGGCCTACCCCTCCTGTTTGACACCTCCCATAAGAAAAGTATAATAGAATTTATATAGCAAGCATGAAAAAAGCTTTACATAGTTAGATAATATAACAAGCTTTAGGCTCAGACTTGGGAAACAATTTTCATCACAAATCATCTCGCCCACAATTTGGGACTGCGAAATAGATCGTATAACCTTCATCACGATCAATTTTTCTAATTCACCATAGCAAAAAGAAAAAGAAAAAGACAAGAAGCCCACAAACAGCTCAAGAGAAAAGGTAAAAGAAAACCCAAATTTCTAGCTTGAAAATAAAAAAAATATATTTGAATTCGGTATAATGTGAACTCAAATGCCAAAAAGCCTCTCAAGATCTATCCAAATATTGTAGATTTAAAATTCATGGAACCAAAAAAGAATAATATCATAAGACTAGAGAAACACACACACATGTATATATGTGTGAGTGTGTCTTTATATGAAGAAGAGAACACATACATCTAATGATCTTCATAAGGAAGATTTTTTTTGTAATCAAGAAAAATTAGCTGGAGAAACATCACTAGAGAGAGGAGAAAGAGATATCTAAGGCAACAATAGAAATTAGAAAGAAGAGGTAACCCTAACCTTCCCTATATTATATTATTTAACCATACATGGCGTGGAGTTTTATAAAACCTGAGCTGTTAGAGCAGAGTCCAAAATCCTCTTTTCCGTTGACATGGCAGTGACACCAAATCCTAAGAAACTCAAGTACTTCAACCAAACAACAAACTCTCCATTCCTCAAGGATTTACTCGGTTTTTGACAAATCCATGTCAAATTTGGCAACCAAACATGCTCTAAGCAACAATTTTTATGCAATTCCTAAGCAATAAGGAACAAAAGAAGAATTCAAGGGCCACTTATAAGAATTTGACCGTTGTCTCCACCCCTCTTTTATTTGTAACGCAAACATAATCACCAGGATTATATCGGGAAATTATGCCTTAGCATTAAGAAAATTAAACATAACATATCTAATTTAAAGTGATACATAAAATGAAGAATAAATTTTCAGCCGAGAGTCTTAGACTCTTTCTTTTGTCTTTCTTTTTCATTTTTTTAATGGGGATGTTGGGATGAGGTTTGTGTTTGAAGGTAAGTCTCATCTTCTTTTTTTAGTATGGACCCGCTTCTACTTAAGGCTTTAATCCCAACTCATCTATAAAAAAACTAACGAATATGAACCCAACTCACACACGAAAAGATTTCCTTTTTGCCATCACCACAACGAAAGAGAGAGTTGCAGTTTAAAACGAGGCTCTTGTGGAGGTATTTGTAGAGTAAAGACACTACAAGGGGACAATTCTATGAATTATATAATCTATAGATCCATGTATCATGAAATTTAATGAACCATATAATGTATTGAAATATCTTTTACATGAATTTAGAGATTTCACAAGCAGTGAACAATCTATTCTTAGAAGGATTTAAATGCTATGAATATTTTAGAGAATATCGGTGTTTTATTGAGAGATATTCTATAGTTCATGTATGCCCTATTTGTCATGATACTTTGAAAATTTTCGACGTACATGGGGTTCTTGTTTTCTGAGGTATTAGAAATCAGGAGGAGTATGAGTATGACCTAGGTCATCCAGCCTGCCTATAGCCATACAAGAAGGATTTATATATATAAGAGCAAGTTTGAACAATACATAAGCATCATGGTACGTGTAGCAATCTCAAAGTTAAACCCTTTGCCTCTTCAAAATATTCTAGCGTAGTATTTGTTCTTGAGTTGAACATTGTGTTAAAGTTTAAGATCTCAACTCCAAACCATAATGAAAAATTATAAATAACATATGTATATTTTCATAACATTTCGGTGAATATAGCTGCAGAAACGGACAACCATATTGCTTTGAATTTGGAAAATATTTTACGTATCGTCGATGCGTGCTCAAAGATGAGAAACACAAATATGCATATTAGGATGCATACATGAAGGATTTTATCCCGAATTAGAGGACTTTCCTTTTAAAAGAATCTTACCCCTTTGGTCCATTCTTTTCTTTAGCCTTCAAAAAAATATATGTTTTCCTCGAAAGCGTCGCAATTATATACCTGCCACAAAGGGATTGAAGAAATGTGGCGTGTTGGGGATCTTCCTCTCCAATAGTCCGAGTACTGGGGATTACCCGAAGACATAGTAAGTGACAGATCAACAATCTGCAGAAAGAAAGGCTAGAGAGGCTACGCTTAACATAAGTCCCTTCCTCACAGCTTGCATTCTATGTCATCTTCCTTCTACTCAAGAGATGGCCCTGCCCTTTCGATGGTAGAGCGTCTAAGCGCTTTTTGGGCCAGCTCAGTTCTCTTATCCATCGGTCTAATGCATTAGGCAAGATTTCTTTTAATGGATCTCCTCTTGTTCCTCAATCTTCTGAGAATATCTTGACATTGTCAATGCTAGCATTGACCATCTTTCGTATGAACTATTTCGATCCTAAGAGTTTTACTATTCATATACCAAGTTCGAACGCAGATAAATTCATTCTACTTAAAGCAAGAGCGCATCCAAAAATTCGAAAAGAGTGCTCGGCCTTGGTTGAAACAGTTGAACCATACCAGGTGTTCTCAAAACAATAACTAGAAAATTATTCGTTATTCCGTGTTAGGCGAAGCATTAAGGAAGACAGATGAAGACGTTCCGCTTGGGCCTCTCGCCGGAGAGTTTCTTCGCGTCACTCCCTTGATTGGCTTAAGAGCGGTACCAAGGGGCGGAGCCTCAATCTATTTTGTCTTTCTAAAATCCTCTTGATTCGAAGTAACTACGAAAGGGTCAGTCAATAGCATAGATCTCTCTTTTCCGGGTCTCCTTTCGAAGTAAACCCCTTACCTTACAAGTCAGCAAGTAAACTACCAGCAAGAAAATGGATTATATGTAAGGCTTTGAAATATAGCACGCGTTATTCAAACCAATATCGCGTATTCAAAGATAGATAATTTGATAAGCCAATGATTTTTTTCACTCAGCTCTTTGGCTTGGAACTTCAAGCAGAAAAAGAGAATAGAAATATATAAGTGTTCAGCAAAATCAAAAGGTTACCGCTTTATTCCGACCGACAAGCCGAATGAGAGTTCTCCAAAACTGTTCTTGACTGCTGCTTTTTTTAATCCTACTTTCGGTGTCGGTGATCAAGAAATGAGTTCCTGTTGTCCGATCAAGAAAGAGTCACATCCGTTTTCTTGCTAAAGTCAACTACCTTGGATATGTACCTTAAAATATATTCACTCCCCATGCAAGCAAGAAACTTGCAAGAACCAAAGACAGATGGCACTCACTATTGTCAACAAAGTCCTCACCGCTTCCTGCACCGGCTATTTTACGCTTTCTTCCAGTTACTGCTCTGGTTGTCTGTCGGGTTGCACAAGGACTATTTCAGTCCGAAATCGGGCTGTGATTCACCAGCATACGCTATCCGGTATTCCCATTTCCTGCTCTTCTTCTGATGCCAGTGATTGTCGCCGTCTTGTCAAGGGGGTGGGTGTCTTGTCTTTCGCATGGTGAAAAGTGAAAGCTCCAGTGGTAAACGGTTCCTTCAGTCAAGTCAGATAAGAAAGTCAGAGGATGGACATCCCTAACAGACTTTGAGGAGGGTGTAACAATGCCAATAGTCCGTCCTCTTTTTACAGTTCAAGTAGCAAGTGGGAAAGCTCGTAAGTCGAGGGTTAGGACTTTACAGGACAATTAGAGCCAGTAAGCCAGAGTAGAGTCTCTCGTAATACAGTGTAGGAAGTGAGCTCGGTGCCTTCTTTATGGTAAGATCTTTTTTATATGGGATGGACGGATGAAAGACTCTTTTCTAATGCCAGGTTTTGTACCCTGCTTCCTGTTGTAGGGGCAGATCCATTTTTCAGGTATGAAAATAAAGCACCCGTTAGATCAAGTATGGAATCCTTATTACAAAGGCTAAGAGGCCTATACTGGTCTTTTTGGGTTTTCACATTTCGGGATGAGGGCTATAAATGTTGCCTTCCATTGAACTGGCAGGTTATCTTTATCCAAAATGTGCTCAACCGCAATGAATAGATTGAAAGATTCAAACCTTCCTCTTCGGAGCGGAAACGGATACGGCATATCCACTCGTCGTAAACTAGACAGCTTATAGGAACCGGCTAATAACGAACTTTTGATCGAGCTAATAGGAGCCATTTTCTCTTTCTTCTTGGAGAGTCGATAACCATGCTCCACCCGACGTATGAGAGCCGAGCAATTCCCAGGAGCGCCTTGAGAAGAAAAGAGACGCGAACAAAGTAAGCATCATTATTAGTTGAAAGTTGTCAACATCATTATTCAAAGCTGCATTGCCCTTTTCTTCAATAGGCCTATTAAGCAATCTCATTCAATCCATAAACAGGTCCCTCCTAGCGTCGGTATTTGACCACTGATCGAACCGACTGATGACACTAAAGCCGTTCCACTCGTGCTTTTGTTAAGAGAAGCACATCGCTCCACTCCCCTTAAAGAACTTTCAGAATCCAAAACCTCTCTTCTTTCTTCCTTCTTTACTTTGCAAATAATCTTGTCAACTGATAAGGGAGTTTACTCGACCCATTCTCCAGTCTCCCGCACTTTGCTCAAGTGTGCGACTCCGTATGAGGACCTCCTTCCCTTTTGCTATGCCCACTCTTCGTTCACACGGTTATCAAAGCGGAGGAAGGGTGGGCAGACATATCTAATGGAAGAGAGAATGAACTTGGACTTCACTTTATTAGCCCGAGCTATGGACAAATTGGTCTTCGACATCAGAATTCCGATTCTTGCAAGAACATGTCACTTATTTATCCAAAATCCAAATCTCTCATTCCAGATATTGTTTTCGGATTATTGGGCTTAATGATAGTGAGTTTCTAGTAAAGTTTCTATCCAGTAATGTTTCTTATCAAAGGAAATCAATATGGTTGTCATGTACTTGTGGGTCTCCAGACTTTTAAGCAACCCACTAATGTTATACATTTTTAGGCCACCATGAGATCAGTGGGTAAATATCGTAAATCCCTGATGATTTTTTTTTCTTGTAAATGGTATGCTTCGATTTATTTTTCAACGTTTGACGATTAAGTGGATGATTTTAGCTATTTTGTATTGTTTTAGAAGATTAAGGGGTAGGGCTGATTTGGAATATTAAGGCTATTCTTTCATTTGAATTTCTCCCTAAGGCTCCTTCTGGGTTAGGAGTTATAATGAACGCAACTGATTAAATGTTGAATCATAAAAGATGGAAGGTGATGGTTGCTTCATGTATAAAATATAACTTTTTTTTGTAAATCTCACAACTCTGTATATGCACATGTACACATACATGTACATGTGCATATACACAGTTACATATATACGATACATAAATAAATAAATAAATATGTACATACTAGCTTTTTGGCATGTGATATGCATGTGTAACAGAAAATCTCAATTGGGGCACTTCATCCTGTCAAATTCCTTTTCCAATGCATGTGTTTTCTCATGGATGTCTACAAAGGCGTAGACTAATGGGCTTGCAGATATTTCTTTAAAAGCGAAGGCTTCGAAGCTATATCATCATGCCATGTGATGCTTCCATGTTCCATGAGACAAATCCCCATTCCCAAATTGCTAAACTCTCTTAGAATATGCATGTTAAAGGTAGAGATATAAGTCAATAATTACTATTTCTTAATTATCGCTGTTGTTGTTTTTTAATGGCTGTATGCATGAAAAGTCGCATACTCGCATAAGTAAAAGAATGAAACCTGACACCCGAGTTCTACTTGCTTTCATTTTCATAACTTGGAAAATGGAACCTTTTCCTGGTATTTCATCCATAGTGGTAATACAAACAAAGAATTGTAAAGTGCTTACTTGGTTTTATTGAGATGTGTAAGCCTAATTTGTATTTAAAACTCTGCCAAATTTTAGAAATCCAGCAGTTGAATCATAACCTCTGATTAATTGCATTTTAATTTAGTAGAATCCTTGGCTAGGAAACCAATTTTAAAGACTGTAATTTCTATGAAACCAATTTATATGCAAATTTACTCTTTAGTGTTGTTTTTGTCTCTTTTGTCATCCGAGTATGACATATTTTTCCAACAATCCGTCCTTTTCTGTATCATACTTGTTTGGATTCTTTACTACGTTATAGTTTATTGTTTGTATGTTGCCACCGTATACTCTAGACCAATGATTTATCTTTAATTAGAAAGTATGAAACATGAGCATGCCTTTGTAATGCCTTTTTATTAACAATAGCAAAAGTCATTGTATAATCAATAACAAATTACTAATTGTAATTTCATGACAGTTGACTGGGAAGCACAAGGTTTCAAATTGTACTGTAACAATTACTGATTGTAATTTCATGACAGTTGGGAAGCTCAAGGCTTCAAATTCTTGCGAAGCTTAACTTACCAAATGTCATTCTTATTATTGTGTACGGTGCTGTCTCTTCAGACCTTTTTCATTGGCTGCCTATCTTACAATCAAGGGTAAGCATAAGAATTTACCATCTCTTTAGAATGTATCTTCTGCTATTCTCTGGCTCACTTCATAAGTAATTCCAGGCCAGGTTTCCAAGTCCTAAATGTTGGCGAGGAACTTAGCAGACAAACTCTACCATTGAAGGCAGGCCGAGGCATTTACCAGATAAACGGTCTTAAAGAATCTCGATTGTATGAAGTCAAGATATCGTACCCAGCTTCTGTATGTTATTATTTCTTTATCTGGTTTACAGTATCCTAAACTTTATCATACATTTGAGAGCTTATCCAATTGTATGAAACAGCAGATACCTGCTAGCTTCTCCCTTCAGGTGAAGAGCATTGCAAGAGACTTTTGGGTAAATAAGAACAGAAGATTGTTAAATACGGAGAAACTGGTTTTCAGGTCTAATAGCAATAATTTGGTCAGTCCTCAAAAGAAATTTCTTTAATTATATTTGCATGGTATTATAAAGTCAGGCTGTAATGAATTTTCTTATGTAGAGTTCAGGTCAGACTGAGATGTATGTTCTTGTGACTGTTGAACCTGAGGGCATTGTTGCTCAGCCGCATGTCCAAGAAAGGGAATTTGTCTTGTTTAACATAGGTAAGCAATTAATTATCTTCTGTCCATTAGTCATATTGCTCTGTGAATATTGCTTAATTGGCTTTGCTTCGGTGTTTTACACCTTACTAAGCTATTTCCTCAAGCCTGGACATGTTACAATAAAAAAAATTCAAGAAAATTCATGGAAGTGGTTTATTGATTCAGTGACGGCATATGCGTAGGACATCACTAGATAAGTGCAAGAAATCCTGATTTAGTGTCGTGTATTTTGGCTGTCTTAACTGTAAATGTCTGCGTCCAAATGTTTTTTTTCCCTTTCAAATGTAAATCCTGTACCTAAATACATAGAATGGAAAATGATGCAGCTCTGGCATGGAAATAATACAGAACATGATGGAAAAGAACCATAATCATAGATCATGTATATGTTCTAGGTTCATCTGTTCTCAAATTCCAAATAAATTAACGTTCTTCCTACATGATTCTATTGTCCGTTTACTCATCGATAACAAAGAAAATGAATTGTGTAAATAGTCTACGCTAATGGAACTTGACTTTGATAATGCGAACTGAAAGAAATATGATACCGGTATCATTTATTCATGAGGGATGGACTCAGCCAAATATCTGTATTATGACTAAAATTTATTTTCATCCATCTTTCTTTCACATGTCCATTAACTATTATTCAATATGAATTTCATCATCGTAAAATTATTTATTTATTTATTTCAGTTTGTGATGAACTATCATTTGGGATTCCACATAAAGCTTGGTGGGTGGGTACTGCAGCAATTCTATGTTTGATATTGGCATCAGTTATTCCAAATTTCCTTCCATTGCAGCGGCTGTTGACTATTCTAATTTCTCGATCTAATTTGTCAGCAATGACAAAAGCATTATGAACTATTACTTGGTGTGGTGGAATTATCAACCGTCCTCATACTACACAGGGTAATTACTCTACTTATTCTTGGGGACAGTATTGTTAAGAATTTTATATCATAATAAGGTGAAGTAACATCCATTGGTGAATAATGTCGGTTCTTGAGAATGTTACAAACTTTATAGTTGTGAAAAAATCATTACAAAGAAAAAGGTTTGGTCTTTTGGCGTGTATACCCTCGTAATGATAGCTTATATTGCATTTACCACATAAAAGGCATATTTTTGTATAAATATATGAGCAGTGCCCACTTGCTACTATTTCTAATAGAAAGCTAAAAGTGATTTAAAATTTCTAACTTTCAGGTACTTTATTTCTTCGCCGTCCTTGTCGAGAATCGGCATCTAGAAGCCAAAACATCTTGCGTAAAAACTAAAAAGCATGGTTTGAGAAAATAAACAAAGCTTCTTGATATGAACAACTTTGTAGTTTTTATTGAATTCAACATCATGGATTACCAAGTAAGAAAGAGCAGGAACATGAAAGATAATATCAGAATGTGTGAGAAAACTGATATATTAGTTCTTTGAGGATAATGGTTATCAATCTGTTTGTTAGTTAGCCTTATACTGTGATAAAGTTGGTATTGTTGTTAACTTTAGAGGTTCCGAGTGCAAATTACTACTTTACAAGGATTCATATGCTGAAAGCCATTGTTGGAGGGAATGGAGCGTTGATCGTACCCGGATAGAGATGATGGTCTTCCTCTGATGTCTATGTTCCAGAGAAAAAAAATTATATATTATTTTTTAAATGAGGTTTTATTGGATAGCACTTCACATATATGTTGGCGAAAGGAAAGTGTTTTGTCGGTGAATGAATAACCTTGTACTGATATGTCAAAATTTTGAACTCACTTGATTCTATCGGTTACCTTTTTCTCTCAAAGTCCATATTTATTTTAAACAATAGGTTTGTATATGAGTCTTGGTTTCAATGGAAAAAATAAGTGATTTAGGAGCGTTTAGCTCTCACTGAAACTTGAGGGCTATAGAATTCCTAAATCTATGTTTTTAAAAAAAAGAATTTAACTCCTAAACACTATGAATACTAATTTACTCAAAATTTAGGGTTGTTTAGTGATTAGCCAAAAATAGAACTAGAAATGTGGTTGTCTGAGATCGATGTAGATTATTTGAAGAGCTTGGGTCAATAGAGCTAAAGATTGATTTATTGGTTTTTAAAATTAAGAAGTGCCTCACATGCGACAAATGATTCGTTTCGAACCATAAAATCATGTATATATACTACCTTTTTAGTTTTTACTATCGAAGTTTAATTGGTTCAAGATTTTAAATATCGGTTATTGGAATCATATCGGATAGATGTTTCATGTAGCGGATTCGGGCGATATCTGATATATCGGCCAATATTATATCGGTTTTATCGTATCGCATGGGGTCCCAAAATGATATATCGGTTGATATAGACCGATATTCGATTCGCTGATTTGGTTGCGTTAATTTCACGTCTTTCAAAATAAACTATACCCAAAATGAATGGCAACAAGGTTAATCAAATCTTTAATTTAGGATGCTTTGGACACGAGGATGACCTATTCTGATCAAGACAATAATCAACTGTAATTTCACTATTAACCAAACTGAGTACAATATATGTAATGTAAATCACATTAGAAATTTGGGCAATCTTCTCATTTGAATGCAATGCCTTTCTATAAACATACATAATACGATAAATAACCAAAAGTAATCCTTAAAAATTTACTAGCAAATAGGTGCTTGTGATAACAAAACAGAACAAACTAAATACAATTATCAAGAACTATAATAGCTGACAACATATTACGTTTCAATTTTTTTTTGAATGGGAATGTTAGGACGGGACATGGTCCTCGTGGTACCTGGCCCGATTTTCTTAGGGCTTAACCTGAGGGCTAGGATCCAATCTCAGCATTTCTATTAAGAAAGACCTTTTATCTTAGATGTAATGTTAGCACCCAAAGAGATCTCGACTCGCCTATAAGAAGTCTTATTTCTTGACCGGAGCAACATGAGAGATAGAGATTATGGTCTTGAACAAGGCTTTGGTTATACATATTATAGGACAAGAAGCGTACAAGGGAATGCTCATGTGGACTAACAATTGAACCATGTAATACGGCAAGTCATTTTATGGCAATGCAATAATGAACCATATAATACAATGAATCATGTGATGGCAATTGAAACAAACCATGGAATGAATTGAGATCCTTTTGACATGAATTGAAAGATAATCTGTTTTGGGAGGAATTTAACAGTAATGAGGTTCCAAATGATAATGTTCATCTTCATGCATATTTTAATAGTTTAGATACTTAAATTGTTTACTTGTATAGGGAATTGGGAGTCTGGAACAAGTATACCCTCACCCCACTTCTAAATCCGTCCTGATCTAGCTATGGTTGTTTAATTCAGTCAGGCTCATACACCGACCCGACCTGAAAAGGTTGGTATGAAGAGTCTTCAAAAGATGTCAGATTTTGAAAGCCTTCTCTATGATTCAAAAGGATATGAAGAAAATGGTGAAAGGCCCTCGGTGTTTCATTAAATAAAGATTAACGTAACTAGTATAAGTGCACAACTAAAAGAAAACAGAAAAGACAGACAATCCAACAATAGAATAATAGCATCCTCTGATCCTCCATGATTAAAGAGGATATGATTATATGGAAAACCTGTTTAAACCTGTCATAACTACCCTAAGAAATTACATAAAACACCATTGAACATTTAACTTTTTTATATATAGAAAACAACTAAAATCTGAAAAACACATTATACCACTGACAGGGTTTTTAATGCAATTCAGTAATGGTGATGTATACATTTTTGGTGCACTTTCTAAATGTTTAAGGGTATTTACTGCAATTTGTAAGAAAAATCCTGTAACCAAATACAAAGAATGGATCAACCGAATGATATTGCATAAATAAGTAAACCTACTAAATGAAAAGGAACCAATTATATTCTTATAAAATAAAAGGATAACCAATAGATAATTGTACAATGTTCCAAAAGGTGGAGCTATATATGTTTCTAGTTTAGCAATCATAATCCAAATTTATGTGCTTTTGTATAGAAGGTAAAATATAGTACAGCTCTATCTTAACGTCTAAAGATTCTAAACCACAATCAAATATCTACCACTTCACTCCATGCATGTTATAACTTTGTAATCTTTAAAGCTTTGGTGTCTCTAAACCTGTATCTGACAATTATCAATATTTCCTTTGTCCATTTCTCCTATGCTCCGAGAACGAGATAATAGATTATCTTTTCATGTTATTTTAATAAACTTTTTTTTATCCAATTGTTCGAATTCTCAAGGCATAAGGGGTACAGAGAAACAAAATCATTGAACTTTCCTACAAATTTGTTTACGTTGGAGTGCTTTATAGATATGAATTTGGTTTCCTGTATCAACTCATACCATCTTACTTTAACACAAGTATATGATATGCGCTGATGTTAGGTAGATAGCTAACCATGAAACCTGGTGGATTCTTTTGAGGAGTTTTCTCGATATCCCATTGTGATGGAAAAGGCTTAGATGTGTGGCATAACTCTGTGCAGTCGGTTAAGGTTGATACCCATTTCTTTCTCATAGATGATATAGTTTTCTTCTCAAGATTTCTGGAATTCCTTCGATAACTGAAGTTCATGCTGTTTTGTTCCCTTCTTTTTGTTCATCGTGGTACCATTCTGTAAGTTTTCTGATGAAGGTTGCTCAAGATAAATAGTTATATACCAAATTAACCAGTTGATATGAGTTTTCTGTTTCACATATTTCTATGACTAACCATACCTATTTAAAGATCAATTATACTCCACCAAAACTCTTAAGATATGGTGAGGGTTGAGGATTATATATTACATTCTAATACGCACCTGCAGGTGGAGCATCCTTTTCTGGAGAAAAACTCAGGCCTGTGCACATCAGTGTTCTTTTATTGTGCTATTTAATTGCACTTTCTTTGGGATTTTAACCCATCTTGCTCTGACACCAATATCTACTCCGTGCTGCTGCACCAAGACTTCGAAGTTACTGAGGGTTGAGGATTATATTTTATACTTTAACAACACTGTATCTTCTTCTTATACTTAGATTACTTCTATGACACTCATTTTATGTCCCCAAAAGTTCTCTTGACTTGGCCTAGCATAGGAACCATAGTATTAGGATGCCTTACAGAATTTAACCAATCAAAATAGGCAATTACCTTTCGTTTTACACAATTCCCTTTTATTGACAATTCTATAACAAGTTCCATATAGTTTCTTTTTGAACAATCTTAATTTTCACTTGGGGATTAAGCAAGCTTCCGAAAAAGTTATTTGAGTTTGATGTCTGAAAAGTGAATGAAGCGTCCCGTAGCCTCGCTTAGATTGCAAGACACTTGAAGCTGGTCCTTTTCTACAAAGAACACCTGAAGTGTAGTGCAAGAATGGCAAAACACCTACACATTTAAAGTGAGGCGCACACACATTATATATAGGCATGCAGATGACAATTAGATAGCCTAGCTCCACTTTAAATCTAATGAAGCAGTCAAAGTCTAAGATAGAGATTTCTACCTCTTTTTTCTGGATATGTCATCTCACTTTATTAGGAATCGGTATGAAAATTTTATTTTCTGTGCTGTTCATTTAAAGTTTTAAAGTGGGAATGCGTTTTATTGTATTTAGCCTGTTAGATTTCATAGATCATATCTAAGTTAATGGAATTTAAAATTTGATGATCTGACCTGGATAATTTTTGAAAGAATCCGAAGTCATGCCAGATCGGCATGATCCTAGTCAAAACTTTATATATAGTAATTATCCTAGTCATGTCTTTGTTATCATGCAACAAAATTCGAATTTCACATGTCTCTATTGGTTGGTTTCAGCAAATGTATCCACTACCACCTGTTGCACCTCTAATGTTGATTTTCAATCCTCATTTAGTTATGCATTCCCTTAAGCAAAGAGGTTTGAATTACTTTATATATTTGTTAAGCAGTGTAACTTAATAATAATAATAATAATAATAATAATAATAATAATAATAATAATAATAATCTCAGTTCTGAATATTCTGAAGATGGAAAACCTCTCCATCTTTGGAATTAATTTGAACAACTTGTGGAACAAATCTTGTGCGATTGTTTCAAATGTATCTGCTGAAGCCTGAAACCAATCATTAGTGACACTCCAAATCCATAAATATCTTAGTGGAGCTAAACATTGATATTTTGTGTTGACAATATGTTGCACGATAGGTAACCTTGTTGAGGGGAAGAACATTACATTCCACATTGCCAATAAATGCCCCTTCCCAATATGGCCGGCAAGTGCTCCTAATGCTGGCCATCCTGTGATCGGCGATGGGGGCTTCTTCCTCCCTTCCGGACAAGTGAAGAACATCCAAGCACCTGCGACATGGAGCGGTCGGTTCTGGGCAAGAACCGGCTGCAACTTCACGTCTACATCAAATCATGCCTGCCAGACTGGCGACTGTCAAGGCTTAATTTCATGCAATGGTACTATTGGGTTCCCCCCTGTCACCCTTGTAGAGGTATGCTCACATGTTTGATAACTATGAAAATAATCGGCGTCGCCTATCAAGTGTCATAGGAAAAACTTTCTGTTATGAGTAATAAAAAGCCAACTCTGTTATTTTTAAAATGATTGGTATCATCTAATTAATCTACATGGCCTAAATCCATAGGTGCACAAAAAGAACTTGTTTTATTGTTCGTTCTCTTTCCTTGTGGTTCTTGGATTCGATATGTTCTTTTCTTGAAAATCATTCATTTTTACATTTGTGTTGTGCAACATACGATCTTTGGTCAGGATTTCAATTGATGGATACCACATATCATTAAAAGTTGGTAGGTTGAAAACCCTTTGAAATGATTGGCAAAAAGTATGAAAATCCGAAGATCTTTTATGTATCTGCATTTTTGGTCACGCAGATAAAATGAAAAGACACAGATTCATATAAAAAAGAACTGATGAGTTGACTTGTTAACCTCTATTAGAGAAATTTTCCTCCGACGCCCGATAATCATTATATAAATCTTTGATATATTAGTAATGTTTAACTTGTGCAGGTTAACCTGCAAGAGGATAAGCCAAGCTTTTACGACATAAGTGTAGTTGATGGCTACAATTTGCCCATCTCAATCTTGACCAAGCCATTAGACCCCAAGTGCTTGATCAAGGGCTGCACCAAAAGCGTAAACTCTCTGTGCCCGTCGGAGCTTCAGGTCTCGGACGAAGGCGGTAGCGTGGTCGCGTGCAAGAGCGCGTGTTTTGCGTTCGATCTCGATGTGTTCTGCTGCAGGAATTCATATGGGAAGCCCGAGAAGTGCAAGGCCAGCATGTATTCAAAGATGTTTAAGGATGCTTGCCCTTCTTATATTAGCTATGCATTTGACTCTCCAGAAGATGTTATGAGTTGTATTTCTAAGGATTTTGTGATCTCTTTCTGCCCATCTAAATGGGGGAGTATGTCTATGGCTATGTAAATTAATTGTGGTTTCTGAGTAAAATAAAATATGAAGTGATTCCATCAAAATGTTTTGCAAAATATGTCGAAATAGTTGCTATACAATAATTTCAATTATCTTTTGCGTTTCTACATGGGTAGTTGTAAAGGCGTTCAATTTTATGTGTTGTTGCAAATACATGATTTTATGTTTATTTGCCTTTCCAACTACAAGTTGGATAAACAGCTGCAAGTTGGATAAACGACGGCTCAGAACGAAACAGGTTTTTTTGTTATATTCCAATGTAGTTGGAACCGCATAATGCAATCCAGGCTTCAGAATTCTGTTTTGATTGATTTTCTGCAAAATGCAGCATTTACTTGAGAAATTAAAAGAAAATATTGCAGCATATGGTGCAAGCAAAATGCTAAAAGTTGCTGCAGCAAAACAATTAAATAGGGTAATATTTCATGGTCTTTGTGCAACACAAGCAACATGCAACATAAATGAAAACAACTAGGTTCTCTCAACTGGGACTAGAAAACTCAAGGAGCAACGGAAAGAAAATTGAGGATCTACCCCGGATCAAGTTAGCCAAAAATTTCATTTTTCTTCACAGTAGATTGAAATTTTACCAAACTACCGCAGCGACATTAGAATCCTGTTAAAATTTAAGATTATATGTAACTACTGTGTAAACATACAACAAAAGCCGAAAAATTATTTGAATGTAGTCTATTGGCAAACTAACACTTGTGATGGAAAAAACGAAACCAAATAGATTTCCTAGTGACAACAAATTAAACAAAATAGAGGCAATTAGAATCTGAGACTTGAAAGTAAAGATTGAAGAACATACCACCTAGTATGTATTGCTTTTTGCCGTTTCTTTTTTTCGAAATTTTTCTTAATGGGCATGTTGGGATTGGAAGTGGACCTCAAGATTCTAAGCCCATGAATCTTATGGAAACTTAAGGGCCAGGATCTGATCCCAACTCACCCATAAGAAAATGTTATATCATTTCCGATTAACTCTATATATTTTATAAATAATTTAATAATGATAATTTTGTTTTGATAGATTTATTAAATCAGATTATTAAAGATTGAAAATTAAAATTGTGAAGATATGAAGAGCTAAGTTGAAAAGACATGATCATTCAAATAAACTGCTTAAAAGAATTTTGATACACACGTTTTGTGAAGGGACAAGACGTCTGGCACATACGTCTTGTGAAGGAAATGTCAAATCTCCAATGTCACGACCTGGAAAAGGCACATGACTGGCACTTGAATCATGTGAAGTCTATAAGACCCATTTAATTCAAGTAAGCCAAAACCCAAAAATCTAAACCTTTTAAAGGAAAACAGTGAAGGTGGAGTTTTGTAATAAGGTTTTCACTGAAATCACGTTCTTTCTTTAAAACATAGATAATAGTGTACGAAAACACAATGTTTGTATCCAACTTGAAAACATTTTCGTCATTGAAAATTTAGGCAGCACTTCCTTTGTAATTTTTAACCCAAAAACGAACATAAGCAATAATATATATAAGGCATCTCCAAGCGGGAGCTGGCTTTTCGCCAAATGGCGGAAACAATCACGCAATAAAGTAAATATATATCACCGAAGGGCGAGGATCAAAACACAGAAAGAAAGCAAGAAAGCTAAAATGTCACCAAGACAAATCCCAACAATAATGAATACAAGAATGCGACTAAAGTCTCGTACAAATCTATTATTTCATCAAGTCACATGTTATCGCATGTTTGAATACATATCGCCCAACGATCCTTTATTATATCATATCATATACGGTGTCTCGACTCAATCACATATCATAACCTCACGGCATCATGCCCGATCATATCGACTCATATCCATGTAACATATACTATCCTCATATCACGTGTGTGTATAAGAACAAACACACACACACACACATATATTCATGCATATACACACATCAATGTATACCAAGTGTATGTGTGTGTGCGCGCGCAACAACATATCACCTAAGGTTCATGGTAAGGTAAAAAGGCTAAGGATATAGCTTCCTACAACTACACATAAACTATCCTATAGTCTCCTAGGATTCTACTTGCTAAGTATCCGAAACTCACGTCAACATAAAAATATATATAATTATATAACCCTAAGCTACGGTTATGGGGGTGTTATACGCCATCCACCCGACTTCCCCCGTAGATATATATCTACTCATCTTGATCCTCGCTTGTTGAAGTAGATGCCGCCATGCTCTTCTCTTGTCATATCAAGTCCATGCGAGGTACCTACAATTTCAAATGCGTCATATCGTAACAAGAATCGAATATGAAAACCAAAACGGCACATGGGACACACATAGATTAGAACCTATGGCCTACGCATGCGAAAACAATCATAAAACCCTCGTCGTTGACGTATAAACGTCCAACGGCCAAATCCACATTCAAATACCAAAACTCATGTTTTAGAAATCGAAAAACATAGTAAATTCCAACCCAAAATGCTCCCAGATTCTTACTCAAATAAATAGGGATCAAACTAACATTACAGGAGCTATGATATAGGGTGTGTGTGTTATAGGACAAAACCCAACACCAGACCCTAACAATGGCCCGGCGAGGAAGCTATTTCTACCGGTGTCGTCGGCCCAGAAGAAGGTTTTTGGTCTCGAACTTCGTGGGTGGTCTTCTAGTGGTCTATCTAAGTTACTGGAGTTGTTTTTTCTCATAAATAATCCAGGTTACTCAAGATTCCCTGTAGGCATCACAAATCCAAGAAAACCGACATCGGATCAATTCTAGCTTAAGTTTTAGGTTTTTTTTGTCTCTGTTTGGTCCAGGATTTCTAACACTACAGGGTTGTAGTCATGACTAATCCTCAATTGCACCCTCACAACTCCACAAATCCCCTAAAAATCATCTTGGAAAATTCTAACATCACTAAACCACCAAGTGTTAACTCTAAACTACTATAGAAGTTAAAGAAACTCGCATTCTAAGCTAAGGGTATAGGAAATACCTCATTTGGCAACTAGAGAAAAACCCTAGATGTTCTCAAGTGCTCAAAGTCTTGACTAGGTGCCTCCATAAGGTTTGTAGTGAGCTTGTGCATATTTTTTATGAAGGGATTATACGTTTTTGTTTGAGTTTTTGGTGGTGGCGATGGATGGTAGTGAGGAGGTGATGGAGGATGAAGGATAAGAAGGAAGGAGATGAGGAAAAATGAAGATAATGAAGGGGTAGTAAATTGTATAGAAGGTTGTAGGATATCACTCTCTCAGCCTCTCACCCACCATACCCTCATGTCCCCACCCTCTCATCTAAATATCTTCTCATTTTCTTTTTCTTTTCTTTTCAAATCAAAACAAAACAATATAAATACAAATGAAGCATGGTTCAAGAATATGTAACAAGTGTTTTGAAACATGACATGGTGCATGTCATATACATAATCAAGTCTAATGCATAATTAGTACATATTAATCAGGTTTAGTAATAAGCTCATATACAAGTAATTGTATAAATATTTATAAAATATCCAAATCAACTTAACACCTTCAAAACCAATAATTCATATTAATATTCCAAATATTTTCCAATTATCGGTATATAATTATACCGTTTCATTAAAACTAATTCTCATGCTTTTAAAATATTCATAATATTTATTATTTTAATTATTTAAATTCCCAAAAATAATATTTTATTTTTTGAAATGTTACATCCAATCTCTGTTTTATTTTCAGAGCGTCTGAGCAGACGTCTCTTTAAAGAAATATTTGAACTAGAGACGTCTTGTGAAAGAAATTTTGAAATAGAGACGTCTGGTACAGACGTCTCCCCGTGACAGTTTCTGACGGTTATTTTGAATTTGAATTTCAAACCGAAGGGGTGCTCTCAACTGTTTTTGGCGATTAAGATGCGATTTTTCAGGGCAACTGTTGGAAGTTGACAGTTATTTATGAAATTTATAAATAGACTTCAACAAACAACAACAAGGATCTGTTGGATATAGTGCCCTTCAGACAATTATTGTAATTGCAAGTAGGTGATTATGATAATTGAACGAGGACCTATATATGTAGAACGGTCTTACGTAACGATTATAGTATACTATTTGGTTTGTCTTTTATCATTATGTGTATACGTTTTGATAAAACCCGTAGGATTATTGCTTGACTACCCGTATTATGATGGCGATCATATACGGGGGAGCTGGGTAGTCCATAAGAACATCCTTAAATGTCCCTAGTTAAGAGAGTATCGAGATTGGGAATCGATACTCTGGAGTAGACTAGTGTATACTTTTCGAGACCCTGACGAAGGGCGGTGGCCAGTCTCACAAGCCATTGGTGTTAAGTCACCTAAGATAGTATACAGATGCTCACTAGAGGTGAGTACACCAGACGGACTCACCAAGAACTTCTGGATGATATTATACCTATTGTCAGATGGAAGTTCTCTTGTGGCATGAGTACAGGTTAGTCCTTTGGCATAAGTATTAGTCTCGTGTGAGTTCCCACTGTACTGTACTTAGATTACTACCCTACCACGGATCAAAAATTCATGCAAACAGGTTTTAGTTGGATACAGTCTTGAGCCACATGGAGGCAGTGAACAATCTGTTGGGTTCCCTAGCACCGCCATAAGGTTTCGGGAGGCATCGACCATGCCGTTTTCAAAAATTCGGCATGCTAAAGAACCCTAACCATAGAATCTTAACTAGAGAGTTAGACGAAATATGCATGTATACAAATTTATATCTAAGTGAATGAGGAATAAAACCTTTGTAGACCGGTCCTTCACTTCTAAAGCTCCGTGTAGTAGTCTCTTCGCTCCAAGTAGTGATCTCCCGGACTCTAGTAAGGCTCCACAAGGTGAAATGAACAAGATTGCTTGAAGTCTTCGAAGCCGAAGATGATCTACGTCGAGGAGACACCAACTCAAGCAATCTCTTCACTAATTAGGAATTAGTGAAGCAAACAAGCTAAACTAAATGGCTAGTCTATTATAGGTTGATGAAGTGGGAATTTTGCTCACTTTAGAAATATTTTTCTCACTATATTTCTTCACCTCCTCAAAACCTAGAGAGTTTTTTTGGAGATGAAGAAGAAGATGAAGTGAATAATCCATTGAGTGAGAATAGCAACCATGGGTGAGATAATATCTCATACTAACTCATGTAAAGACTTAACCATGGCTTAAGTTAATGGTTGGGTTAATAAATATCTAATGTAAAACAAAACTAGTGGATTAAGTCAATGGTTCTACAAGCTTCCACTAAGCTCAAACCATGTGACTAATTTCCAACTAATTAGTGATTTACTTTAAATAAATAAACCCCAAATTATCATAAGCATGGTGTGAGTCTCATACACCTATGTAGCATGTAGCAACAAGCATGACACAATAATATATATCACATATATATTAAGTGCACACAAGTGAGAAAAAAATGCTTAAGTGAGCTAATATTAGTTAATGTAAATTAATATATCAAATATATAATTATAAATTAAATTATTAAATCAACACTTGATTTAATAATCCGGCTATATCACATATAACCGACTAATATCATATATATCAACTTATCGAATCAACACTTGCTTCGATAACCCGGCTAGATCACATATAACCAACCGATATCACATATCGTGATATTAGAATACGGTATCACATACACGTATTAATCTCGGTCCCACACATATCACATATGTTCTCCTACTTCGTTTCGCCTGAGCCAGGAAACCTCTGTGTAGGACTCTAAAGACTCGTCAAAACGCCGGCAGTAGGTGATGATCATATTAGTCACCCACAAGACGTCAGCGGTACTAGTTGGACGTAACGGCTACCCGGGTATTGAGCGATCAGAAGATCAATAAGCAAGACTGCTCATACTCCTGCGAATCCAATATGTAACACTACCGTACAGTCCGGTCTCTTCGTTTGATATGTCGCATATCCAGCCTGGGGGTGGCAAACGCCAGACTCCATTAGCTTGATAAGTCATGCTGATGTGAGGCCCATAACAGTTCGAGAAACTACTGATAACACTTACCAGTAAATCTTAGCAACCCTGGCCAGGGAATCGAGCATAGCGCAACATCAACCCCCAATACCGGGAGAGAAGAAATCCCCTCCTATCACCCATTTCCTCCATATGACTCGGGACTGAACCCCAAAACCACCATTTTGCACGTTCTCTTGAACATGGTAAGGTGGAAATCAAACCACAGTGGGAATCACAGAAGACTCTATGACAATCTCGGGTCTACAGACTAACCTGTACCAGTGTCACCAGAGAACTGCTATCTGACGTGAGGTATAATACCATCTAGGAGTTCTCGGCGAGTCCTGTTCAGTGTACCTAGTCTCCACTGAGCACCTGTATACAATCTTTGATGTCAAACACCAATGGATGTGGGATCATCCATCGCCCATCATATGGGCCAAGAAACGTATACGCCAGTATACTCTGTAATATCGATGCCCCGTCTCGATACTCCCACGACTAGGAACAATTGAAGGATGTACTTACGGACTACCCTGGCCCCACTTAGTATGATCTGCATCATAATCCTGGTAGTCAAGTACTCATCCTAAGTGCTTTATCAACATGTAACAGAGAGACAATAAGTGTACATGTCAAGATAAAGAGTAACAACATAGCATACTATCATGTCGAGCAAGAAAGTCCTCCCTATATATGTCCAAGCTGTAAGTCTACGGTAGTGCCCCGGCCGTAAATCCGAGGCCAAATGTGGAATAGAAACTTTTAGAAAACTGGCGCTAACGTAAACCTAAAACCCGGATCGTTCCATTAACCATAAACTAGAAAACTGTAAAAGAGTTTGGAGAGATTATACCGATCGATTCGTGTCCTTCGGTCTTCAATCTCCGCGCCGAACTCCTCGCGGCTGCTTCAACGAAGTCCGCTCTTCGATCTCGCTCGTCGAGGTGGCTCCACGTCGAAGAATCTTTATACGGGCTCTCGCTTCAAACTGAAGCAACTCGGACATGAAGTTTGCTAGCCGACATGTCCAAGATGAAGTAGAGATAGTGCGTAAATACTTTGTCTCAAGGCACCCAATGATTTGGGTGAAGGTAAATGAAGTTTCCATGGAGATGTGATGAAGTGAGCAAAGGATTTTGCAAGGAGAAAAATTTCCTCACACAAATTTGTGCTCGGACAAAAAAAAAATCAAGAAGGAAAATATTCACTGGGGATTACATAGTGGTGAGGAGATGAGTGTAAGAAATTTCAACACAAAATATCCTTAGCAAATACAAAACTAATTAATGTACAAGACACCTCATACTAAAACCTATGCCTTCCATGCTCACACAATTTCCCACTCCAATACACCTCACCAAAACAAACCCACTGCCCAAAACAAAAGCAATCAACCAATTTCAAAATTGGCAGTGAATGAATGGCTAGCACATAAAAAGGAATTTTGGCCAAGAAAATTCAGTGAAGGAATGTGGCCAAAAACAATTGCAAACAAATTCCATTAATTAAACATTAAACCAAATGTTTAAAATGGAAGATAAGAAATTGGCAACTTCAAAAGTAATTTCGTAACGAATTACAAAATTACCCCTTATTCGTATATACATACCTGCATCTGTATTCCGACTGAATATGAATGCAACGAGACTAAAATATTCCAACACAATATAATACTAGGATCCGGCTTAAACCAAAACCCACTAGTATTATCCGTCCGAAACATGACACGCGCACAAGTGCACGTGTGTACGGCTTCTACAACATTTCTCCCGAACTTGGGAAACTCTCTGTGGGGGACTCTAAAGACTCGTCAATACGCTGGCAGTGGGTTTAACCACAAGTACGTCAGTGGTACTAGCTGTACGTAACGGCTGCCCAGGTATTGAGCAAAAGGAGGGCCAATGAGCGAACTCATCCTGAAACCCTACTGAGCCTGTCAGTGACAATATCCATATAGTCCGGTCCGTTCATCTATGAGTATCGCATATCGGGCCTAGGGGGCTGGTAAACGTCAGACCCCCAATAGCGGTATATGTCGTGTCGGAGTGTAGCCCAGAACACCCTGAGAACTACTGGAATACCTACCAGTAAATCTCTCTTACCCTGGCCAGAGATTTCGTGTAATTGCTCTCCAGACACAGCGTGATCTCACCCCCAATACCGGGAGAGACGAATTCCCTGCCGATCCGCTCACTGCCTCCATGTGGCTCGAGACTGTACCCAACTTAAACCTGTTTGCACTACTCCTTTGAGCCGTGGTAGGGTAGTAATCAAAGCACAGAGGGAAATCATACGAGAAAAATGACGATCTCAGGTCGATAGACTAACCTGTATACATGTCACAAGGGAACTGCTATCTGACGACATGTATAATACCAACTAGCATGTTCCCGGCGAGTCTGTCTGGTGTACTCATAACCCAATGAGCACCTGTATACATCTTAGGTGAACCAACTGACACCAATGGCTTATGAGACCGGCCACCGCTCCTCATTGGGGTCTCGACTGTATACACTAGTCTACTCTGGAGTATCGATGCCCTGTCTCGAAACTCTCTTGACTAGGGACCATTTAAGGATGTGCTTATAGACCCCAGCTCCCACGTATATGATCGCCATCATACTGCTGGCAGTCAAGCAAGAATCCTATTGGCTCTATCAACATGTAATAGTGATCTGTAATGTCACCTGAAGCATGTACACGATGATAAAGATAAACCAGATAGCATACTATCATCTCGAGTAAGACTGTCCTACCGGTATAGGTCCTCCCTCAATCATTGCAATCACGTGCTTGCGATCCAATAATTGACTTTGAGGGCACTATATCCAACAATCTCCCACTTGCACATAAGGCTAATTATTGCGATGTCGCATACTCACAGCCCGTGTGATACCGAACACCCAACTCCTCTACTAATCAGTTTCACAAAGCTCGTTTGCGAAACTATTGCTTTCGAGAAATAGCCTCAGTGAGTGGATCCGCTTTGGTGTTTCTTTCTATGTCTCTCTTAATCTCAAGTTCACGGAGTAAGCCATCTCCCGAATTGAGTAATACCTGTCTTAGAATATGTCTGGATATCTGATGAGACCTAGTTCATAAATGAACTCCAAATCCAAACTTCTTAGACTGTATCGTCAACTGAACTTAATCAGTATCCTACGCCACGCCTCCCTCAGTATCCGCTTGGACCACCTGTCCAAAATACTGTACCTCGTAAGAGGGAAAACTATAACTCTGACAGTGACTCTGTCATCCAGGTCACCTTGGAAGCCTGGAATGATAACTGTCTCATGAAGGAGGCTGTCGTTATCATATCCCTAGAATATTCACTTATGTTCTAAAACTGCTTCCGAACGTTTCTCCAGGATTGGATTAATATCAATTTATTGCAGCTAGTGCAAAAACAACATTTGGTGTGGTACTTGACATCTCATGATCAACTCAATTGCCTAAGCAAGTGATATTCCAATCATGCACATCCTTCTCCCCTTTAGTCTGTAAGACACCTTTAGAGAGGGTGACTCCATCAGCTACAGGTACATCACCATGCCAGGAGTCGTCCATTCTAAATATCTTTAGAATACTGTCTAAGTATCCAGATTGGGAAACTACCAAAATCTAGATCTAAAACTATAGATCTAGTAACCAGAATGCCTGATATAATATCCATATCCTATGTGGAGAAACCACTGTGTGACAACCACAATTGTCACGACCCGAAATATTAGCTCGTGACCAGCACTTGAATCACACAACGTCTAAAGACGTAACGGAATTCAAGTAAGCTGAAACCCAGAAATCTAAACTTTTTTAAGAAAATAAAGGAGGTGAAGTTTTGAAATAAAGGTGTAATGAAATCAATGTTTTCATAAATGCATAGGTGATGGAACATGAAGAAATGCAAGTTGGAAAACAGGTTTTCGTCTTTTAAAAATTTGGGCAGCACCTCCTTTGTATTTTTTGGTCCAAAACCACCAATACAAGATAATGATAAAGGCATCCCTAAGCGGGAGCTAGCTCTTCGCCAACCGGCGGATCACAAACACGCAAGACAGTATATATAAGTATACGCTGCCCAACGGCGAAGATCACCACAAAGATAAAGAAATAAGCAAGACATCAACCCCAAATGCGAACATAAAACCCATCGCTCCAATCTCGCCACTACAGGTTTCACTAAGTCTCATTGCTTATACAAACACTAGTTTTGATTTTTGATGGAGTTAACTAGATACAATATAAAATATAGATATAAGAGTGGGTACGATACAAATGTCCCACCTACCAAGCAAACCACCCAAAAGTAGCTATGTGCCAGCGATGCCGCTACTGATCCGTGCGGTCGACCTGCAAGAACTGTGGCACAACGGGGGTGAGTTTCCAACTCGTGAATAGAAAAACATCTACAAGTAGAAATCGAATAAACAACGATTTCTAGGTCAACTATATCATAAAGGTAATACTATGATATCTAGGGTGACCGTATTTGTATATGTGCCAACAATGTAATCAATACCTATATGTATGCGGATATAATCCAACAATATAATCAATGTATATATGAATGTGGATCTTGTCCAACCATATCATCAATGTATGTATGCATATGGATATTGTCCAACCATATAATCAATGTATATATGCATATGGATCTCTTCCAACCATATAATCAATGTCTGTGAAAATCATAAAAGCATATGCATGAAAGTATGAGGATATAAATCAACGGGTGTCCCTCGCGACACCTCAAAATCATGGAACCTGAGTGTCCAACATCCACACTCGAAAACATCATGAAACCCGTGTCCAGCATCGACACGTAAATCTTCATATATCTCGGGCTCCGTTAGTCCGGATCGGCCTATCTCATCTCTCGACTCCGGTCGGTATCCTCCGGATATCCGCCGAGCCCAAATACTATCATCGGTAGGTAGTAGTCCCTCTGTCAGGCTCACCGTCTACTGCACAGCAATCCGTTCTCGCCCCGGGGTACCATACCGGGTCCACCATGTACCCGCAATCGGTCTCGTCCAGCTCCTCGAATCGGGTTTCATATGTCACACGTCTCAGAACCGAGAAAACGCATGGTGGACGCACTGAAATACCATATCAAGAGAAATCGGGTTTTTAAAACAGTACATACTTTCTTTTGAAATAGCCACGGTTCTCAAATCCAGAAATCTCATGAAACAACATATCTCAATGCGTAAAATCATAAAGCATGATGTATGCGACATATGATAAAAATGTAAGCATATCCGAATATCATGCAATATGGAACAGTGATATGACATATTAAGGGAAAACCGCTCTTTTAAATGGATCCAGCTTTTAAAATATAACATGCGGTCCCCAATTCTCCAAAATCAAAACCAACATCATCTATGTATGTACAAATGTGTATGTACGTAGGCATGGATGCACAAGATATGTATGTACGCCAATATGGATGTACAAGTGGGTATATGCGCAAGTATGAGTATACAATATGTATGTGCGCCAATATGGATGTACGAGTGGGTATATACGCAAGTATGAGTGTACAATATGTATGTGCGCCAATATGGATGTACGAGTGGGTATATACGCAAGTATGAGTGTACAATATGTATGTGCGCCAATATGGATGTACGAGTGGGTATATACGCAAGTATGAGTGTACAATATGTATGTGCGCCAATATGGATGTATGAGTGGATATATACGTAAGTAAGTTATGCGAAGAGTCATATCATGATGCATCAATCTTACTGTGTAGTGACATGGCAATTATCGATGATGAAGTGTGTGAGCCGGCCAATCTGTGTAAGTGTAACATACGCATCATCGATAATGGTGCAGGTGTACTAGCACAGGTATAAGTAATGCAATGCGAATAACATGAAGGCAGCATAAGGTAAATCATCAGCTACAAGCTATAAGGTATACGTGTCTACAAGACCGAGTCGGTGGATTTATCAATCGACATATAGCCTCACAAAAACACGCACGATACAATACATCGCACGGCAGCCTCTAGTCGAGGGTATGGATCAAACATCAAGTTAAACTCATCACGTACGGAAAATTATCGTACGGAGGCATTAAACCAAAAAGCTGTAGGGTTCCTAGGCACACTAATGAGGTCTCACAAGGCATCAACCATGCCAATTTCAAATTTTACAGGTGCCGAGAAACCCTAATACGGATTCGTTGACTAGAGTTTAGGCGAAAAGTGAAACTAGTCAACATTTTAACTAAAAGAAAGATGCTACAACCTTTGTAGATCCGGTTCTCCACTTCCTTAGCTCCACGTAGACGTCCCCTCGCTGTCCATCTTGAATCTCGGACTCTTGCATCGGCTTCATCGGAGAAATGGGCGGGCTAGGTCGTCGGCTTCGATGCCGAAGATGATCTACGTCGAGGCAACACAAGATCAAGCTCCAACTTCACCAAGCCATGAAACTTGTGAAGAAAACACCCTATACTACTTGGCAAGAGGTAGAGGATGAAGAAATAGGAGGTGGGTTCACTTTAGAATTGGATTTCTCACTCATTTGCTCAAGTTGCCATTGATGAAGGCAAGGTTTCTTTCTTGAAGACGAAGAAGAAGAAGAAGATGAAGAATATGATAAGCCTCCTTTAAAAAATAGAAAACAATATGATACTTATCATAATCTTAACCTTAGTTAGGTGTAGAGAATAAACTAAGGTTAGTTGGAATGGTCAGGGTTAAGCATGAGATAAGAATGGTGGACTTGTTCAAAGCTTCAAGAAGCTTCAACAAACAAATAAAATAAGCCACCATTCCTAATATTTTCCAAAATGAATAAATGAATAAATAACTAAGTAAATAAACAAAACCCTAACCATTCATATAACCATGGTTTAATCTTTACACAAACCCAAGTGAGTAAGTATCATCAAACATGATACAAACAAGTGCACAAAAATATATCACATATACAATGTGCATCAAGTAAGAAAATCCTTTTAAAATGAACCAATACTAGTTAATGCAAAGTAATATATCAAATATATAATTATACATTAAATCATTAAATCAACACTTGATTCAATGATCCGGTCATGTCGCACATAACCGACTAGTATCCAATGTATCGACTCATCGAATCAATCTTCAATTCGATAACTAGGTTATATCGCATACAACCAATCGAAACATTCATCGCGAGAATGAAATACGGTATCATATACACGCATTATTCTCGGTCGCGCACATATCTCATATGCGCTCCTATTTCGTTTCGCTTGAGCCAGGAAACCTCTGTGTAGGACTCTAAAGACCCGTCAATACGCCGGCAGCAGATGATGATCATATCAAGCACCCACAAGCCGCAAGCGGTCTGCTAAACGTAACGGCCACCCGGGTATTGAGCGATCTAAAGATCGACGAGCAAGCCCGCTCACACTCCTGTGAATCCAACCAGTAACACTTACCGTACAGTCCGGTCTGTTCGTCTGATATGTCGCATATCAAGTCTAGGGGTGGTAAACGTCAGACCCCAATAACCGATAAGTCGTGCCGATGTGAGGCTCATAACGGGTCGAGAAACTACTGGTAACACTTACCAGCAAATCTCTGATCAGCCCTGGCCAGGGACTTCCCTGTTACGGCCAATCGAGCACAGCGCAACATCAACCCCCAATACCGGGAGAGACGAATCCCCTCCTATCGCTCATTGGCTCCATGTGACTCAGGACTGTACCCAAAAACCACCGTTTTGCACGCCCTCATGGACGTGGTAAGGTGGAGATCAAAGCACAGCGGGGAATCACACAAGACTCTATAACGATCTCGGGTCTACAGACTAACCTGCACAAGTGTCACCTGAGAACTGCAATCTGACGTGAGGTATAATACCATCTGGGAGTTCTCGGCGAGTCCGTCCAGTGTACCCAGTCTCCACTGAGCACCCGTATATCATCTCTGATGTCAAACACCAATGGATATGGGATCATCCATCGCCCATCTGTATGGGTCGAGAAGGTATACGCTAGTCTACTCTGGTATATCGATGCCCCATCTCGATACACCCACGACTAGGGACTTTGAAGGATGTACTTATGGACTACCATGTCCCTACTAGTATGATCTGCATCATAGTCCAGGTAGTCAAGTATACATCCTAAGGGCTTTACCAACATGTAACTATAAGACAATTTAAAGAGACTAGTATACACGTTAAGATAAAGAGAAACCAGATAGCATACTATCATATCGAGCAAGAAAGTCATCTCTATATATGTCCAAGCATCCAATATAATATACATCATCTGTACAATACTGGCCTCTAGGGCATACATACAACTAACAATCTCCCACTTGCACTAGGGCTAGCTGCTGTAGTATCGCATACCCAGCATCCCGAAGAGTCTCTCAAACTGTATCTGGGGAATGGCCTTCGTGAGTGGATCCGCCGTGTTGTTCTTCGTGTCAACCCTCCTGACCTCGATCTCCCGGCGATCAACTATCTCCCGGATCAGGTGATACCGCCTCAGAATATGCCTGGATCGCTGATGGGACCTGGGTTCCTTGGCCAAAGCCACCGCTCCATTGTTATCGCAATACAAAGGTATTGGATGCTCAATGGATGGAACCACTCCAAGTTCAGTAATGAACTTCTTGATCCAGACAGCCTCTTTGGCAGCATCGTTGGCAGCGATGTATTCAGCCTCCATCGTCGAGTCTGCCACGGTTTCCTGCTTGGAACTCTTCCAGCTAACCGCCCCTCCGTAAAGGGTAAAGACAAATCCCGACCGCGACTTAGAGTCGTCCTTATCACTCTGGAAGCTCGAATAGGTAAAGGACTCCACTTGGAGTTCTCCGTTACCATACACCAAGAGCATCTCTTTAGTCCTTCGCAAGTACTTGAGAATGCTCTTCACAGCTGTCCAGTGACTCTCTCCAGGATCAGCTTGATACCTGCTCACTACACTTAGTGAGTATGCAACATCGGGTCTGGTAACATGATAGAGCCTACAGCCGAAGCATAGGGTATCCCTTGCATGCGAGCTCTCTCCAAATCAGTCTTGGGAGACATCTCTTTGGAGAGAGTGAGTCCAGAGATCGTGGGCAAGTTCCCACGCTTGGATTCTTCCACACTAAACCTCTTTAGTATGGTGTCAATGTACCTGGATTGGGACAATCCCAATATCCGTTTGGATCTATCTCTATGGATCCTTATTCCCAATATGCAGGAGGCATCACTAAGATCTTTCATTGAGAATCTTTATGATAAGAAGAGCTTGACCAATTGCAGCATAGGAATATCATTTCCTATCAAGAGTATGTCGTCCACGTACAATACGAGGAAGACAACCTTACTCTCTGCCACCTTCTTGTAAATACAAGGTTCATCTGGGTTTTTGACGAAATCAAACTCTTTGATAACGACGTCAAAGCAGATGTTCCAACTCCGCGATGCTTGCTTTAATCCATAAATGGATTTAAGCAGCTTGCACACCTTCCCGCTGCTCCCACTATCTACGAAGCCCTCTGGCTGAGTCATGTACACGCACTCTTCTAAATCACCATTTAGAAAGGCGGTCTTAACATCCATTTGCCAGATTTCGTAATCATGATATGCAGCGATGGCAAGCATGATCCGATGGATTTAAGCATAGCCACTGGAGAAAAAGTTTCGTCATAGTCCACACCTGGTCTTTGACGAAAACCCTTTGCAACAAGTCTAGCTTTGAAAGTCTCCACTTTCCCATCTACACCAAGTCTTTTCTTGAAGATCCATTTGCTCCCAATGGGTTTTACCCCTTCAGGAGCAACTTCCAATATCCATACTTTGTTGGTGTACATGGATTCCATCTCGGACAACATAGCATCCAGCCATTTCACTGAGTCCCCACTCGTGATGGCCTGCTCGAAGCTAGTTGGGTCATCATCCTCCATGATGCAATCCTCGCTCCCACCATCCATGAGAAAACCGTAGTATCTCTCAGGTTGGCGAGGAACCCTACTAGATCGGCGGAGAGGCTGAGGTTCATTAGGAGCTACTGAATCCTCTGGTTCAACCAAATCTTCTGTCGTAGTTTGTATTGCTGGAACCTCTTCCAGTTCTACCTCCTTGCCACTAATCTCTTTTTCAAGAAATTCCTTTTCTAAAAAGGTGGCATGTCGAGAAACAAACACTTTTTGTTCCTCGGTGTGGTAGAAGATATACCCGCGCGAATGTTTGGGATATCCAATGAACTTACACAGAATGGACCTTGCCGCGAGTTTGTCCGGATTTTGCGTTTTTACATATGCCGGACAACCCCATATCTTAACATAATTAAGACATGGTCTCTTTCCTTTCTATATCTCATATGGAGTGGTTGGCACGGATTTGGTGGGAACCATATTCAATAGGTCTGCAGCTGTTTCCAGTGCATATCCCCAGAAGGAAATAGGTAACTCAGCTGTGCTCATCATAGAGCGCACCATATCTAATAGGGTGCGGTTCCTCCGTTCTGATACACCGTTGTGCTGTGATGTATATGGAGGAGTCAGCTGAGAGAGAATCCCATTCTCTTTTAGGAAGTCTAGGAATTCATTGCTCAAGTATTCACCTCCTCGATCAGATCGAAGGATTTTAATACTTTTTCCGGTTTGGTTTTTGACTTCTTGTTTATATTCTCTAAATTTCTCAAAAGCTTCTGATTTGTGTTTCATCAGGAACATATATCCGAATCTAGAGAGATCGTCAGTGAATGTAATGAAGTACGAAGAACCATTCCTGGCATGTGTAGACATAGGACCGCATACATCACTATGTATCAGTCCCAAGAGTTCAGTAACTCTTTCTCCGTGTCCCGTAAACGGAGTTTTGGTCATCTTGCCTTTGAGACATGACTGGCAAGTGTCATAAGATGAAAATTCAAACGGATTTAAATATCCATCCTTATGCAACTTAGCCAGTCGTGTCGCATTGATGTGACCCAGTCTACAATGCCACAAGAAGGATTCGTTCAGTTCAGAACTCTTCCTCTTGTGTGTGTTTGTTATGCTCAGAACTGTTGATTGATTTAGAACATAAATGCCATTGCACAACGTGCCTGATCCAACCAACTTTTGGTTACGGAAAATGTTCATAACATTGTCCTGTAATACAAAATTATATCCCTCTTTACTCAACAAAGAAACCGATATAATGTTGCATATCAGGTTCGGCATGTAATAGCATTCGTTCAGAACCAATGTATTACCAGTTGGTAATGCAAGGTAATATTCCCCGACAGTCTTAGCTGCAACAATTGCACCATTTCCAACTTTAATGTCTTTATCACCTTCTCCAAGTTCTCTACCTTTCCTGAGCCCATGTAACTGATTACATATATGGGATCCTGACCCGGTATCTAATACCCAGGACGTAGGGCAAATGGAGAAACAGTTCTCTGTAACGAACACACCCGAAGAAAATGCATCACCATGTACTTTCTTCAATCGGGTGGCATGAGAATCCTGGTATTCCCCTATATCCTGTTCAGTCCTATAACTCTTATAAGAAAGAACGGAACCAACGTTCCCCAGCACAGTATAACACGCGGGTTCGGTCAATACATCCATATTATTATCTTTATTAGGGCATGACATGGTCGCTACCTGGAGAGAGAGAGAGAAGAAAACACTTTAGCGTATGCTCGTGCAAGATCAGATTGGTTATTATCTTATCTAATCAGGATGGGTCCCACTGGTTTTTATCAAATCTTCCTTCAAACCCTTAAAGGAAAGACTAACCGGGATTAATTACACCCTACAACTTCGTCGATCTTTCAGCCAGGCCAGTGTCGGTACTTTGAGGGAGGTTCCCCGTGCTTTCGCACGGACCTAATTAAAGTAAACCTCATTTTCCCAGAGGCGTAACCCCGTTGACACCTTTCTAGACACCTACTTGATCGGCTAATTGTAATGTGTAAAACTCTCCCAGGAGTAACTCTTACTCGCAGTGGGTATCGGGATCCAACTATCTCATAGAAGGTATGCAATCTCATTGCAAATTTCAACACTTGAAATTCCCGATAATATTTTGCCCCTAGCGTCCTATGACCTTGACGCAGGCCAACAAACCATAGTGCGCTAGTCAAGTTCAACCCGTCATTTCCTGATTGAATTAAACCCACCCGCACGACCCTTGACGCAGGCCAACAAAGTCGCACGACTACCCTAATCCAATCTGCATCATATGCATAAGCAGATAAATACTAGTTAGCTACCGCACACTACGCCTTGACGCAGGCCAACAAACGTAGCACGAATACTAACTACTACTTATCTGAAATGACGGAGGGCTACGACAGGTTTTCTGAAAACTTATTGCGTAATGAACTTGATATCGTTGTAGAATTAAATAAAGTTTTGAAATGGAGTGATTTTGAGGCTTTTCTAGTTTTGCTAAAGGGGTCACTCCCGGTGAAGGGATCGTCGGCCCTTTCCTCGTCGAATGAGGTGCGGGATATATTATATATATCACTGTGCAAAGCAGAAACTATAGAAGCAATCAAAAGACAAACCGAGTGTGTAGCATCTGCCAGTTATTGCTAAAGGAGTCACTCCCGGTGAAGGGATCTCGGTCCTTTCCTCATCGAATAAGGTGCAGGATATATCACATATACCGCTATGCAAAGCAAGAACTGTAGCTACCTGTTTTATTTGAAATTTGATTCTACAACATCTTAGGTTTCTTTTCTTTCATTAATCACATTAATGAAGTCCCATCATTTAAGTCACCTAAACATCACAGATAAATACGACGTACACTTATGCCAACCGCATTCGCCTCGATGTCCTCTCGTGCACCGTTAGGTTAGGTAACTAACGACAGAGCAGGGCAGGGCTAGTGCGGGTGCAAAACATAAGTAACGTCTATATAATATATCATATATACTATATACTGTATCCATCAGAACAAATCAAATGATCACATCACAGATATCGCAGCAGAAAATATCATATGAAATATTGGATATACTAGGACGTCCGTGTTTTTAATACGAGCCAGTATAAAACACGGATTCCACGGTCGTGATGAATAGCCAATCCCACACCCCTAGACCCCTACGAGAGCGGCAAACAACCCTACTAATTCTAGGGTTAGGAGACCCGGACTCGACTCCTCGAGATGGTCTCCCACTGGACCCTAGAACCCGGTTACTTGTGCTCCCCTCCTTGGGTCTATCCTAATGCGGAAAAGTAAATAATATACAAAAGGTGACATCTTCCGCTACCTGGAAGTGTCCCAATAAAATAATATTAAATACAAGTTTTTTACATGAATGAAAATGAAAAACACTCATCTCACATAAAAACCCCCGGCTATTCGAACACGACGATCCAATATAACATATCCAGCAACACATAACATCACATGTCATCAACGTAAGTAAGTATGCATACCCCAATTGTCGTTGACGTATAGCAACGAAACCGGCGGTATCAACATACTACACTTACGGTCATAGAAAAAAAAGTGTAAAACTACAACAGTTGGAATCCGCAACCTCTTTAGACATCGCATGCCTAATCAAATGAAATACTTAGACATCACATGCCTAACAATTATAAACCCTGCATTTTAGTCTCATTATCGAAAACTCTTTTCAATATCAAGTGAAACTAAACCGCTAGATTTATAACATTCATTCAGTTATCTTATAACTGTTTGTGAATTCCAATTATTGTATCCCATTCCGGATAAATAGAAAATATTAAACTTTCCGATCGAACATTCGAACACCCAAGTTTTTCCGAAACCGATCAACACATGAAATAAGTTCAAAGACATTCACTTCATGCCTCAGTACCAACGGTCCAGCCGTAGAAGGGTCAAGCCAACGCCTCACATGTGGCACGCCGTACTGCCCCAAACCCGAAGGTTCAAAGGGTAGTTCAAGACGGTCATATAATCGAGTTAAGGTTTGTTGTCTTCTAGAGGGACCATCGTGTTACTTGCACTACTTAGAACGTCATTAAACTACGGAAAAGTCCAACAATTGGAAATTTCCCGGCAGGGGAAAGATTGGGTATTTATATCCGGTCGAACTTTTTAATATATTCTAAAATTTATCCGGAAAAACACATAGACAAAATTTGATAATCTGATCGAATCATCAAAGCTCCAAAACACCCCAGAAAACTCAACTCTTGAGTTCAGATTAAAAACTCCCAGAAAACTCAGAATCTCAAATAACAAATTACTGTGCAAAATTGGAAGGCTGACGTCATCAGATGGCCGCGGAACCGCCGCAGAAGCCAGGCTTCTGCCGCGTTTCCGCCGCACTTTGGACGTATCGTTTGGAAAATTTTGCACCGTAATTCTTATAATTTCATGCTGAATTTTTTAAGAATTTTTAATCTGGAAAAAACCCAGTTTTTGAAAAAAGTCCAGAGAGCATTTTAGAATTAGGGTTTCGGTTCGATCGGGTTTCAAAGGTCGTCTACACTTCGCCTAAGGCTCTAGCTAGGCTCTGATACCACTGTAGGGTTCTTAGGCACACTAATGAGGTCTCACAAGGCATCAACCATGCCAATTTCAAATTTTACAGGTGCCGAGAAACCCTAATACGGATTCGTTGACTAGAGTTTAGGCGAAAAGTGAAACTAGTTAACATTTTAACTAAAAGAAAGATGCTACAACCTTTGTAGATCCGGTTCTCCACTTCCTTAGCTCCACGTAGACGTCCCCTCGCTGTCCATCTTGAATCTCGGACTCTTGCATCAGCTTCATCGGAGAAATGGGCGGGCTAGGTCGTCGGCTTCGATGCCGAAGATGATCTACGTCGAGGCAACACAAGATCAAGCTCCAACTTCACCAAGCCATGAAACTTGTGAAGAAAACACCCTATTCTACTTGGCAAGAGGTAGAGGATGAAGAAATAGGAGGTGGGTTCACTTTAGAATTGGATTTCTCACTCATTTGCTCAAGTTGCCATTGATGAAGGCAAGGTTTCTTTCTTGAAGAAGAAGAAGAAGAAGATGAAGAATATGATAAGCCTCCTTTAAAAAATAGAAAACAATATGATACTTATCATAATCTTAACCATAGTTAGGTGTAGAGAATAAACTAAGGTTAGTTGGAATGGTCAGGGTTAAGCATGAGATAAGAATGGTGGACTTGTTCAAAGCTTCAAGAAGCTTCAACAAACAAACAAAATAAGCCACCATTCCTAATATTTTCCAAAATGAATAAATAAATAAATAACTAAGTAAATAAACAAAACCCTAACCATTCATATAACCATGGTTTAATCTTTACACAAACCCAAGTGAGCAAGTATCATCAAACATGATACAAACAAGTGCACAAAAATATATCACATATACAATGTGCATCAAGTGAGAAAATCCTTTTAAAATGAACCAATACTAGTTAATGCAAAGTAATATATCAAATATATAATTATACATTAAATCATTAAATCAACACTTGATTCAATGATCCGGTCATGTCGCACATAACCGACTAGTATCCAATGTATCGACTCATCGAATCAATCTTCGATTCGATAACTAGGTTATATCGCATACAACCAATCGAAACATTCATCGCGAGAATGAAATACGGTATCATATACACGCATTATTCTCGGTCGCGCACATATCTCATATGCGCTCCTATTTCGTTTCGCTTGAGCCAGGAAACCTCTGTGTAGGACTCTAAAGACCCGTCAATACGCCGGCAGCAGATGATGATCATATCAAGCACCCACAAGCCGCAAGCGGTCTGCTAAACTTAACGGCCACCCGGGTATTGAGCGATCAGAAGATCGACGAGCAAGCCCGCTCACACTCCTGTGAATCCAACCAGTAACACTTACCGTACAGTCCGGTCTGTTCGTCTGATATGTCGCATATCAAGTCTAGGGGTGGTAAACGTCAGACCCCAATAACCGATAAGTCGTGCCGATGTGAGGCTCATAACGGGTCGAGAAACTACTGGTAACACTTACCAGCAAATCTCTGATCAGCCCTGGCCAGGGACTTCCCTGTTACGGCCAATCGAGCACAGCGCAACATCAACCCCCAATACCGGGAGAGATGAATCCCCTCCTATCGCTCATTGGCTCCATGTGACTCGGGACTGTACCCAAAAACCACCATTTTGCACGCCCTCATGGACGTGGTAAGGTGGAGATCAAAGCACAGCGGGAATCATACAAGACTCTATGACGATCTCGGGTCTACAGACTAACCTGCACAAGTGTCACCTGAGAACTGCCATCTGACGTGAGGTATAATACCATCTGGGAGTTCTCGGCGAGTCCGTCCAGTGTACCCATCTCCACTGAGCACCCGTATATCATCTCTGATGTCAAACACCAATGGATATGGGATCATCCATCGCCCATCTGTATGGGTCGAGAAGGTATACGCTAGTCTACTCTGGTATATCGATGCCCCGTCTCGATACACCCACGACTAGGGACCTTGAAGGATGTAGTTATGGACTACCATGTCCCTACTAATATGATCTGCATCATAGTCCAGGTAGTCAAGTATACATCCTAAGGGCTTTACCAACATGTAACAATAAGACAGTTTAAAGAGACTAGTATACACGTTAAGATAAAGAGAAACCAGATAGCATACTATCATATCGAGCAAGAAAGTCATCTCTATATATGTCCAAGCATCCAATATAATATACATCATCTGTACAATACTGGCCTCTAGGGCATACATACAACTAACAAAAGGGAACATATCAACATATAAGACAATGAGGGTACGGACTAATGTCACGTACGGTCTATCATTCATGATTCACAACATCCTATATATACCAATATACCTATGTCCCATGTCACTTCCATAACAATCTCGTATCAGGGGACCGGAAAGGTATCAAACATCTCAATCGACTCTCATCCGTATACCAACATATCACCAAGTCATCATATCGCATCGTGCATTCTTTTCATCACATTTATATCTCACATCGAATCAATTCTACATAACATTCTATCTTACTATAAGCATACGTATCTAATCTAACATACACACTCGAACCATACAATCAGCTTTTAAAAGATGCGAATCGTAGTTTTGAAAGTAGGGGATACGGTGTTTTTAAGGAAAAGATATCATTTGAAAATCCGTAACGTCCCTCAAGGTATCTGTTTAAAAGATGCATACGATTCTTCAGTTTAGAAATAAGTATGGTTCGGATGACGCATCTACGTCGGCAATCTAGTCCTATAATACCCTAAACGACAATATAACTTCTAGCTATCCTCGAGTTTCTAATATGGTTTATCTAACTATCTTTTAACTCTATCTATAGTTTTCTATTAAACTTTTCCTTAACCATATTCTACATATAAATTGGTTTCCATCAAAGTTTGCGGGGGTGCTATACGCCATCCACCCGACTTCCCCCGTAGATATAGATCTACTCACTGTGGTCTTCGCTTGCCGAAGACGATGACGCCACGCTCCGTCGCCTCGGAATCCGCGCGAAGGTACCTACAATAACAATACATATCACAATACTATTAAAATCAAGTTCTGAAATCCAATACGGCACGCGCATTGCTCATAAGTTAGAACCTATAGCTTACGCGTACAAAATCAATCAAACAACCCTTGTTGTTGATGTACGAACATCCAACAACCAAATACAAATCCAAATAGCAAAACTTAGCATTCAAAATACGGAAAACATAACCAAAAACCACACCAAAGTGCTCCCAGATTTTGACTCAGGCCAAAAGGAGTTAAACAAACAGGTAAAGGGTGTTGTACATGGAGTTAATGAGCTACTGGACCAACCTAGACCCCAAACTCCCACACCAAGCCGGCCACAGACCCCCAAAATCCGGCCACCTCAGCCATGGTTGCTCCTTTTTCGTTCGTATGGTCGGGGTGGTCTCCTAGTACCCTAATTTTGTCCCTGGTATTGTTTGCTTTCCTCAAAATTTCCTCGGGTTGCTCCAGATTCACAGTAGGCACCAAATTAACACAAAACTGACATGAAACAAATATAAGTTTATAGTCTCTGTTCTAGGTCCAGAATTTGATCTCTAGGGTCTTGCACTCCCTCACTACTGATCACAAGTCCACAAGTCACCCAAACCCTCTCTAGAATTTTCTAACTTCACAATTCACCCCTAAACCAATTCTAAACTATAACTAGAACATAAGAAACTTAAAACTAACTAAATGGAAAGAATTATACCTCATAGATGAAACTCAAGAGAACCCTAGCTTCCCAATGTTATCAAAATCTCACTTTTCTTGGTCCATTGGGTAGAGGATGAAGAGGTGATCATTTTTTATGAAAGGGGTATAGGGTTTTGACAAGGTTTTGGAGATGATTTTTTGGGGTTGAAGGTGGAGGGAAATGAGCTTGAGGAAGATGAAGGAGGAGATTTAAAATGGTTGGGGAAAGAGAATTGAGGCAGCCCCCTCTCTCTATCTCACTTATTCTCACTCCCTCTTTCTCTCCAAGCATGCTAACCCTTATCATTATGCCCCCCTCTCTCTCCTCAATCATTGCTCTCATTTCTTTATTTTCTCACCCTAATAAAACCATAACATAAAACAACACAAATGAACATGTAACCAAATGAAACATGTCATGGTGCACTAACCATGAAAACTGTAAAAACACGGATTTGGCTTAATCGCGATTAGCAGTGCGTTAATCGGGTTTTTATTTAAACTGCATATAATAAATTTTAAAAATACCAAATCCTTTATATATATTTTTAAATTAATAAATCATTTTAATCTCCAATTATTTCACAATTATTGGCATATATTTATACCATTTTTCGAAAACCCCAATTTCGCAAATTGGGCAGTTTTCGGGAAATATATTATTTTAATATTAAATTCCAAAATTAATATTTTATATTTTCTGAAATGTTACAGCTTACCCCCTTAAATAAATTCGGTCCCCGAATTTAAATTTAAACCCCCAAATACCAAAACATTTCAATAATCAACTCAAATCAATGGGGCTCCAAAATCACGAAAGATACATAAATAGCACCGTGCATCGCGTGCGCCTGAAAAAGAGTATAAACTCAAAATCGAACTCCGTCAAGTGTCATGCAAATCATCGGATTTGTACGCATATTCTCGAAGTTACAGTGGAGATACAGATCTCGAAATCCAATACTAAAATCCAACATACACTAGTCAAATACTATACTATGTATATAGTACGCATCCTTGAAAAACTCCAAAATTTGAATAAAATACATGCAAAATCCTTTTTGAATCGCCGTGTGATGCGTAACTCACGGCATAAGTGACGGACGCTCATTTGTAAAATAGTAAATATAGTTTCATATATATTTTGCTCAAATATACGTTCCGTCCTTTTTGAAATATTCCAACAAGGTTTTCCTTTATAAACGTTCGTGTCACTCACGGACACGTAGAAAATAGCGAGACTATAGCTCCTTTTTGAAAACCTCTTGGTAACTTTTTAATGCATGCAAAATACTCAGGTACTGTTCTCAGATCAGTCCTGTTTGGCTACTACACAATATAGTGCCCAATACGAAAACAAAGTGCTCAAAAGAAAAATCAGCCTCAAAAGGCGTATCCAACAATCACGTGCGTCCGGTGCGCACAGAAATCAAATCCAATCACAGGTGCCACAATATGCATAAAGCAAAACTAAGTGCAACGGGTGTGCACAAAAGCATCCGTCCAGTGCAACGGGTGTGCATGACAACAACATCTGGTGCATCTATTGTGCACGAAACACATTCAATAACTCAAACACGTAAAAAGTAACACCGAGTGCACCATGGTGTATAAATCAAAAACGTATGCAACCATGTGCACAAAATCCGTATCAATGCACTGCAAGCACATGTGAGCTATACCGAGTGCAAAAATCAAATCATCCGTATGAAATCCACGAAATCTTAAACACATGCTACGAAGGTACAAAATTGACATAAAATGCAATAGATATGCACAAATCGCAAATCAACACAACGGTGTATAAAATATATATCAAGTGCGATAACTATGCGCAAAATATAAATACCCAGCAGGTGCAGCCATGGTGCACGAAAACAATATCATAAAGCTCAATCATCAAAACTCAAATCCAAACGACATAAGAGTGATACTCAGATCACAAACGCAAATCGCAACAAATGACATTGAGGTACACCTCCTACAATGTCGAAAAATGTATCGGTGCGCCCAAAACTGGCAGAGCAAGAACATCCACTTGCCTCCTGCTCACGGTCTGGCGTCCTCTGTCTCTGGGTCCTTATCTTCTCTGTGGATTTACCAATCTCGCAATCCATCGGCTCATCGGCCCGGTCAGGTGTGCTAACGGGAACGATTCCGTTCTGGCACTTCTCTGGTCATCTCTCGGTCAATCATCACGACCACTCGTAAAGCAGCACGTCACTGACGTTGGCCTCTGGCCCTCTGAATACATGTAACACAACCGATCCTAGGTGCAAATCTCATTGCAGTAGTGTTCTCGAAGGAACCTGCTCAGGGTCTCTTCTGATCTTGCCTATGCCGAACTATACAGAGGCTGGTACTCTTGCATAATCTTTTCTCGCTTTCTGGGCATCTGCGTTCTCAGCACAGCTTTTCCTCGGGAACTGGTCGTATCTCACGCCTCTGTATACATATCAGATCTCTAATCTCAACGAGGAATAGCAACAGCTCATTAACATCTCCCACAAACCTTTTGTTCCACTTGTCTTTATTATCGTCTGATTCGACGTCATGTCATGCTATCTGCGTACTGCAATTGTCTCGGCTACAGTCAATCCGAAGTCTCTCACACGGACTCGAAATCATGAACTTGGTATTTTCATCACTCTATAGAAGATCCCTAGCCGAACACATCCTTGGGAACTCGTCCATACCATCGGAGGAATACTCAGTACTCGTCCGTTCTCGATCAACTCACAATGCATCTGGATGATGTCTTCTATCCGAAGCTGGTCAGCTTGCTGATCTCTTATCACATGATATCCGGACGACGTCAAACGTTTCGATCGATTTATCAAAGTCCCATAATTCCTCGAAAGCTCAACACCTGAGCACAGTCTAATAATATCCCGTACATGCCACAATACCTATGGACCAACCGTAGAAGGGCAAACCCAAGCCTCACTAATGGCATTGCTAACTGCCGCAAACCCTAAGGTTCAAAAACGGTTCCATGGTCATCATGTCGAGTTAGGGCTTCATTCTTCTAGAGGGTCCACAGAATTACTTGCATGTTCTTTCGAATACTTAAACTGGGAAAAATGGGTTTCTGACATTTGTTCGAACTCTTTAACTTTGCATATACAACATGTGAATACTCTTCGCCCGTATTCTAAACAATGCCTCAATCCTCCAGGACAGATGATACATCAACGGTCATCTCTGGATCGATCTGCTCTAGATCTGAGTAAGACTCTCCACACCGAAAATCTTGAACTCAACTGGGCCTGCGTCGGCGCATCAATCTGCCGAATCACTTTCGTCTCTCAACTCGGAATATGCTAGCTATCATCTGTCGCCTTTCTACCTGGAAGCTCCGGCGATCTCAGCTCGTAAGCTCTGGAAGCGACATCTCATCAATCTCAGCAACAGCTGGGTCATCTATCTGTACGGTAGACGACATCACAATCTCTGAGGTATGCTGTACATCAATAGTCCTTTAGCAACTGGCAACTCTATCAATGGCCCGATCATCCGGTGCAAAACAAACCACTCGCCTCAACAAGAGGTCACAACATAAATACTAACTCGAGACGTTCCCGTGTCACCAGAAAACACAATGGTCAGTCCTCGTCCATGACGAGCTCGCCCCGATCGCAACACTAGCAGCAGCTCAAACTGCGCTCAAACCATGGTGATAGGAATCTCAATCGAGTATCGAAGAAAATAGATCAAAGGCATGAAAGGAAACGACAGATCCAGAATGGATACATGATCATAAGAAGGAACCACATCAATGAGAGTATGATCACGGAAACGAATAGAATCAAGGATCTCAAATGGATGTATAATCATGGGTATGAAGAGAATCATAAGTCTCAAAAATATGTACATCCTAAGGTTTCTTAAGTGGAGTATCGTATCGTAAATATGCCGCGGAACATACGTACGGTACCCACTCTACTCAAGGTACCTACTCTATCAATCCGGTTCAGCCTATGTAACGAAAGTTCGGGCCAAATACCCCTCCGTTCAAGTCTAAGTTCCTTAAGGTCAAGCCTAGGTTCCGAAATACATACCCGCCCTAGACTCCGCATAGTCAAACATAGACTCGAACCAAGGTTAAACCTAGCGCTCTGATACCAACTTTGTCACAACCCGAAATATTAGCTCGTGACCAGCACTTGAATCATGCAACGTCTAAAGGCGTAACGGAATTCAAGTAAGCTGAAACCCAGAAATCTAAACCTTTTTAAGAAAATAAAGGAGGTGAAGTTTTGAAATAAAGGTATAATGAAATCAATGTTTTCATAAATGCATAGGTGCTGGAACATGAAAAAATGCAAGTTGGAAAACAGGTTTTCGTCTTTTAAAAATTTGGGCAGCACCTCCTTTGTATTTTTTGGTCCAAAACCACCAATACAAGATAATGATAAATGCATCCCCAAGCGGGAGCTAGTTCTTCGCCAACCGGTGGATCACAAACACGCAAGACAGTATATATAAGTATACGACGCCCAACGGCGAAGATCACCACAAAGATTAAGAAATAAGCAAGACATCAACCCCAAATGCGAACATAAAACCCATCGCTCCAATCTCGCCACTACAGGTCTCACTAAGTCTCATTGCTTATACAAACACTAGTTTTGATTTTTGATGGAGTTAACTAGATACAATATGAAATATAGATACAAGAGTGGATACGATACAAATGTCCCACCTACCAAGCAAACCATCCAAAAGTAGCTATGTGCCAGCGATGCCGCTACTGATCCGTGCGGTTAACCTGCAAGAACTGTGGAACAACGGGGGTGAGTTTCCAACTTGTGAATAGAAAAACATCTACAAGTAGAAATCGAATAAACAACGACTCCTAGGTCAACTATATCATAAAGGTAATACTATGATATCTAGGGTCACCGAATCTGTATATGTGCCAACAATGTACTCAATACCTATATGTATGCGGATATAATCCAACAATATAATCAATGTATGTATGCATGTGGATCTCGTCCAACCATATAATCAATGTATGTATGCATGTGGATCTCGTCCAACCATATAATCAATGTCTGTGAAAATCATAAAAGCATATACATGAAAGTATGAGGATATAAATCAATGGGTGTCCCTCGCGACACCTCAAAATCATGGAACCTGAGTGTCCAACATCAACACTCGAAAATATCATGAAACCTGTATCCAGCATCAACACGTAAATCCTCATATATCTCGGGCTCCGTCAATCCGGATCGGCCCATCTCATCTCTCGACTCCGGTCGGTATCCTCCGGATATCCGTCGAGCCCAAATACTATCACCGGTAGGTAGTAGTCCCTCTGCCAGGCTCACCGTCTACTGCACAACAATCCGTTCTCGTCCCGGGGTACCATACCGGGTCTACCATGTACCCGCAATCGGCCTCGTCCAGCTCCTCGAATCGGGTTTCACATGTCACACATCTCAGAACCGAGAAAATGTATGGTGGACGCACTGAAATATCATATCAAGAGAAACCGTGTATTTAAAACAGTACATACTTTCTTTTGAAATAGCCACGGTTCTCAAATCCAGAAATCTCATGAAACAACATATCTCAATGCGTAAAATCATAAAGTATGATGTATGCGACTTGTGATAAAAATGTAAGCATATCGGAATATCATGCAACATGGAACAATGATATGACATATTAAGGGAAAACCGCTCTTTTAAATGGATCCAGTTTTTAAAATATAACATGCGGTCCCCAATTCTCCAAAATCAAAGACAGCATCATCTATGTATGTACAAATGTGTATGTACGTAGGCATGGATGCACAAGATATGTATGTGCGCCAATATGGATGTACAAGTGGGTATATGCGCAAGTATGAGTGTACAATATGTATGTGCGCCAATATGGATGTACGAGTGGGTATATACGCAAGTATGAGTGTACAATATGTATGTGCGCCAATATGGATGTACGAGTGGGTATATACGCAAATATGAGTGTACAATATGTATGTGCGCCAATATGGATGTACGAGTGGGTATATACGCAAGTATGAGTGTACAATATGTATGTGAGCCAATATGGATGTACGAGTGGGTATATACGCAAGTAAGTTATGCGAAGAGTCATATCATGATGCAGCAATTTTAATTTGTAGTTACATGGCAATTATCGATGATGAAGTGTGTAAGCCGGCCAATCTGTGTAAGTGTAACATATGCATCATCGATAATGGTGCAGGTGTACTAGCACATGTATAAGTAATGCAATGCGAATAACATGAAGGCAGCATAAGGTAAATCATTAGCTACAAGCTATAAGGTATACGTGTCTACTAGACCGAGTCGGTGGATTTATCAATCGGCATATAGCCCCACAACAACACGCACGGTACAATACTTCGCATGGCAGCCTCTAGTCGAGGGTATGGATCAAATATTAAGTTAAACTCATCACATACGGAAAATCATCGTACGGTGGCATTAAACCAAAAAGGGATCCTATCAACCTATAAGACAATGAGGGTACGACCTAATGTCACATACGGCCTATCATTCATGATTCACAACATCCTTTATATACCTATATACCTATGTCCCAGGTCACATCCATAACAATCTCATATTAGGGGACCGATAAGGTATCAAACATCTCAATCGACTCTCATCCGTATACCAACATATCACCAAGTCATCATATCGCATCGTACATTCTTTTCATCACATTTATATCTCACATCGAATCAATTCTACATAACATTCTATCTTACTATAAGCATACGTATCTAATCTAACATACACACCGGAACCATACAATCAGCTTTTAAAATTTACGAATCGTAGTTTTGAAAGTAGGGGATAAGGAAAAGATATCATTTGAAAATCTGTAACGTCTCTCAAGGTATCTGTTTAAAAGATGCATACGATTCTTCAGTTTAGAAATAAGTATGGTTCGGATGACGCATTTACGTCGGCTATCTAGTCCTATAATACTCTAAACGACAATATAACTTCTAACTATCCTCGAGTTTCTAATATGGTTTATCTAACTATCTTTTAACTCTATCTATAGTTTTTTATTAAACGTTTCCTTAACCATATTCTACATATAAATCGGTTTCCATCAATGTTTGCGGGGGTGCTATACGCCATCCACCCGACTTCCTCCGTAGATATAGATCTACTCACTGTGGTCTTCGCTTGCCGAAGTCGATGACGCCACGCTCCGTCGCCTCAGAATCCACGCGAAGGTACCTACAATAACAACACATATCGCAATGCTATTAAAATCAAGTTCTGAAATCCAATACGGCACACGCATTGCTCATAGGTTAGAACATATAGTTTACGGGTACAAAATCAATCAAACAACCCTTGTTGTTGATGTACGAACATCCAACAACCAAATACAAATCCAAATAGCAAAACCTAGCATTCAAAATATGGAAAACATAACCAAAAACCACACCAAAGTGCTCCCAGATTTTGACTCAGGCCAAAAGGAGTTAAACAAACAGGTAAAGGGTGTTGTACATGGAGTTAATGAGCTACTGGTCCAACTTAGACCCCAAACTCCCACACCAGGCCGGCCACAGACCCCCAAAATCCGGCCACCTCGGCCATGGTTGCTCCTTTTTAGTTCATATGGTCGGGGTGGTCTCCTAGTACCTTAATTTGGTCCATGGTATTGTTTGTTTTCCCCAAAATTTCCTCGGGTTGCTCCAGATTCACAGTAGGCACCAAATCAACACAAAACTGACACGAAACAAATCTAAGTTTATAGTCTCTGTTCTAGGTCAAGAATTTGATCTCTAGGGTCTTGCACACCCTCACTACTGATCACAAGTCCACAAGTCACCCAAACCCTCTCTAGAATTTTCTAACTTCACAATTCACCACTAAACCAATTCTAAACTATAACTAGAATATAAGAAACTTAAAACTAACTAAATGGAAAGGATTATACCTCATAGATGAAACTCAAGAGAACCCTAGCTTCCTAATGTTATGAAAATCCCACTTTGCTTGGTCCATTGGGTAGAGGATGAAGATGTGATCATTTTTTGTGAAAGGGGTATAGGGTTTTGACATGGTTTTGGAGATGATTTTTTGGGGTTGAAGGTGGAGGGAAATGAGCTTGAGGAAGATGAAGGAGGATATGTAAAATGGTTGGGGAAAGAGAATTGAGGCAGCCCCACTCTCTCTATCTCACTTATTCTCACTCCCTCTCTCTCTCCAAGCATGCTAACCCTCATCATTATGTCCCCTCTCTCTCTCTCCTCAATCATTGCTCTCATTTCTTTATTTTCTCACCCTAATAAAACCATAACATAAAACAACACAAATGAATATGTAACCAAATGAAACATGTCATGGTGCACTAACCATGAAAACCGTAGAAACACGGATTTGGCTTATTCACGATTAGCAGTGCACTAATCGGGTTTTTATTTAAACTGCATATAATAAATTTTAAAAATGCCAAATCTTTTAAATATATTTTTAAATGAATAAATCATTTTAATCTCCAATTATTTCAAAATTATTGGCATATATTTATACCCTTTTTCGAAAACCTAATTTCGCAAATCGGGCAGTTTTCGGGAAATATATTATTTTAATATTAAATTCCAAAAATAATATTTTATATTTTCTGAAATGTTACAACAGTATAACCGGGACGTCATCCAAATACCAGGACGTCACACCCTACTATCTTCTTAACAGATCCATCTCCTATTCTGATGAAGTCAAAGCCTATGACTGTCATATCAAAAATAGATGATCTATCTCCGCTACATCTGCTTTAGTCTATAAATAGACATAAGCTTCTTTTCCACTATTCTTCCGCTGCTCCCACTGACTACAACAACCCTCTGGCAGAGTCATATACACGTGCGCTTCTAAAGCTAGTTTAGAACGATGCTATACTCATCCTCCTGCCGGGTCTCATAGTCTGGAACATCAGTAGTGTCAAGTCTGGGTAAACAAGAACCCCACTGTCACTGTCTTTGAGAATACCGAAGTACCTCTCGAGTGCCTGAGATTACCCACCATATCTGTGGAGTGGCTAATGGAATGTCAAATCTGATTGAATCTTTAGGTCCTATTAAATTTTCAGTAATCGTTTGCGGTTCTGGAATCACTTCCAGTTCTACCATACTCCCACTACTGTTTTCTGAAAAAGTTCATTTTACTAAAACTGTGGCGAGTCAAGAACAATATCACTATTGATCTTCCAGATGGTCGAAAATTAACCCTCGTCATAGCCTGGGTTAACCCACAAAATGCCATTACAGAAACGTGCCGTGAGTTATCCAGAGTCTGGTTTTAAGCATAAGCCAGACAACTCCCCGTATCTTAACATCGTTAAGATATGAACCATTCTATATACAATATAGAAACAGATGCATTGATTTAATTGGAACCAGATTCAAATCATGCAGCTGTCTCCAGTGCATGTCAACTAAATGGAGAGAGGCCAATCAACATTACTCAACTTAGGAGTGCATCCAATTATGAGTAACCTGAAAGAGAAGCAAGTTCTCATAAACCATTACTATCAAATGAATACCAACCATAAGTATCTACATCTTCAATCATCTTGAAGAATTCTGATACTTGCAACACATGGTTCTTTACTTTATTCTTGTACCTATAACTTCTCAAACTTGGACCTTGTATTTCTACGAAACACTTGTCTAAAACTTGAGAAGTCACAAGTAAACAGAATACAGTGCGAGGACCGACCCCTTTGTCCTAATGGACACTGGACAACATACAATACTTTGTATAAGTCCCCTGAGTTTAATAACTCAAATCCTGTGCGTCGTAGGTTGAAAACTGTACCCAGGCGATTTCATAAAATATCACCAATTACAACGAATTCCGATATAATGAGGATGATCACCTAATTCCCAATAACTTATTCCCACTCATCATCTGTAAAACCATACAGATGTGAGAATCAAACCTGGTAAATACATACCCTGGAGTAAGGATCTTATTGGGAAATCAGTTTTCAATTAGCAACGCATAGTGAAACTGAAACATGAAAATGTTTCGAAGGGGTATCCGGGTATTCCTAGTAATGCCTCTTCTATTATCCAAATTCATGACTATAACCGTATATTTCTTTGCCATCTCTCCAAATCCCTTTATTTGTCTTTACTCATTACCTTCTGTACACCATCGTTAGGCTAAATGGTTTTCTTCCTTCCCTACCGTTCGGCACTAGCCTATGGTTTGGAAGAAGACTATCCAATAAGCGTAATAGGTGTACCCTCCTAATCCAAGGAGCCCTCGCAACCTGAGAGAAGGTAATGATAGAAGACAACCTGAATGATCCTATTCAATTTCTCCTGAACCGGAGAAAAGCAAAGGTGAAGTAGGAGTAGCGATGAAATACGCGGTTTGGTCGTGAATGATTGCAGTTGATATTTACTTTGCCCTCTTTCTAATCCCTTTATTTGTCTTTACTTGTACACCACACTTAGGCTAATTGGTTTTCTTCATTCCCTACCTTACAGCACCTGCCTCTGGTTTGGAAGAAGACTATCCAATAAGCACAATAGGTGTACCTTTTCCTAATCCTAGGAGCCCTCACAACCTGAGAGGAGATAAAAGGAAAAGACAACTGAATAGTCCTATTCAATTTCTTCAGAACCAGAATCCATACTCGAAAAAGTTCCTTCGAGTTCGTATGTAACTATACGATGGATTTATCCAATGAAAGTGGATGGTCGTAGTGATACGGGGTGTTATGGAGAAATGCAAAGGGTAAAACAAGGAGTGGCAATGATGTATGCAACTCAGACAATCCAAAAACCAGTGTTTTAAGAAAGTTCGGTTAACTTGTTCACTGAGTCATAGTCTAGGGTCGGGCCATGGTCGCTGCCAAAGAGAGAGAGAAAAGAAACACTCTGCGTGCACTCTAACCTAGATCAGAATGGTTAATCACTTTATCTAATCAGGATGTCTTCCACTGTATCCTCAAATTCTCCTCTAAACCTGAAAGAAGAATTAGTCGGGATCACCCGAGGAGTAAACCAACTCATCAGTGGGAATCAGGATCCAACTATCATCGCATAATAACGTGATGGAATCCACTCACGTTATCACACTCCAGAAGGTATGCGCATGCCTGGAAAGTTTCAGTTTCTTGAGAAACTCCCGATGTGATTTTTACCCCATGCTCTTATGACCTTGACAAAGGCCAACATATCATAAGTCACATGTCAAGTTCTACCCTTCATTATCCAGCTTAATTTGAACCCACCCATACATACCCTTGATGAAGGCCAAAATAGTAGTACGACTGTCCCAAACTAACGCTTCTATCTGTACAATAGAAAAGTAACAAATAACTACCATACACTATGCCTTGACGAAAGCCAACATACATAACATGAATACTAAGTGCTACCCGTCTGAAATGACAGAGGGCTACGAATGGTTTTTGGCGAAAAACCTTTAACATAATAAACTTAATATCGTTGAAGGAACCAGATAGCTTTTTATAAATATATAGTGGCGAAAACCTTTGCTAAAGAGGTCACTCCCGGTGAAGGGATCTCGGTTCTTTCCCCGTAGAATGAGGTGCAGGGTATTCCAAACTGAATACCATGATGCAAAGCAAAAAGTAATCGACTATAGTAAAGTTATTACCCTGACGCAAACCTCTGTCCAAGGGTCACTCCCGGTAAAGCGATCTCGGTCCTTGCCCTGTCGAATGAGGTGCTGGATATTCATAACCGAATACCACTGTGCAAAACAAAAGAGAACGTCCTTGCAATAACATCATTTTGAAAATTGTTCCAACAACATCGAATAGGTTTGTTTTCCTTGCATTGATCTGAATCAATGCAGTCCCATCAATTAATCACACCACAAAAGAACGAAAATATGCTGTACGTATATGCCATCCGCATTCGCCACTGGGTCCCATCATCACCCGTTAGGTTACTTAACTAACGACAGAGCGGGGACTGGACTAGCGCGGGTGTAAAACATATACAACATCGACTAGCATATATATTAATGTATAATAATCGCTCCAGGCATGATAAATGCAACATCACAGAAAAGTAATAAGCATCACAGAACAATACAAATAATCTGGGAGCCCCGGGTTTCCTTTGAGCTGCAAGTGAAACCTGACGTTCCCCTGGTCGTGTGGATAGCCTGTGCAATGAAAACCTAGACCCCTACGAGCGCGGCAAATTACCCGCCAAAACCTGAAGTGAGGCAGCCCCCTTCAGCAAAGTGAATGGACCACCCAGCACTTCACGAAATCCGGTAACTTGAGCACCCCTCCTTGGGTCAAACTGTACCCCCTACGAGTGCGGCGAATAGCCTGCCAATTCTAGAGTGCATCCCCCTCCGTCTCAAAGCCATGAGATGCGGGCCCATTGCCCTCTAGAACCCGGCTATCCGTGCACTCCATCGCGGGGTAATCCTAGTACAGAAAAGAAAATATGTACAACAGGTACATCGACCTCAACCCGGTTGTGCCCCAAAAGAATAATATACAAACAGGCAGTGACGACAGTACACATGTCGGACGCTTTCCCCGCGATATCAAATGTAAAAATAAATCCAAACAGCACTAACATTGCACACAAGCTATCCACCACGACAAATCCGCAGCAATACAATACAACACAGAACATCAACGTGAATGTCATGTTCGCAAACCCATCTAAAAGGACTATAGCAATTAAACAAGTTGTACCGATCAAATGACATTCACGGTCGCAGATAGTAATGTAAGTACTGTAAACTAACGTATTTAAAATTTCGATCAACAAAACTTCCCGAAGTGGGCCCCAAGTGTTAGTGTATATGCCCTAGAGGCCATTACTGTATCATACTAGTTTGTATATTACTTAATGGAAGCTTGGGATATTCACAGTTGTATAGACAATCTTGCTCAAAATGGTAGTATGCTACTTGGTTTGTTTCTACTTTAATATGTGCATGTGTTTCTTTTAGCATATCGCTTATACATATTAGTGGAGCCCTTAGGATCTTTGCTTGATTACCAGCGTTGTGATGGAAGTCACACTTGTGGGGGCTAGGTAATCTACAAGCACATCCTTATACAGGTCCCTAGTCATAGGATTATCGAGACGGGGCATCGATACTCCGGAATAGACTAGCGTATGCGCTTCTCATCCCAGCAGGGGAGATGGTCTATCTCACAGCCATCAGTACGTCGTACTGGAGATAGTATGCGGGTGCTCGTTAGGTTACGAGTACACTGGACAGGACTCGTCGGGAAAAGTTGGTTGGTACTATACCTATCGTCAGATAACAGTTCCCAGGTGACAGGAGTATAGCTTAGTCCGCTGACTTGACACTGTCACTTCGCCTCGAGTGTGTTCCCACTATACTTTGATTACTACCCTACCACGGCTCAAAGGAGTCGTGCAAACAGGTAGTAGTTGGGTGCAGTCCCGAAGCACTTGGAGGCAGTAGCGGTTAGATAGGATTCGTCTCTCCCGGTATTGGGGGTTGATATCGCGCTGTGTCTAGGAGAGCCATTACACAAAGTCTTTGGCCAGGGTAAGCGAGAATTACTGGTAGTGTTTCCAGTAGTTTCTCAGGGTGTTCTGGGCTGTACTCCGGCACGACTTGTACCGCTATTAGGGGTCTGACGTTTACCGCCCCCAAGGCCCGACATGCGATACTCATAGACGAACAGACCGGGCCGTACGGAGATTGTCACATTCAGGCTCAGTAGGAGTTCGGATAGGTTTACCTCATCGGCCTTCTTATCGACATCTACCTGGGGACCGTTACGTACAGCTAGTGCCGCTTGCCGTCTGTGGTTAAACCCACTGCCAGTGTAGTGTCGAGTCTTTAGAGTCCCACACAGAGAGTTTCCCTGCACTGGGCGAAATGTGTAGATGCCGTATGGTTTTACGGCAGGGCTACGATCACTTACGTGCACTTGTGCGCGTATGCTGTTCGGGCAGACAATGCTAGCGGGCTTTGGTTTAAGCCGGATCCTAGTATTGTACGGATGGATTAGTTTTGTTTTCTGTGCATTCACATTCTACGGAATGCGGATGCGGGTGTGTATGCATGGTTGTGAGGAGCGAAGAAGAAGGAGGTGCCTCATTAGGGTTTTGACCGTTGGTTCGGTTAAAACCATTATGAGGTGAGGAAAATAGTTACTAATATTTTTAATGATAATTGTGTTATGGCTAATTGCTTTGACCATTTGACCATGCTTGACCATTTGACCATGCTTGACCATTTGACCTAGCTGACCATTGTTGACTTGGACTTTTCTTGAGAGCACTAGATCTTTCTTTTGCTTTTGGCTTTGGATTTGATTTGAGATGATAATGGTCAAATCAATGTAACCATCACATTTTATCATGATAAGAGATTAGTAATTATTTTGGATATGGATCATTTTTTTCCTTCTCATTCTCTCTCATCAAAAGAGAGAGAGCTCCCATGGTTCCTCCTTCTTCTTCCTCTCTTGATTTTTACCTATTCCGCCTCCTCGTAAGCACCGGGGTGGGTAATGTGGACTTACAGTGGTATCAGAGCCTCCCTAAACCATTACTAACTTGTTAGCAAAGTGTTAGAAATTCGATCGCCGGAAAAAATCGCAAAACACGTCACAAATTGCACTTTTCTGTCGATTTTAAAAACTGGTCCAAATTTTTTTTCTAGGGACCTTAAAAATATGTGCAGGCTTTTTTGGGAAAATTGTAGAAATTTGGGTGCCTGAGTCGATCAGAAGACGGCGGATCCGCGGCCGATCCAAGCGATCCTCCGTGGATCCGCGGCCGAGTCAACTCGGCCGCGCACCAAATTTCTTCTGGGGTTCTCTGTGTTGGTTTTATGATTTTTAAGATAGTTTGTTTCTGCCCAGATTTTGCTGAGTACTGTGTTGTGCTTGGGGTAGTTTCAAATCAAGTTATCGATCGAAATTCTAAGTACTTTTGCTAATCGGATCTTCTGTGATGTGATATATGTATTGAACGTCTACTAATCGCTATACGTCGATTAGTGGGGGTTATACATATATGTGATCTGTGATGTTGGTTTGTGTATATGAACTTGTTGGATTGTCGTGATGAATAGCCGGGGATGTGAGATGAGAGTTTTCTTTTTTCATTCAATGTAAAATTTGTAATTTGATGTAATATTATTTTATGGCCGCACATCCAGGTTGAGGTTGTAGCCGCCATTGTATATTATTTCTTTTACTGTTTTTGTTCCTAGGATAGACCCAAGGCGGGGTGCACAAACTACCGGGTACTTTGAAGTGCCGAGTGGCCTACTCACGTTGTTGACTGAGGTTGCTTCATTTCGGGTACATGGCGGGTAGTTTGCCGCACCCGTAGGGGTCTAGGGTGGGGTTTGGCTATTCATCACGACCGTGTAATCTGTCTTTCGCTGCAGGCTCGAACGAAACGCGGATTCCTAGCATATCCAATGTGTTCATCTGTGATCTGGAATGGCTATCATTGCATCTGACGAATGTATATATTTATATATGATATCTAGTAGGCGTTACTTATGTTTTGCATCCGCGCTAGTCCAGCCTCCGCTCTGTCGTTCGTTAAGTAACCTAACGGGTGATGATGGGGCCCAGTGGCGAATGCGGATGGCATAAGCGTACGTCATATTTTCGTTGTTTTCTGCAATGGTAGGATTAATTGATGGGACGCATTAATTAATGCAAAGAAAACAAACCAAAGTTAAATCGTTGGAACAATTTCAAAACCACTCGGTTTTTTCCAAAACAGAAAACTTTTAAAAACGCGGAGCTTAAACCACTCCTTTTAAAAGCTATCAGGTTCCTTCGATTATATCAAGTTCACTACGTTCACGGTTTCGCCAAAACCATTCGTAGCCCTCCGTCATTTCAGTTAAATATTCAGTAGTATTCAAGATATGTATTTTGACCTTCGCCAAGGCATAGTGATTGGTAGCTGCTGAATATTTATCTGTAGCATAGATAGATGCGTTGGTTTGGGACAGTTATACTACTATTTTGGCCTTTGTCAAGGGTATGTACGGATGGGTTCAAATTAACCTGGATAATAACGGGTAGAACTTGACATGTGACTTATGATATGTTGGCCTTCGTCAAGGTCATAAGAGCATGGGGCAAAAATCCACATCGGGAGTTTCTATGGAAATTGAAACTTGCTAGTGCTGCATACCATTTAGAGTTTGATAATGTTGGTAGGATTCCTTCAGCATTATCACACAATGATATTTGGATCCCGATCCTACTGTGAGTATCCGCTACTCCTCGGGAGATTTTTCACTGAACGATCAATGCTATAAACCAAGTAGGTGTCTAGAAAGGTGTTAGCGGGGCTACGCCCACAGGGAAAAGAGGTTATTTAATTACGGAACTTCGCGAAAGCGTCGTAAAACCTCCCTCGAAGTACCGACACCAGCCTGGCTGAACGGTTAAGCAAGTATTGTACGGTGAGATCAATCCCGACTAATTCTTTTTTTATGGTTTGAGGAAGGATTCGAGAAACAGCGGGAGCCATCCTGTTTAGATAAACTAAAAACCAATCTAAACTTGCAAGAGCATCATGCTAAAGTGTTTTCGTCTCTCTCTCTTAATTGCAGCGACCCAGTGACCAGAACTAGGTTACATCTAGATAATAAAATGACTGAATCTGACTGTTATGACTGGCAATGGTCTGTCCAGATGTCCATTACCCATGACAAGCTGGGACACCTCCTAACTAATCAAACCCCTGCCGTTTCAGGACCAGTTTCCCCTGTCACGGATATTGACATCTGTAAGACATCGGAAAAAGACTGTGCGAATGCCAAGTGTCTCGTGTTGGCCTCAGTTGATGGTGCATACCAGAGGCAGCACGAGAAGATGGACTTAGTTTCTATCTTCCTCCATAACAAAGATTTATATGGAGAGCAATCTCGTATCGCAATATATGAGACCTTGAACGAATTACTTCAAGCGAGGTTGGCTTTCGGGTCATCTGTAGGGGACAACGTCCTTACAGAGACTAGCTATTTTGATGAGCTCACGGACATGAAGACCACGTTGAAGAACGGGTCAAATACTGACTTGATTCTATAGTCTCTGCCCTCTAATTATACCCTGAAGGAAACCAGGGAAGAAGGAGGAAAGGGAAGGGCAAAAGTTTCGGGACAAGATATAGTAAAGGAGGGACATTCCTATTGTTACATGAATGAACATTGGCAGAAGGATTGCAGGGCTAGCAAAGCCAGTAGCCAGGATTCGAAGCGTGTTGTGGCTTCGGCTTCGGGTGTGTTTGTAATAGAAAACTGTATGTCAATTAACCCTACTTCCTGTGTATTGGATACCGGATCACGATTTCACATGTGTAATTCCTTACAGGCTCTGAGAAACTGTAGAGTTATCAGGATAGGTGATATAACTCTCAGGGTTGCCAACGGAATGAGCGTGGACGCTGAATCCGTAGGGGAATATCACCTTGGATTGACAAGTAGGCAGATATTGATTCTGCGTAACTGTTTGTATGTACCTAGTATGGCTTGTAATATCATATCTATATCCTTACTTTCTAAGGAAGGATATGATTTTACTTTTGTAAGCGATGTGGTCCGCATCCACCTAAATCAAGTTCTGATTGGGTCAGGTACATTAGAAAACGGAATATACGTATTGAATCAAGCTCAGGTTTTCAGTATCCAGAACACACTTAAAAGAAAGTCTCCGGAAACAAATCAGGCTTTCTTATGGCATTATAGACTGGGTCACGTTAATGAGACACGGTTAACAAAGTTACATAAAGAGGGATACTTGAATCCGTTCGAGTATCAGTCTTATGCTACTTGTGAATCTTGTCTCATGGGAAAGATGACAAAAACTCCGTTCACTGGACACGGAGTAAGAGCGAGCGAGCTCTTGGAACTCATACACAGTGACGTGTGTGGTCCAATGTCTATACATGCGCGAAGTGGTTATTCATACTTCATTACTTTTACGGATGATTTCTCTAGGTATGGACATGTCTTCCTGATGAAGCATAAATCCGAGGCCTTTGAGAAATTTCGGGAATACAAGAATGAAGTTGAAAAACAAACATGCAAAAGTATCAAGACACTGAGATCTGATCGAGGTGGTGAATACTTAAGTGCCGAGTTTCTGGACTACTTAAAAGAGAATAGAATTCTCTCTCAGCTTACTCCTCCATACACACCACAATACAACGGTGTATCTGAAAGGCGGAATCGAACCCTAATGGATATGGTTCGTTCCATGATGAGTAAGGCTGAGTTACCGCGATCTTTCTGGGGTTATGCACTAGAATCAGCTGCATATCTTTTGAACAAGGTTCCCTCCAAGACTGTGCCTACCACACCATATCAGATGTGGTGTAGGAAGAAACCCTATCTTCAATATCTGAAGATATGGGGATGTCCAGCTTTTGTTAAAAAGCAGCATGCAGACAAACTCGAGGCATGCTCAGTACTGTATAAGTTTGTGGGATACCCAAAGAACTCCAGGGGGTTTCTTTTCTATTACGCAGAGGAACAAAAAGTTTTTTTTCTCTCGTCATGCTCACTTTCTGGAACATCAGTTTTTAGAAAAGGAAACAAGTGGGAGCGCAATAGAACTGGAAGAAATTCCAGAAGCACAAGCTATTACTGAAAGCTTGGTAGAACCACAGGTTTCAGGAGAACCGGACATCCCAGCGCCACTCCGCAGGAGTAGTAGGCAGTCTCATCCGCCCGAGAGATACTACGGTTTTCTCATAGACGGGGATCGAGAGGATTGCGTCATTGAAAATGATGAGCCTACTAGCTTCCAGCAAGCCATTCAGAGCGGCGACTCAGTAAAATGGCTGGATGCAATGCGGACCGAGATGGAGTCCATGTACACCAAAAAAGTTTGGACTTTAGACATTGCTCCAGAAGGGGTAAAACCCGTAGGCTGCAAATGGATCTTCAGAAAGAAGATTGGTGTAGATGGGCAGGTTGAAACCTATAAAGCTAGACTTGTTGCAAAGGGTTTTCGTCAAAGACCTGGTTTGGACTATGAAGAAACCTTTTCTCCAGTGGCTATGCTCAAATCCATTCAGATCCTTCTTGCCATTTCCTCCTTCCACGATTATGAGATCTGGCAGATGGACGTAAAGACGGATTTTTTAAATGGAAATTTGGAAGAGCGCGTCTATATGGATTAGCCGGAGGGTTTCATTCAGAGTGGGAGCAGCGGTAAAGTGTGCAAGTTGCTTTAGTCCATTTATGGACTGAAGCAAGCATCGCGGAGTTGGAAAATCTGCTTTGATGATACTGTCAAAGAATTCGACTTTATCAAAAATCCGGATGAACCATGCATTTACAGTAAGATTGTAGGGAGAACTGTGGTATTCCTCGTCTTGTACGTGGATGACATTCTCTTAATAGGAAATGACATTCTTGTGCTACAGTCAGTCAAAGGATTCTTGTTACAGAGGTTCTCCATGAAGGACCTGGGCGATGCCAACTACATTCTAGGGATCCAGATCTATCGTGATAGATCTAAGAGGATGTTGGGACTTTCGCAGTCCAGGTACATCGACACCAAACTGAAACGATTCAGTATGGAAGATTCAAAGCGCGGTAATCTACCGGCTTGTCACGGAATCACCCTCTCCAAAGAGATGTCTCCCAAGACTGATTTGGAAAGGGCTCGCATGTCATCTATACCCTACGCATTTGCGGTAGGCTCTATAATGTATGCGATATTGTGTACCAGACCAGATGTAGCATACGCATTAAGCGTTGTAAGCCGGTATCAGTCGGACCCAGGGGAGAAACACTGGATAGCAGTAAAGAACATTCTCAAGTACTTGAGAAGGACTAAGGAGATGTTCTTGGTGTATGGCGGAAAAGACCTCCAGATCGAGGCCTTTGCTGACTCCAGCTTCCAGAGTGACAAGGATGACTCCAAGTCCATATCGGGTTATGTCTTTACCCTTAATGGAGGGGCGGTTTTCTGGAAGAGCTCCAAGCAGCAAAACCGTTGCTGACTCAACTATGGAAGCGGAGTACATAGCTGCTTGCGATGCCGTAAAGGAAGCTGTCTGGATGAAGAAGTTCCTCACAGAGCTTCAGGTGGTTCCTACCATTGTTGATCCAATACCGCTGTATTGTGACAACAACGGCGCTATAGCTTTAGCAAAGGAACCCAGGTCCCATCAGAAGTCTAGACACATTTTGAGGCGGTACCACCTGATCAGGGAGATCGTAGATCGCCGGGAGATCGACGTGAAGAGAGTAGATTCGGAGAATAACACTGCAGATCCATTCACGAAGGCCATACCCCAGACTCAGTTCGAGCGGCTGATCGAGATGATAGGTCTCATTTATGCCAGTACATGGCCCTAGTGCAAGTGCGAGATTGTTAGTGTATATGCTCTAGAGGCCATTACTGTATCATACTAGTTTGTATATTACTTAATGGAAGCTTGGGATATTCACAGTTGTATAGACAATCTTGCTCAAAATGGTAGTATGCTACTTGGTTTGTTTCTACTTTAATATGTGCATGTGTTTCTTTTAGCATATCGCTTATACATATTACTGGAGCCCTTAGGATCTTTGCTTGATTACCAGTGTTGTGATGGCGGTCACACTTGTGGGGGCTGGGTAATCTACAAGCACATCCTTATACAGGTCCCTAATCGTAGGATTATCGAGACAGGGCATTGATTGATAGAGGTTCTGCGTGTTCAAGTTTTAGTTTAAATACCGCAATCAAGACGGTTTCGCTTGTAGCTAGCCGGTTGAGTACGGGTCGTCCGCAGGGAGATGGGAGTCTTTTTCAATGTGTTTTAACGAGTTAAGTCCGGTTTTTCAGATTTTTTTTGTGATTATCTAAGTGTTGAGTTGATATTTAAAGAGAGCTTGTTAGGGTTAGGATTAGGTTAGTTTGAGTTAGGAGTCTCCTCATCTTTCGTTGCCCCTCTTAATATCGGTGCTACGGTAATCGGCAACAACGGGGATTAGCACGACTAGGAAGGAACTTGCGAGTATAAGCTAGGCTTTCCAACGCATAAGTTCTTCCTTTTGGTGCTTGTCCGTCCGTTCTTGGCTCTTAGCCATAACCTCCGGTTAATTCAACCACAACCGGTCTCACTACGGAATCACCGCTATCATGTAGGATAGGGTGCCGTAAGGAGCGGATTGTGGATCAATTAACGGGAGTCGAATTAAGCTGTTGGGCAAGGAAAGAGTGAGAGAGATTTCCTTCTCTCAAACTTCCCTTATCCTACCCTAACAAGTATGAACTACTCACACATCATGATACGGGAAAATAAAACAAAACAAAAGAGGAAGATAGAAAGAAAGAGATTAGAGGATAACGACTAGCTATTTGCGACCTTACCTTGGCGAGGATCGAGCGTAAGCATCATTGTCGTATTAAGGATAAAGAAAAAGAGAGAAGAAATAAACAACAAGAAATAACAACAACTAGTTAACAAATTAGAATTACAACAATTATAGAAAAAGCAAGACAAGCATGATAATAAAATGATCTTCTTTATTCATCACTCTTCACTCACAAGCTCACTACAAGTTTAATGGAGAAGAGATGAGAAGAGGAAGAAGAAAACACTAAACCTAGCAAAAATGAAAATACAAGAATGGACCCTTTCCTTCACAAAGTTCTGGGCTATTTATAGGCCAAAAAATGAAAACCTAGGGCAACCACCAGAACCCAAACAAAAATACCAAAATACCCTCAAAAACTCTGCAGATGCGGCGCCTAGACGGCCGCGGATCCGCGGCCTAGACCCCCCTTTATCCGCGGATCCGCGGCCTTCTGGTTGAGTTGGGCCCTCCAAAATTCTGTGGTTCCCTGGTTCTCTGTCCCCTTTATTCTGGTATATGTATTTTCTGGAAATTTCTTCACGAATTTTCCAGAATTTCTGTTGAGGGAAAGGTGGACTTTTTATGGATGTTTTTGTCATGATTGCCTCGAGCTCCGTGTAGATTTCTTGGATCTTGTGCTGCCATTGAGCCTTGTGCCTGAAAATGACATTGATTTGACATTTTGTCTTCCTAAACTGGTATCTGGCAACATACGGATGAAGAGCGGAGACCGTGTTTTATCTGTGGTTGGCAGGAACCCGTATTTTTTCGTGTTTCCATGAATTTCCTCGTTTTAGAACCGAGAACCTGTATCCTGCAATTGACTGGCAAACACGGCTCAAGAGTATCTACCGATATGCAATGTGACAAAAATTGGGCGGTATGAAAATGCAAAAATCTGATATGAGCAGGCATCGATACTCCGGAGTAGACTAGCTTATGCGTTTCTCATCCCAGCAGGGGAGATGGTCTGTCCCACAGCCATCAGTACGTCGTACTGGAGATAGTATGCGGGTGCTCGTTAGGTTATGAGTACACTGGATAGGACTCGTCGGGAACTGCTGGTTGGTACTATACCTATCATCAGATAACAGTTCTCAGGTGACAGGAGTACAGCTTAGTCCGTCGACTTGATACTGCTACTTCGCCTCGAGTGTGTTCCCATTGTACTTTGATTACTACCCTACCACGGCTCAAAGGAGTCGTGCAAATAAGTAGTAGTTGGGTGCAGTCCCGAAGCACTTAGAGGCAGTAGCGGTTAGATAAGATTCGTCTCTCCCGGTATTGGGGGTTGATATCGCGCTGTGTCTAGGAGAGCCATTACACAAAGTCCCTGGCCAGGGAAAGCGAGAATTACTGGTAGTGTTTCCAGTAGTTTCTCAGGGTGTTCTGGGCTGCACTCCGGCACGACTTGTACCGCTATTAGGGGTCTGACGTTTACCGCCCCTCTAGGCCCGACATGCGATACTCATAGACGAACAGACCGGACCGTACGGAGATTGTCACATTCAGGCTCAGTAGGAGTTCGGATGGGTTTACCTCATCGGCCTTCTTATCGACATCTACCTGGGGACCGTTACGTACAGCTAGTGCCGCTTGCGGTCTGTGGTTAAACCCACTGCCAGCATAGTGTCGAGTCTTTAGAGTCCCACACAGAGAGTTTCCCTGCACTGGGAGAAAGTTGTAGAGGCCGTATGGTTTTACGACAGGGCTATGATCACTTACGTGCACTTGTGCGCGTATGCTGTTCGGGCAGACAATGCTAGTGGGCTTTGGTTTAAGCCGGATCCTAGTATTGTATGGATGGATTAGTTTTGTCTTTTGTGCATTCGCAATCTACGGAATGCGGATGCGGGTGTGTATGCACGGTTGTGAGGAGCGAAGAAGAAGGAGGTGCCTCATTAGGGTTTTGACCGTTGGTTCGGTCAAAACCATTATGAGGTGAGGAAATATTTACTAATCTTTTTAATGATAATTGTGTTATGGCTAATTGCTTTGACCATTTGACCATGCTTGACCATTTGACCTAGTTGACCATTGTTGACTTGGAGTTTTCTTGAGAGCACTAGATCCTTCTTTTGCTTTTGGCTTTTTAGATGATAATGGTCAAATCAATGTAACCATCACACTTTATCATGATAAGAGATTAGTAATTATTTTGGATATGGATCATTTTTTTTCTTCTCATTCTCTCTCATCAAAAGAGAGAGAGCTCCCATGGTTCCTCCTTCTTCTTCCTCTCTTGATTTTTCTATAACTCTCATGTGTTGAGAAAAATAGAAACAAAATAGACAAACAAATCCACCATCATCTTCTACACCACCTAGGACTTCAAGAATAGCAAACTTGTTGCCCTAGTTACCTCGGCTTGAGGTGGAGCTCGGACTACAGACTCTCGGGTGGATCGTCTTCGACTCGAGGAGGCCGCGGAGGTGACCAAGATCCGGATCGATCCTCGGAGCTTGCATGGACGAGGACGACAGCGGAAAGAAGACCCGAAGGACATGTTGCATGAGGTATAATCTCCTAAGCATAGTAGATAGAACCTCTTGTTGTTTGTTAGCAATGGTTTGGCAAAGATCCTCAAGTTTTAGTCCATGTTACCCTGTGTTAAAAATTTGATTTTTACCTATTCCGCCTCTCCGTAAGCACCGGGGTAGGTAATGTGGACTTACACCAAGTTCTAATCCAGTACTCAAACAAATCTCGGCCCAAAAACTAAACATCTCAGAAACCACAATTCCATATAAAAGACACCCTGAAGAAAAATGGTACACTGTGTCCACCATACCGCCGCGCAACCGCGACAAACATGATGGTCTGGCTGCTGTTCTGCGGTGTGATGGTCGGAACGTGCTATCAAATTTCTTCGAGGGTCTTAAAAAACCCTGCACGATTTTCTGATATACCCAAAATAATTTTTAGACGACTTAAAAAATTCGGCAGATACTTGAGCTTTGGAAATGCGGTTTTGAAAATTCGGTCGATCGATATTTTAAACACGTTAGAACAAGCTAGTAAACGGTTAATAGTTTGGCTCTGATACCATGTAAGTCTACGGTAGCACCCCGGCCGTCAATCCGAGGCCAAATGCGGAATAATTTTTTTTAGAAAACTGGCGCAAACGTAAACCTAAAACCCGGAACGTTCCATTAACCGTAAACTAAAAAATTGTAAAAGAGTTTGGAGAGATTATACCGATCGATCCGTATCCTTCGGTCTTCAATCTCTGCGCCGAACTCCTCGCGGCTGCTCCAACGAAGTCCGCTCTTCGATCTCGCTCGTTGAGGTGGCTCCACATCGAGGAATCTTTATATGGGCTCCCACTTCAAACTAAAGCAATTCGGACATGAAGTTTTCTAGCCGACATGTCCAAGATGAAGTAGAGATAGTGCGTGAATACTTTGTCTCAAGGCACCCAATGATTTCGGTGAAGGTAAATGAAGTTTCCATGGAGATGTGATGAAGTGAGCAAAGGATTTTGCAAGGAGAAAAATTTCCTCACACAAATTTGTGCTCGGCCAAAAAAAAAATCAAGAAGGAAAATGTTCACTAGGGATTACATAGTGGTGAGGAGGTGAGTGTAAGAAATTTCAATACAAAATATCCTTGGCAAATACAAAACTAATTAATGTACAAGACACCTCATACTAAAGCCCATGCCTTCCATGCTCACATAATTTCCCATTCCAATACACCTTACCAAAACAAACCCACTGCCCAAAACAAAAGCAATCAACCAATTTCGAAATTGGCAGTGAATGAATGGCTAGCACATAAAAATGAATTTTGGCCAAGAAAATTGAGTGAAGGAATATGGCAAAAAACAATTGCAAACAAATTCCATTAATTCAACATTAAACCAAATGTTTAAAATGGAAGATAAGAAATTGGCAACTTCAAAAGTAATCCCGTAACGAATTACAAGATTCCCCCTTATCCGTATATACATACCTGCATCCGTATTCCGACTGAATACGAATGCAGCGAGACTAAAATATTCCAACACAATATAATACTAGGATCTGGTTTAAACCAAAGCCCACCAGTATTATCCGTCCGAAACATGACACGTGTACAAGTGCACGTGTATGTTCGAGCCCTGCTATAAATCCATACGGCCTCTACAACGTTTTGCCCGAACTTGGGAAACTCTCTGTGGGGGACTCTAAAGACTCGTTAGTACGCTGGCAGTGGGTTTAACCACAAGCACGTCAGTGGTACTAGCTGTACGTAACGGCTGCCCAGGTATTGTGCTAAAGGGAGGCCAATGAGCGAACTCATCCTGAAACCCTACTGAGCCTGTCAGTGACAATATTCGTACAGTCCGGTCCGTTCGTCTATGAGTATCGCATATCGGGCCTAGGAGGCTAGTAAACGTTAAACCCCCAATAGCGATATATGTCGTGTCGGAGTGTAGCCCAGAACATCCTGAGAAACTACTGGAATACCTACCAGTAAATCTCGCTTACCCTGGCCAGGGATTTCGTGTAATGGCTCTCCAGACACAGCGCGATCTCACCCCCAATACCGGGAGAGACGAATCCCCTGCCGATCCGCTCACTGCCTCCATGTAGCTCGGGACTGTACCCAACTAAAACCTGTTTGCACGACTCCTTTGAGCCGTGGTAGGGTAGTAATCAAAGCACAGTGGGAACTCACACGAAACAAATGACGATCTCAGGTCGATAGACTAACCTGTATACATGTCACCAGGGAACTGCTATTTGACGACAAGTATAATACCAACTAGCATGTTCCGGGCGAGTCTGTTCGGTGTACTCATAACCTAATGGGCACCTGTATACATCTTAGGTGAACCAACTTACACCAGTGGCTTGTGAGACCGGCCACGGCCCCTCGTCGGGGTCTCGACTGTATACATTAGTCTACTCTGGAGTATCGATGCCCTGTCTCGAAACTCCCTCGACTAGGGACCATTTAAGGATGTTCTTATAGACCCCAGCTCCCACGTATATGATAGCCATGTAAGTGCACGGCGGCGCCCCGGCCGTCGATCCGACGCCGGAATGCGGAAGCGGTGAAAAACTTTAATTTTGCGGACTTAGCAAACCGGCACCACCGCGCACTAAACATCCGGATCGTAACCATTAACAAGTCTAAGCTACTAACAAGATAGGGAAGAGAAGTATACCGACAGATCCGAGTCCTCCGGTCTTCTCGTCGTCGTCCCGATCTCCTGCGGAATGTTCCGTCTCCTCCTCGTCGCCGGAAGTGCACCACATCGCCTACATCGTTTATGGGCTCCCACCTCAATGCCGAGGCAACTCGGGCACGAAGCCGGCTACTCGACGTGCCCAAGATATGCTGTAGAATATCTAGAGGAGAAGTCTCATTTTGGGGTTCATGGAATTGCCTTTTTTTGTGGAGGAAATCAAGGAGGTTTTTGGATGAACAAGAGAGCAATTTTCATAGCACCATGAGAACCAAAATTGCCACACACATAATGAAATGAATCCCCATCCATCCCTAGGAATGGCCGGCCCCCCCCTTTGTGTGATTGGAGAGAGAAAGAGAGAGCAAGGTCAAGGGGTGGGTGGAATGCAATGATCACAACAAATCCAACACTCCAAGGCAACCATCATCTCATGCATGATGACTTCAAAAAGTCAAGCCATCATGAGAAGAAGAAAGTCAAGTGATGGTGCTCATCATGAAAACCATCATGATGCAACAAGATGCAAAGAACCCCCTTCCACAAATGCCTATTTGCAACAATGCAAATAAACCCTCCTCCACCAATCTTCGGCCAATGAACGGAACAATGGAAATCGGCCGAAACAGAAAGCAAACTGGCAACTCCATAAAACTGGTCCCGTAATAAATTATAGGAAAACCCCGATACTGTGCATACACACCCGCATCTGTATTTCGACCGAAATACAAATGCAAAGAGACAAAATTCTCCACTGTACTATACTAGAATCCGGCTTATACCAAAACCGGCTAGTAAAATCCGTTCGATCCTGATCCGTGCAATACCGCACGTATCTGATCGAACCCTGCCATATACCCATACGGCCTATAGTACAAACTGTCCGATCCTGATCCGTGCAATACCGCACGTATCTGATCGGACCTTGCCATATCTCCATACGGCCTCTACAACCTTTCGCCCGAAAGCTGAGTAACTGAATATGGGGGACTCTAAAGACTCGTCAACACCTTGGTTGTGGATTTAACCACTAGCACGTCAGAGGTATAAGCCAATACGTAACGGGCTACCAGGTACTGACTAAAAGGGACGTCTGTGAGCGAACTCAGCCTGACAACCCTACTGAGCCTGTCGGTGACAATATCCGTACAGTCCGGTCCGTTCGTCTATGAGCATCGCATGGCGGGCCTAGGGGGTTGGTAAAAGTCAGACCCCCAAAAGCGGTACAAGTCGTGTCGGAGTGTAGCCCAGAACACCCTGAGATACTACTGGAATACCTACCAGTAAATCTCCTTGCCTCGGCCGAGGGCTTCGTGTAATGGCTCTCCTAGACACAGTACGACCTCACCCCCAATACAGGGAGAGACGAACCCCTGAAGATACGCTCACTGCCTCCATGTGGCTCGGGACTGTACCCAACTAAAACCTGTTTGCACGACTCCTTTGAGCCGTGGTAGGGTAGTAATCAAAGTACAGTGGGAAGTCACACAAGACAAATGACGATCCCCAGGTCGATGAACTAACCTGCACACATGTCACCAGGGAACTGCCATCTGACGTCTGGTATATGACCAACTAGCATGTTCCCGGCGAGTCCTGTCCGGTGTACTCATAACCCAATGAGCACCTGTATACATCTTAGGTGATCCAACTGACACCAGTGGCTTGTGAGACCGGCCACCGCCCCTCGTCGGGGTCTCGACTGTATACACTAGTCTACTATGGAGTATCGATGCCCTGTCTCGAAACTCACACGACTAGGGACCATTTCAGGATATGCTTATAGACTCCCAGCTCCCACTTATATGATCGCCCTCATACTGCTGGTGGTCAAGCAAGAATCCTAGGGGCTCTATCAACGTGTAATAGCGACGTGTCAGGTCACCTAAAACAGTACACGATGATAAAGGTAAACCAGATAGCATACTATCATCTCGAGTAAGACTGTCCTACCGGGATAGGTCCTCCATCAATCATTGCAATCACGTACCTGTGATCCAATAATTGACTCTGAGGGTATTATCTCCAACAATCTCCCACTTGCACTCAAGGCTAATTATTGCGATGTCGCATACTCACAGCCCGTGTGATACCGAACACCCAACTCCTCTACTAGTCAGTCTCACAAAGCTCGTTTGCGAAACTATTGTGTTCGGGGAATAGCCTCAGTGAGTGGATCCGCCTTGATGTCTCTTTCTATGTCTCTCTATATCTCAAGTTCGCGGAGAAACCCATCTCCCGAAATGAGCAATACCTGTCTTAGAATGTGTCTGGATGTCTGATGGGACATAGCTCATAAATGAACTCCAAATCCAAACTTCTTAGACTGTATCGTCAACTGAACTTAATCAGTATTCTGCGCCATGCCTCCCTCAGTATTGCCTTGGACCACCTGTCCAAAATACTGCCCCTCGTCAGAGGGAAAACTATAACTCTGACAACCTCCTTGTCGTCCATGTCACCTTGGAAGCCTGGAATGATAACTGTCTCCTGAATAAGGCTGTCGTTATCATATCCCTAGAACATCCACTTATGTTCTAAAACTGCTTCCGACTGTTTCTCCAGGATTGGATCAATGTCAACTTATTGCATCTGGTGCAAGAACAACATCTGGTGTGGTACTTGACATCTCATGATTGACTCAATTGCCTAAGCAAAGTGATCTGTCAATCAAGCACATCCCTCTCTACTTTAGTCTGTAAGACACCTTTAGAGAGGGTGACTCCATCACCTGCAGGTACACTACCGTGCCAGGAGTCGTCCATTCTAAATACTTTTAGAATGCTGTCAAGTACCCTGATTGGGAAACCACCCAAATCTAGATCTAAAACCATAGATCTAGTAACCAGTATGTCTGATATAAAATCCATTTCCTTTGTGGAGAAACTACTGTGTGACGACCAAAGTATAACCGACTGTAGTATAGGAGTTTCTTTTCCTATTCTGTGTATGTCATCCAAATACCAGGATATCACACCCTACTACCTTCTCAACAGATCCATTCCCTATTCTGATGAAGTCAAACCCATGACTGTCACGTCAGAAATAGATGATCTATCTCCGCTATATTTGCTTTAGTCTATAAATAGACATAAGCTACCTGTCCTCCAATGCTTCCGCTGCTCCCACTGACTATGACAACCCTCTGGCAGAGTCATATAGACGTACACTTCTAAAGCATGTTTAGAACGACACTATACTCATCCTTTTGCCGGGTCTCGTAACCTGGAACAACAGCAATGGCAAGTGTGGGTAAACAAGAACTTCCCTGTCACCGTCCTTGAGGCTACCGGAGTACCTCTCGGGTGCCTGAAGTTACCCACCTTATCTGCGGAGTGGCCAATGGAATGTCAATCCAGATTGAATCTTTAAGTTCCTTATCAAATCTTCAGTAATCGTTCGTGGTTCTGGAATCATTTCCAGCTCTACCATACTCCCACTACTGTTTTCTGAAAAAATCCATTTTTAATAAAACTGTGGCGAGTCTAGAACAATATTGCTATTGTTCATCCAGATGGTAGAAAGTCAACCCTCGTCATAGCCTGGGTCAACCCACAAACAGCCATTACAAAAACGTGCCTTGAGTTATCCAGAGTCTGGTTTTAATCATGAGCTGGACAACTCCTCGAACCTTAACAACGTTAAGATATGAACTGTTCTATATCCAATATAGAAGCAGAGGCATTGATTTAATTGAACCAGATTCAAATCATGCAACTGTCTCCAGTGCATGTCAACTAAATGGAAGGAGGCCGATCAGCGTTACTCAACTTAGGAATGCTTCCAATTATGAGTAACCTGAAAGAGAAGCAAGTTCTCTTAGTCACTACTACCAACCGAATACCATACACAAGTATCTACATCTTCGATCTCTTTGAAGAATCCCGATACTTGCTACACCTGGTTCTCTACTCTATTCAAATACCTGCAACTTCTCAAAATTCGGACCCTGTGTTTCCACGAAACACCTGTCTAAAAACTAGAGAAGTCATAAGTAAACCGAATATAGTATGAGGACCAACCCCTCTGTCCTGATGGACCCTGGACAACATACAATACTCTGTATAAGTCCCTTGAGTTTGATAACTCATTCACTGTGTGTCGTAGGTTGAAAACTGTACTTATGGTTAAGAAGAATTACACCGCCGTTTAATGCTCCTTACCTAACCATCCACTGGTATAGGTAAATGTCATCGACATAATTTCAAAGAGTATATCTCACTCTATGAAAATAGACGTACAGATATATCGATTTGAAATTGGTGCATAACAGCGGATATTCAAAACCAAATATTTGCCGACCGGCAAACAGCCCAGGTGATTTCCTCAAATATCACCGATTACAACGAATCCCGATATAATGAGGATGATCACCCAATTCCCAATAACCTACTCCCACTCATCATCTGTAAAACCATACAGATGTGAGAATCATACTTGGTAAATACATACCCTGGAGTAAGTATCTAATCGGGAAATCAGTTTTCTTTTAACATTACACAGTGAAACTGAAACATCGAAATGTTTCGATGGGGTATCCTGGTATTCCGAGTAATGCCTCTTCCATTATCCAGATTCACAACTGTAACCGTGTAGTTCTTTGCCACCTCTCCAAATCCCTTCATATGTCTTTAGTCATTACCTTCTGCACACCCCTTTAGGCCAAATGGTTTTCTTCCTTCCCTACCGTTCGGCACCAGCCTATGGTTTGGAAGAAGACTATCCAATAAGCATAATGGGTGTACTGTCCTAATCCTAGGAACACTCGCAATGCGAGAGAAGGTGAAGATAAAAGACAACCGAATAAACCTTATTCCTATTTCTCCTGAACCAGAATCCATTCCCGAACTGGAACAAGTTCCTTTCGAGTTCGTATATAACCATATGATGGAGTATCCAATAAACTGTGGATCTTCGTAGTGATACGGAGTGTCCTGGAGAAATACAAAGGTGATTTTAGGATTGGTGAAGAAAAACTTGGTTTGGTCGTGAATATCTGTTGCAATTTACTTTGCCCACTTACTAATCCCTTGCTTTGTCTTAACTTAATACCTTCTGCACACCATCGTTATGCTAATTGGTTTTCTTCATTCCCTACCGGTCGGCACCAGCCTAAGGTTTGGAAGAAGACTATCCAATTTGCGTAACAGGTGTACTACTCCTAAACCAAGGAGTACTCGCAACCTGAGAGAGGGTGAAAAGAAAAGACAACTGAATAGTCCTATCCGTTTTCTCCAGAACCTGAAACCATCCTCGAATAAATTCTTTCGAGTTCGTATCTAACTATACGATGGTTTTGTCCAATAGAAGTGGACGTTCGTAATAGTACGGGGTGTCCTGGAGAAAAGGGTAAAAGTAGGAGTGGCAATGAGGTTCGCAACTCTGACAATCCAAAAGCCAGTGTTTAAGAAGGTTCGGTTAATTTGGTCACTGAGTCAAAGTCTTAGGGTCGGGTCAATGGTCGCTGCCAAAGAGAGAGAGAAAAGAAACACTCAGCGTGCACTCTAACCTAGATCAGAATGGTTACCAATTTATCTAATCTGGAATCCTCCCACTGTACCTCAAATTCTCCTCCAAACCTGAAAGAAGAATTAGTCGGGGTTACCCGAGGAGTAAACTAACTCATCAGTGGGAATCGGGATCCAACTATCATCGCATGACAACGTGACGGAATCCGCTCACGGTGTCACACTCCAGAAGGTATGCGCAAATCTGGCAGGTTTCAGTTCTTTTGAAACTCCCGATGTGATTTCTGCCCCATGCTCTTATGACCTTAACTTTGGCCAACAAATCATAAGTCACATGTCAAGTTCTACCCGTCATTCTCCAGGTTGATTCGAATCCACCCGCACAAGCCCTTGACTTTGGCCAATAAGGCTATACGACTGTCCCAAACCAACGCATCTATCTATGCTGCATATGAATAACCAACAGCTACCAAACACTGTGCCTTGACTTTGGCCAACAAACACAGCTTGAATACTATTGACTACCCATATGAAACGACGGAGGGCTACGAATGGTTTCTGGCGAAAACCTTTAACGTAAAGAACTTGATATCGTCAAAGGAACGGATAGCTTTTTAAAATATAGTGACGAAAACCTTCGCTAAAGAGGTCACTCCCGGTGAAGGGATCTCGGCTCTTTCCCCGTAGAATGGGGTGCAGGATATTCCAACTGAATACCACGGTGCAAAGCAAAAGTAATCGGCTATAGTGAAGTTAATGCCCTGACGCAAACTTTTTGTCCAAGGGGTCACTCCCGGTGAAGAGATCTCGGCCCTTGCCTCGTCGACTGAGGAGCAGGATATTCCAACTGAATATCTCGATGCAAAACAAAAGTGAACGTCCTTGCAATAACAGCTTTTTGAAAAGTGTTCCAACAACATCAGATTAGGTTTGTTTTTAACTTGCATTGATCCGAATCAATGCAGTCCCATCAATTGATCACACCAAAAAGAACGAAAATATACTGATGTACGTATATGCCATCCGCATTCGCCACTGGGTCCCGTCATTACCCGTTAGGTTAGCTAACTAACGACAGAGCGGGGACTGGACTAGCGCGGATGTAAAACATATACAACATCTACTAATATATATACCAATATATTATATTTCGCTCAAGGCGTGAAAGAAATGCAACATCACAGAGAATGAACAGCATCACAGAAACAATACAGATATCTGGGATCCCCGGGTTTCACAGAGCCACTACTGAAACCCGACGTTCCCCTGGTCGTGTGGATAGCCTGCGCAATGAAATCCTAGACCCCTACGGGCGCGGCAAGTTACCCGCCAAAACCTGAAGCGAGGCAGCCCCCTTCAGCACCGTGAATGGACCACCCAGCACTTCACGGAATCCGGTAACTTGGGCACCCCTCCTGGGTCAACCTGTACCCCCTACGAGTGCGGCGAATAGCCCGCCAATCCTAGAGTGAAGCCCCCTCCGTCTCAATGCCATGAGATGCGTGCTTGTTGCCCTCTAGAACCCGGCTATCCGTGCACCCCACCGCGGGGTAATCCTAGTACAGAAAGTAAAATATACATACAACGGGTACATCGACCGCAACCAGGTCGTGCCCTAAAAGAATAATACAATCAGGCAGTGACGGCAGTCCACATGTCGGACGCTCGCCCCGCAATATCAAATGTACATAATACATCCACAATTGTACTAGCATTGCATCCAGGCTATCCCCTACGACCGATCCGCAACATCACAGCAAAAACAGAACATCAACGTGAAAGTCACGTTCGCAAATCCGTCTAACCGGGCTATAGCAGTTAGACCGGATTTACCGATCAAGTGACATTCACGGTCGCAGATATAATGTAAATACTGTGAAAAGTGTGTTTAAAATATCCGATCAATCAAAATTTAACAAGTGGGCCCCCAAACAATACTGAAGCAGATCAAGAAATTCTGGGCCCAATGTTATTATTCCAAAACCCCTAAAATCTCCCCAGAAGCCCACTGTAAAAATCCAACCCACTGATTCCTCCATACCGCGGCGGAACCGCGGCCACAAGGGGGTTTTGGCCGCGGTTCCGCGCTCTGGTTAGAAGATCAGTGCCTCGAATTTGAACAGTAGTCTTACAATTTCTAGTACATCAATATTTTACAACCTGAAAAATTTTTCGAGACCAAAAATTTTCAACAGAAACCGATGCGAAGGCAATACGGGTTTTGGAACTTTTTGATCGATCGGAAATGCAAAACACATTACACCAAGCTAGACTAAGTTAATGGCGAGGCTCTGATACCACTGTAAGTGCACGGCGGAGCCCCGGCCGTCGATCCGACGCCGGAATGCGGAAGCGGTGAAAAACTTTAATTTTGCGGACTTAGCAAACCGGCACCACCGCGCACTAAACATCCGGATCGTAACCATTAACAAGTCTAAGCTACTAACAAGATAGGGAAGAGAAGTATACCGACAGATCCGAGTCCTCCGGTCTTCTCGTCGTCGTCCCGATCTCCTGCGGAATGTCCCGTCTCCTCCTCGTCGCCGGAAGTGCACCACATCGCCTACATCGTTTACAGGCTCCCACCTCAATGCCGAGGCAACTCGGGCACGAAGCCGGCTACTCGACGTGCCCAAGATATGCTGTAGAATATCTAGAGGAGAAGTCTCATTTTGGGGTTCATGGAATTTCCTTTTTTTGTGGAGGAAATCAAGGAGGTTTTTGGATGAACAAGAGAGCAATTTTCATAGCACCATGAGAACCAAAATTGCCACACACATAATGAAATGAATCCCCATCCATCCCTAGGAATGGCCGGCCCCCCCTTTGTGTGATTGGAGAGAGAAAGAGAGAGCAAGGTCAAGGGGTGGGTGGAATGCAATGATCACAACAAATCCAACACTCCAAGGCAACCATCATCTCATGCATGATGACTTCAAAAAGTCAAGCCATCATGAGAAGAAGAAAGTCAAGTGATGGTGCTCATCATGAAAACCATCATGATGCAACAAGATGCAAAGAACCCCCTTCCACAAATGCCTATTTGCAACAATGCAAATAAACCCTCCTCCACCAATCTTCGGCCAATGAACGGAACAATGGAAATCGGCCGAAACAGAAAGCAAACTGGAAACTCCATAAAACTGGTCCCGTAATAAATTACAGGAAAACCCCGATACTGTGCATACACACCCGCATCTGTATTTCGACCGAAATACAAATGCAAAGAGACAAAATTCTCTACTGTACTATACTAGAATCCGGCTTATACCAAAACCGGCTAGTAAAATCCGTTCGATCCTGATCCGTGCAATACCGCACGTATCTGATCGAACCCTGCCATATACCCATACGGCCTATAGTACAAACTGTCCGATCCTGATCCGTGCAATACCGCACGTATCTGATCGGACCTTGCCATATCTCCATACGGCCTCTACAACCTTTCGCCTGAAAGCTGAGTAACTGAATGTGGGGGACTCTAAAGACTCGTCAACACCTTGGTTGTGGATTTAACCACTAGCACGTCAGAGGTATAAGCCAATACGTAACGGGCTACCAGGTACTGACTAAAAGGGACGTCTGTGAGCGAACTCAGCCTGACAACCCTACTGAGCCTGTCGGTGACAATATCCGTACAGTCCGGTCCGTTCGTCTATGAGCATCGCATGGCGGGCCTAGGGGGTTGGTAAAAGTCAGACCCCCAAAAGCGGTACAAGTCGTGTCGGAGTGTAGCCCAGAACACCCTGAGATACTACTGGAATACCTACCAGTAAATCTCCTTGCCTCGGCCGAGGGCTTCGTGTAATGGCTCTCCTAGACACAGCACGACCTCACCCCCAATACCGGGAGAGACGAACCCCTGAAGATACGCTCACTGCCTCCATGTGGCTCGGGACTGTACCCAACTAAAACCTGTTTGCACGACTCCTTTGAGCCGTGGTAGGGTAGTAATCAAAGTACAGTGGGAACTCACACAAGACAAATGACGATCCCCAGGTCGATGAACTAACCTGCACACATGTCACCAGGGAACTGCCATCTGACGTCTGGTATATGACCAACTAGCATGTTCCCGGCGAGTCCTGTCCGGTGTACTCATAACCCAATGAGCACCTGTATACATCTTAGGTGATCCAACTGACACCAGTGGCTTGTGAGACCGTCCACCGCCCCTCGTCGGGGTCTCGACTGTATACACTAGTCTACTATGGAGTATCGATGCCCTGTCTCGAAACTCACACGACTAGGGACCATTTCAGGATATGCTTATAGACTCCCAGCTCCCACTTATATGATCGCCCTCATACTGCTGGTGGTCAAGCAAGAATCCTAGGGGCTCTAACAACGTGTAATAGCGACGTGTCAGGTCACCTAAAACAGTACACGATGATAAAGGTAAACCAGATAGCATACTATCATCTCGAGTAAGACTGTCCTACCGGGATAGGTCCTCCATCAATCATTGCAATCACGTACCTGTGATCCAATAATTGACTCTGAGGGCATTATCTCCAACAAGCCATCATACTGCTGGCAGTCAAGCAAGAATCCTATGGGCTCTATCAACATGTAATAGTGATCTGTAATGTCACCTGAAGCATGTACACGATGATAAAGATAAACCAGATAGCATACTATCATCTCGAGTAAAACTGTCCCACCGGTATAGGTCCTCCCTCAATCATTGCAATCATGTGCCTGCGATCCAATAATTGACTTTGAGGGCACTATATCCAACACAAGCATCCACTATAATATACATCATATGTACAATAATGGCCTCTAGGGCATACATACAACTAACAATCTCCCACTTGCACTAGGGCCAGTTGTTGTAGTATCTCATATCCAACGTCTCATAAAAGTCTCTCTAGGGAAAGGCCTTTGTGAGTGGATCCGCCGTGTTATTCTTCACGTCAAATCTCTCGACCTCGATCCCCTCGAGATCAACCATCTCTCTGATCAGGTGATACTGCCTCAGAATATGTCTGGATCGCTGATGGGTCCGGGGTTCCTAGGCCAAAGCCACAACTCTATTGTTGTCACAATAACAATTATTGGACGCTCAATGGTAGGAACCATGTTCATTTCATGAACAAGAAATATCCAGACAGCCACTTTGGCAGCATCGTTGGTAGCGATGTATTCAGTTTTTATCGTCTAGTTTGTCACAGTATCTAGATTGGAACTCTTCCAACATACCGTCCTTCCACTGAGGGTAAAGATAAACCTGAAACTGACTTTCAGTCGACCTTATCACTCTGGAAGCTCGAGTCGGTAAAGGACTCCCACTGGAGTTTACCGTTACCAAATACCAAGAACATTTCTTCAGTGCTTCTCAAGTACTTAAGAATGTTCTTCACAGCTGTACAGTGATTTTCCAAAGATCCGATTGATTCCTTATCACTACACTTAGTGAGTTAGCTACATCTAGACTGGTGCATAACATCGCATACATGATAGAGCCTACTGCTGAAGCATAGGGTATCCCTTGTATGCGAGCTCTCTCCAAATCAGTCTTGGGAGACATCTTTTTGGAGAGAACGATTCCTGAGTAATTGGACGAACCACCATGCTTAGAATATTTCATACTAAACCCTTTTAGTGTGGTGTTTATGTACCTGGATTTGGGGCACTCCCAACATCCACTTAGATCTATCTCTATAGATCTTAATTTTCAAGATGTTGTAGGTATCAGCTAGATCTTTCATGGAGAATCCTCGTGATAAGAGGAGCTTGACCGAGTGTAGCATAGGAAACCCATTTCCTATTAAGAGTATGTCTTCTACGTACAATACGAGGAAGGCAACCTTACTCTCTACAACCTTCTTGTATATACAAGGTTCATCTACCTTTTTGATGAAGTCAAACTCTTTGACTGCCACATCAAAACAGATGTTCGAACACTGCGATACCTGCTTTAATCCTGATGGACTTAAGAATAGCCACCGGAGAAAAGGTTTCATCATAATCCATACTTGGTTGTATGACGAGAACCTTTTACTGCAAGTCTAGCTTTGAAAGTCTCAACTTTTCCATTTACACCAAGAATCTTCTCAAGATCCACTTGGTTCCGATGGGTTTTACCCCTTCAGGTGGAACATTCAAAGTCATACTTTGTTGGTGTAAATGGATTTCATCTCAGATCGCACTGCATCCAGCCATTTCATAGAGTCTCCACTCGTGATGGCCTGCCTGAACCTAGTTGGGTCATCATCTACCATGATGCAATCCTCGCTCCCACCGTCACTGAAGAAACTGTAGTATCTTTCAGGTGGATGAGGAATCCTACCAGATTTGCGGAGAGGCTGAGGTTCTTTGGAAACTATCGAATCCTTTGGTTTTACCAAATCATCCGCTGTTAGTTTGTCTAGCTGGAACTCCTTCCAGTTCTACCTCATGACCACTAATTTCTTCCATAAGATTCCTTTTCTAAAAAGGTGGCATGCTGAGAAACAAAACACCTTTTGCTTCTCAGTGTGGTAGAAGATATACCCTCACGAATATTCGGGATATCCAACAAACTTATACAGAACCGAGCTTGCCTCGAGCTTGTCCGGATTTTTCTTTTCAACATAGGCCGGACAACCCCATATCTTAACTCGTTTAAGAAATGGTCTCTTTCCATTCCATATCTCATATGGAGTGGTAGGCAAAGATTTGGATGGAACCCCATTCAATAGGTATGCAGCTTCTCAAGTGCATAACTCAAAAAGGAAACATGCAACTCAGCAGTACTCATCATAGAGCGCACCATATCTAATAGGGTGCGATACCTCCGTCCTGATATACCGTAGTTCTGTGGTGTATACGGAGGAGTAAGCCGAGAGAGAATCCTTGTAACGTTTTAAAAATAAATAAATAAATAATTAAATAAATAAAATCCTTTAGGTGAATTTTCAGATAATCGGTAAAATAAACCGTATTTTCCGTAAAACTTAACTATAATTATTTTTCAATAGATTTAAACACACCTATTTTAACTATATAATTACTAGTAAATGGTGTTTATTTAGTGACTTATAAATTATTATTTTACTTAAATATTTTTTCTTAATTAATTATTTTAAATATTAACATAAGCTTTTAATTATACATTAAATTAGTGTAAATTACAAATTTGAAATGGGTTAATTTTACAAAGTGAACCATGACAATTTAAAACAAGTGTGTTTATGCAAAATTCTTTCTCAAATCTCTTCATGGTTCTAGATTTTCCTAGGATTAGTTTTTTGAAAAGAAAATTTAATAAATAAAGAAAATGATGAAAAGACTTAAAACAAGTATCATTTGAAGAACTTTGTACACACATTTCTCTCACTCTCTCTCTCCACTCCACCTATTGTGGCCGGCCTCACTCATGGCACCCCCAATTTTTCCCATCTCGTTCTTCTTCAAATTTCATCAAAATTCATTCAAAAATCCACCGAAATTCACAAATTCCTTCACAAATTCAACACTAACCCCTATTCTACTCCTTCTCAAGCCAAAAATTGTTTAAAACATGGAGAAAAGGGGCAACTTTGGATGCTAAGTGCAAGGGGTTCAAAGCTTGGGAGGTATAATTCTAATCTAAATGTTTAATTTGTAGTTTAAAGGTGCTAAACTAGAATTTTAAAGTGTTAATTTGGTTATAATTTGTTGTCTAGGAAATTCTAGAAAGGGTTTCTAAAATCAAGTTAGGGTTTTTACAATGTGTTCATGATTATATGGTGTAATTAAATAAGTTAAGACATAGAAAACTTAGATTAGTTGCTAATTAGTAAATTGTTGTATTTAAATTGTTGTAATTAGGTTTTTGGCTAACTAGGTTTTTATAAAACATATATATTGGTGAGACAAAATTCTAATTAGGGTTTTTATTATTAGATTAAGGTTTTAATGTGTAGATTAACATTTAAATTGAATGTGAAACATAATCTAGTTACAAATTGCTAGCTTTTACTTTAAAATTTGTCATAAAAATGCTATTTAGTAAACTAGGTTTTTGAAATTTATTTAAAATGTGGGATTAAAAATCTAGTTAGGGCTTTAGCACATTCTTAAGGTTTCATTGAGTGGTTTAACAATTTAAAATATGCAAAAATCAAGTTTAGTTGTGGAATTGTGAATTTTGGCTCAAAAGGTGTTAAATTTGGCTAAATTGCAAACTAGAATTTTCAATTTAATATAAATTAGTGTGATAAAAATATAGTATTGATTTGTATGACTTAGTAATGATATTTAGTGAATATTATGTCCATTATTTTCGTTTAAACATCAAGTTTTGAAGCGAAAAGGTTAATTGACGCTTTCTAGGTTTTCGGAAATAAACCGATTTAAATTATTTTGAGTTTTCGATAAGTTGCAATCTATTGTATATTATAACTAGTAAGTTTTGGAACTATGATTTGTGTGTTTGGGTTTTTCTCGAACAATCGGCGTTTGTACGCCGATGTCGAGAGCTATTTGGCTATTTTGCATGAGCGGGTCATAGGTTTTAACCTATGCGCGTTTCGTACGTCGTTTTGGTTTTATCCGCGATTCGGTTTACGATGTACATATATGTTTGCGTATAGGTACCCCTCACGTGGACTTCGGACGATGAAGAAGAGGATGGCGGTATCGACTTCGACAGACAAAGACCAGGTGAGTAGATGTATATCTACGAGGGAAGTCGGGTGGATGGCGTTTAGCATCCCCGCAAACGTAGAATAGGGATATTACTTACTGTCATTAGGGAGTCGGACGTGACCTTAGATTCTTAGCGAGTAGGGTCCTATTAAAGACTTTAGGTTGGACTAGACTGATTTAGAAAGACTTAACCAGAGTATGAATGCCTTGGAGAGAATTCGTAGGTTTCAGGTAGACACACACACACACGCACACATATACATTTGACTTGGTGTATATGTGTATATATATATATATATATATATATATATATATATATCACGGCGTCACGCCCAATCATACTGACTCTTCCCTAGATATCATATATCCTCCCCATATATGATATACGATCGAGTATGATATGAGATGTACTATGATATTAGCGGATCGTTGGGAAATGAGAAAATGTATATTTATACATAAACGATAACAGGGGATGATGGCATTGAGATATACGAGACTCTAGAATAGAACCCGGACTGTAATATGTGACTTAATCACGATATGATATATATGACTTAATCACGATATAATATATGTGACATGATATTTCTGAGGACCATTTGACGATGTATATTTACACAGAAAATGATATATGTTTGATGATATTGGGATGTATGCGATTATAGCACAGTACCCTTGATCATGATATTGTTTGATGATGATATTGTTCGAATGATGATGTATAAAGGTGATAGTTGACCCATACCCTGATTTTGGATGCCGTATGATGGATTTTACTGTACGAGGCATAGATGTGATGATTGATCCGCACTCTTGATTCGAGGGAGTCGTACTATGAACGTGACGCTATTGAGGCTGGATCGCCGACTATTAGAGACATGGACTCAGACTTTAGGTGGATTCTTATTTCCTATCGACTAGTTTCTTTAGTTTAGTTCCTTAGTGGGTTAGATAGATACTAGTTTAGGCTCGAGTCATATAGTTTGTAGTTAGATATGTATATTCCAAATGAGTGGTTAATACACATTCACCTTTATATTCAGATTGTAATCATTATGTTGCATGTTCATACATATGTTTCTTTAGTTATTATGAAACTCTGCCTGTTAGGACACCAGCACCATTACCGATGATGCACATGTTCCAAGTACACTTTTTTGCCGGCTCACACATCATCATCGGTAATTGCCGTGCCACGTACACTTTAGAACGTGTTATCTTTTATTGATAGAATCAACTAAAGGCTAGATCAATATAATAGGGTATGATTACTCTCATGTGCTAGTTAGACATTGCATTTATTACATAGACACTTCTTGCATTCATATTTTTATACTATCATGCAGTATTGTGGGGCTTATGCCGATACTCATTATTACTTACTCATGATTTTGGGATTTTGGGTTTCTATGAGATTTATGGATTTTGGGGAAAACCGCAAGAATATATATAAAAACTTCTCTCTCTCCCCTTCTCATTTTAAAATACAAGTTGCGGTTTTCTCGTGATATATGTGTCGTCCAGCATGAGATTTCATGTTTTCTGTTGGATTTCGAGACCCGATTCGAGGAGTGGATGAACCTTCTCGGGTACATGGTGGGCCCGGTATGGTACCCTGGGGCAAGAAGATCGAGTTGTAGACGATGAGCCTGGCAGGGGAAGACTACCTACCGGTGATGTCTGGCGCGGCGGATATCCGGAGGATACCGACTATTGTTGTGAGATTTGATGATATGGGCCGATCCGGACTGACGGAGCCCGAGAGATTGAGACTATGAGATATTGAGACTATGAGCTATTGAGATTTTGAGTTTTACATGTTTTGTGTCGATGCTTGACACGGATTTCCATGGATTTCATTGCTGTTTCAGATTACCATACAAATCTTACTATGATAAAGTTAAAGATTTCTTATACAGATATATCCAGATTTCATGGTTGATTGTTTTACATTCATGATGCATGTATACTCATACACATGACATGTTACTGCTTGAGGCACTGACACGAGCACTGAGCATCTGCACTTACGCATAGTTTATTACCCTACCACTACTAGATGACTAGTGATATATTATGCATATTATTATGACCTAGGATAGCGTCGTGCATGCGATTTCTACTCGCAGATGTCTTCTACTCACGAGTTGGCAACTCACCCCCGTTGTGCCAAATTTTTCTTACAGGTTTCGATGTACAGGTTTCCTTGGCAGCTTACTGGCACATCATTTCATTCAGGGTGGTTTGCTTGGTAGGTTGGTTCACTTGTAACAAGACCGCCGTTGTACTTTTAATATTTCATTTGTATCTAGTATGTTCCATCAACCAGACTTGTATTACTTGATAGTTTAGAAGACTGTTTGTTTTTATTTCGACCTTAGAGTCGCGCTTGTATTATTATGGTTTCTGGTGGATTTGGTTTTCTTTTGAGTTTTGAGCCTCGCCCTTCGGCGTTGTATATTTTAGTGCATTGTGTGGTTGTTTCCGCCTTTTTGGCGTAGAGCTAGCTCCCGTTTGGGGATGACTTTATTATTACTTTTGTATATATTCTTATTTGTACCTGTTTGGGGCCAGTTTTTACAAAGGAGACTCTGCTGAAATTTTTGAGAAAATATTATGTTACTTTTAAACATGTTTTCCTTTACTTCTTCTTTTAAATGGTTTAGATTTCTGGGCTTCGGCTTACTTAGATTACGTTGCGCCTTTAGACGCTTCGTAATTTAAGTGCCGGTCACGTTCCGTACTTTCGAGCCGTGACAAAGTTGGTGTCAGAGCGCTTGGTTTAACCCTTGTGTAAGTCTAGGATGACCCTTGGTTGATAGAGTAGGTGACTTAGGTAGAGTGACGTACTGTGGGTATGATCCGCGGCATACTTACGATACGCTACTCTGCTTAAGAAACCTTAGGATGTACATTTCTTTGCATCGTATTCTATTCGTTCCTATGATCTATCTTCGTCAATGTCGGATGGCGGTTTCTATTACCATGGTCGCACGGGCAGAGGGAGCTGCGGCTCGAATGCGATGACCATTAAGGTATCGTTTATCCTTGAGGATTGAAGCATTGTTAGCGTACGGATGAAGGGTATTCACATGTCGTTCAGACGAAGTTAAAAGGTTCGAACGAATGTCAGAAACCCATTTTCCCAAGTTTAAGGTATTCGGAAGAACATGCAGGTATTTCTATGGACCCTCTAGAAGAATGAAATCCTGACTCGACATAATGACCATGAGGACGCTGGTGAACCTTAGGGTTTGCGGCAGTTCCGTGGTGCCATTAATGAGGCTTGGGTTTGTCCTTCTACGGCTGGTCCGCAGATGCTGGGGCATGTACTGGATATTTTTAAACTGTACTTGAGTGTTGAGCTCTCGGGGAATTATAGGATTTTGATGAATCGATCGAAAAGTTTAACGTAGTCCGGATATCAGGTGAAATGATAGATTACATGGGAGACTCTAGATTTGAGCATAGCCGTTGTAGCACAGTCAGTACAGCTATGAGGAGGCGAGTCCAAATCCGTCGACATTAGAAAAGGCGCACATTGACGATAGTGTTTACGATTGCGATTTGGTGATTTGAATTCCATATTTCCGGTGTTTGGATTTTGGTATTTTGAGGATTTTGTTCTATGATTGGTATTTCCTATGTATACATTCATTACACTCTATTTGTGTTTTATATATCAGTGGTGTTGATGCTGTTTTGTCCATACCCAGTGCACTCGATTTGGTTTTATACATTTTGTGATATTGATTTGATTTCGTGCATATGGGTTGCACATGATTTTGACGTATGCTTCGGCATAGTTTTCATGTATTTTTCGTACTGTGATTTCGATTTTAATATTCGGTGTATGTTTTTGTGCACCATGTGCACTTGATTGAGATTCTTGCGCACACTTGATACGATTTTGTGCACACCAGATGCACTAAATCGGGGTTTTGTGCAGATTAGATGCACCTGATATTATTGTCGTGCACGCCCGTTGCACTTGACAGATGGTTTTGGTGCACACCAGTTGCACTCAGTTTTGTTTCTTATTCATGGCATCTGTATTTGGTTTCGATTTCAGTGCGCACCGTACGCACATGATATTTTTTTGACGTGATTGGGATTGATTTCATTTTGAGCAGTATATTTTTATAATCATTACTATTTGATTTAGTAACCAGTCGGGACGTGTATGTTAAATAAAAGATATATATGTATAGCTATTTTTTTTTAAATAAACGTCCGCTACTTATGCCGTGACACGCGCATCACACGGCGATTTTAAAAAGGGGTTTTGCATGCTTCTTTATTAAGATATTTAGACGATTTAACTACGATGCGCACTATATATAAGCTATAGTTTGATGCATATCATGTTGGTTTTCGTATTGGATTTTGTCATTGTATTCTCACCATAACTCCGATGATTGTGATATGCTTGACGGAGTTTTGATTTTGAGTTATGTACCTATTTTTCATGCGCATGCATTGCGCTAAGATGTGTTTTAGATATTGATGATTTCAGAGTCCCGACGATTAAGTGTTTTGCTAAATGTTTTAGTATTTGGGGGGAGTTTTAATTGAAATTCGGGGACCGAATTTCTTTAAGGGGGGATGATTGTAACGTTTTAAAAATAAATAAATAAATACTTAAATAAATAAAATCTTTTAGGTGAATTTTCAGATAATCGGTAAAATAAACCATATTTTCCGTAAAACTTAACTATAATTATTTTTCAATATAGATTTAAACACGCCTATTTTAACTATATAATTACTAGTAAATGGTGTTTATTTAGTGACTTATAAATTATTATTTTACTTAAATATTTTTTCTTAATTAATTATTTTAAATATTAACATAAGCTTTTAATTATACATTAAATTAGTGTAAATTACAAATTTGAAATGGGTTAATTTTACAAAGTGAACCATGACAATTTAAAACAAGTGTGTTTATGCAAAATTCTTTCTCAAATCTCTTCATGGTTCTAGATTTTTCTAGGATCATTTTTTTGAAAAGAAAATTTAATAAATAAAGAAAATGATGAAAAGACTTAAAACATGTATCATTTGAAGAACTTCCTACACTCATTTCTCTCTCTCTCTCTCCACTCCACCTATTGTGGCCGGCCTCACTCATGGCACCCCCAATTTTCCCCCTCTCGTTCTTCTTCAAATTTCATCAAAATTCATTCAAAAATCCACCGAAATTCACAAATTCCTTCATAAATTCAACACTAACCCCTATTCTACTCCTTCTCAAGCCAAAAATTGTTTAAAACATGGAGAAAAAGGGCAATTTTGGATGCTAAGTGCAAGGGGTTCAAAGCTTGGGAGGTATAATTCTAATCTAAATGTTTAATTTGTAGTTTAAAGGTGCTAAACTAGAATTTTAAAGTGTTAATTTGGTTATAATTTGTTGTCTAGGAAATTCTAGAAAGGGTTTCTAAAATCAAGTTAGGGTTTTTAAATGTGTTCATGATTATATGGTGTAATTAAATAAGTTAAGACATAGAAAACTTAAATTAGTTGCTAATTAGTAAATTGTTGTATTTAAATTGTTGTAATTAGGTTTTTGGCTAACTAGGTTTTTATAAAACATATATATTGGTGAGGCAAAATTCTAATTAGGGCTTTTATCATTAGATTAAGGTTTTAATGTGTAGATTAACATGCAAATTGAATGTGAAACATAATCTAGTTACAAATTGCTAGCTTTTACTTTAAAATTTGTCATAAAAATGCTATTTTGTAAACTAGGTTTTTGAAATTTATTTAAAATGCGGGATTAAAAATCTAGTTAGGGCTTTAGCACATTCTTAAGGTTTCATTGAGTGGTTTAATAATTTAAAATATGCAAAAATCAAGTTTAGTTGTGGAATTGTGAATTTTGGCTCAAAAGATGTTAAATTTGGCTAAATTGCAAACTAGAATTTTCAATTTAATATAAATTAGTGTGATAAAAATATAGTATTGATTTGTATGACTTAGTTATGATATTTAGTGAATATTATGGCCATTATTTTCGTTTAAACATCAAGTTTTGAAGCGAAAAGGTTAATTGACGCTTTCTAGGTTTTCGGAAATAAACCGATTTAAATTATTTTGAGTTTTCGATAAGTTGCAATCTATTGTATATTATAACTAGTAAGTTCTGGAACTATGATTTGTGTGTTTGGGTTTTTCTCGAACAATCGGCGTTTGTACGCCGATGTCAAGAGCTATTTGGCTATTTTGCATAAGCGGGTCATAGTTTTTAACCTATGCGCGTTTCGTATGTCGTTTTGGTTTTATCCGCGATTCGGTTTACGATGTACATATATGTTTGCGTATAGGTACCCCTCACGTGGACTTCGGACGATGAAGAAGAAGATGGCGGTATCGACTTCGGCAGACAAGGACCAGGTGAGTAGATGTATATCTACGAGGGAAGTCGGGTGGATGGCGTTTAGCACCCCCGCAAACGTAGAATAGGGATATTACTAACTGTCATTAGGGAGTCGGACGTGACCTTAGATTCTTGGCGAGTAGGGTCCTATTAAAGACTTTAGGTTGGACTAGACTGATTTAGAAAGACTTAACCAGAGGATGAATGCCTTGGAGAGAATTCGTAGGTTTCAGGTAGACACACGCATACACATGCACACATATACATTTGACTTGGTGTATATGTATATATGTATATATATATGATTGTGTGTATGTTTCTATATGTATATGTGTGTGTGTGTGTGTGTGTGTGTGTGTCTATACATACATATAACATATACACGTGATATGGGGAGGATATATGATATCTAGAGAAGAGTCAGTATGATTGGGCGTGATGCCGTGAGTTAAAGATATACGATCGAGTATGATATAAGATGTACTATGATATTAGCGGATCGTTGGGAAATGAGAAAATTGATATTTATACATAAACGATAACAGGGGATGATGACATTGAGATATACGAGACTCTAGAATAGAACCCGGACTGTAATATGTGACTTAATCACGATATGATATATATGACTTAATCACGATATGATATATGTGACATGATATTTTTGAGGACCATTTGACGATGTATATTTACACAGACAATGATATATGTTTGATGATATTGGGATGTATGCGATTATAGCACAGTACCCTTGATCATGATATTGTTTGATGATGATATTATACGAATGATGATGTACATAGGTGATAGTTGACCCGTACCCTGATTTTGGATGCCGTATGATGGATTTTACTGTACGAGGCATAGATGTGATGATTGATCCGCACTCTTGATTCGAGGGAGTCGTACTATGTACGTGACGCTATTGAGGCTGGATCGCCGACTATTAGAGATATGGACTCAGACTTTAGGTGGATTCTTATTTCCTATCGACTAGTTTCTTTAGTTTAGTTCCTTAGTGGGTTAGATAGATACTAGTTTAGGCTCGAGTCATATAGTTTGTAGTTAGATATGTATATTCCAAATGAGTGGTTAATACACATTCACCTTTATATTCAGATTGTAATCATTACGTTGCATGTTCATACATATGTTTCTTTAGTTATTATGAAACTCTGCCTGTTAGGACACCAGCAACATTACCGATGATGCGCATGTTCCACGTAAACTTATTTGCCGGCTCACACACATCATCGTCGGTAATTGCCATGTCACGTACACTTTAGAACGTGTTATCTTTTATTGATAGAATCAACTAAAGGCTAGATCAATATAATAGGGTATGATTACTCTCATGTGCTAGTTAGACATTGCATTTATTACATAGACACTTCTTGCATTCATATTTTTATACTATCATGCAGTATTGTGGGGCTTATGCCGATACTCATTATTACTTACTCATGATTTTGGGATTTTGGATTTCTATGAGATTTCTGGATTTTGGGGAAAACCGCAAGAATATATATAAAAACTTCTTTCTCTCCCCCTCTCATTTTAAAATACAAGTTGCGGTTTTCTCGTGATATATGTGTCGTCCAGCATGAGATTTCATGTTTTCTGTTGGATTTCGAGACCCGATTCGAGGAGTGGATGAACCGTCTCGGGTACATGGTGGGCCCGGTATGGTATCCCGGGGCAAGAAGATCGAGTTGTAGACGATGAGCCTGGCAGGAGAAGACTACCTACCGGTGATGTCTGGCGTGGCGGATATCCGGAGGATACCGACTATTGTCGTGAGATTTAATGATATGTGCCGATCCGGACTGACGGAGCCCGAGAGATTGAGACTATGAGATATTGAGACTATGAGCTATTGAGATTTTGAGTTTTACATGTTTTGTGTCGATGCTTGACATGGATTTCCATGGATTTCATTGCTGTTTCAGATTACCATACAAATCTTACTATGATAAAGTTAAAGATTTCTTATACGGATATATCCAGATTTCATGGTTGATTATTTTGCATTCATGATGCATGTATACTCATACACATGACATGTTACTGCTTGAGGCACTGACACGAGCACTGAGCATTTGCACTTACGCTTAGTTTATTATCCTGCCACTACTAGATGACTAGTGATATATTATGTATATTATTATGACCTAGGATAGTGTCGTGCATGCGATTTCTACTCGCAGATGTCTTCTACTCATGAGTTGGCAACTCATCCCCGTTGTGCCAAATTTTTCTTACAGGTTTCGATGTACAGGTTTCCTTAGCAGCTTACTGGCACATCATTTCATTCAGGGTGGTTTGCTTGGTAGGTGGGTTCACTTGTAACAGGACTGCCGTTGTACTTTTAATATTTCATTTGTATCTAGTAAGTTCCATCAACCAGACTTGTATTACTTGATAGTTTAGAAGACCAGTTGTTTTTATTTCGACCTTAGAGTCGCGCTTGTATTATTATGGTTTCTGGTGGATTTGGTTTTCTTTTGAGTTTTGAGCCTCGCCCTTCGGCGTTGTATATTTTAGTGCATTGTGTGGTTGTTTCCGCCTTTTTGGCGTAGAGCTAGCTCCCGTTTGGGGATGACTTTATTATTGCTTTTGTATATATTCTTATTTGTACCTGTTTGGGGCCAGTTTTTACAAAGGAGACTCTGCCGAAATTTTTGAGAAAATTTGATGTTACTTTTAAACATGTTTTCCTTTACTTCTTCTTTTAAATGGTTTAGATTTCTGGGCTTCGGCTTACTTAGATTACGTTACGCCTTTAGACGCTTCGTAATTTAAGTGCCGGTCACGTTCCGTACCTTCGGGTTGTGACAAAGTTGGTATCAGAGCGCTTGGTTTAACCCTTGTGTAAGTCTAGGATGACCCTTGGTTGATAGAGTAGGTGACTTAGGTAGAGTGACGTACTGTGGGTATGATCCGCGGCATACTTACGATACGCTACTCTGCTTAAGAAACCTTAGGATGTACATTTCTTTGCATCGTATTCTATTCGTTTCTATGATCTATCTTCGTCAATGTCGGATGGCGGTTTCTGTTACCATGGTCGCACGGGCAGAGGGAGCTGCGGCTCGAATGCGATGACCATTAGGGTATCGTTTATCCTTGAGGATTGAAGCATTGTTAGCGTGCGGACGAAGGGTATTCACATGTCGTCCAGACGAAGTTAAAAGGTTCGAACGAATGTCAGAAACCCATTTTCCCAAGTTTAAGGTATTCGGAAGAACATGCAGGTATTTCTATGGACCTTCTGGAAGAATGAAACCCTAACTCGACATAATGACCATGAGGACGCTGGTGAACCTTAGGGTTTTCGGCAGTTCCATGGTGCCATTAATGAGGCTTGGGTTTGCCCTTCTACGGCTGGTCCGCAGATGCTGGGGCATGTACTGGATATTTTTAAACTGTACTTGAGTGTTGAGCTCTCGGGGAATTATGGGATTTTGATGAATCGATCGAAAATTTTAACGTAGTCCGGATATCAGGTGAGAGGATAGATTACATGGGAGACTCTAGATTTGAGCATAGCCGTTGTAGCGCAGTCAGTACAGCTATGAGGAGGCGAGTCTAAATCAGTCGACATTAGAAAAGGCGCACATTGACGATAGTGTTTACGATTGCGATTTGGTGATTTGAATTCCATATTTCCGGTGTTTGGATTTTAGTATTTTGAGGATTTTGTTCTATGATTGGTATTTCCTATGTGTACATTCATTACACTCTATTCGTGTTTCATATATCAGTGGTGTTGATGTTGTTTTGTGCATACCCAGTGTACTCGATTTGGTTTTATACATTTTGAGATATTGATTTGATTTCGTGCATATAGGTTGCACATGATTTTGACGTATGCTTCAGCATAGTTTTCATGTATTTTTCGTACTGTGATTTCGATTTTAATATTCGGTGTATGTTTTCGTGCACCATGTGCACTTGATTGAGATTCTTGCGTACACTTGGCGCACTTGATGCAATTTTGTGCACACCAGATGCACTAAATCAGGGTTTTGTGCAGATTAGATGCACCTGATATTATTGTCGTGCACGCCCGTTGCACTTGACAGATGTTTTTGGTGCACACCAGTTGCACTCAGTTTTGTTTCTGTGCGTATTCGTGGCATCTGTATTTGGTTTCGATTTCAGTGCGCACCGTACGCACATGATATTTTTATGATGTGATTGGGATTGATTTCATTTTGAGCAGTATGTTTTTATAATCATTACTATTTGATTTAGTAACCAGGCGGGACGTGTATGTTAAATAAAAGATATATATGTATAGCTATTTTTTTAAATAAACGTCCGCTACTTATGCCGTGACACGCGCATCACACATCAATTTTAAAAAGGGGTTTTGCATGCTTCTTTATTAAGATGTTTAGACGATTTAACTACGATGCGCACTATATATAAGCTATAGTTTGATGCATATCATATTGGTTTTCGTATTGGATTTTGACATTGTATTCTCACCATAACTCCGATGATTGTGATATGCTTGACGGAGTTTTGATTTTGAGTTATGTACCTGTTTTTCATGCGCATGCATTGCGCTAAGATGTGTTTTAGATATTGATGATTTTGGAGTCCCGACGATTGAGTGTTTTGCTAAATGTTTTAGTATTTGGGAGGAGTTTTAATTTAAATTCGGGGACCGAATTTCTTTAAGGGGGGATGATTGTAACGTTTTAAAAATAAATAAAGAAATACTTAAATAAATAAAATCCTTTAGGTAAATTTTCAGATAATCGGTAAAATAAACCGTATTTTCCGTAAAACTTAACTATAATTATTTTTCAATTTAGATTTAAACACGCCTATTTTAACTATATAATTACTAGTAAATGGTGTTTATTTAGTGACTTATAAATTAATATTTTACTTAAATATTTTTCCTTAATTAATTATTTTAAATATTAACATAAGCTTTTAATTATACATTAAATTAGTGTAAATTACAAATTTGAAATGGGTTAATTTTACAAAGTGAACCATGATAATTTAAAACAAGCGTGTTTATGCAAAATTCTTTCTCAAATATCTTCATGGTTCTAGATTTTTCTAGGATCATTTTTTGAAAAGAAAATTTAATAAATAAAGAAAATGATGAAAAGACTTAAAACATGTATCATTTGAAGAACTTTCTACACTCATTTCTCTCTCTCTCCACTCCACCTATTGTGGCCGGCCTCACTCATGGCAGCCCCCATTTCCTCCCTCTCTTTCTTCTTCAAATTTCATCAAAATTCATTCAAAAATCCACCGAAATTCACAAATTCCTTCACAAATTCAACACTAACCCCTATTCTACTCCTTCTCAAGCCAAAAATTGTTTAAAACATGGAGAAAAGGGGAAACTTTGGAGGCTAAGTGCAAGGGGTTCAAAGCTTGGGAGGTATAATTCTAATCTAAATGTTTAATTTGTAGTTTAAAGGTGCTAAACTAGAATTTTAAAGTGTTAATTTGGTTATAATTTGTTGTCTAGGAAATTCTAGAAAGGGTTTCTAAAATCAAGTTAGGGTTTTTACAATGTGTTCATGATTATATGGTGTAATTAAATAAGTTAAGACACAGAAAACTTAAATTAGTTGCTAATTAGTAAATTGTTGTATTTAAATTGTTGTAATTAGGTTTTTGGCTAACTAGGTTTTTATAAAACATATATATTGGTGAGACAAAATTCTAATTAGGGTTTTTATCAATAGATTAAGATTTTAATGTGTACATTAACATGTAAATTGAATGTGAAACATAATCAAGTTACAAATTGCTAGCTTTTACTTTAAAATTTGTCATAAAAATGCTATTTTGTAAACTAGGTTTTTGAAATTTATTTAAAATGTGGGATTAAAAATCTAGTTAGGGATTTAGCACATCCTTAAGATTTCATTGAGTAGTTTAACAATTTAAAATATGCAAAAATCAAGTTTAGTTGTGGAATTGTGAATTTTGGCTCAAAAGGTGTTAAATTTGGCTAAATTGCAAACTAGAATTTTCAATTTAATATAAATTAGTGTGATAAAAATATAGTATTGATTTGTATGACTTAGTTATGATATTTAGTGAATATTATGGCCATTTATTTCGTTTAAACATCAAGTTTTGAAGCGAAAAGGTTAATTGACGCTTTCTAGGTTTTCGGAAATAAACCGATTTAAATTATTTTGAGTTTTCGATAAGTTGCAATCTATTGTATATTATAACTAGTAAGTTTTGGAACTATGATTTGTGTGTTTGGGTTTTTCTCGAACAATCGGCGTTTGTACGCCGATGTCGAGAGTTATTTGGCTATTTTGCATGAGCGGGTCATAGGTTTTAACCTATGCGCGTTTCGTGCGTCGTTTTGGTTTTATCCGCGATTCGGTTTACGATGTACATATATGTTTGCGTATAGGTACCCCTCACGTGGACTTCGGACGATGATGAAGAGGTGGCGGTATCGACTTCGGCAGACAAGGACCAGGTGAGTAGATGTATATCTACGGGGGAAGTCGGGTGGATAGCGTTTAGCACCCCCGCAAACGTAGAATAGGGATATTACTTACTGTCATTAGGGAGTCGAACGTGACCTTAGATTCTTGGCGAGTAGGGTCCTATTAAAGACTTTAGGTTGGACTAGACTGATTTAGAAAGACTTAACCAGAGGATGTATGCCTTGGAGGGAATTCATAGGTTTCAGGTAGACACACACACACACGTACATGTTAGTGTATATGCCCTAGGGGCCACTATTGTATCATACTAGCATGTATATTACGTAATGGAAGCTTGGGATATTCACAGTTATATTAACAGTCTTGCTAAACATGGTAGTATGCTACTTGGTTTATCTCTATCTTAATATGTGTGTACGTATTGATAGAGCCCTTAGGATCTTGCTTGACTACCAGCGTTGTGATGGAAGTCACACTAAGTGGGGGCTGGGTAGTCTACATGCACATCCTTTTTCAGGTCCCTAGTCGTAGGATTATCGAGACAGGGCATCGATACTCCGGAGTAGACTAGTGTGTATGCTTCTCATCCCAGTTTGGGAGATGGTCTGTCCCACAGCCATCTTTATGTCGTACTGGAGATAGTATATAGGTGCTCGTTGGGTTACGGGTACACCGGACAGGACTCGCAGGGAACTGTTGATTGGTATTATACCCGTCGTCAGTTAACAGTTCTCAGGTGACATGAGTACAGCATAGTCCGCAGACTTGACACTGCTGCTTCGCCTCGAGTGTGTTCCCACTGTTCTTAGATTGCTACCCTACCATGGCTCAAAGGAGTCGTGCAAACGGGTAGCAGTTGGGTGCAGTCCCGAAGCACTTGGAGGCAGTGGCGGTTAGACAGGATTCGTCTCTCCCAGTATTGGGAGTTGATATCGCGCTGTGTCTGGAGATCTATTACGCAAAGTCCCTGGCCAGGGCAAGCGAGATATACTGGTAGGTTTTCCAGTAGCTTCTCAAGGTGTAATGGGCTTCACTCCGACACGACTTATACCGCTTTTAGTGGACTGATGCTTGCCGCCCCCTAGGCCCAATATGCGATAGTCCTAGATGAACAGACCGGACTGTACGGAGATTGTCACATCAGGCTCAGTAGGAGTTCGGATGGGTTTCCTCATCGGCCTTCTTATCGACATCTACCTGGGGACCGTTACGTACAGCTAGTGCCGCTTGCGGTCTGTGGTTAAACCCACTGCCAGCGTAGTAGTCGAGTCTTTAGAGTCCCACATAGAGAGTTTTCCTGCTTCAGGCGAAATGATATAGAGGTCGTATGGTTTTACGACAGGGTTCGGACACATACGTGTTTTCACGCACGTACGATGTTCGGACAGTTTTTACTAGCAGGCTTTAGTTTAAGCCAGATTCTAGTATTAGATTATTGGATAAATACAGTCTCAGTATTTCCATGTTTTCATGGATAGGAGGGGCGTTCTCGTAAATTATCGAGAAGCTTCTAGAAGGTTGATGATGTGGAGAGCGTAGGTGTTATATGCATTAAATGGTTTTGTGACTCATGGAGATGATTCATCAAGAGAGTTAATGAAGCATTAATGCTTTTAATGACTCATTTGATGATTCATTATGTATTAAATGAAGCATGAAGATATTTGTGCAAAGATATTTTTGTGCAAGATATTTTATGCTTCATGTATATACAAAAATGAGTTAATTTCCATTTCATAATTATTATCACATTCTCTCTCCTCAAGCTCTTTCTCTTCAAACCCTAACCCTAACCTCTCATGTGTTGAGATCAAGGGTTAGCAAGACTAATTGATCCTTAATCCTATTCTATATCCTCTAGGTTTCTTTGATCAGCACTCTTAGTTACCTAGTTACCTCAAGATTAGAGGTTAAGCTTGGAGAAGTAGCTCTCGGGTGGATCTTCTATCACAAAGAGGAGGCCGACGAGGAGGTGATCAAAGAGAACAAGAAGGACTTGATTCATTAGGTATAATTTTCTTTCGTAGTAGCTAATGACTTCTATGTTGTTGTTAGTTAGGGTTTGGCAAAGATCCGTAAAGTTAGTCGATGTTAGTTTAAACAAAATGATTGTTTTACCTATTCCGCCTCCCCGCATCATGTGGGGTGCCTAACGTCGACTTACAGTGGTATCAGAGCCTCGCTAAACCATAACTAACTTGTTAGTAAAGTCGTTAGAAATTCGATTGCAAAACGAACCCGAAAAAACATCATTTTCACATAGTTTCTGTCGATTTTAAAACGGGGTCTAAAAATTTTTCAGGGACCCTTAAAAATACAAGCATGGAATTATAAGATTACTGGAGAAATTTGGGTTCCTAACTCGGCCAAACCGCCGCGGAGCCGCGGCCGATCCAAAGTGATCCGCCGCAGATCCGCGGCCGAGTTGGAGCCGAGTCAGCCCAAAATTCCCCAGTAACTCTTTTGTGTTGATTTTGTTCTTTCTGGGATGTTCTGTTTCTTCTCAGGTTTCAGGTGTACAGTGAAGTATTTGGAGTAGAATCATTTATGTTTGCTTGATCGAAATTCTACGATATTTGGCTAATTTGATTATATCTGTGATTTGTTTAATGTGTTCGTAAACCTCCCCAACTGCTAGTATGTCGGTTAGCAGGGGGTTGCACATTTCTGTAATGGTTTTTACTGTTTGTGTTTGTGGACTTGTTGAATTGTCGTGAATGGATAGCCGGGGATGTGAGACGAGCGTTTCATTCATTCAAATGTAATTTGTAAATTGTTGTAATATTCTTTTGCGGGGCACATCCGGGCTGAGGTTGTAGCCACCGTTGTATTATTTCATTTACTGATTTTTGCTCCTATGATAGACCCAAGGTGGGGTGCATAAACTACCGGGTACTTTGAAGTGTTTAGTGGCTTACTCACGTAGTTGAGGGAGACCGCTTCGCTTCGGGTACTTGGCGGGTAGTTTGCCGTACCCGTAGGGGTCTAGGGTGGGGTTTTTGGCTATTCATCGTGACTGTGTAATCCGTCTTTCTTTACAGGATCTAAAGGAATGCGGATTCGTAAAAAATCCAATATGTTCATCTGTGATCTGGAATGCCTATTATTGCGTCTGACGAATATACAATATCTATATATGATAGCTATTAGACGTCACTTATGTTTTACACCCGCGCTAGCCCAGCCCCCGCTCTGTCGTTAGTTAAGTAACCTAACGGGTGAATGACGGGACCCAGAGGCGAATGCGGATGGCATAAGAGGACATTGTATTTTCGTTGTTTTCTGCAATGATAGGTTAATTGATGGGACGCATTATATTAATGCAAAGAAAATAAACCAAAGTTGAATCGTTTGAACAGTTTAAAAGAAACCACTCGGTTATTTTAAAACAGAGGATAATTTTTAAATTGCGGAGCTTTAACAACTCCTTTTAAAAGCTATCAGGTTCCTTCGATCATATCAAGTTCGCTACGTTCACGGTTTTGCCAAAACCATTCGTAGCCCTCCGTCATTTCATTTGGGTATTCAGTAGTATTTAAGCAATGTATTTTGACCAATGCCAAGGCATAGTGTTTGGTAGCTGCTGGGTATTCATTTGTTGCATAGATAGATGAGTTAGTTTGGGGCAGTCGTATTATCATTTGGCCAACGTCAGGGGTATGTACGGATGGGTTCAAATTAACAAGATAATGATGGGTAGAACTTAACATGTGACTTATGACATTTTGACCAACGCCTAGGTCATAAGAGCATGGGGCAGAAATCAATATCGGGAATCTCTAAAGAAACTGAAATTTGCAAAGAGATGCATACTATTTGGAGTGTGATAATTTTGGTAGGATTCCTTCAGCTTTATCATACGATGATATTTGGATCCCGATCCTACTGTGAGTATCCGCTACTCATCAGGAGATTCGTCACTTAACGATCAATTCTATAAACCAAGTAGGTGCCGAGAAATGTGTCAGCGGGGTTACGCCCCCAGAGAAAAGAGGTTATTTAATTAAGGAACTTCGCGAAAGCGTTGGAAAACCTCCCTCGAAGTACCGACACCGTCCTGGCTGAACGGTTAAGCAAGTATTGTACAGTGAGAATAGTCCTGACTAGTTCTTCCTTTTTGGTTTGAGGAGGGATTCGAGAAACAGTGGGAGCCATCCAGTTTCGATAAAATAAAAACCACTATAAATTTGCAAGAGCATCATGCTAAAGTGTTCCCTCTTTCTCTCATTGCAGCGACCCAGAACATGAAAGGCCTTAAGTTACTATTAAAAAAAATATTTTGACAGGGCCAAACTATAAAGATTGGTTCCGGAATGTTAAGATGGCTTTGACTTATGACAAATTGGGGTATGCCCTTACTGCTAAGGCACCTGCTGTCCCTGGTCCAGATTCCAGTATTGCGGATAAGGAAATCCACAAGACCTGGGAGTTAGATTGCGTGAAGGCCAAATGCATCGTGCTTGCCTCTATGAATAATGAACATCAGAGGAGGCACGAGGATATGGATCTTGAATCCATATTTCTCCATACAAAAGATCTGTATGGAGAGCAATCTTGTATAGCAAGATACGAGACCTCGAAGAACTTGTTTCAGTCGAGGCTGGCCGTCGGATCATCTGTAGGAGAACATGTCCTAAAGATGATTGGCTATATAGAAGAGCTCGCGGACCTCGGGATGACTTTAGAGAACGAGCTCTATACAGACTTGGTTCTCCAGTCCCTTCCTTCCACCTACGCCCAGTTTATTCTGAATTTTAACATTCAAGGAAAAGAGGTTGAACTTCCAGAACTCCTTAACATGTTGAGGAGTGCAGAGGGCACTTTGCAGAAAGCAAGGGAAACGCACACTATGTTTGTTCGCGGTGCTTCCTCTTCCGGGTCCAAGGCTAGGGCCAAAGGAAGGAAGAAGAAGGCCGCTACCAAACCTAGAGGAGGTGTTGGTAAGGTGGGAGCTAAGGGAAAGACAAAGGTTGCAATGCCAGTAGTGGCAAAGGACGAGTGCTTCCACTGTCATAGAAAAGGAATTGGAAGAAAGATTGCAAAGCTTGGATTGCCAAGAACCAGGAACCGAAGCAAGCTGTGGCTTCGACTTCAGGTGTGTTTGTAATTGAAAATTGTCTGTCAATCAACTCTACTTCCTGGGTATTGGATACCGGATCAGGATCTCATATATGCAATTCACTGCAGGCACTGAGAGACCGTAGAGTGATGAAAGTTGGTGATATGACCCTCCAGGTTGCTAACGGAGCTAGCGTGGGTGCTGTGTCCGTAGGGGATTATCATCTAGGATTGACGAGTGGACATATTTTGGTTTTGCGCAACTATTTTTGTGTACCTAGTTTAACCTGTAATATCATATCAGTATCGTTGTTATCAAAAGAAGGTTATGATTTCACGTTTGTAAGCGATGTTGTTAACATCCACCTTAATCATGGTTTGATTGGGTCCGGTACACTAGATAACGGTATATACGTATTAAACCAATTACAGATTTTCAATGTCCAGAACACACTAAAAAGAAAGTCTCCAGATATAAATAAGGCTTTCTTATGGCATTGTAGACTGGGTCACATCAATGAGACAAGGTTAACTAAGTTACATAGAGAAGGATATTTGGATCCGTTCGAATATCAAACTTATGCAACTTGTCAATCATGTCTCAAAGGAAAGACGAAATTGGATCCGTTCGAATATCAAACTTATGCAACTTGTCAATCATGTCTCAAAGGAAAGACGAAAAAGACTCCATTCACTGGACATGGAGTAAGAGCGAGCGAGCTCTTAGGACTCATACACAGCGATGTATGTGGTCCAATGTCTACACATGCAAGAGGTGGTTTTTCATATTTCATTACTTTTACGGATGATTACTCTAGGTACGGATTCATTTTCTTAATGAAACATAAATCTGAGGCCTTTAAGAAATTCCAAGAATATAAGAATGAAGTAGAAAACCAAACCGGCAAAAGTATTAAGACACTGAGATCTGATCGAGGTGGTGAATACTTAAGTGCCGAGTTCCTAGGTTACCTAAAAGAGAAAGGAATTCTCTCTCAGTTTACTCCTCCATACACTCCACAGCATAACGGTGTATCGGAGAGATGGAACCGAACCCTATTAGATATGGTACGTTCCATGATGAGTAATGCTGAGTTACCGCGATCTTTCTGGGGTTATGCTCTAGAATCAGCAGCATATCTTTTGAACAGGGCTCCTACCAAGACTGTGCCTACCACTCCATATCAGATGTGGAGTGGGAAGAAACCCTATCTTCAGTATCTGAAGATATGGGGATGTCCAGCTTTTGTTAAAAAGCAGCATGCGGATAAACTCGAGGTACGATCAGTACAGTGTAAGTTTGTGGGATATCCAAAGAACTCCAAGGGGCATTTCTTCTATTACGCAGAGGAACAAAAGGTTTTTGTTTCTCGTAATGCCCATTTTCTAGAACATCAGTTTTTAGAAAAGGAAACAAGTGGGAGCACAATAGAACTGGAAGAAATTCCAGAACCACAAACTACTACTGAAAGTTTGGTAGAACCAGTAGTTCAAGAAGAACAGGACATTCCCGCACCCCTCCGTAGGAGTAGTAGGCCGTCTCATCTGCCAGAGAGATACTACGGTTTTCTCATAGATGGGGATAGAGAGGATTGCATCATTGATGATGATGAACCTACTAGCTTCCAGCAGGCCATCCAGAGCGGCGACTCGGTACGTGTTAGTGTATATACCCTAGAGGCCATTACTGTATCATACTAGTTTGTATATTACTTAATGGAAGCTTGGGATATTCACCGTTGTATAGACAATCTTGCTCGAAATGGTAGTATGCTACTTGGTTTGTCTCTGCTTTAATGTGTATATGTGTTTCTTTGAGTGTATCACCTATACACATTAGTGGAGCCCTTAGGATCTTTGCTTGATTACCAGCGTTGTGATGGCAGTCACACTAGTAGGGGCTGGGTAATCTATAAGCACATCCTTATATACACGTCCCTGGTCATGGGATTATCGAGACAGGGAATCGATACTCCGGAGTAGACTAGCGTATGCGCTTCTCATCCCAGCGCGGGAGACGGTCTGTCCCACAGCCGTCAGTACGTCGTACTTGAAAAGTATGCGGGTGCTCGTTAGGTTACGAGTACACTGGACAAGACTCGTTGGGAACTATTGGTTGGTACTATACCTATCGTCAGTTATCAGTTCCCAGGTGACTTGAGTACAGCTTAGTCCGCTGACTTGACATTGTTACTTCGCCTCGAGTGTGTTCCCACTGTACTTTGATTACTACCCTACCACGGCTCAAAGGAGTCGTGCAAACAGGTAGTAGTTGGGTGCAGTCCCGAAGCACTTGGAGGCAGTGACGGTTAGACATGATTCGTCTCTCCCGGTATTGGGGGTTGACATCGCGCTGTGTCTAGGAGAGCCATTATACAAGTAGTCCCTGGCCAGGGAAAGCGAGATATACTGGTAGGTTTCCAGTGTTATCTTAGGGTGTTCTGGGCAACACTCCGACACGACTTGTACCGCTATTAGGGGACTGACGTTTACCACCCCCTAGGCCCGCCATGCGATGTTATCAGACGAACAGACCGGACTGTACGGAGATTGTCACATACAGGCTCAGTAGGAGTTCAGATGGATTTCACCTCGTCAGTCTTCTTATCGGCATCTACCTGGGGGCCGTTACGCACAGCTAGTGCCGCTTGCGGTCTATGGTTAAACCCACTGCCAGAGTAGTGTCGAGTCTTTAGAGTCCCATACAGAGGGTTATTCGCCTTTGGGCAAAACAGAGTAGAGGTCGCATGGTTTTGTGACAGGGTTCGTTCACATCCGCGCACTTATGCACGTTTGGCGTCCGGACAGTCATTACTAGCGGGCTCTGGTTTGAGCCGGATCCTAGTATATGTTTTGGGGTTAGTTTTATCTCATAGTATTCATGTTCCTCGGAACACGAATGCGGGTGTGTATGCACAGTTGATTGAGGCGGAAGAAGAGGATTTTCATTAGTGTTTCGGAACGGGTGTGTATGCACAGTTGACAGTTGTCTTTTTCCAAACCCTAATGGATATGTGAAATATCAATTAATAATATTAATTAAATGAAATTGTGTCATGGTTAGGATTGTGGACTTGTTGACCAAGGTTGACTAGTTGACCATGTTTGAAGCATTGACCATCATCATTACTTTTCAAGATGCTCTTTGATCTTTGCAAAAAACATTTAATGTGATATGATAATGGTCTCATCAAACCAACCATCACCTTTTTCATTTTGGATTAATATTATTAATTAGATAATTCACATATATTGTTATGGTTGTAAAAACTATTCTCATTCTCTCATAACCATTCTCTATCTTCTTTTCATCTTCCTCCTCCTCTAGTTCAAGGAAAAACATTCTCATGAGTTGAGAAACCTTTCCTTGGAGATAAAACACTCAAAACCACTCTCTACTCATCCTAAGGTTGAAGGTCTAGCAAGCCGGAGACTTTAGTTTTCTCAAGTTCGAGAAAGGAGCTCAACGTAGAAACCCTCAGGTGGATCCATCTTCGGCAAGAGAAGGCGACGAGGAGAGAACCATCCGACCAATACAAAGAGTCCAAGAAGAAGGAGTTCAAGTGAGGTATAACCCCTAACCGAGTAGATAAATCTCTAGTTAGGTTTCTAGTGTGTAGTTTAGCCAAGATCCGTACTTGGTAGTCCATGTTACCTAAACCCTAAAAATCGTTTTTACCATTTCTGCAAGCCCGAAAGAACCGGGAGAGGTAACGTGGACTTACAGTGGTATCAAAGCCTAACTAAACACACCCTAGCATGTTAGCAAAGTATCTAGAATTTCGACCGGACAAAAAACCGCGAAACACCCCGGAAAATCCTAGTTTCTGCCGATTTTTATTTCTGCTCTAAAAATAATAAATCATGTCTTAAAAATCGGCTCAGGCTTTTTAATGAACAGGCAAGAAAAACGATCCATCGAACCGACCAACTCACCGCGGATCCGCGGCCGAGTTGACTCGGCCATGGATCGTTTCTCCTGCAGTTTACTTCTGGTGGTGTTTTGTGATTTTTGAGATGGTTTGTTTCTGCCCAGATTTTCCATAGAACAAGTTTGTTTTTGGGGTGGTTACAAATCCGTATTTTGGTCGATTTTCTGTAGACTTTGGCTAATGGGTTGTATCTGTAATGTTATATATGTATTGAACGTCTGCTGATCGCTATACGTCGATTAGTGGGGGTTATACATATCTGTGATCTGTGATGTTGATGGTATGTGTATATGAATTCGTTGGATTGTCACGGATGAATAGCCGAGGGTTGTGAGATGAGAGTTTTGTTCATCTTTCAATTCATGTAATATGTAAATTTGATGTAATATTATTTGTATGGCCGCACAACCGGGATGGGGTTGTAGCCGTCATTGTATAATTTCTTTTTACTATTTTTGCTCCTAGGATAGACCCAAGGTGGGGTGCACAAACTACCGGGTATCTCGAAGTGCCGAGTGGCTTACTCACGTCGTTGAGGGAGGTTGCTTCGCTTCGGGTACTTGGCGGGTAGTTTGCTGCACCCGTAAGGGTGTAGGGTGGGGTATTGGCTATTCATCGCGACCGTGTAATCCGCTTTTCGTTACAGGCTCGAACGGAATGCGGATTCCTAGTATATCCAATGTATTCATCTATGATCTGTAATGGCTATCATTGCTATATATCTATATATGATATCTATTTAGGCGTTGCTTATGTTTTGCATCCGCGCTAGTCCAGCCCCCGCTCTGTCGTTAGTTAAGTAACCTAACGGGTGATGATGGGACTGTAGGGTTCCTAGGCACTCTTGTGAAGGTTCATAAGGCATCAAACATGCCCGGATAAAAATTTAGACGTGCCGAACAACCCAAAGCCGGGATCTTTGCTAGATTATTAGGGTTAAGCATACAAGATTACATCTTTTAAGCTAAGTGTGAGGGATTACAACCTTTGTAGTCCGCTCCTTCGCTTCACAAGCTCCGAGTAGAAGTCCCTTCGCCGCGATCCACGATCTCCCGGTCTCAAGAGAGGCTCCACGACTCGAACGATCCATGCTAGCTTGAAGTGTTCCAAATCTCCGATGATCTACGTCGAAGTTTCAATAACTCAAGCTTTCTCACTCTAAAGAGATGAACACATTAATCTCATGGGCTAGATGAGATGAGGATGAGAGAGTAGTATTTATGCTTTCTTTTTAAATCATTTTCTCATAATTTATCATCACAAAATGAATATCTAGTGAGCTCAAAATCAAGAGAGAAGAAGATGATAATGGAAAAGATAATGATAAATCCTTTTGTGATGAATAGAAAGAAATGTATATGATTGATATATAAACCATGGTCAAGGATGAGTGGCTAATAATGTGTAGAGAATAAACTAGAGTTAGGGTTTGGTTGGGTTAGATAATGTGTCATCAACAAATATCTTAACCATGACAAAAGAAATTGCTTATAGAAGGTGCATGAAGCAACTAACCCTAATCAAACCCTAACCTCATTTAATCATCCTTAAACATGTTTAACAATAAATCATATCATGTCACAATAATATATATCACATATATATTATATATTTGCAACAAAAGAAAATAATACATTTAACATATATCGCATATATATCAATGTATCATCCAGTGAGAAAATGAAATAATAAAGCGAGCCAATATTAGATAATGTAATACAATATATCATATATATTATTATACATTAAATCATCGAATCAACACTTGATCCGACGATCCGGCTATATCGAATATTACCGACTAATATATCATGTACCGATTCATCGAATCAACACTTGATCCGATGACCCGGTTCATATCTAAATATCGCGAGAATATAATACGGTATCTCATATCGCATTATTCTCGGTCTTGCACATATCACATATGTGCCTCTACTCCGTTTCGCCTGAGCCAAGAAACCTCTGTGTAGGACTCTAAAGAATCGTCAATACGCCGGTAGCAGGTGATGATCATATCAAACACCCACAAGCTGCAAGCGGTCAGCTAAACGTAACAGCCACCCAGGTATTGAGCGATCAGAAGATCAACAAGCTAGCCTGTGCGTTCTCCTGTGAATCCAATCAGTAACACTCCCGTACAGTCCGGTCTGTTCGTCTAATATGTCGCATATCAAGTCTAGGGGTGGTATACGTCAGACCCCAGTAACCGATAAGTCGTGTCGATGTATGGCTCATAACAGGTCGAGAAACTACTAGTAACACTTACCAGTAAATCTCTATATCAGCCCTGGCCAGGGACTTCCAGTTATAGCCAATCGAACACAGCACAACATCAACTCCCAATACCGGGAGAGACGAATCCCCTTCTATCGCTCATTGCCTCCATGTGATTCGGGACTGTACCCAAAAGCCACCGTTTTGCACGCCCTCTTGGACGTGGTAAGGTGGAAATCAAAGCACAGTGGGAATCACACAAGACTCTATAACGATCTCGGGTCTACAGACTACCCTGTACCAGTGTCACTGGAGAACTGCCATCTGACGTGTGGTATATCACCATCTGGGAGTTCTCGGCGAGTCCGTCCAGTGTACCCAGTCTCCACTGAGCACCCGTACACCATCTCTGATGTCAAACACCGATGGATATGGGATCATCCATCGCCCATCATATGGGTCAAGATGCGTATACGCTAGTCTACTCTGGTGTATCGATGCCCTGTCTCGATATACCCTCGACTAGGAACAGTTATAGGATGTACTCATCGACTACCAAGGCCCCACTAGTATGATCTCATCATAGTCCCAGTAGTCGAGTATAGATCCTAAGGGCTTTATCAACATGTGAGAGAAAAACAGTAAACCAATACAAGTCAACATGTTAAGATAAAGTGAAACCAAATAGCATACTATCATGACGAGCAAGAAAGTCATCTCTATATATATCCAAGCATCCATTATAATATACATCATATGTACAACAATGGCCTCTAGGGCATATACATAACTAACAATCTCCCACTTGCACTAAGGCCAGCTGCTGTAGTATCTCATACCTAGCATCCCGAATAATCTCTCAAACTGTATCTGGGGAATAGCCTTCGTGAATGGATCCGCAGTGTTGTCCTTCGTATCTACTCTCCTGACCTCGATCTCCCGGCGATCAACTATCTTCCTGATCAGGTGATACCGCCTCAGAATATGTCTGGACTTCTGATGGGATCTGGGTTCCTTGGCAATGCCACAGCTCCATTGTTATCGCAATACAGAGGTATTGGATGCTCAATGGATGGAACCACTCCAAGTTCAGTAATGAAATTCTTGATCCAGACAGCCTCTTTGGCAGCATCGTTGGCAGCGATGTATTCAGCCTCCATCGTCGAGTCTGCAACGGTATCCTGTTTGGAACTCTTCCAACATACCGCCCCTCCATTGAGGGTAAAGACAAAACCCGAATGCGACTTAGAGTCGTCCTTATCACTTTGAAAGCTGGAATCGGTAAAGGACTCCACCTGGAGTTCTCCGTTACCATACACCAAGAACATCTCCTTAGTCCTTCGTAAGTACTTGAGAATGTTCTTCACTGCTGTCCAATGACTCTCTCCAGGATCTGCTTGATACCGACTCACTACACTTAGTGAGTATGCTACATCGGGTCTGGTACATAGCATCACATACATGATAGAGCCTACTGCCGAAGCGTAGGGTATCCCTTGCATGCGAGCTCTCTCTAAATCAGTCTTGGGAGACATCTCTTTGGAGAGAGTGAGTCCAGAGATCGTGGGTTGGTTCCCATGCTTGGATTCTTCCATACTAAACCTTTTTAGTATGGTGTCAATGTACCTGGATTGGGACAATCCCAGTATCCGTTTAGATCTATCTCTATAGATCATGATTCCCAATATGCAGGAGGCATCACCTAGATCTTTCATTGAGAATCTCTGTGATAAGAAGAGCTTGATTGATTGCAGCATAGGAATATCATTTCCTATCAAGAGTATGTCATCCACGTACAATACGAGGAAGACAACCTTACCCTCTGCTACCTTCTTATAGATACAAGGTTCATCTATATTTTTGATGAAGTCAAACTCTTTGACTACAACATCAAAACAGATGTTCCAACTCCGCGATGCTTGCTTTAACCCATAAATGGATTTAAGCAGCTTGCACACCTTTCCGCTGCTCCCACTATTTACGAAGCCCTCTGGCTGAGTCATGTACACGCACTCTTCTAAATCACCGTTTAGAAAGGCGGTCTTAACATCCATTTGCCAGATTTCGTAGTCATGGTATGCAGCAATGGCAAGTAAGATCCGGATGGACTTAAGCATAGCCACTGGAGAAAAGGTTTCGTCATAATCCACACCTGGTCGTTGACGAAAACCCTTTGCTACAAGTCTAGCTTTGAAAGTCTCAACTTTTCCATTTACACCAAATTTCTTTTTAAAGATCCACTTGCTTCCAATGGGTTTTACCCCTTCAGGAGCATTTTCCAAAGTCCATACTTTGTTGGTGTACATGGAATCCATCTCAGATCGCATTGCATCCAGCCATTTCACAGAGTCACCACTCGTGATGGCCTGCTCGAAACTAGTCGGTTCATCATCATCCATGATGCAATCCTCGCTTCCACCTTCAATGAGAAAACCGTAGTATCTCTCAGGTGGATGAGAAACCCTACTAGATCGGCGGAGAGGCTGGGGTTCGTCGGGTACTACTGAATCCTGTGGTTCCACTAAATCTTCAGTTACAGTTTGCGTTTCTGGAACCTCTTCCAGTTCTACCTCAGAGCCACTAATCTCTTTTGCAAGAAATTCCTTTTCTAAAAAGGTAGCATGTTGAGCAATAAACACTTTTTGTTGTTCACTGTGGTAGAAAAAATATCCATTTGAATGTTTAGGATATCCTACAAACTTACATAGAACTGACCGTGCCTCGAGTTTGTCTGGATTTTGCCTTTTGACATAGGCCAAACAACCCCATATCTTAACTCGTTTAAGACATGGTCTCTTCCCACTCCATATCTCATATGGTGTGGTAGGTATAGATTTAGTCGGAACTTGATTCAATAGGTATGCTGCTGTCTCAAGCGCATACCCCCAGAAGGAAATAGGTAACTCAGCTGTACTCATCATAGAGCGCACCATATCTAATAGGGTGCGATTCCTCCGCTCCGATACACCGTTGTGCTGTGTTGTATAAGGAGGAGTAAGCTGAGAGATAATCCCATTCTCTTTTAGATAATCTAGGAACTCATTGCTTAAGTATTCTCCTCCTCGATCAGATCGAAGGATCTTAATACTTTTGCCCGTTTGTTTTTCTACTTCGTGTTTATATTCTCTGAATTTCTCAAAAGCTTCAGACTTGTGTTTCATCAGGAATACATGTCCGAATCTAGAGAGATCGTCAGTGAATGTAATGAAGTAGGAAGAACCGTTCCTGGCATGCGTAGACATGGGACCTCATACATCACTATGTATCAGTCCTAAGAGTTCATTAACTCTTTCTCCGTGTCCACTAAACGGAGCTTTGGTCATTTTTCCTTTGAGACATGAATGGAAAGTATCATAAGATGATAATTCGAACGGATTCAAATAACCATCCTTATGTAACTTAGCCAGTCGTGTCGCATTGATATGACCAAGTCTACAATGCCACAAGAAGGATTCGTTCATTTCTGAACTTTTCCACTTGTGTGTGTTTTGTATATTCAGGACTGTATTCTGATTTAGAATGAATATGCCATTATGTAACGAGCCTGATGCAATCAACTTTTGATCTAGGAATATGTTCATAACATTATCCTTTACTACAAAATTATATCCTTCTTTACTTAATAAAGAAACTGATATAATGTTGCACATCATGTTCGGTATATAATAACACTCATTCAGAATCAGTGTATTACGACTTGGTAATACAAGGTGATATTCGCCAACTGCTTTGGCTACAATACTTGCACCGTTCCCTACTTGAACGGAATGATCACCTTTTCCTAGTTCTCTATCTTTTCGTAGCCCATGTAACAATTTACATATGTGGGATCCTGATCCGGTATCTAATACCCAGGACGTAGGGTGAACTGAGAAACAGTTCTCAATAACTAACACACCCGAAGAAGATGCATCAACATGCATGTTCTTTTGGGCGGCGTGAAAATCCAGATATTCTCCTGTTTCCTGTTCAGTCTTATAACTCTTATAAGAAAGAATGGGTCCAACGTTCCCTTGCTCAGTACAATATTCGGGTTCAGTCAATACATCCATATTATTATCTTGATTATGGCCTGACATGGTCGCTACCTGGAGAGAGAGAGAAGAAAACACTTTAGCGTATGCTCTTGCAAGATTAGATTGGTTATTATCTTATCTAATCAGGATGTCTCTGTTGGAGATAGTGCCCTCATAGTCAATTATTGGATCGCAGGTATGTGATTGCAATGATTGCGGAGGACCTATACCAGTAGGACAGTCTTACTCGAAATGATAGTATGCTATCTGGTTTGCCTTTATCAGTCGTGTACATGTTCAGGTGACTGATTACATGTTACACTTTGATAGAGCCCTTAGGATCTTGCTTTACTACCAACAGTATGATGGCGATCATATACGTGAGAGTTGGGTAGTTTATATGCATATCCTTAATTGTGGTCCCTAGTCGTGGGAGTTTCGAGACAGGGCATCGATACTCCGGAGTAGACTAGTGTGTACAGTCGAGACCCCGACGAGGGGCGGTGGCCGGTCTCACAAGCCACTAGTGTCAGTAGGATCACCTAAGATGTATACAGGTGCTCATTGGGTTATGAGTATACCGGACATGACTCGCCGGGAATCTGCTAGTTAGTACTATACCTATCGTCAGATAGCAGTTCCCTGGTGACATGTGTACAGGTTAGTTCATCGACCTGAGGTTGTCATTTTTCTCGTGTGAGTTCCCACTATGCTTTGATTTCTACCCTACCACGGCTCAAAGGAGTCGTGCAAACAGGTAGTTTTTGGGTACAGTCCCGAGCCATGTGGAGGCACGTGAGCGGATCGGCAGGGGATTCGTCTCTCCCGGTATTGGGGGCGAGATCGTGCTGTGTCTAGGAGAGCCATTACACAAAGCCCACGGCCGTGGCAGGAGATTTACTGGTAGGTACTCCAGTAGTATCTCAGGGTGTTATTGGGCTACACTCCGACACGACTTATACTGCTATTGGGGGTCTGACGTTACTAGCCCCCTAGACAGATATGCGATACTCATAGACGAACGGACCGGACTGTATATACATTGTCACTGTTAGGCTCAGTAGGGTTTCCGGATGAGTTCGCTCATCGGCCTCCCTTGAGGTCAGTCCATGGGCAGCCGTTACGCATTGCTAGTGCCGCTGACGGTTTGTGGTTAAACTCACTGCCAGGGTACTGACGAGTCATTAGAGTTCCCCACAGACAGTTTCCAAAGTTCGGGCGAAACGTTGTAGAGGCCGTATGGTTTTATGGCAGGGTTCGGAAAATGCACGTGCGTTTACGCACGTGTTATTTTTCGGGCAGATGATACTGGTCGGCTTTGGTTTAAGCCGGATCCGAGTATTATATTGAGTAGGTATAATATCTTTGTCTCAGTTGCATTTGTATTCGGTCGTAATACAAATGCGGGTATATTTATACAGTTACGGGGTTATCGTGAAAGTCGTTTCAGGATCACTTTTGGATGTTGCCAGTTTCCAGTTTTCTATCAGCCGTCTTTTAACATTCGGTTAAATACGGATTTATCTTTTCTTGGATGAGGGTGAGTTATGCTTCTAGAAAGTTCTAGAAAGGGTGACTTGACATGATGAGTCATTAGTGCTTTAATGGAGCCATTAATGCAATGGTGACTAGGTTAATGAATCACCATTTGCATTAATGAGGTTTTGTTTACTTAAGGATATTTGTTCTTGATATTTTGAGTGAGAAGCTTTTTATGGTCACCCTCTTCTCTCCTACACTCACCTCCCTCCATCTATATATGGCCGGCCCTCCTCTCACTCTCACACTTGAGGTTTTCACTTGAAAAGATTATGATAGATTTTGGGGTGTATGGAATTCACAGCTCATTTCATTCCATCACCCGATTCCCTCGGCAACTTCATTAACCGATCGTCCACGGACTTGGACGAAGTGAGACAAAGTCATCTACTCATTCTCTACATCATTCTTGGTCGTCTCTTTTAGCAAACTTGACGACCGAGTTGCCTCGAGTCAGAGGCGGGAACCCGTTTAAAGAATCAGAGACGTGGTGCCACCTGGACGAGCAGATCAGAGATCGAAGAGAGCGGAGCAGCCGCACCGAAGCGTGGGATGATGGTTAAAGAACGAAGGACTCGGATCGTTCGGTATAACCTTTCTACACTCTTTACAGTTTGTTAGTTTAGCAATAATGGAAGATCCGGGTTATAGTATACGATAACGCCAGTTTAAAAGTTTTTATTCCGCATTTGGCGTCTGTAGACGGCCGGGGCGCTACCGTAGACTTACATTGGTATCAGAGCCTAACCATTTTGCTATACTAACTTGTGCTAACACGTTTAAAAGATCGATCGAACGGATTTTTCGAAAATCGCAATTTCTAGTATTAAAGTTTCTGTTAATTTTCAAACTGGTCCAAATGTCATTTTCACCATACCAGAAAATCAAGCAGGGTTTTTGAGGAATACTGTAGAAATTCGAGGAAGTGATTCCACTGTTCCGCCGCGGATCCGCGGCCCGAGCTAGGGTTTGGCCGCGGATCCGCCGCAGGAAAGTGAGATCACTCACTCAATTTTCTACAGTGGATTCTATGTTGGAAATTGGGGTTTTTGGTATATATATTTTGGGCCCAGATTTTGTTACTGTGCAGCAGATTTGCGTGGGGCCCACTTCGGGAAATTTAGTCGATCGAAATTTAAACGTGTCAGTTTACAATACTTACATTATATCTCCGACCGTGAATGTCATTTGATCGGTAAACCGCGTCTGATTGCTATAGTTCTTTTAAACGGGTTTGCGAACGTGACATTCGCGTTGATGTTCTGTGTTGTGCTGTAATGTTGCGGATTTGTCGTGGTGGATAGCAGTGTGCAATGGTAGTACAGTTTGAGTTTATTTGTACATTTGATATTGCGGGGCGAGCGTCCAACTTGTGGACTGCCGTCACTGCCTGTTGTATAATATTCTTTTGGGGCACGACCAGGTTGCGGTCGATGTACCTGTTGTACTATTTTCATTACTGTACTAGGTTTTGCCCCGCGACGGAGTGCACGGATAGCCGGGTTCTGGAGGGGCAACGGGTCCGCATCTCATGGCTTTGAGAGGCAGAGGGGCCCCACTCTAGAATTGGCAGACTATTCGCCGCACTCGTAGGGGGTACAGGTTGACCCAAGGAGGGGTGCCCAAGATTACCGGATTCCGTGAAGTGCAGGGTGGTCCATTCACTATGCTGTAGGGGGCTGCCTCGCTTCAGGTTTTGGCGGGTAACTTGCCGCACCCGTAGGGGTCTAGGTTTCATTGCACAGGCTATCCACACGACAGGGGAACGTCGAGTTTCAGTAGCGGCTCTGTGAAACTCGGGGATCCCAGATTATCTGTATTGTTCTGTGATGCTTATTACTTTTCTGTAATGTTGCATATTATCACGCCTGGAGCGATTATTGTATATTGGTTTATATACTATTAGATGTTGTATATGTTTTACACCCGCGCTAGTCCAGTCCCCGCTCTGTCGTTAGTTAAGTAACCTAACGGGTGATGACGGGACCCAGTGATGAATGCGGATGGCATATACGTACATTTTATTTTTCGTTCTTTTCTGGTGTGATCGATTGATAGGACTGCGTTGATTCTGATCAATGAAAAGTAAAGAAAACCTATTTACAGTTGTTGGAACAATTTAAAAAGTGTTGTTGCAAAGACGTTTCCTTTTGTTTTGCATAGCGGTATTCAGTGGAATATCCTGCACCTCATTCGACGGGGCAAGGGCCGATATCCCTTCACCGGGACTGACCCCTTGGGCAGAAGTTTGCGTCAGGGTAATAACTTCACTATAGTCGATTACAAGTTGCTTTGCATAGAGGTATTCAGTGGAATATCCTGCACCTCATTCCACGAGGAAAGAGCCGAGATCCCTTCATCGGGAATGACCTCTTTAGCAAAAGGTTTTCGCCACTATATTTTAAAAAAAGCTATCAGGTTCCTTCAGCGATATCAAGTTCACTACGTTAAAGGTTTTTCGCCAAAAACCAGCCGTAGCCCTCCGTCGTTTCTTATGGATGGTCAGTAGTATTCAAGCTATGTTTGTTGGCTTACGTCAAGGCATAGTGTTTGGTAGCTGCTGGGTATTCATTTGTTGCATAGATAGATGAGTTGGTTTGGGACAGTCGTATTACCTTGTTGGCATACGTCAAGGGTATGTACGGGTGGGTTCAAATTAACAAGATAATGACGGGCAGAACTTGACATGTGACTTATGATTTGTTGACATACGCCAAGGTCATAAGAGCATGGGGCATAAATCATATCGGGAGTTTCTAAAGAAACTGAAACTTGCCAAGTATGCGCATACCTTCTGGAGTATGAGTAACGTGGATGCATTCCATCACGTTATCATGCGATGAGAGTTGGATCCCGATTCCCACTGATGAGTTGGTTTACTCTTCGGGTGATCCCGATTGATTCTTCTTTCTGGTTTAGAGGAGAATTTGACAGGACAGTAGGAGGTTTCCGGATTAGATAAAGTGATAACCATTCTGATCTAGGTTAGAGTGCACGCAGAGTGTTTCTTTTCTCTCTCTCTTTGGCAGCGACCTTTGACCAACCCTAGACTATGACTCAGTGACCAGGTTGACCGAACCTTCTTAAAATACTGGCTTTTGGATTGTCTGAGTTGCATAAGTCATTGCCACTCCTTCTTTTACCCTTTGAATTTCTCAGAACACCCGTATTACTACGGATATCCACTTCCATTGGATAGATCCATCGTATGGTTATATACGAACTCGAAGGGACTTCTTCGAGGATGGATCCAGGTTCAGGAGAAATAGAATTGGTTTTATGGCAGGGTTCGGAAAATACACGTGCGTTTACGCACGTGTTATTTTTCGGGCAGATGATACTGGTCGGCTTTGGTTTAAGCCGGATCCGAGTATTATATTGAGTAGGTATAATATCTTTGTCTCAGTTGCATTTGTATTCGGTCGTAATACAAATGCGGGTATATTTATACAGTTACGGGGTTATCCTGAAAGTCGTTTCAGGATTACTTTTGGAAGTTGCCAGTTTCCAGTTTTCTATCAGCCGTCTTTTAACATTCGGTTAAAGAAGGATTTATCTTTTCTTGGATGAGGGTGAGTCATGCTTCTAGAAAGTTCTAGAAAGGGTGACTTGACATGATGAGTCATTAGTGCTTTAATGGAGCCATTAATGCAATGGTGACTAGGTTAATGAATCACCATTTGCATTAATGAGGTTTTGTTTACTTAAGGATATTTGTTCTTGATATTTTGAGTGAGAAGCTTTTTATGGTCACCCTCTTCTCTCCTACACTCACCTCCCTCCATCTATATATGGCCGGCCCCTCCTCTCACTCTCACACTTGAGGTTTTCACTTGAAAAGATTATGATAGATTTTGGGGTGTATGGAATTCACAGCTCATTTCATTCCATCACCCGATTCCCTCGGCAACTGCATTAACCGATCGTCCACGGACTTGGACGAAGTGAGACAAAGTCATCTACTCATTCTCTACATCATTCTTGGTCGTCTCTTTTAGCAAACTTGACGACCGAGTTACCTCGAGTCAGAGGCGGGAGCCCGTTTAAAGAATCAGAGACGTGGTGCCACCTGGACGAGCAGATCAGAGATCGAAGAGAGCGGAGCAGTCGTAACGGAGCGTGGGATGATGGTTAAAGAACGAAGGACTCGGATCGTTCGGTATGACCTTTCTACACTCTTTACAGTTTGTTAGTTTAGCAATAGTGGAAGATCCGGGTTATAGTATACGATAGCGCCAGTTTAAAAGTTTTTATTCCGCATTTGGCGTCTGTAGACGGCCGGGGCGCTACCGTAGACTTACAGTCTCCCACTGTTTTTATCAAATCTACCTTAAAATCCTAAAAGGTAAGATTAGCCGGGATTAATTACACCCTACAATTTCGTCAATCTTTCAGCCAGATCAGTGTCGGTACTTTGAGGGAGGTTCCCCGTGCTTTCGCACGGACCTAATTAAAGTAAACCTCGTTTTCCCAGAGGCGTAACCCCGTTAACACTTTTCTAGACACCTACTTGAATGACTAATTGTCCTGTGTAAAACTCTCCCAGGAGTAACACTTACTCGCAGTGGGTATCGGGATCCATCTATCTCATAGAAGGTATGCAATCTCATTGCAAATTTCAACACTTGAAATTCCCGATAATATTTTGCCCCTAGTGTGCCATGACCTTGACAGAGGTCAACAAACCATAGTGCGCTAGTCAAGTTCAACCCGTCATTTCTTGATTGAATCAAACCCACTCGCACGACCCTTGACAGAGGTCAACAAGGTCGTACGACTATCCTAATCCAATCACATCACATGCTTTACAGATAATTACTAGTTAGATACCGCACACTACTCCTTGACAGAGGTCAACAAACGCAGCACGAATACTAAATAGTCTTTATCCGAAATGACGGAGGGCTACGACAGGTTTTTCAGAAAACCTATTGCGTAATGAACTTGATATCGTCGTAGAATCGAGTAGTTTTTGAAAAAGGAGTGTTTTTGAGGCTTTTCTTAGTTTCGCTAAAGGGGTCACTCCCGGTGAAGGGATCGTCGGCCCTTTCCTCATCGAATAAGGTGCAGGATATATCATATATACCGCTGTGCAAAGCAAAACTCTAAAAGTAATCAAAAGACAAACCGAGTTTTGTAGCATCTGCCAGTTTCGCTAAAGAGGTCACTCCCGGTGAAGGGATCGTCGGCTCTTTCCCCATCGAATAAGGTGCAGGATATATCATATATATCACTGTGCAAAGCAAAACTGTAGCTACCATTTTTATAAAGTTTTGATTCTACAACATCTTTAGGTTTCTTTTCCTTTTATTAATCTTATTAATAAAAATCCCATCAGCTTATGCTTCCTAAGCATCACAGAAGAAATGAAAGCAGTAATATTTATATATCAGCATATATATATATAGTATAAGCATTCGTCTCAGGCAGTAATATGATCTCATCACAGAACATTGCAGCAGAAGAACATATATGAAATATTGGATATACTAGGACGTCCGTGTTTTCAATACGAGCCTGTATAAAACACGGATTCCACGGTCGCGACTGTAGGGTTCCTAGGCACTCTTTTGAAGGTTCATAAGGCATCAAACATGCCCGGATTAAATTTTAGACGTGCCGAACAACCCAAAGCCGGGATCTTTGCTAGATTATTAGGGTTTAATATGCAAGATGATAACTTTTATCTAAGTGTGAGGGATTACAACCTTTGTAGTCCGCTCCTTCACTTCACAAGCTCCGAGTAGAAGTCCCTTTGCCGCGATCCACGATCTCCCGGACTCATGAGAGGCTCCACGACTCAAACGATCCATGCTAGCTCGAAGTATTCCAAATCTCCGATGATCTACCTTGAAGTTGCTTCGACTCAAGCTTTCTCACTCAAAAGAGAAGAACACACTAATCCCATGGGCTAGATGAGATGAGGATGAGAGAGTAGTAATTTTGCTTTCTTTTAATATCATTTTCTCATATTTTTCTCATCGCTTAAGGATTTTCAAGTAAGCTTTCAAGAGAGAAGGAAGAAGATATGATAAATCAATAATCATATTAAATCCTTTTGTGATGAATAGAATATAATCTATATGATTGAATTGTAAACCATGGTCAAGGATGAGTGGTCTAGATTTTGTAGAGAAATAACTAGAGTTAGGGTTTAGTTGAGTTAAAGAATGTGTCATTCTAAATATCTTAAGAATGACAAAAGAAGAAAGCTTCTAGAAGATGCATGAAACATCTAACCCAAATTAAACCCTAATCTCAATCAATCATCCTTAAACATGTTTAACAATTAATCATAACATGTCACAATAATATATATCACATATATATTATATATTTGCAACAAAAGAAAATAATACAATTAACATATATCGCATATATATCAATGTATCATCCACTGAGAAAATGAAATAATAAAGCGAGCCAATATTAGATAATGTAATACAATATATCATATATATCATTATACATTAAATCATCGAATCAACACTTGAATCGATGATCCAGCTATATCGAATATTACCGACTAATATATCATGTACCGATTCATCGAATCAACACTTGATCCGATGTCCCGGTTCATATCTAAATATCGCGAGAATATAATACGGTATCCCATATCGCATTATTCTCGGTCCTGCACATATCACATATGTGCCTCTACTCCGTTTTGCCTGAGCCAAGAAACCTCTGTATAGGACTCTAAAGAATCGTCAATACGCCGGTAGCAGGTGATGATCATATCAAACACCCACAAGCTGCAAGCGGTCAGCTAAACATAACAGCCACCCAGGTATTGAGCGATCAGAAGATCAGCAAGCTAGCATGTGCGTTCTCCTGTGAATCCGATCAGTAACACTCCCGTACAGTCCGGTCTGTTCGTCTGATATGTCGCATATCAAGTCTAGGGGTGGTATACGTCAGACCCCAGTAACCGATAAGTCGTGTCGATGTATGGCTCATAACGGGTCGAGAAACTACTAGTAACACTTACCAGTAAATCTCTATATCAGCCCTGGCCAGGGACTTCCAGTTATAGCCAATCGAACACAGCACAACATCAACTCCCTATACCGGGAGAGAAGAATCCCCTCCTATCGCTCATTGCCTCCATGTGATTCGGGACTGTACCCAAAAGCCACCGTTTTGCACGCCCTCTTGGACGTGGTAAGGTGGAAATCAAAGCACAGTGGGAATCACACAAGACTCTATGACGATCTCGGGTCTACAGACTACCCTGTACCAGTGTCACCGGAGAACTGCCATCTGACGTGTGGTATATCACCATCTGGGAGTTCTCGGCGAGTCCGTCCAGTGTACCCAGTCTCCACTGAGCACCCGTACACCATCTCTGATGTCCAACACCGATGGATATGGGATCATCCATCGCCCATCATATGGGTCAAGATGCATATACGCTAGTCTACTCTGATGTATCGATGCCCTGTCTCGATATACCCTCGACTAGGAACAGTTATAGGATGTACTCATCGACTACCGTGGCCCCACTAGTATGATCTCATCATAGTCCCAGTAGTCGAGTACGGATCCTAAGGGCTTTATCAACATGTGAGAGTAAAACAGTAAACCAATACAAGTCAACATGTTAAGATAAAGTGAAACCAAATAGCATACTATCATGACGAGCAAGAAAGTCATCTCTATATATAACCAAGTATCCATTATAATATACATCATATGTACAACAATGGCCTCTAGGGCATATACATAACTAACAGCGACGAATAGCCAAACCCATATCCCAAGACCCCTACGAGAGCGGCAAGTAACACTGCCAATTCTAGGATTAGGAGACCCGGTCTCGACTCCTCGAGATGGCCTCCCACTGGACCCTAGAACCCGGTTACTTGTGCTCCCCTCCTTGGGTCTACCTAATGCGGAAAAGTAAATAATATACATTGGTGACAACAACCTCAACCTGGAAGTGCCCCAAAAAAAAGAATATTACATTACAAATGAATTTTACATGAATGAAAATAAAAACCCTCATCTCACATAAAACCCCCGGCTATTCAGAACACGACGATCCAATATCACATATTACAGCAACACATAATATCACATATCATCAACGTAAGTAAATATGCGCATCCCAATTGTCGTTGACATATAGCAACGAAACCGGCGATATCACATATTGCACTTACGGTCACAGAAAAGAAAGTGTAAAACTACAACATTTGGAATCCACAATCACTTTAGACATCGTAAATCCGAAATATCACATACTTCGCATTTCATGCCTAACTCTATGAATTCCACATATTGTATCACATTCCAGATAAATAGACAGTATTAAACTTTCCGAACAGATAATCAAATACCTAAAATTTCCTAAATTGCTCAACACTTGAGCGGAGTTCAAATAATCCCAGAATATGTCACAGTATCGGTGATCCAGCCGTAGAAGGGTCAAGCCAACGCCTCACATGTGGCACGCCGTACTGCCCCAAACCCGAAGGATCAAAAGGCAGTTCAAGACGGTCACATAATCGAGTTAAGGTTTGTTGTCTTCTAGAGGGTCCACCGCTTAACTTGTACAATTTTTCCGAAAGATTTAAACCCGATAAAAATTCAACACTTGAAAGTTTGTCGTGCCGGGAAACAGTGAGTTAATGATATCCGTTCAAATAGTTTAACAGTTTCTAAATATCCGAAAAGAAATACGAATTTAAATATTCCGATCGAATCTACTATTACAAAACAAACCCCAGAAGTCTTAACACTTAAAACAGTTTAAAAATACCCAGAAGCATCAACAAGCAACTACAGATAATACCATGAAGCCACGTGCCATAATTCAACAAAACAGCCGCGGAACCGCCGCGGAAAGCATGTTTCCGCCGCGGTTCCGCCGCGTTTTGGTGGATTTGTGGGCCCGTATTTCATTGTAATTCTTAGAATTCTCTGCTGATTTTTTTACATATTTTTAATTCAGAAAAATCCCAAATTTTGAAAAATTTCCAGAGAGAGGTTAAATTTTGTCGGTACGGGTTCGATCGGAGTTTTAACTTCGTAAACACATCGCCTAATGCTCTAGCTAGGCTCTGATACCACTGTAGGGTTCCTAGGCACTCTTGTGAAGGTTCATAAGGCATCAAACATGCCCGGATAAAAATTTAGACGTGCCGAACAACCCAAAGCCGGGATCTTTGCTAGATTATTAGGGTTTAGCATACAAGATTACATCTTTTAAGCTAAGTGTGAGGGATTACAACCTTTGTAGTCCGCTCCTCCGCTTCACAAGCTCCGAGTAGAAGTCCCTTCGCCGCGATCCACGATCTCCCGGTCTCAAGAGAGGCTCCACGACTCGAACGATCCATGCTAGCTTGAAGTGTTCCAAATCTCCGATGATCTACGTCGAAGTTTCAATAACTCAAGCTTTCTCACTCTAAAGAGATGAACACACTAATCTCATGGGCTAGATGAGATGAGGATGAGAGAGTAGTATTTATGCTTTCTTTTTAAATCATTTTCTCATAATTTATCATCACAAAATGAATATCTAGTGAGCTCAAAATCAAGAGAGAAGAAGATGATAATGGAAAAGATAATGATAAATCCTTTTGTGATGAATAGAAAGAAATGTATATGATTGATATATAAACTATGGTCAAGGATGAGTGGCTAATAATGTGTAGAGAATAAACTAGAGTTAGGGTTTGGTTGGGTTAGATAATGTGTCATCAACAAATATCTTAACCATGACAAAAGAAATTGCTTCTAGAAGGTGCATGAAGCAACTAACCCTAATCAAACCCTAACCTCATTTAATCATCCTTAAACATGTTTAACAATAAATCATATCATGTCACAATAATATATATCACATATATATTATATATTTGCAACAAAAGAAAATAATACATTTAACATATATCGCATATATATCAATGTACCATCCAGTGAGAAAATGAAATAATAAAGTGAGCCAATATTAGATAATGTAATACAATATATCATATATATTATTATACATTAAATCATCGAATCAACCCTTGATCCGACGATCCGGCTATATCGAATATTACCGATTAATATATCATGTACCGATTCATCGAATCAACACTTGATCCGATGACCCGGTTCATATCTAAATATCGCGAGAATATAATACGGTATCTCATATCGCATTATTCTCGGTCCTGCACATATCACATATGTGCCTCTACTCCGTTTTGCCTGAGCCAAGAAACCTCTGTGTAGGACTCTAAAGAATCGTCAATACGCCGGTAGCAGGTGATGATCATATCAAACACCCACAAGCTGCAAGCGGTCAGCTAAACATAACAGCCACCCAGGTATTGAGCGATCAGAAGATCAACAAGCTAGCCTGTGCGTTCTCCTGTGAATCCAATCAGTAACACTCTCGTACAGTCCGGTCTGTTCGTCTGATATGTCGCATATCAAGTCTAGGGGTGGTATACGTCAGACCCCAGTAACCGATAAGTTGTGTCGATGTATGGCTCATAACAGGTCGAGAAACTACTAGTAACACTTACCAGTAAATCTCTATATCAGCCCTGGCCAGGGACTTCCAGTTATAGCCAATCGAACACAGCTCAACATCAACTCCCTATACCGGGAAAGACGAATCCCCTCCTATCGCTCATTGCCTCCATGTGATTCGGGACTGTACCCAAAAGCCACCGTTTTGCACGCCCTCTTGGACGTGGTAAGGTGGAAATCAAAGCACAGTGGGAATCACACAAGACTCTATGACGTTCTCGGGTCTACAGACTACCCTGTACCAGTGTCACCGGAGAACTGCCATATGACGTGTGGTATATCACCATCTGGGAGTTCTCGGCGAGTCCGTCCAGTGTACCCAGTCTCCACGGAGCACCCGTACACCATCTCTGATGTCAAACACCGATGGATATGGGATCATCCATCGCCCATCATATGGTTCAAGATGCGTATATGCTAGTCTACTCTGGTGTATCGATGCCCTGTCTCGATATACCCTCGACTAGGAACAGTTATAGGATGTACTCATCGACTACCAAGGCCCTACTAGTATGATCTTATCATAGTCCCAGTAGTCGAGTACAGATCCTAAGGGCTTTATCAACATGTGAGAGAAAAACAGTAAACCAATACAAGTCAACATATTAAGATAAAGTGAAACCAAATAGCATACTATCATGACGATCAAGAAAGTCATCTCTATATATATCCAAGCATCCATTATAATATACATCATATGTACAACAATGGCCTCTAGGGCATATACATAACTAATAGGGACCCCGTGGCGAATGCGGATGGCATAAGTGTACGTCATATTTTCGTTGTTTTCTGCAATGGTAGGATTAAATGATGGGACAGATTAAAATTAATGCAAGAAAATAAACCAAGTAAAAGTTGTTGGAACACTTTCAAAACCACTCGGTTCTTTTCAAAAACCAACTTTTAAATGCGGAGCTTGAACCACTCCTTTTAAAAGCTATCTCGTTCCATCGATTATATCAAGTTCACTACGTTCACGGTTTCGCCAAAACCATTCGTAGCCCTCCATCATTTCAGTTAAATATTCGGTAGTATTCAAGCTATATATTTTGACCTCACGCCAAGGCATAGTGATTGGTAGCTGCCGGATATTTATCTGTTGCATAGATAGAATGCGTTGGTTTGGGACAGTCGTACTGCTATTTTGGCCTACGTCAAGGGTAGGTACGGGTGGGTTCAAATTAACCTGGATAATGATGGGAAGAACTTGACATGTGACTTATGACATTTTGACCTCACGCCAAGGTTATAAGAGCATGGGGCAAAAATCCACATCGGGAGTTTCAAAAGAACTGAAACTTGCTAGCGTTGCATACCATTTGGAGTGTGATGATTCTGGTAGGATTCCTTCAGTTTTGTCACGCGATGATATTTGGATCCCGATCCTACTGTGAGTATATGCTACTCCTCGGGAAATTTCTCACTTAACGATCAATGCTATAAACCTAGTAGGTGTCTAGAAAGGTGTTAGCGGGGCTACACTCCCAGGGAAAAGAGGTTATTTAATTAAGGAACTTCGCGAAAGCGTTGGAAAACCTCCCTCGAAGTACCGACACTGGCCTGGCTGAACGGTTAAGCAAGTATTGTACGGTGAGATTGATCCTGACTAATTCTTCCTTTATGGTTTGAGGAGGGATTCGGAGACAGTGGGAGCCATCCTGTTTAGACAAACTAAAAACCACTCTAAACTTGCAAGAGCATCATGCTAAAGTGTTTCTTCTCTCTCTCCTAATTGCAGCGACCAATCAACATGACCGGACTTAAGTTATTACTAGATAAAAACATACTGACAGGGCCAAACTACAAAGATTGGCTCAGGAATGTCAAAATGGCAATCACTTACGACAAGTTGGTGTTAGTTGTATGTATGCCCTAGAGGCCAGTATTGTATAGATGATGTATATTATATTGGATGCTTGGACATATATAGAGATGACTTTCTTGCTCGATATGATAGTATGCTATCTGGTTACTCTTTATCTTAACATGTATACTAGTCTCTTTAAACTGTCTTATGGTTACATGTTGGTAAAGCCCTTAGGATGTGTACTTGACTACCTGGACTATGATGCAGATCATACTAGTGGGGACATGGTAGTCCATAAGTACATCCTTCAAAGTCCCTAGTCGTGGGTGTATCGAGACTGGGCATCGATATACCAGAGTAGACTAGCATATACGCTTCTCGACCCATGAGATGGGCGATGGATGATCCCATATCCATTGGTGTTTGACATCAGAGATGGTGTACGGGTGCTCAGTGGAGACTGGGTACACTGGACGGACTCGCCGAGAACTCCCAGATGGTATTATACCTCACGTCAGATGGCAGTTCTCAGGTGACACTTGTACAGGTTAGTCTGTAGACCCGAGATCGTCATAGAGTCTTGTGTGATTCCCACTGTGCTTTGATCTCCACCTTACCACGTCTATGAGGGCGTGCAAAACGGTGGTCTTTGGGTACAGTCCCGAGTCACATGGAGGCAATGAGCGATAGGAGGGGTTTCGTCTCTCCCAGTATTGGGGGTTGATGTTGCGCTGTGCTCGATTGGCCGTAACAGGGAAGTCCCTGGCCAGGGCTGATCATAGATTTGCTGGTAAGTGTTACCAGTAGTTTCTCAACCCGTTATGAGCCTCACATCGGCACGACTTATCGGTTATTGGGGTCTGACGTTTACCACCCCTAGACTTGATATGCGACGTATCAGACGAACAGACCGGACTGTACGGTAAGTGCTACTGGTTGGATTCATAGGAGTGTGAGCGGGCTAGCTCGTCGATCTTCTGATCGCTCAATACCCGGATGGCCATTACGTTTAGCAGACCGCTTGCGGCTTGTGGATGCTTGATATGATCATCATCTGCTACCGGCGTATTGACGAGTCTTTAGAGTCCTACACAGAGGTTTCCTGGCTCAAGCGAAACGAAATAGGAGCACATATGAGATATGTGCGGGAGCGAGAATAATGCGTATATGTGATACCGCATTTCATTCTCGCGATAAATGTTTCGATAGGTTATATTCGATATGACCTAGTTATCGAATCATTGATTCGATAAGCCGATACATAGGATACTGGTCGGTTATATGCGATATGACCGGATCGTTAAATCAAGTGTTGATTTAATGATTTAATGTATAATTATATATTTGATATATTACTTTGCATTAACTAGTATTGGTTCATTTTAAAAGGATTTTCTCACTTGATGCACATTGTATATATGATATATTTTTGTGCACTTGATTGTATCATGTTTGATGATACTTGCTCACTTGGGTTTGTGTAAAGATTAAACCATGGTTACATGCATAATGGTTAGGGTTTTGATTATTTACTTAGTTATTTATTTATTTATTCATTTTGGATATTATTAAGAATGGTGGCTTATTTTGTTTCTATGTTGAAGCTTCATGAAGCTTTGACAAAGTCCACCATCCTTATCTTATCCTTAACCCTAACCATTCCTACTAACCTTAGTTTAATCTCTACACTTGACCATGGTCAAGATATGATAAGTATTCATATTAGTTTCATTTTTTAAAAAGGACTTATCATATTCTTTTTCTTCTTGATCATCTTCTTCTTCAAGAAAAGCTTAAGGTCCATCAATGGCAACTTGAGCTAAAGTGAGAGAAATCCAATTCTAAAGTGAACCCACCTCCTATTTCTTCACCCTCTACCTCTTGCCAAGTTGTTTTGGGTGTTTTCTTCACAAGTTTCACAACTTGGTGAAGTTGGAGCTTGAACTTGCGATGCCTCGACGTAGATCATCTTCGGCATGAAGCCGATGACCTAGTCCGCCCAATTCTCCGATGAAGCCGACGTTTGAGTTCGGGATTCGAGACGGACAGCGAGAGAAGGCCCACGTGGAGCCAAGGAAGTGGATATCCGGATCTACAAAGGTTGTAGCATCTAACTTCTAGTTAAGTAGTTAACTAGATTATTATTTCGCCTAAACATCTAGTCTACGATTCATGTTAGGGTTTCTCGGCACCCATAAAATTTTAAATTGACATGTTCGATGCCTTGTGAGACCTCTGTTGTGTGCCTAGGAACCTTTCAGTGGTATCAGAGCCTAGCTAGAGCCTTAGGAGAAGTCTAGACGCAATTTGAAGTCCGAACGAACCGAAACCCTAACTCACAAAATGCTCTATGTACATTTTCTAAAATCTGGGATTTTTCCAAATTAAAAATATGCAGAAAAATCAGCAGGTGAATATATGAATTACTGTGAAATTCGACAGCGTAAATCCACCAAGTCGCCGCGGTTCCGCGGCATGAGCATGGCTCATGCGGCGGTTCCGCGGCCGTACGGATTCATTAAATAAAGATTTCTGCACAGTAATTCTTAGCTTCCAGTGCTGGTTTTCCTGGGAATTTTTAATATTTATTCAAGAGTTGAATTTTCTGGGGTTGTTTTGGGGATTCGGTATTTCGATCGGATTATCAAATTTCGTCTTTTGTGTATTTCCGGATAATTTTTAGAATATGTTAAAAAGTTCGACCGGATATAAATACCCAATTTTTCCCCTGTCGGGAGATTTCCAAGTGTTGGATTTTTCCGTAGTTTAATGACGTTCTAAGTAGTGCAAGTAACGCGATGGACCCTCTAGAAGACAACAAATCTTAACTCGATTATGTGACCGTCTTGAACTGCCCTTTGAACCTTCGGGTTTGGGGCAGTACGGCGTGCCACATGTGAGGCGTTGGCTTGACCCTTCTACGGCTGGACCGTTGGTACTGAGGCACGAACTGAATGTTGTTAGACTTATTTCATGTGTTGAGCTGTATCGGGAAAACTTGGGTATTTGACTGTTCGATCGGAAAGTTTAACATTTTCTGTTTATCTGGAATGTGATACAATAATTGGAATTCACAAACAGTTATGAGATAACTGAATGAATGTTATAAATCTAGCAGTTTAGTCCCACATGATATTGAAAAGAGTTTTCGATAATGAGACTAAAATGTGGGATTTATATCTGTTAGGCATGTGATGTCTAAGTATTTCATTTGATTAGGCATGCGATGTCTAAAGAAGTTGCGGATTCCAATTGTTGTAGTTTTACACTCTCTTTTCTGTGACCGTAAGTGTAATATGTGATATCGCCGGTTTCGTTGCTATATGTCAACGACAATTGGGATGCGCATATTTACTTGCGTTGATGACATGTGATGTTATGTGTTGCTGGATATGTTATATTGGATCGTCGTGTTTGAATAGCCGGGGGTTTTTATGTGAGATGAGTGTTTTTCATTTTCATTCATGTAAAAACTTGTATGTAATATTCTTTATTTGGGGCGCTTCCAGGTTGCGGAAGTTGTCACCTTTTGTATATTATTTACTTTTCCGCATTAGGATAGACCCAAGGAGGGGAGCACAAGTAACCGGGTTCTGGGGTAAAGTGGGAGACCAACTCGAGGAGTCGAGTCCGGGTCTCCTAACCCTAGAATTGGCAGGGTTGCTTGCCGCTCTCGTAGGGGTCTAGGGGTGTGGGATTGGCTATTCATCACGACCGTGGAATCCGTGTTTTATACTGGCTCGTATTGAAAACACGGACGTCCTAGTATATCCAATATTTCATATGTTTTTTTCTGCTGCAATATCTGTGATGTGATTCTGTGATGGATATTGTATATATGATATATTATATAGACGTTACTTATGTTTTACACCCGCGCTAGCCCTGCCCTGCTCTGTCGTTAGTTACCTAACCTAACGGTGCACGAGGGGACATCGAGGCGAATGCGGATGGCATAAGTGTACGTCATATCTATCTGTGATGTTTAGGTACTTAAATGATGGGACTTCATTAATGTGATTAATGAAAGAAAAGAAACCTAAGATGTTGTGGAATCAAAAATTTTAAATAAAAAGGGTAGCTACAGTTCTTGCTTTGCATAGCGGTATATATGATATACCCTGCACCTTATTCGATGAGGAAAGGACCGAGATCCCTTCACCGGGAGTGACTCCTTTAGCAATAACTGGAAGATGCTACACACTCGGTTTGCTTTTGACTGCTTTTGGGTTTTTTGCTTTGCACAGCGATATATATGATATATCCCGCATCTCATTCGACGAGGAAAGGACCGAGATCCCTTCACCGGGAGTGACTCCTTTAGCAAAACTAGAAAAGCCTCAAAATCACTCCATTTCAAAACATCATTTTGATTCTACAACGATTTCAAGTTCATTACGCAATAGGTTTTCAGAAAAACCTGACGTAGCCCTCCGTCATTTTAGATAAGTACTAGTTAGTATTCGTGCTGCGGTAGTTTGGCCTCCGTCAAGACGCAGTGTACGGTAGCTAACTAGTGCTTATCTGCTTGCATATGATTCGATTGGATTAGGGTATTCGTACGGCGTTGTTTGGCCTCCGTCAAGGGTCGTGCGGGTGGGTTTAATTCAATCAGGAAGTGACGGGTTGAACTTGACTAGCGGACTATGGGTTGTTTGGCCTCCGTCAAGGTCATAGGATGCTAGGGGCAAAATATTATCGGGAATTTCAAGTGTTGAAATTTGCAATGAGATTGCATACCTTCTATGAGATAGTTGGATCCCGATACCCACTGCGAGTAAGAGTTACTCCTGGGAGAGTTTTACACATTGCAATTAGCCGATCAAGTAGGTGTCTAGAAAGGTGTCAACGGGGTTACGCCTTTGGAAAAACGAGGTTTACATTAATTAGGTTCGTGCGAAATCACGGGGACCTCCCTCAAAGTACCGACACTGGCCTGGCTGAAAGATTGGCGAACTTGTAGTGTGTAATTAATCCCGGCTAGTCTTTCCTTTTAGGGTTTGAAGGAAGATTTGATAAAAAGCAGTTGGAGCCATCCTGATTAGATAAGATAATAACCAATCTGATCTTGCACGAGCATACGCTAAAGTGTTTTCTTCTCTCTCTCTCCAGGCAGCGACCAGTTCATGCCCTAATAAAGATAATAATATGGATGTATTGACCGAACCCGCATGTTATACTGTGCTGGGGAACGTTGGTTCCGTTCATTCTTATAAGAGTTATAGGAATGAACAGGATATAGGGGAATACCAGGATTCCCATGCCACCCGATTGAAGAAAGTACATGTTGATGCATTTTCTTCGGGTGTGTTCGTTACTGAGAACTGTTTCTCTATTTGCTCTACGTCCTGGGTATTAGATACCGGGTCAGGATCCCATATATGTAATCAGTTACATGGGCTTAGGAAAGGTAGAGAACTTGGAGAAGGTGATAAAGACATAAGAGTTGGAAATGGTGCAATTGTTGCAGCTAAGACTGTCGGGGAATATCACCTTGCATTGCCAACTGGTAATACATTGGTTCTGAACGAATGCTATTACATGCCGAACCTGATATGCAACATTATATCGGTTTCTTTGTTGAGTAAAGAGGGATATAATTTTGTATTACAGGACAATGTTATGAACATTTTCCGTAGCCAAAAGTTGGTTAGATCAGGCACGTTATGCAATGGCATTTATGTTCTAAATCAATCAACAGTTCTGAGCATAACAAACACACACAAGAGGAAGAGTTCTGAACTCAAGGAATCCTTCTTGTGGCATTGTAGACTGGGTCACATCAATGCGACACGACTAGCTAAGTTGCATAAAGATGGATATTTAAATCCATTTGAATTTTCATCTTATGACACTTGCCAGTCATGTCTCAAAGGCAAGATGACCAAAACTCCGTTTACGGGACACAGAGAAAGAGTTACCGAACTCTTGGGACTGATACATAGTGATGTATGCGGTCCCATGTCTACACATGCCAGGGATGGTTCTTCGTACTTCATTACATTCACTGACGATCTCTCTAGATTCGGATATGTGTTCTTGATGAAACACAAATCAGAAGCTTTTGAGAAATTTAGGGAATATAAACAAGAAGTTGAGAACCAAACCGGAAAAAGTATTAAAATCCTACGATCTGATCGAGGAGGTGAATACTTGAGCAATGAATTCCTGGACTTCCTAAAAGAGAATGGGATTCTCTCTCAGCTGACTCCTCCATATACACCACAGCACAACGGTGTATCGGAGCGGAGAAATCGCACCCTATTAGATATGGTGCGCTCTATGATGAGTACAGCTGAGTTACCTATTTCCTTCCGGGGATATGCACTGGAGACTGCTGCATACCTACTGAATAGAGTTCCGACCAAATCAGTGCCTACCACTCTATATGAGATATGGAATGGCAAGAGACCATGTCTTAATTTTATTCAGATATGGGGTTGTCCGGCCTATGTTAAAATACAAAATCCGGACAAGCTCGAGGCAAGGTCTGTTCTATGTAAGTTTGTTGCATATCCCAAACATTCGCGAGGGTATATCTTCTACCACTCCGAGGAACAAAAAGTGTTTGTTTCTCGACATGCCACTTTCTTAGAAAAAAGTTTTCTTATGAAACAGATAAGTGGCATTGAGGTAGAACTGGAAGAGGTTCCAGCAATACAGACTACAACAGAAGATTTGGTTGAACCAGAGGATTCCGTAGTTCCCGATGAACCCCAGCCTCTCCGCCGATCTAGTAGGGTTCCTCGCCCACCTGAGAGATACTACGGTTTTCTCATGGATGGTGGGAGCGAGGATTGCATCATGGAGGATGATGACCCAACTAGCTTCGAGCAGGCCATCACGAGTGGGGACTCAGTGAAATGGCTGGATGCTATGCGGTCCGAGATGGAATCCATGTACACCAACAAAGTATGGACTTTGGACGTTGCTCCTGAAGGGGTAAAACCCATTGGGAGCAAGTGGATCTTCAAGAAAAAACTTGGTGTAGATGGGAAAGTGGAGACTTTCAAAGCTAGACTTGTAGCAAAGGGTTTTCGTCAAAGACCAGGTGTGGACTATGACGAGACCTTTTCTCCAGTGGCTATGCTTAAATCCATCCGGATCATGCTTGCCATCGCTGCATATCATGATTACGAAATCTGGCAAATGGATGTTAAGACCGCCTTTCTAAACGGTGCTTCAGAAGAGTGCGTGTACATGACTCAGCCAGAGGGCTTCGTAGACAATGGGAGCAGCGGGAAGGTGTGCAAGCTGCTTAAATCCATTTATGGATTAAAGCAAGCATCGTGGAGTTGGAACATCTGCTTTGACGTCGTTATCAAAGAGTTTGATTTCGTCAAAAATCCAGATGAACCTTGTATCTACAAGAAGGTGGCAGAGAGTAAGGTTGTCTTCCTCGTATTGTACGTGGACGACATACTCTTGATAGGAAATGATATTCCTATGCTGCAATCGGTCAAGCTCTTCTTATCACAAAGATTCTCAATGAAAGATCTTGGTGATGCCTCCTGCATATTGGGAATTAGGATCTATAGAGATAGATCCAAACGGATTTTGGGATTGTCCCAATCCAGGTACATTGACACCATACTAAAGAGGTTTAGTATGGAAGAGTCCAAGCGTGGGAACTTGCCCACGATCTCTGGAGTCACTCTCTCCAAAGAGATGTCTCCCAAGACTGATTTGGAGAGAGCTCGCATGCAAGGGATACCCTATGCTTCGGCAGTAGGCTCTATCATGTATGCGATGCTATGTACCAGACCCGATGTAGCATACTCACTAAGTGTAGTGAGCAGGTATCAAGCTGATCCTGGAGAGAGTCACTGGACAGCTGTGAAGAGCATTCTCAAGTACTTACGAAGGACTAGAGATATGTTCTTGGTGTATGGTAACGGAGAACTCCAAGTGGAGTCCTTTACCGATTCGAGCTTCCAGAGTGATAAGGACGACTCTAAGTCGCAGTCGGGCTTTGTCTTTACCCTTTATGGAGGGGCGGTTAGCTGGAAGAGTTCCAAGCAGGAAACCATGGCAGACTCGACAATGGAGGCTGAATACATCGCTGCCAACGATGCTGCCAAAGAGGCTGTCTGGATCAAGAAGTTCATTACTGAACTTGGAGTGGTTCCATCCATTGAGCATCCAATACCTTTGTATTGCGATAACAATGGAGCGGTGGCTTTGGCCAAGGAACCCAGGTCCCATCAGCGGTCCAGGCATATTCTGAGACGGTATCACCTGATCCGGGAGATAGTTGATCGCCGCGAGATCGAGGTCAGGAGGGTTGACACGAAGAACAACACGGCGGATCCAGTCACGAAGGCCATTCCCCAGATACAGTTTGAGAGACTCTTCGGGATGCTCGGTATGCGATACTACAGCAGCTGGCCCTAGTGCAAGTGGGAGATTGTTAGTTGTATGTATGCCTTAGAGGCCAGTATTGTACAGATGATGTATATTATATTGGATGCTTGGACATATATAGAGATGACTTTCTTGCTCGATATGATAGTATGCTATCTGGTTACTCTTTATATTAACATGTATACTAGTCTCTTTAAACTGTCTTATGGTTACATGTTGGTAAAGCCCTTAGGATGTGTACTTGACTACCTGGACTATGATGCAGATCATACTAGTGGGGACATGGTAGTCCATAAATACATCCTTCAAAGTCCCTAGTCATGGGTGTATCGAGACGGGGCATCGATATACCAGAGTAGACTAGCGTATACGCTTCTCGACCAATGAGATGGGCGATGGATGATCCCATATCCATTGGTGTTTGACATCAGAGATGGTGTACGGGTGCTCAGTGGAGACTGGGTACACTGGACGGACTCGCCGAGAACTCCCAGATGGTATTATACCTCACGTCAGATGGCAGTTCTCAGGTGACCTTGTACAGGTTAGTCTGTAGACCCGAGATCGTCATAGAGTCTTGTGTGATTCCCACTATGCTTTGATCTCCACCTTACCACGTCCATGAGGGCGTGCAAAACGGTGGTCTTTGGGTACAGTCCCGAGTCACATGGAGGCAATGAGCGATAGGAGGGGTTTCGTCTCTCCCGGTATTGGGGGTTGATGTTGCGCTGTGCTCGATTGGCCGTAACAGGGAAGTCCCTTGCCAGGGCTGATCAGAGATTTGCTGGTAAGTGTTACCAGTAGTTTCTCGACCCGTTATGAGCCTCACATCGGCACGACTTATCGGTTATTGGGGTCTGACGTTTACCACCCCTAGACTTGATATGCGACGTATCAGACGAACAGACCGGACTGTACGGTAAGTGTTACTGGTTGGATTCACAGGAGTGTGAGCGGGCTAGCTCGTCGATCTTCTGATCGCTCAATACCCAGATGGCCGTTCCGTTTAGCAGACCGCTTGCGGCTTGTGGATGCTTGATATGACCATCATCTGCTACCGGCGTATTGACGAGTCTTTAGAGTCCTACACAGAGGTTTCCTACCTCAAAAGAAACGAAATAGGAGCACATATGAGATATGTACGGGAGCGAGAATAATGCGTATATGTGATACCGCATTTCATTCTCGCGATAAATGTTTCGATAGTTTATATTCGATATGACCTAGTTATCGAATCATTGATTCGATAAGCCGATACATAGGATACTGGTCGGTTATATGCGATATGACCGGATCGTTAAATCAAGTTTTGATTTAATGATTTAATGTATAATTATATATTTGATATATTACTTTGCATTAACTAGTATTGGTTCATTTTAAAAGGATTTTCTCACTTGATGCACATTGTATATATGATATATTTTTGTGCACTTGATTGTATCATGTTTGATGATACTTGCTCACTTGGGTTTGTGTAAAGATTAAACCATGGTTACATGCATAATGGTTAGGGTTTTGATTATTTACTTAGTTATTTATTTATTTATTCATTTTGGATATTATTAAGAATGGTGGCTTATTTTGTTTCTATGTTGAAGCTTCATGAAGCTTTGACAAAGTCCACCATCCTTATCTTATCCTTAACCCTAACCATTCCTACTAACCTTAGTTTAATCTCTACACTTGACCATGGTCAAGATATGATAAGTATTCATATTAGTTTCATTTTTAAAAAGGACTTATCATATTCTTTTTCTTCTTGATCATCTTCTTCTTCAAGAAAAGCTTAAGGTCCATCAATGGCAACTTGAGCTAAAGTGAGAGAAATCCAATTCTAAAGTGAACCCACCTCCTATTTCTTCACCCTCTACCTCTTGCCAAGTTGTTTTGGGTGTTTTCTTCACAAGTTTCACAACTTGGTGAAGTTGGAGCTTGAACTTGCGATGCCTCGACGTAGATCATCTTCGGCACGAAGCCGACGACCTAGTCCGCCCAATTCTCCAATGAAGCCGACGTTTGAGTTCGGGATTCGAGACGGACAGCGAGAGAAGGCCCACGTGGAGCCAAGGAAGTGGATATCCGGATCTACAAAGGTTGTAGCATCTAACTTCTAGTTAAGTAGTTAACTAGATTATTATTTCGCCTAAACATCTAGTCTACGATCCGTGTTAGGGTTTCTCGGCACCCATAAAATTTTAAATTGGCATGTTCGATGCCTTGTGAGACCTCTGTTGTGTGCCTAGGAACCTTTTAGTTGGGTTATCTCCTTACCACCAAAGCTCCCCCTGTCCCAGGTCCCATCTCCAGCGTCGCGGATATAGAAATCCGTAAGACATGGGAGATCGATTGCGCGAAGGCCAAGTGCCTCGTGCTTGCCTCTATGGACAATGATCATCAGAGGAGGCACGAGAATATGGACCTGGAATCCATATTTCTTCATACAAAAGAACTGTATGGAGAGCAGTCTCGTATCGCAAGATACGAAGTGTCGAAGAAGCTGTTTTCGGCAAGATTGGCCATCGGATCATTGGTAGCGGAACATGTGCTTAAGATGATTGGCTTCATTGAAGAGCTCGCGGACCTTGGGACCACGTTAGAGAACGAGCTATATATGGACTTGGTTCTCTAGTCCCTTCCTTCCACTTACGCCCAGTTTATCCTGAACTTCAATATGCAAGGAAAAGAGGTTGAACTTCCAGAGCTCCTCAACATGTTGAGGAGTGCAGAGGGCACCCTACAGAAAGGTAGGGAAACATCCACTTTGTTTGTAGGAGGATCTTCCTCTTCTAAGTCCAAGGCGAAACCAAGGGAAAGAAGAAGAAAGCCCCCGCCAAACCAAGAGGCGGTGTTAGTAAAGTGGATACGAAGGGAAAGGCAAAGGCAACAAAGGTAGCGGGAAAGCTTGTGGGAAAGGAAGAATGCTTTTACTGTCACAAGAGTGGACACTGGAAAAAGGATTGCAGGGTTTGGAAGGCCAGAACCCAGGATCTGAAGCAAGTTGCGGCTTCAGCTTCAGGTATGTATGTTATTGAAAACTGTCTATCAATAAACTCTACTTCCTGGGTATTGGATACTGGATCAGGATCTCATATCTGTAATTCTTTGCAGGCTCTGAGAAAGCATAGGGTTTTGAAGGCATGTGATATGACCCTCAGAGTTGCAAACGGAGCTGGCATGGATGCTGAGTCCGTGGGGGACTATCACCTGGGGTTGTCAGATGGACACGTTTTGGTTTTGCGTGATTGTTATTTTGTACCCAATGCAACCTGTAATATCATATCTGTATCTTTATTATCTAAAGAAGGTTATGAATTTGCATTTGTAAGTAATGTTGTGAACATTCACCTTAATCAAGTTTTAATTAGGTCAGGTACATTAAAAAATGGTATATACGTATTAAACCAACCACAGATTTTCAATGTCCAGAATACACACAGAAGAAAGTCTCCAGAAATCAATCATGCTTTCTTATGGCATTGTAGAATGGGTCACATCAATGAGAGAAGGTTGACGAAGTTACATACAGAAGGATATTTGGATCCGTTCGAATATCATTCATATGCAACTTGTCAATCCTGTCTCAAAGGAAAGATGACAAAGACTCCGTTCACTGGACACGGAGTAAGAGCAAGCGAGCTCTTGGGGATTGTACACAGTGACGTGTGCGGTCCAATGTCTACACATGCGCGAAGCGGTTATTCTTCTTCATTACTTTTACGGATGATTTTTCAAGGTTCGGACATGTCTTCTTAATGAAGCATAAATCTGAAGCCTTTGAAAAGTTCCAGGAATACAAGAATGAAGTAGAAAAACAAACATGCAAAAGTATCAAGACACTAAGATCTGATCGAGGTGGTGAATACTTAAGTGCCGAGTTCCTGGATTACTTAAAAGAGAATGGAATTCTCTCTCAGCTTACTCCTCCATACACTCCGCAACATAACGGTGTATCGGAGAGACGGAACCGAACCCTATTGGATATGGTACGTTCCATGATGAGTAACGCTGAGTTGCCACGATCATTCTGGGGATATGCGCTAGAATCAGCCGCATACCTTTTGAACTGAGTTCCCACTAAGACCGTGCCTACCACACCATATGAGTTATGGAGTGGGAAGAAACCCTATCTTCAATATCTGAAGATCTAGGGATGTCCAGCTTTTGTCAAAAAGTAGCATGCGGACAAACTCGAGGCACGCTCAGTACTGTGCAAGTTTGTGGAATACCCAAAGAACTCCAGGGGGTATCTTTTCTATCACGCAGATGAACAAAAGGTCTTTGTTTCTCGTAATGCCCACTTTCTGGAACACCAGTTCTTAGAAAAGGAAATTAGTGGGAGCGCGATAGAGCTGGAAGAAATTCCAGAACCATAAACTATTACTGAAAGCTTAGTAGAACCAGAAGGTTCGAAAGAACAGGACATTCCTACGCCGCTCCGCAGGAGTAATAAGCAATCTCATCCGCCCGAGAGATACTACGGTTTTCTCATAGACGGGGATAGAGAGGATTGCATTATTGATTATGATGAGCCCACTACCTTCCAGCAGGCCATTCAGAGCGTTGACTCGGTAAAATGGCTGGATGCAATGCGGACCGAAATGGAGTCTATGTACACCAACAAAGTATGGACGTTGGACGTTGCTCCAGATGGGGTAAAACCCATAGGATGCAAGTGGATCTTCAAAAGGAAGATTGGTGTAGATGGACAGGTTGAGACCTATAAAGCTAGGCTTGTTGCAAAGGGTTTTCGTCAAAGACCTGGTTTGGACTATGACGAAACCTTTTCTCCAGTGGCTATGCTGAAATCCATTCGGATCCTTCTTGCCATCGCTGCCTTCCACGATTATGAAATCTAGCAGATGGACGTAAAGACCGCTTTTCTAAATAGAAATTTAGAGGAGTGTGTCTATATGGACCAGCCAGAGGGTTTCATTCAGAGTGGGAGCAGCGGAAAGGTGTGCAAGTTTCTTAAGTCCATTTATGGACTAAAGCAGGCATCGCGGAGTTGGAACATCTGTTTTGATGAGACGGTCAAAGAATTTGGCTTTATCAAAAATCCAGATGAACCATGTATCTATAGTAGATTTGTAGCAAGAACTGTCGTGTTCCTCGTTTTATACGTGGATGACATTCTCTTGATAGGAAATGACATTCCTATGCTACAATCTGTTAAAGGATTCTTGTCGCACAGGTTCTCCATGAAAGACCTGGGTGATGCCTCTTACATTCTGGGGATCCGGATCCATCGTGATGTAGGGTTGCTAGGAACGCGCACGAGGGTCTACGAGGCATCAACCATGCCCGATTAAAATTTTAGCCGTGCCGAACAACCCGAAGCCGGATCTTTAAACTAGAGTTTAGGCGAAAACAAGAGTGTTAAACACTTTAACTCTAAGTGAGAGGGATTACAACCTTTGTAGATCCGGTCCTTCACTTCTTAAGCTCTGTGTTGAGGTCCCTTCGCTGCGATCATCGTGTTCTGGACTCTCGAGAGGCTTCACGAAGAGAATGATGCAACCTTGCTTCCGATCTTCGATAACATAGATGATCTACCTTGAAGTTTTATTAACACAAGCTAACACTCACTAAATGAAGTGAACACTCTCAGCTAAAGGGCAAGGGTAGATGAGGATGATGAAGTAGGATTTTTTCTCTCATTTGTTTTCATTTTCTCACTCACTTTCATCACAAAAGAAAGCTTTTTCAAAAAGGAACTCAAGGAAGAAGAAGATGAATGAAGATGATCACTTAATTCTTTTGTGATGAACAATGAATTATTGTAGTGTTTACAAATCTAACCAAGGGTTAAGCATGAAAGAGTTAACCCTTGTAGAGAGTTAACTAGAGTTAATGGTTTGGATTGGGTTAACATAATATCTTCACAAAATATCAAGCAACCACAAAGTCAAAGCTTCATGAAGCTTCATGGAAGCTTCATGCAAAAGCTAACCCTAATCCAAACCCTAACCAAGTTTAAACCCTAAACCATTGTTAAATTTGTAACCCTAACATGTTACAATATTATATATCACATATACAATATATTTTGTAACAATAGAAAATAATACAATTAACATATATCGCATATATATCAATGTATTATCCCGTGAGAAAATGAATCTTTTAGTGAGCTAATATTAGTTAATGTAATTTAATATATCATATATATTATTATACATTAAATTATCGAATCAACACTTGATCCGACAATCCGGTTATTTCACAAATAACCGACTAATACGATGACCCGGCTATATCACATATACCCGGCCGATATCTCATATCGCGAGAATCCAATACAGTATCACATACCGCATTATCCTCGGTCCCGCACATATCACATATGTGCTCCTACTCCGTTTTGCCTGAGCCAAGAAACCTCTGTGTAGGACTCTAAAGAATCGTCAATACGCCGGCAGTAGGTGATGATCATATCAAACACCCACAAGCTGCAAGCGGTCAGCTAAACGTAACAGCTACCCAGGTATTGAGCGCTCAAAAGATCAACAAGTAAGCCTGTACATTCTCCTGTGAATCCAATCAGTAACACTCCCGTACAGTCCGGTCTCGTCGTCTGATATGTCGCATATCTCGCCTAGGGGTGGTAAACGTCAGACCCCAGTAGCTCGATAAGTCGTGTTGATATGAGGTCTATAACAGTTCGAGAAACTACTGATAACACTTACCAGTAAATCTCAGCAACCCTGGCCAGGGATTTCCGGTTATAGCCAATCGAACACAGCACAACATCAACTCCCTATACCGGGAGAGACGAATCCCCTCCTATCGCTCATTGCCTCCATGTGATTCGGGACTGTACCCAAAAGTCACCTTTTTGCACGCCCTCTTGGACGTGGTATGATGGAAATCAAAGCACAGTGGGAATCACACAAGACTCTATGACGATCTCGGTTCAACAGACTACTCTGTACCAGTGTCACCGGAGAACTGCCATCTGACGTGAGGTATAATACCATCTGGGAGTTCTCGGCGAGTCCGTCCAGTGTACCCAGTCTCTACTGAGCACCCGTACACCATCCTTGATGTCAAACACCGATGGATATGGGATCATCCATCGCCCATCATATGGGTCAAGATGCGTATACGCTAGTCTACTCTGGTGTATCGATGCCCTGTCTCGATACACCCTCGACTAGGAACAATTATAGGATGTACTCGTTGACTACCGTGGCCCCACTAGTATGATCTCATCATAGTTCCAGTAGTCGAGTATATATCCTAAGGGCTTTATCAACATGTAACATAGAGACAATCAGAGTACATGTTAAGATAAAGTACAACCAGATAGCATACTATCATGTCGAGCAAGAAAGTCCTCCCTATATACGTCCAAGCATCCATTACAATATACATCGTATGTACAGTAATGGCCTCTAGGGCATACATATAACTAACACGTGATAGATCCAAGAGGATATTAGGACTTTCAGAGTCCAGGTATATCGACACTATACTGAAAAGATTCAGTATGGAAGATTCCAAGCACGGTAATCTACCGGCTTGTCACGGGATCACCCTCTCCAAAGAGATGTCTCCCAAGACTGATTTGGAAAGGGATCGCATGTCTATTATATCCTACGCTTCTGCGGTAGGCTCTATAATGTATGCGATGTTTTGTACCAGACCAGATGTTGCTTACGCACTGAGTGTGGTAAGCCGGTATCAGTCAAACCCTGGGGAGAAGCACTGGATAGCGGTAAAGAACATTCTTAAGTATTTGAGAAGGACTAAGGAGATGTTCTTGGTGTATGGCGGAAAAGACCTCCAGATTGAGGCCTTTGCTAACTCCAGCTTCCAGAGTGACAAGGATGATTCCAAGTCCATGTCGGGTTTTGTCTTTACCTTCAATGGAGGGGCGGTGTATTGGAAGAGTTCCAAACAGGAAACCGTTGCTGACTCGACTATGGAAGCGGAATATATCGCTGCATCTGATGCCGCAAAAGAAGACGTCTGGATGAGGAAGTTCTTGAAATAACTTCAGGTGGTTCCGTCCATTGTTGATCCAATACCTCTGTATTGCGACAACAACGGGGCTATAGCTTTAGCGAAGGAACCCAGGTCCTATCAGAAATCCAGAAACATCTTGAGGCGGTATGACCTGATCAGGGAGATCGTGGATCGCCAGGAGATCGAGGTTCGGAGGGTTGCTTCAGAAGATAACACTGCAGATCCACTCACGATGGCCTTACCCCAGACTCTGTTCGAGCGGCTGATCGAGAAGATAGGTCTTCGATATGCCAGTACATGGCCTTAGTGCAAGTGGGAGATTGTTAGTGTATATGCCCTAGAGGCCATTACTGTATCATACTAGTTTGTATATTACTTAATGGAAGCTTGGGATATTCACAGTTGTATAGACAATCTTGCTCGAAATGGTAGTATGCTACTTAGTTTGTCTCTGCTTTAATGTGTACATGTGTTTCTTTTAGTGTATCACCTATACACATTAGTGGAGCCCTTAGGATCTTTGCTTCATTACCAGCGTTGTGATGGCAGTCACACTAGTAGGGGCTGGGTAATCTACAATCACTCATATACACGTCCCTGGTCGTGGGATTATCGAGACAGGGCATCGATACTCCGGAGTAGACTAGCGTATGCGCTTCTCATCCCAGCACGGGAGACGGTCTGTCCCACAGCCGTCAGTACGTCGTACTTGAGATAGTATGCGGGTGCTCGTTAGGTTACGAGTACACTGGACAAGACTCGTTGGGAACTGTTGGTTGGTACTATACCTATCGTCAGTTATCAGTTCCCAGGTGACATGAGTACAGCTTAGTCCGCTGACTTGACACTGTCACTTCGCCTCGAGTGTGTTCCCACTGTACTTTGATTACTACCCTACCACGGCTCAAAGGAGTCATGCAAACAGGTAGTAGTTGGGTGCAGTCCCGAAGCACTTGGAGGCAGTGACGGTTAGACATGATTCGTCTCTCCCGGTATTGGGGGTTGACATCGCGCTGTGTCTAGGAGAGCCATTACACAAGTAGTCCCAGGCCAGGGCAAGCGAGATATACTGGTAGGTTTCCAGTGTTATCTTAGGGTGTTCTGGGCTACACGCCGACACGACTTGTACCGCTATTAGGGGACTGACGTTTACCACCCCCTAGGCCCGCCATGCGATATTATCAGACGAACAGACCGGACTGTACGGAGATTGTCACATACAGGCTCAGTAGGAGTTCATATTGGTTTCACCTCGTCAGTCTTCTTATCGGCATCTACCTGGGGGCCATTATGCACAGCTAGTGCCGCTTGCGGTCTGTGGTTAGACCCACTGCCAGCGTAGTGTCGAGTCTTTAGAGTCCCACACAGAGGGTTATTCGCCTTTGGGCAAAACAGAGTAGAGGTCGCATGGTTTTGCGACAGGGTTCGTTCACATCCGCGCACTTGTGCACGTTTGGCATCCGAACAGTCATTTCTAGCGGGCTCTAGTTTGAGCCGGATCCTAGTATATGTTTTGGGGTTAGTTTTATCTCATAGTATTCATGTTCCTCGGAACACGAATGCGGGTGTGTATTCACAGTTGATTGAGGCGGAGGAAGAGGATTTTCATTAGGGTTTCGGAACGGTTGTGTATGCACAGTTGACAGTTGTCTTTTTCCAAACCCTAATGGATATGTGAAATATCAATTAATAATATTAATTAAATGAAATTGTGTCATGGTTAGGGTTGTTGACTTGTTGACCAAGGTTGACTAGTTGACCATGTTTGAAACATTGACCATCATCATTACTTTTCAAGATGCTCTTTGATCTTTGCAAAAAAACATTTAATGTGATATGATAATGGTCTTATCAAACCAACCATCACCTTTTTCATTTTGGATTAATATTATTAATTAGATAATTCACATATATTGTTATGGTTTTAAAAACCATTCTCATTCTCTCATAACTATTCTCTCTCTTCTTTTCATCTTCCTCCTCCTCTAGTTCAAGGAATAACATTCTCATGAGTTGATAAACCTTTCCTTGGAGATAAAACGGTCAAAACCACTCTCTACTCATCCTAAGGTTGAAGGTCTAGCAAGCCGGAGACTTTAGTTTTCTCAAGTTCGAGAAAGGAGCTCAACGTAGAAACCCTCAGGTGGATCCATCTTCGGCAAGAGAAGGCGACGAGGAGAGAACCATCCGACCAATACAAAGAGTCCAAGAAGAAGGAGTTCAAGTGAGGTATAACCCCTAACCGAGTAGATAAATCTCTAGTTAGGTTGCTAGTGTGTAGTTTAGCCAAGATCCGTACTTGGTAGTCCATGTTACCTAAACCTTAAAAATCGTTTTTACCGTTTCTGCCAGCCCGAAAGAACCGGGAGAGGTAACGTGGACTTATAGTACGATGGCTGGATGCAATGCGGACCGAGATGGAGTCCATGTACACCAACAAAGTATGTGTTAGTGTATATTCCCTAGGGGCCATTATTGTATCATACTAGTTTGTATATTACTTAATGGAAGCTTGGGATATTCACATGTATATAACAGTCTTGCTAAACATAGTTGTATGCTACTTGGTTTTTCTATCTTAATATGTGAGTATACGTATTGATAGAGCTCTTAGGATCTTGCTTGACTATCAGCGTTGTGATGGCAGTCACACTAGTGGGGGCTGGGTAGTCTACAAGCACATCCTTATTCAGGTCCCTAGTCATAGGATTATCGAGACAGGGTATCGATACTCCGGAGTAGACTAGTGTGTACGCTTCTCATCCCAGTTGGGGAGATGGTCTGTCCCACAGTCGTCAGTACGTTGTACTGGAGATAGTATGCAGGTGCTCGTTAGGTTACGGGTACACCGGACAGGACTCACAGGGAACTTTTGGTTGGTTTTATACCAGTCGTCAGTTAACAGTTCCCAGGTGACATGAGTACAGCATAGTCCGCAGACTTGACACTGCTACTTCGCCTCGAGTGTGTCCCACGGTTCTTAGATTGGTACCCTACCACGGCTCAAAGGAGTCGTGCAAACTGGTAGCAGTTGGGTGCAGTCCTGAGCACATGGAGGCAGTGGCGGTTAGACAGGATTCCTCTCTCCCGGTATTGGCGGTTGATATCGCGCTGTGTCAGAGAGCCATTACGCAAAGTCCCTGGCCAGGGCAAGCGATATTTGCTGGTAGGTTCCAGTAGTTTCTCAGGGTGTAATGGGCTTCACTCCGACACGACTTATACCGCTATTAGGGGACTGACGCTTGCCGCCCCCTAGGCCCGATATGCGATAGTCTTAGACGAACAGACCGGACTGTACGGAGATTGTCACATCAGACTCAGTAGGAGTTCGGATGGGTTTCCTCATCGGCCTTCTTATCGACATCTACCTGGGGACCGTTACGTACAGCTAGTGCCGCTTGCGGTATATGGTTAAACCCACTGCCAGCGTAGTAGTCGAGTCTCTAGAGTCCCACACAGAGAGTTTTCCTACTCCAGGAAAAACGATATAGAGGTCGTATGGTTTTACGACAAGGGTTCGGACGCATACGTGTGTTTACGCACGTATGACATCCAGACAGTTTTTACTAGACGGCTTTGGTTTAAGCCAGTTTCTAGTATCCGGTTATTGGATTTATACAGTCTAAAGTTTTTCCGTGTTTTCACGGATAGGAGGGACGTTCTCGTAATTACACGAGAAGCTTCTAGAAGATGGTGACTTGGGGGTTAAGGTGGCATATGCATTAAATGAGATTAATGAGTTATATTAGTGATTCATCCATTTCATGAATGCATCATAAATGCTTAATGACTCATGGAGATGAATCACCCTCTTGTATTTATGAAGCATGATTATTAATCCTTTATTTTCTTTTATTGGATAAATGATAATGCTTGATATATATTATGATAGATCATTATCTCATCTCATTCTCTTGCTCACTTTCTCTCTCCTCAAGCTCTCTCTTTTCAAACCCTAATCCTCCCCTCTCATGTGTTGAGACCAAGGATTAGAGTAGACTACTTAATCCTTAACCATTCTCTATATCACCTAGGTTACTTAGATTAGCGATTTAAGAAACCTAGTTACCTCAAGTTAGAGGTGAAGCTTGTAGTGAAGCTTTCGGGTGGATCTTCTACTACATAGAGAAGGCCGAAGAGGACGTGGAGAACGATAAGACGAAGGACTCGATTCTATAGGTATAATCACTTATCATAGTAGTTAACTCTTCTATGGTTTCTTGTTAGTTATTGTTTATGCAAAGATTCTCGGTTAGTCGATGTTTACACTTAAAACAAGATCGTTTTTCATTATTCCGCCTCCCCGCAAGTCGTGGGGTGTTGTACATCGACTTACAGTGGTATCAGATCCTTGCTAAACAATAATTAACTCATTAGCAAAGTCGTATGAATTTCGAACGCAAAACGAACCAAAAAACGACATCGATATCACATGTTTCTGTCGATTTCAAAACAGGCTCTAAAAATTTTTCAGGTTACTGCAGAGTGACAATCAAAAAAAGATAAGAACACTAGAGAAAAATGGGTTTGTGAATCGGCCATACAACCGCGGAACCGCGGCCGATCCTACCGATCCGCCGCGGATCCGCGGCCTAGTTGGGGCCGATTCGACCCAGTTTGCTCCTGTTATTCCTTTGTGATATTGTTGTGTTTTCTGGAATGTTTATTTTCTGGTCAAAGTCTCAGGTGCACAGAGAAGTTTTGGGAGTAGAATATGATATGTTTACTCGATCAAAATTATACGATGTTTGCTAATTTGATTATATCTGTGATTGTATAATGTGTTCGTAAACCTCCCCTAACTGCTAGTATGTCGGTTGGCAGGGGGTTGCACATTTCTGTAATGGTTTTTACTGTTTGTGGTTGTGAACTGTATTGGACTGTTGTGATGATTAGCCGGGGTTTTGAGATGGGTTGTAAGATTCATTCATTCAATGTAATTGTAATATGATGTAATATTATTTTGCGGGGCGCATCCAGGTTGCGGTTGTAGCCACCGTTGTATTATTTCATTTTACTGTTTTTGCTCCTAGGATAGACCCAAGGTGGGGTACACAAACTACCGGGTACTTTGAAGTGTTTAGTGGCCTACTCACTTTGTTGAGGGAGACCGCTTCACTTCGGGTATTTGGCAGGTAGTTTGCCGTACCCGTAGGGGTCTAGGATAGGGTAATGGCTATTCATCACAACTGTGTAATCCGTCTTTTGTTGCAGGCTCTAAACAAACGCGGATTGCTTGCAAATCCAATAAAGTTCATATGAGATCTGGAATGCCTATTATTGGGTCTGACGAATGTACAATATCTATATATGATAGCTATTTAGACGTCACTTATGTTTTACACCCGCGCTAGACCAGCCCCCGCTCTGTCGTTAGTTAAGTAACCTAACGGGTGATGACGGGACCCAGTGGCGAATGCGGATGGCATAAGAGGACGTTGTATTTTCGTTGTTTTCTGCAATGATAGGTTAATGATGGGACGCATTATTTATAATGCAAAGAAAATAAACTAAAAAGTTGAATCGTTGGAACAATTTAAAAGAAACCACTCGGTTATTTTAAAACAGATGATATTTTTAATTGCGGAGCTTTAACCACTCCTTTTAAAAAGCTATCAGGTTCCTTCGGTTATATCAAGTTCACTACGTTCACGGTTTCGCCAAAACCATTCGTAGCCTTCCGTCATTTCATTTGGGTATTCAGTAGTATTCAAGCTATGCATTTTGACCAACGCCAAGGCATAGTGTTTGGTAGCTGCTGGGTATTCATTTGTTGCATAGATAGATGAGTTAGTTTGGGACAGTCGTATTATCATTTGGCCAACGTCAGGGATATATATGGATGGGTTCAAATTGACAAGATAATGATGGGCAGAACTTGACATGTGACTTATGACCTTTTGACCAACGCCAAGGTCATAAGAGCATGGGGTGAAAATAAATATCGGGAATTTCTAAAGAAACTGAAATTTGCAAAGAGATGCATACCATTTGGAGTTTGATGAATGTTGGTAGGATTCCTTCAACATTATCATACGATGATATTTGGATCCCGATCATACTGTGAGTATATGCTACTTTTTAGGAGATTCGTCACTTAACGATTATGCTATAAACCAAGTAGGTGCCGAGAAAGGTGTCAGCGGGGCTACGCCCCCAGAGAAAAGAGGTTATTTAATTAAGGAACTCTGCGAAAGTGTTGGAAAACCTCCCTCGAAGTATCGACACTAGCCTGGCTGAATGGTTAAGCAAGTATTGTATGGTGAGAATAGTCCTGGCTAATTCTTCTTTTATGGTTTGGGGAAGGATTCGAGAAACAGTAGGAGCCATCCAGTTTAGATAAATTAAAAACCACTCTAAACTTGCAAGAGCATCATGCTAAAGAGTTTTCTTCTCTCTCTCCTAATTGCAGCGACCCTGAAAATGACTGGACTTAAGTTACTTTTAGAGAAAAATTATACTGACATGGCCAAACTATAAAGATTGGCTGCGGAATGTCAAAATGGCTTTGACCTATGACAAATTGGGGTACGTCCTCACCGCTAAGGCACCTGCTGTCCCTGGTCCCAAATCCAGTAATGCGGATAAGGAAATCCGCAAAACCTGGGATTTCGATTGCGCGAAAGCCAAGTGCATCGTGCTTGCCTCGATGAACAATGAACATCAGAGGAGGCACGAGGATATGGAACTAGATGCCATATTTGTCCATACAAAGGAACTTTATGGAGAGCAATCCCGTATAGCAAGATACGAGACCTTTAAGAACTTGTTTCGAGAGAGGTTGGCTGTCGGATCATCGGTAGGAGAACATGTCCTAAAGATGATTGGCTACATAGTGTAAGTGCACGGCGGCGCCCCGGCCGTCAATCCGACGGCCAAATGCGGAAGCGGTGAAAAACTTTAATTTTACTTGAACTGGCAAACCGCCGCGCACTAATACCCGGATCGAACCACTAACTAGTCCTAGCTATCTACAAGAAAGGGAAGAGAGATATACCGACAGATCCGAGTCCTCCGGTCTTCTCGTCGTCGTCCCGATCTCCTGCGGAATGTCCCGTCTCCTCCTCGTCGCCGGAAGTGCACCACATCGCCTACTTCTTTTACGGGCTCCCACCTCAATGCCGAGGCAACTCGGGCACGAAGCTGGCTAGTCGACGTGCCCAAGATTTGCTGTAGAATGTAGTGTGCAAGTCTCATTTTGGGGTTGTAGGAATTGCCTTTTGGTGGAGGGATGAACCAAGAAGTTTTATGGAGGAACTAGGAGAATTTTGGAGCATGAAATGAACAAAAAATCCATACTCCCAAAATTTGGACAGCCCATGCAATACTTGGCCGGCCACAACAATGAGGGAGAGAGAATGGAGAGAGAGAGAGTGTGTGGTGTATGGATGATTGAACCACTATCATAATCATGAGAGAAAAGAATGGAGAAAAGAAACAATCATCACAACCAAAACCATACTCCACCAACCAATCAACAACAACCATGATGACATCCAAAGTCAAGCTATCATGAAAAAGGAAAGTCAAGGGATGGTGCTCATCATGAAAACCATCATGATGCAACAAAATGCAAAGACCCCCTCCACAAACACTTATTTGCAACAATGCAAATAAGCCTTCCTCCACCAAACTTCGGCCAATGAACAGAACAAAGGAAATCGGCCGAAACGGAAAGTAAACTGGCAACTCCATAAAACTGTCCCGTAATAAATTACAGGAAAACCCCGATATTGTGTATACACACCCGCATTTGTATTCCGACCGAAATACAAATGCAATGAGACAAAGTCTACACTGTACTATACTAGAATCCGGCTTATACCAAAACCGGCTAGTAATATCTGTTCGATCCTGATCCGTGCAATACCGCACGTATCTGATCGAACCCTGCCATATAACCATACGGCCTATAGTACAAACTGTCCGATCCTGACCCGTGCAATACCGCACGTATCTGATCGGACCTTGACATATCTCCATACGGCCTCTACAACTTTTCGCCCGAAAGCTGAGTAACTGAATGTGGGGGACTCTAAAGACTCGTCAACACCATGGTTGTGGATTTAACCACTAGCACGTTAGAGGTATAAGCCAATACGTAACGGGCTACCAGGTATTGACTAAAAGGGACGTCTGTGAGCGAACTCAGCCAGACAACCCTACTGAGCCTGTCAGTGACAATATCCGTACAGTCCGGTCCGTTCGTCTATGAGTATCGCATGGCGGGCCTAGGGGGTTGGTAAAAGTCAGACCCCCAAAAGCGGTACAAGTCGTGTCGGAGTGTAGCCCAGAACACCCTGAGATACTACTGGAATACCTACCAGTAAATCTCCTTGCCTTGGCCAAGGACTTCGTGTAATGGCTCTCCTAGACACAGCACGACCTCACCCCCAATACCGGGAGAGACGAACCCCTGAAGATATGCTCACTGCCTCCATGTGGCTCGGGACTGTACCCAACTAAAACCTGTTTGCACGACTCCTTTGAGCCGTGGTAGGGTAGTAATCAAAGTACAGTGGGAACTCACACAAGACAAATGACGATCCCCAGGTCGATGAACTAACCTGCATACATGTCACCAGGGAACTGCCATCTGACGTCTGGTATATGACCAACTGGCATGTTCCCGGCGAGTCCTGTCCGGTGTACTCATAACCTAATGAGCACCTGTATACATCTTAGGTGATCCAACTGACACCAGTGGCTTGTGAGACCGGCCACCGCCCCTCGTCGGGGTCTCGACTGTATACACTAGTCTACTCTGGAGTATCGATGCCCTGTCTCGAAACTCACACGACTAGGGACCATTTAAGGATATGCTTATAGACCCCAGCTCCCACTTATATGATCGCCCTCATACTGCTGGTGGTCAAGCACGAATCCTAGGGGCTCTATCAACGTGTAATAGCAACTTGTCAGGTTACCTTAAACAGTACACGATGATAAAGGTAAACCAGATAGCATACTATCATCAAGAGTAAGACTGTCCTATCGGGATAGGTCCTCCATCAATCATTGCAATCACGTTCCTGTGATCGAATAATTGAATCTGAGGGCACTATCTTCAACAATCTCCCACTTGCACTCAAGGCTAATTATTGCAATGTCGCATACTCACAGCACGTGTGATACCGAACACCCAACTCCTCTACTAGTCAGTCTCACAAAGCTCGCTTGCGAAACTATTGCGTTCGAGGAATAGCCTTAGTGAGTGGATCCGCCTTGATGTCTCTTTCTATGTCTCTCTATATCTCAAGTTCGCGGAGAAAACCCATCTCCCGAAAAGAGCAATACCTGTCTTAGAATGTGTCTGGATGTCTGATGGGACATAGCTCATAAATGAACTCCAAATCGAAACTTCTTAGACTGTATCGTCAACTGAACTTAATCAGTATCCTGCGCCATGCCACCCTCAGTATTGCCTTGGACCACCTGTCCAAAATACTGCCCCTCGTCAGAAGGAAAACTATAACTCTGACAACCTCCTTGTCGTCCAGGTCACCTTGGAAGCCTGGAATGATAACTGTCTCCCGAATGAGGCTGTCGCTATCATATCCCTAGAACATCCACTTATGTTCTAAAACTGTTTCCGACTGTTTCTCCAGGGTTGGATTAAATGTCAACTTATTGCATCTAGTGCAACAACAACATCTGGTGTGGTACTTGACATCTCACGATTGACTCAATTGCCTGAGCAAGTGATCTGCCAATCATGCACGTCCCTCTCCCCTTCAGTCTGTAAGACACCTTTGGAGAGGGTGACTCCATTACCTGCAGGTACACTACCGTGCCAGGAGTCGTCCATTCTAAATACTCTTAGAATGCTGTCTAAGTACCCTGATTGGGAAACCACCCAAATCTAGATCTAAAACCATAGATCTAGTAACCAGTATGTCTGACATAAAATCCATTTCCTTTGTGGAGAAAACACTGTGTGACGACCAAAGTATAACCGATTGTAGTGTAGGAGTTTCTTTTCCTACTCTGTGTATGTCATCCAAATACCATTACATCACACCCTACTACCTTCTCAACAGATCCATCCCCTATTCTGATGAAGTCAAACCCATGACTGTCACGTCAGAAATAGATGATCTATCTCCGCTACATCTGCTTTAGTCTATAAATAGACATAAGCCACCTGTCCACCAATGCTTCCGCTGCTCCCACTGACTACGACAACCCTCTGGCAGAGTCATATAGACGTACACTTCTAAAGCATGTTTAGAACGATGCTATACTCATCCTCTTGCCGGGTCTCGTAACCTGGAACAACAGCAATGGCAAGTGTGGGTAAACAAGAACCTCCCTGCCACCGTCCTTGAGGCTACCGGAGTACCTCTCGGGTGCCTGAGGTTACCCACCTTATCTGCGGAGTGGCCAATGGAATGTCAATCCAGATTGAATCTTTAGGTTCCTTATCAAATCTTCAGTAATCGTTTGTGGTTCTGGAATCACTTCCAGTTCTACCATACTCCCACTACTGTTTTCTGAAAAAAAATCCATTTTTAATAAAACTGTGGCGAGTCTAGAACAATATTGCTATTGTTCATCCAGATGGTAGAAAGTCAACCCTCGTCATAGCCTGGGTCAACCCACAAACAGCCATTACAGAAACGTGCCTTGAGTTGTCCAGTGTCTGGTTTTAAGCATAAAACGGACAACTCCCCGTACCTTAACACCGTTAAGATATGAACTGTTCTATATCCAATATAGAAACAGAGGCACTGATTTAATTGAACCAGATTCAAATCATGCAGCTGTCTCCAGTGCTTTTCAACTAAATGGAAGGAGGGCGATCAGCGTTACTCAACTTAAGAATGCTTCCAATTATGAGTAACCTGAAAGAGAAGCAAGTTCTCTTAACCATTACTATCAACTGAATACCATACTCAAGTATCTACATCTTCGATCACTTTGAAGAACCCCGATACTTGCGATACCTGGTTCTCTACTTTATTCAAATACCTATAACTTCTCAAAATTCGGACCCTGTGTTTCCACGAAACACCTGTCTAAAAACTAGAGAAGTCATAAGTAAACCGAATATAGTACGAGGACCAACCCCTCTGTCCTGATGGACCCTGGACAACATACAATACTCTGTATAAGTCCTTTGAGTTTGATAACTCATTCACTGTGTGTCGTAGGTTGAAAACTGTACCTTTGGTTATGAAGAATTACACCGCTGTTCAATGCTCCTTACCTAACCATCCACTGATATAGGTAAACGTTGTAGACATAATTTCAGAAAGGTATATCTCACTCTATGAAAATAGACGTACAGATATATCAATTTGAAATTGGTGCACAACAGCGGATATTCAAAACCAAATATTTGCCGACCGGCAAACAGCCCAGGTGATTTCCTCAAATATCACCGATTACAACGAATCCCGATATAATGAGGATGATCACCTAATTCCCAACAACTTACTCCCACTCATCATCTGTAAAACCATACAGATGTGAGAATCAAACCTGGTAAATACATACCCTGGAGCAAGTGTCAAACTGGGAAATCAGTTTTGCTTTAACAGTATACAGTGAAGCTGAAACATCGAAATGTTTCGTTGGGGTATCCTGGTATTCCTAGTAATCCCTCTTTCAGATTCACGACTGTAACCGTATAATTCTTTGCCACCTCTCCAAATCCCTTCATATGTCTTTAGTCATTACCTTCTGCACACCCCTTTAGGCCAAATGGTTTTCTTCCTTCCCTACCGTTCGGCACCAGCCTATGGTTTGGAAGAAGACTATCCAATAAGCATAATGGGTGTACTGTCCTAATCCTAGGAACACTCGCAATGTGAGAGAAGGTGAAGATAAAAGATACCTGAATAAAACTTATTCCTATTTCTCCTGAACCAGAATCCATCCCCGAACTGGAACAAGTTCCTTTCGAGTTCGTATATAACCATACGATGGAGTATCCAATAAACTGTGGATCTTCGTAGTGATACGGAGTGTTCTGGAGAAATACAAAGGTGATTTAGGATTGGCGAAGGAATACTTGGTTTGGTCATGAATATCTGTTGCAATTTACTTTGCCCTCTCACTAATCCCTTGCTTTGTCTTAACTTAATACCTTCTGTACACCGTTTAGGCTAATTGGCTTTCTTCCTTCCCTACCGGTCGGCACCAGCCTATGGTTTGGAAGAAGACTATCCAATTTGCGTAATAGGTGTACTACTCCTAAACCAAGGAGTACTCGCAACCTAAGAGAGGGTGAAAAGAAAAGACAACTGAATAGTCCTATCCGTTTTCTCCAGAACCGGAAACCATCCTCGAATAAATCCCTTCGAGTTCGTATCTAACCATACGATGGTTTTGTCCAATGGAAGTGGACGTTCGTAGTAGTACGGGGTGTCCTGGAGAAAAGGGTAAAAGTAGGAGTGACAATGAGGTTTGCAACTCCGACAATCCAAAAACCAGTGTTTAAGAAGGTTCGGTCAACTTGGTCACTGAGTCATTGTCTTAGGGTCGGGTCAATGGTCGCGGCCAAAGAGAGAGAGAAAAGAAACACTCAGCGTGCACTCTAACCTAGATCAGAATGGTTACCAATTTATCTAATCTGGAAACCTCCCACTGTACCGTCAAATTCTCCTCCAAACCTGTAAGAAGAATTAGTCGGGATCACCCGAGGAGTATACCAACTCATCAGTGGGAATCGGGATCCAACTATCATCGCATGATAACGTGACGGAATGCGCTCACACTATCACACTCCAGAAGGTATGCGCATATCTGGCAAGTTTCAGTTCTTTTGAAACTCCCGATGTGATTTTTACCCCATGCTCTTATGACCTTGACTAAGGCCAACAAATCATAAGTCACATGTCAAGTTCTACCCGTCATTATCCAGGTTGATTTGAACCCACCCGTACAAGCCCTTGACTAGGGCCAACAAGGCTATACGACTGTCCCAAACCAACGCATCTATCTATGCAGCATATGAACACCCAATAGCTACCAAACACTGTGCCTTGACTAAGGCCAACAAACACAGCTTGAATACTACTGACCACCCATATGAAACGACGGAGGGCTACGAATGGTTTCTGGCGAAAACCTTTAACGTAAAGAACTTGATATCGTTGAAGGAACGGATAGCTTTTTAAAAATATAGTGACGAAAATCTTCGCTAAAGAGGTCACTCCCGGTGAGGGGATCTCGGCTCTTTCCCCGTAGAATGGAGTGCAGGATATTCCAAATGAATACCACGATGCAAAGCAAAAGTAATCGGCTATAGTGAAGTTAATGCCCTGACGCAAACTTTTTGTCCAAGGGGTCACTCCCGGTGAAGGGATCTCGGCCCTTGCCTCGTCGACTGAGGAGCAGGATATTCCAACTGAATATCACGATGCAAAACAAAAGTGAACGTCCTTGCAATAACAGCTTTTTGAAAAGTGTTCCAACAACATCAGATTAGGTTTGTTTTTAACTTGCATTGATCAGAATCAACGCAGTCCCATCAATTGATCACACCACAAAGAACGAAAATATACTGATGTACGTATATGCCATCCGCATTCGCCACTGGGTCCCGTCATTACCCGTTAGGTTAGCTAACTAACGACAGAGCGGGGACTGGACTAGCGCGGATGCAAAACATATACAACATCTACTAATATATATACCAATATATTATATTCGCTCAAGGCGTGATAAAATGCAACATCACAGAAAATGTACAGCATCACAGAAACAATACAGATATCTGGGATCCCCGGGTTTCACAGAGCCACTACTGAAACCCGACGTTCCCCTGGTCGTGTGGATAGCCTGTGCAATGAAAACCTAGACCCCTACGGGCACGGCAAGTCACCCGCCAAAACCTGAAGCGAGGCAGCCCCCTTCAGTACCATGAATGGACCACCCATCACTTCACGGAATCCGGCAACTTGGGCACCCCTCCTGGGTCAACCTGTACCCCCTACGAGTGCGGCGAATAGCCCGCCAATCCTAGAGTGAAGCCCCCTCCGTCTCAATGCCATGAGATGCGGGCTTGTTGCCCTCCAGAACCCGGCTATCCGTGCACCCCGCCGTGGGGTAATCCTAGTACAGAAAGTAAAATATACATACAACGGGTACATCGACCGCAACCTTGTCGTGCCCCAAAATAATAATACAATCAGGCAGTGACGGCAGTCCACATGTCGGACGCTCACCCCTCAATATCAAATGTACATAATACAACCACAACTGTACTAGCATTGCATCCAGGCTATCCCCCACGACCAATCCGCAACATCACAGCAAAAACAGAACATCAACGTGAAAGTCACGTTCGCAAATCCGTCTAACCGGGCTATAGCAGTTAGACCGGATTTACCGATCAAGTGACATTCACGGTCGCAGATATAATGTAAATACTGTGAAATAATGTGTTTAAATATCCGATCGATCAAACTTTAACAAGTGGACCCCCAAGTACTACTGTAGCACATTAAGAAATTCTGGGCCCAATATTAACATTCCAAAACCCCTAAAATCAATCCAGAAGCCCACTGTAAAAACCCGACCCACTGAATCCTCCATACTGCGGCGGAACCGCGGCAACAAGTAGGATTTTGCCGCGGTTCCGCGCTCCCCTGAGGAGATCAGTGTCTCGACTTTTTCCAGAACTCTTAGATCTTCCAGTACATCAATTTTATACAACCTGAAAAAATTTTCGACACTAAAAATTTCCAACAGAAAACTGATGTGATCAAAATACGGGTTTTGGAGCATTTGATCGATCGGAACTGAAAAACACATTAAGGCAAGCAAGACTAAGTTAATGGCGAGGCTCTGATACCACTGTAAGTGCTCGGCGGCGCCCCGGCCGTCAATCCGACGGCCAAATGCGGAAGCGGTGAAAAACTTTAATTTTACTTGAACTGGCAAACCGCCGTGCACTAATACCCGGATCGAACCACTAACTAGTCCTAGCTATCTACAAGAAAGGGAAGAGAGATATACCGACAGATCCGAGTCCTCCGGTCTTCTCGTCGTCGTCCCGATCTCCTGCGGAATGTCCCGTCTCCTCCTCGTCGCCGGAAGTGCACCACATCGCCTACTTCTTTTACGGGCTCCCACCTCAATGCCGAGGCAACTCGGGCATGAAGCTGGCTAGTCGACGTGCCCAAGATTTGCTGTAGAATGTAGTGTGCAAGTCTCATTTTGGGGTTGTAGAAATTGCCTTTTGGTGGAGGGATGAACCAAGAAGTTTTGTGGAGGAACTAGGAGAATTTTGGAGCATGAAATGAACAAAAAATCCATACTCCCAAAATTTGGACAGCCCATGCAATACTTGGCCGGCCACAACAATGAGGGAGAGAGAATGGAGAGAGAGAGTGTGTGGTGTATGGATGATTGAACCACTATCATAATCATGAGAGAAAAGAATGGTGAAAAGAAACAATCATCACAACCAAAACCATACTCCACCAACCAATCAACAACAACCATGATGACATCCAAAGTCAAGCTATCATGAAAAAGGAAAGTCAAGGGATGGTGCTCATCATGAAAACCATCATGATGCAACAAAATGCAAAGACCCCCTCCATAAACACTTATTTGCAACAATGCAAATAAGCCCTCCTCCACCAAACTTCGGCCAATGAACAGAACAAAGGAAATCGGCCGAAACGGAAAGTAAACTGGCAACTCTATAAAACTGTCCCGTAATAAATTACAGGAAAACCCCGATATTGTGTATACAAACCCGCATTTGTATTCCGACCGAAATACAAATGCAATGAGACAAAGTCTACACTGTACTATACTAGAATCCGGCTTATACCAAAACCGGCTAGTAATATCTGTTCGATCCTGATCCGTGCAATACCGCACGTATCTGATCGAACCCTGCCATATAACCATACAGCCTATAGTACAAACTGTCCGATCCTGACCCGTGCAATACCGCACGTATCTGATCGGACCTTGCCATATCTCCATACGGCCTCTACAACTTTTCGCCCGAAAGCTGAGTAACTGAATGTGGGGGACTCTAAAGACTCGTCAACACCATGGTTGTGGATTTAACCACTAGCACGTCAGAGGTATAAGCCAAT